>CM033623.1:7345813-8030611 GCA_019453435.1 Rhinogobius similis | reverse complement strand
AAAAAAAAAATCATCATCGCACCTTTCCGCTCGCCGTGCCCCCGGAGACCCCGATGAGGAAGGGCACCCGGTGGTTGCTGTCGGTTGTCGTTTTCACCGGCGGCTTTGTGTCGCTGTCGCCGGCCATGCTGCATGTGCACGGCCCTCTCTCTGCTCTGCGCCGCGGTCTGCCTCTGCTCCGGCTCTGGTCTGTCTCTGCTCCGATCACGCTCCTCCCATTCGGAAAAAAGATGATAGGGATGATGCTGGCTGCTGGAGAGAGTCAGCTTGCTTTATTACGGATGATATAATACTGAATTTATATCCTGTTTATTCAGCGTTAGCATGAGATATTCCGGCAGAGATCGTTGTGAATGTGAGAATTATTGCAAACGAAAAAAAATATATATAGTAGTATTCGTTTTTCGACGTGAATGTGATTTTTCTTTTTGTTGTTATTTATTAATGGTTAAAAAAATATGAATTGAACTCAAGCTCAAGACACATGCACATCTGTGTTTAAAAGAAAAAATATAAACGAATAAAGTGATGTGTGGTATTTAAAGCTAGAGTTATTTTAGATGCTGTTGCTGTGGCAAATGCCGCGGCCATCTTGTAATTGTAAAAAAAGCATTATTCACACGGAATAGCATTTAAAATTCATTGGTGAAAAGGTTTCAATTGACATATAATGATATATTTGTCGTCCTAATAATACAGGGAACTTTAGTTTTTTTCTGTCAGTACATTTTACTCTGAATTATGATAACTGATTTAAAATAGCCAGTATAATAATAATGCATTCAGTTAACTTTTTGGACACTCAAAGACACTTCACTCCATCATTGTTCATTCACGCCATATGAAAGAGCAAGAGACCTGCCAAAACATGGAATGGGAGAAGGAGAAAACTACTCACACGAAATCCATCAAAGATCTCAAGGAGGTCATCTAGGACAAGCACGTCCAGTTGCAAGGCACGGCAGAGCAGCTTGAGCTGAAGGTGGAGGAGACAAGCACACTGGAGGACAAAGCTGCAGATCTGGAGTCAAGGATGGACCAGATGAAAGCAGAAGAAGCCCAGAGGTCCACTGCCTGGATGGAGAGGACGGCTGCTTTGAAAGAGAAGTTGTGGAGAGAGCAGGAGGAGAACACTGGACTGGTGGAGAAGGTCCGCGTGTTGGAGCAGATGAGAGCCGAAGAAGCTCAGAGGACCACGGCTCAGGAGAAGGACATGGATGTTCTGTGTCAAGAGCTGAGAGAAGAGCGCGAGGAGAACGCACGTCTGTTGGAGAAGGTTCAACTCCTGGAGCAGAAAAAGAAGAAGTGGTACAGGAGGCTGTTCTCACGCTCCACATAGACCACAATGTCACCCTTTCATCGGCATTTCAAAAATAAAGCAAAAACATTATGCTAAAAAAAAAATTCATTCATTTATATTATTAATTCATTATTTATATTCTATATTTTTGATAAACTGGTATTGACTTAAAGGTGCACGGTGTAACTTTTCTGGTGGAGAGTCTGCCACCTGCTTATCTCCATGGATATCTTATTGCTTTGCCTCAATAAACATAAGTTTGACAAGATAAGATGGCATATCCCCCTCCTAGAAATGTTGCATTAGGGGTTTTTACACGGTTGGAACCTTTTTCAGCTCCTGGTACTTATGACAGCCCCATCTGATGTGCATTCGCAGTGTTAGAACCAGGAACTGGGGCCACACTTTTTAGCTCCTTCTCAGCCAGTACCACGTTAACTTTATTGGGAAACGTGTTTAAGTCATTTTGGTTTTTTGTGCTTTTCATTCTATATAGAATGTTCTATTGGTACTTTTGATTATTGAAGTAAGTATTATATTTTTATTATTATATAAAATGGCATTACAAATGACAATATTACTACATGGGTTTCCATGGACAGTATCTCTCTAGGGTTCTATATTTAGCTCATTTGACCTTAACAATAACGTAATATAATAATGAAAAAAAGAATGAATCAAACAGCACTGTATACGAAATAGCACCTGTATATAGTTTAATGCCGTTTCAATGAAAAAGTAATGTAATGCTCTCGCCTCAGAAAGTAGGTTATTTATTGAACCGGAAATACTCGAATGCGTGACGTGACCTTTCTTACGCTGACCTAGCTTTAGCTTGGCTGCTCACCGGTGTAATGCGCTCTGCATAATCACCCATAAAGAACTCTAAATCCACATTTTATTCATAGTCTGACAATCGAGTTTGCGGTTGTAAAAGCATCGCCATGAGTACTATGTTTGCAGACACCATTCTTATTGTGTTTATCTCGGTTTGCACGGCGCTGTTAGCCGAAGGTAAGTGAAATCTATGAATTTCTCTGCCACAGCTTACTTGCAAATGGCTTTAGAATCAATGGATTTTTATTTTAATTGCTTTTGTGATGTTTTACGGTTCTGTTCTCAGCATATCTACTCATCGAACCATGCATTAGCGTTGGAATTGGGATTTTTGTGGTCTTAAATGCCTGTTTAAAGGCAAATTCGTTAAATTAGTCTGAGCATTTTAACGCCTGTATTCAATTTAAACTTTGTAAAACAATCAGTTATTATGGGGCATTAGGGCTGCGAATATAAAGTTTAAAAAGACAGAAAAACTTTATAATTTTTCCTATTACGTCTTAATTAGCCTTGATTTAGTCTTTTTCTTTTATATTGTTATTAATATTATGCAAAAATTAAGGCATGTCATTTTTGTTTTAATATAACTTATATTACTTTGTCAAAAAGTGAATTTAAAATATAAATAAAATAAAAATATTAAATTAATATCGTTATCGCAGCACTTAACAGCCACATTGTATCATTTCCAGTATTCCAGGTTTTAGCTTCCTGTTTATTTAGAATAGTTTGAGGACTTTTGATAACGTTTGAAAAAAATTACAATATTATGTTCTGAATTGTGAAGTGAACAATCCTATATAATCTTAGAGACTTGTAAATTAATGTGTGGTCATCTTTGCTAAAAAGTATCTTTCTTATTTTGAAGGAATAACCTGGGTTCTAGTGTATCGGACAGAGAAGTACAAGCGGCTAAAGGCAGAGGTTGAAAAACAAAGCAAAAAACGTAAGTGCGTAGTGAACAATAATCTGTACTTCATTACTCACTGAATTTGTACTTTGTCATTTTTTTAGTTGAGAAGAAAAAGGAGACCATTACAGAATCTGCTGGCCGACAACAAAAGAAGAAAATTGGTAAAAATAAGAAAGACCTTTTATAGATATAATGTAATTTGTATAAGTACTCTACTATTCCTTTCTGTGTTCTTGTTACAGAGAGACAAGAGGAGAAGCTTAAGAATAACAATAGAGACTTGTCTATGGTGAGTTCTGATTGTAATTTAACACAAATGGTAGCGTTTTACAGATATTCCATTCTAATTTTGCTGTACAATTTCTCAATTTTTGGTATGCTCTCTTTGTAGGTGCGCATGAAGTCCATGTTTGCTATTGGCTTTTGCTTTACAGCTCTGATGGGAATGTTCAACTCCATGTAAGTTAATTCAAATGGTCTTTATTCTATTCTTTATTCTATGCAAGATAAAGAACACATATAGCCAGAAGTCTTTGCCCAATTTACGTGGTCCCACCAGATGCAGTGCACCTGCAAAGGACACATATTGTGCTAAATTGATTTAAATTTTTGGAGCTTTTAACCACATACTAACAATCTTTCCTCATCAAAAATATACCTTGAATTTTATTTTGCTTCTTTCACCCCTAATTGATGAATCATATTTCTTAATTCCTCTCCCACTGAGTCACTGAAAAACTGATTTGTTGATCTGTTATAGGTTTATAATTGAAACTGAATCGAAATTACAATTTGAATGGTTGCAATTTGCAAATTGCAAAGGCTGCCATTTTTAAAGTGCTATAATTTCCTCCAAAAACAACAAAATATTGTTGTTGTTTTATTTTGCTTAAAAACTGTAGTTTAGCTAAATGCAGTTAAAAGCTTAAAGCTTCAGCAATGTGACAAAAAGTTACAACAATTCAACAAAACCACGACTATAAGCTTCACAAACACAACAATAAGTGACAAAAAACACACTAAAAGCGATAGAAACAGTCTGAAGCATGTTATTGTTTTTTTAATTTGTCAGTTCTATTTCAGTCTTTTTGTAAATTCTCCTGGTTGTGTTTAAAATGTGAACTTTGAACAGTTTCCCGTTATTGAACCATAAATCACAATCACAAAATGGACCAAAAAAAAAAATCAAAAAGTAAATATTTTCACAAATTGTGCAGCTCTTCCATAAATCATCACCAGACTAAATCACAGTCATTACAACTACATGCCTAAATTAGTATGTGGGGGGGCAAGCTTTGTCTGTTTATCTACCCTTTGCAATTCCCTCTACCGCCATTAGATGGCGCTCTAACTCAATTCTTGACATGGTAAACGCCTGACTGATATGGAGCAATGTGTGCTTTCTGCAGACTATTATTTTGACTTTCTATGAGAATCCAAAGCACTCAAGAGCATGTTTTAAAGATCAAATAACAGTACAAATAACATATAATATGTGTCCTTTAATTAAAATAAGACTTCATTTTCTTGGTCTATTGTTTGACCATTTTAGCAGTTTGACTTGTAAAATATTGGATTGGATTATTTATTTTTATGATACAGAATTAATATTTGTTGATACTAAATGGTTTCTCAAAGTGCATAAAATCTTGACGTGTTGATTGTTGTTTGTTGTTCAGTTTTGACGGGAGAGTTGTGGCCAAACTGCCCTTCGTGCCGCTGTCCTACATCCAGGGCCTGTCCCACAGAAACCTGCTGGGAGAGGACTACACCGACTGCTCCTTCATCTTCCTCTACATCCTCTGCACCATGTCCATCCGACAGGTAACTCACTTGCATTATCCAGAATTTCTGCTCATCATCATGCATAATCATTTTCTACTTTAAGATTACTGGTATAAACAAATTAGGAAACCAATGATTAGGGTGACCAGATTTCCCACTTTGTGTGGGACTGCACAGCTTTTTCAGCTCAAATCCCGCGTCACATAAATTTGGGGCTGTGTCCTGCATTTCACTGTCTGCAAATACTGCTTAATTTTCCTGATCAGACATAGACAGAGCAGTCGGCAGCAGTAACTGCCTGCTCGCTGCTCGTGCTCATTTAAAGTGTCCGCCGCGGTGTGGTGTGATGTGAAACAGGAGAGATGCGAGAAGGACGCAGCCGGAGAGCGAGAGTGCATAGACGCACAAAGTCACCTCTGCTCTGGCTCTGTGAAGAGCAGCTGTCTGCCCCTTCTCGCTTTCTTTTGTCTTTGTTTTATCACACAACGCGTTGCGCCATCAAATTCTGCCTTTATTCATAAGTGAACATGAACCTTGGAAAAGTTCCTCCAACATTTCTGCAGGTTAATGTTGCATTAATAACAATTTAAGACTTCCTGTGGCCCTTCTGTTCATTTACCCACCGCAGTAAGGCCTTTAATGTGAAAAGGTTACGCACTGACAATACAGGCTGTCCCCATACTGTCAAACGTTATATTGAAGTTTGTATGTGGTTTTGTTCATGAATATGAGCATGGCTGGTAGGACTTTGCAGATTATGCTGTCAACTTTACTAAATAGGCCCATTCTGATTACTTGGAATATTGCCTAAAATGCAGCAGAACAATGAGCTGGAGGAGGAGTTATACTCATAAGCCTATGGATGTATATTAGATATAGTTAATATCAGTCCTAATCATAGTGGGATGTAATCTTCTTTTGTATTTATAATTTATCATCGGTAAGGTGACCAGATGAAAACCAGTTAAATGTGGGACAGCACCTCTGTTTAAGTGGGACAAAGAGTGATAATGAGGGACACCTTGCAGATGGAAAAATAAATAAATAAAATATTACATTTTCTAATCTATAGCTGACATAAATTATCATATTCTAGAATGCCTAATTGTTCAAAATTTAGATTAGAGGTTAGAGTTCTTTGGTGGAATTTGCTGTGAAACCATCAGATTGCAGATTTATTGCCCTGGTTTCTGGTTCACATCGCTGTAATTACTGGGCCAGATGAAATAAAAACTTGCGCAAACTTGGCTTCTGTTAGCACAAATTAGAGCTGCACGATTTGGGGAAAATATCGAATTACGATTTTTCTAACCAGTATTGTGATTGTGATTGCCATTGCGATTTTCTAATTTCCTAATGTAATTGTGATTTCGATTCGATTTCGACTAATTGTGCAGCCCTAGCACACTTTTTTTTTTTCTTTTCACAATAGCCTCAGAAAGTGGTGCCATTATTCACCCCCAAAGACATAATTGTTGTCAGTTGAAACGACTTAAAGCCAGGAGATTAATATTGCAGGTTTATGGACCCACCCCCTAACAATTAATATCCCTAAATAAGTGCAATATTAGTGGATTTCTAGTTAGTATTTTTCTTTCAAAAGCAGGAAATCTTCCTTAAAATTACATTATCACTTGCCCGTAATATGACATTATTATGAGATTATGACAAGTTCAAACATGTTCTGAAACATGCATGGATCTTGTAACTGAATCAGAATTTTAAAACATAAATTGCAAATAAAAACGAATTTGCAATATCATGCCGTGCCTGTCTTTCATTTCATTTGTACATCTAAAACCAGGAAGTCTGCACACTTTCTTGATACTAATAAATACCGAGGCACTAATTTGGTACTCTTGACTGACTTTTTTTTTGTTATAATTTGTTCCAGAACATCCAGAAAATGCTTGGTCTTGCCCCATCCAGAGCTGCCACAAAACAGGCCGGAGGATTTCTGGGACCTCCTCCACAGGCTGCCAAATTTTCCTAAACGTACATTATGTGTGTCTCCAGTGACAGTGACAATATGCAGCTAAAGCTCCCTCTTTTGGTCGCAGACAGAACTGAAACTGTTCTTTTTACTGTTATGTGGCCTACCATTCTTTTATTTAAAATTTTGTATTAACGTCACATTTAAATTATATCGAGAAAGGTTCTTAATTATTTGGTTTTGATTAAATTTGTGTCTAGGTTGCTTCAGGACATGATAGTTTGGAGATTTAATTTTAATAATTAACAATTACTTTACCAGTATTATTGTTAGCAACAGTTTCTATATATATATAAAAAAAGTGAATATGAATAAAGTTTTATGAAAGAAAATCTTCGTCTGAATGTTTCATTTTTTTCTGCTTTTTTTAAATACATTTTTTAGCTTTTTTGCATAGAAATGTCCATGTGATGAGGTTGCTCACTTTGCAGCACCGATAACGTGTGTTTTGCAAATTCTTGTACGTGTACTACTTGTAATATACTACTTTCATTGTATTTTTTATGTATTTATACAGGAAACGATTAAAATACAATTATCTGGCCTGACTCTGTTCAAACAGTTCCTATTCCTGGTTCCTATTCTGCAGGAAAAGGCAGAAAAACGACAACATTCACAACAGCGGAGAACCACAGACACAATACTCCCAATGACGACCTCAAATAGTAAAAGTGGGATAAGTTGGACAATGTGGTGGGATGGACTTGATAAAGACTGCTATAAAACCTTATGATTTTCCATGTTTGTACTTAAAACACAAAATCTGGAATAGCAATAGACCACATATTACAACCGAGAGACAAAACACACAAAAATTATGAGGAATATTTATGTTCTCCTGTTTTTATGTTAATATCACCATTCTATACTATCCGTGTGGCACCTGTGAAACGGTGGGACATTCTCTAAATAAGTGCGATGAGGGACAGGGGCCTAAATGACAGGACGACCAGAAGGGTGGAGGCCCTAAATGTGCCTTCAGCCAAGAAAAGTCTTAATGTCTGTTTTAAATGAACACCAGAGCTGCTTGTCCCCAAATAGAGAAGGACATCGTTCCAGAGCTTGATGCAGGTGTGGAAGAATGACCTCTGTCCAAAGGTGTTCCTAAAGGAGGCACCAGGAGCTGCTTCTGTGAACATAGGTTAGTGCTCAGACGTGTGTGTAATGGTGATGATTAGACCTTTTTTTTAGAACATCTTACACGCAGCATTGCATTTTTGTGGATTTGTATTTTGAAACACTCTTTTACATGTTTGAGTCTTGTGTTTTAAGCAGATTTACTTGTGTAACTTTTTGAAGAAATTGTACTTGTTGGAGCAGATTTCACACACCATACTTTACATGACAACAGTAATATTTTGTTCCATGTAACAGAAGGCTACACTGAAGTAAAAGTTTAAGTTCCTCTTCCCACTGTGAATAAGTCTGCAGATGACAAAAGCTTAATGCTGACAATATGAAATGATTTGAACATCTGTGCTTCTTGCAGCATTCCTTCAGATATGATTCAGTCAGTCTCATCTTGGCGGTTTACCCTTTGCACATTGTGAGCATTATTGTTTTATTCTTTCAATTTACACCATTAGTCCTACTTTACTTCTTCTACTTCTTGTTTTAAGGATCTTATTTGTACAATGATAAGCAACAGACAGGCTTTTGTTATGTTACTAATCTTCTCTTGTATTAGTGTCTTTTGTTTACTACATCTGATCTGACACACTTTAACAAAATACACACAGTATTTTTACTTTTTACATTAAATCTTCGAATGACTAGTGAACCACCCTGAGTAACATTTTGTTCCTTTTCTAACTCTAGTTTTTTCCTCTTACGACCTTAGATGAGTTCATGTGGGCATAGCTCCACGGGAGGCGTGTCTCTCTGTCCTACAATAGTGGGCGTAAAACAGTCATAAACTCACCCATTTCAGACTCAAGTCAGTCCTTTATCAAGAGCAGCAAAGGTACAGTATCAATGCCATTCTCTTTCGTTCAGCAAAGTCACTGCTTCGTTAGCTTTCTCTTGCTAAAATACAGCTAGCGCCCGTTAGCGCATGGAGCTATAAAACAAACATACTTAGCCTGTGAGCGCGCTTTGCACATTCGCCCTTTTGACGTTTTTATTATGTTGCAGGTTAGGCTTTTCAAAATGGCCCAGTCTCTTCTCCACTCGATGCCTGGAGCTTGCACCGGGACTGTGCTTGTCAAGGACCACCTCAATTTTTGGGGAGGGAAAAGAGTGAAGCCCCGACAAGAGACTGACGCAGAGCCCGTCTACGAGCCAGCCACAGGTAAACCATTCGAGACCAGGGCGTGCTAGTGCTAAAGCTAAACAGTGGAACTTTTAATTTAAGTTTGCAGGCTTACTGTGGGTTCGAGTGCTTGATTGCATAACACAGTGTTTCACAACCAGGGGTACGTGAGGGGGTACTTGGAATGGTTTCAGGGACTTTCATATGAATAAGTGAGTGTCATGGTTTTTGGAGTTTTTCGAGTATCTTGGACCATAAAGATGATTAAAACAAAAAAAAAAATGCAAACTCAAGTTAAGGGGTACTCTGTGAAACAAAGCTTAGGCAAGACAAAAAAGGTTGGGAACCACTGACACAACCTAGTAGTGGAATTGTAAATGAATGAAATAAACATGCACGTTTAATGAACAATGTGGTTTTAATATAAGCTAGAGAGGACCAGGCTTCTGTTGTTACGGCAACAGAACCAACTTGCCATCTTGCAAGTGGAGAAATATTATGATACTGCACTAAATTTAAAAACCTCAACGACTAAAGGGTTTCAATGAACATATAATGGTATATTTTTGGTGCTAATAATGCAGGGAACTGTACCTGTTTCTCTACCTGTCTGTCAGGATATTTCACCCCTGAATTCTAAATATTCACACTGAAAACAGTGTGAAAACTGGTCAGTATTTTATGCATAATTAAACTATTTTTTGGTAATTATTGTGTTTACTTCACAACCATAAGTAAAAAAGACTTGATTTCCTAAAATAAAAAAATATGTTTTTTGAAGCTCTTCCACATTAGATTGGTAAAAGAATATGTGCATTAGATAAAGTACAAATACACAAGGGGAAAAAAGTATTGATTACAAAATTATGATTAAAATGTCCAGCTTATTATTAGTTCTTTAGTAGAATTTTCCAACACAACGTAAAGCTCACCAGTCTCACCTACTCCGGAGATACATTTCTCATTCATTTTTGCCATAGACTTTTAGAATACTTAAAGAGTTTTTAAGGGGGTTTAAGTGATGATTATTGTCCATAATGAGGTTGTTTGCTGCCCAAAAACACTTCGCTTCATTGCTGCTGGAGCTGGACTTTAACATTACCATGGTGAGATCTCTCTAGCTTATCTTATAAATCATTGGAAGAAGTACTCAATGAAGCTCAACAGTCCATGCACTTCGAAGCCCAAGTAGTGGGCGGTCACTGTTGTACTCCGTTTTGTTTATCCAAGTAAAGGTAAAGGTACAGGAAGAAAAAGTATTTAACATAGATTTTGGAAATATTTAAGTCTTAAAAAATAATTTCCATGATTTTCTGTCATCTATTTAATAACATTTTAAACTTTTTTAAACCTTTTAAACAGTAGTACTTTTAAATCCAGTTAAAATGTAAATGAGTAGAACGTACAGATCCCCTCAGATGTTGTGAAGTAGCAGTAAAAAGTATCTAATGTAAAATGTACTTAAGTAAAGTACCAATACCTACAAATTATACTTGAATGCAGTTCTTTATGTTTCTCCTCTGCTTTATTACATTGAGCGTATTTGTACCTTTCGAACTTCATTGTTACTAATAGAGACAGTTGGTTTATTATATAACTGTAACCACTGGGATGCCTTGAGGGGTTCTGTGCTATTTAGGTCAAATAGGCTATCACACACACATCCACACACAACTGGGATTGCAGCCAGGGGAATTAGAACAGACTTTATTCAGTTTACAGTGAGGACATAAGGCCCCAGGGATTGTGTTGCAGTGATTGCTTCTGTTCATAAATTCCATTCTAGTTAGTAACCACATATAGTGGTTAGTTATAACCACAGCAATAACTATTTTCCCTGGTGTTCCAATTCACCCAAATCCCTCACGTCTTCAGTTTGGCTCAAGGATGCACCTGTGGATACAGTACAGCCGTGAAATAAATTTTAATAAAATACAAAAATGCTACTCAAATAACTAAATAGTTCACAAATTTAGCCAACACGGATGCAGATAACATTAGTATCAGAACAATTATATGTCAAATAAGGACACATGCAACAAATTATACTTTTGAAAAGCATGTTTTATTTAAGTTTTTTCATTGTGTTTTATTGTTAATTGTTGATAGTACAGTAAGTCTAATTAGTTGTTGCTTACATTGTTGTGTTGGTGCGTGCCAGTGTTTGGGGATGAAATGGCTTGCTGATGATGTTAATAGGTTTAATTAATTTATTTCCCAGTCTAAATAACTCAATGACAAAACACTTCTAACTTATTATAGCTCTGAGGTTTATCACATTTGGTCTGGTCATCTGACACAGCGCGGTCGTCAATGCTCCAAAGCCTGTTCCAAACACGCTTCAGACTCTGGAGGAGCGCTACAAAGTGGCAGTGCATCCTGGGAATTGAGAAACACAGATAAAATCTCTTCTCAACACATGGCATGTTTTGGAGTAGGGCTGCACAATTTAGGAAAAAATATCTAATTGCTGTTTGACGAGTATTGCAATTGCCATTTATGTTTTAATGATAGGAGGCTGTTCAAAGTTGAAATGTTTAACTCGTATAGGAGACACGGAAAATGAACTGACAAACCAATTAAAGAATCATGTATGTATGTACAATAGTTTTTAAGCAGTTTTTATGCAGAATAAGATGAAACGATAAGAAAATGACGGTACATCCAAAATAGCTGCCTTTGCGATTTGCTAATTGCGTCCATTCAATTTGTAATTTCTATTTGATTGTTATTAATCTTGCTGCCCCATGTTGAAGTCTGTGCATTGTCCAGAAAATTATTATTCAATAACTAAATTATATGACAGCATAATTATAACATCATCATTATAACTAATCATAATCATTGACTAGGTGCGATTAAATGAATTATCTTATTTCACCCTAATTTGTTTACGGTTTTGCCATGTGATGGAATTTAATATGAATGAGATGACAATTTTGTGTTTTGCTACACGTGAAATTGTACTATTATGCATGTCCATGTCTCTTGTCTTTGATACTGTAGCTCCATTCTGTCCAGCACCTTATTATATTATAATTATACCATTAGACCTTGAGTTCTCTGTATAACTTGTGTTGCTTTTCGTTAGGCCGGGTTTTGTGCCAGATGTACCCGTGTGGAGCTGAGGAGGTGGATGAAGCCATCAAAAGTGCTCACGAGGCCTACCTGGTCTGGAAGAAGAAGGCAGGGATGGAGCGAGCGCGTATCATGCTGGAGGCTGCACGAATCATCCGGGTATGCTTATGCTGTTGCTTAGGCAAGAGACCATATCCAGATGTCACGATGTTGCCATATTATCACAGTATTGACCATACAATTATGTGGTGTTGGTTTTTCCATCGTGGTAAGGTTTAGGGTGTTAATGCAAGTATCCTTTGTAAATGTCCTACAAGAGAATTTGCGCTGTAATTATGCTTTAACATGGGTAATTACTTGAACTCAGTGGCTTATAAATTACAACTTACAAATACTATAACATTTCAATTTAAAATAAAAATAATATGCATTTTTTCATATTGTTATTAGCCTTCAAACATGCTCTTGAGTACCTTAAATTTGCCATGTTTGAATATTAATTTTTTTTGCCATCTTTTGAAACAAAAAAAATGTTGGTTAACTAAATGAAAAATGAAATGTCTTTGCTGTCTGCCCTGGCACTTACTGCGTGTATGCAGCTAGCGCTATACACAATTTGGTTATGTTATCATATTAGGGAGAATATACTCCGCTAAGTGACTTCTGTAATCGGAAAAACGTCATTGAGCGAGGGAGTTCAGGAGGAAGTGCTTTTGACGCTCGGAGGGGAACCAGCATTCCTTAAAATAGCGTGAATGCAGCTAAATGCAACCCCAGTTATGTTTTTGATGACTTAACATGGTTAAAAGCTTATTAAAAGCTGTAGCAGAATATGTGTCCTTTAAGTATGGCATCTCATCTTTTAGAATTACAAAAAAGTTTATAGAAACAAAAGGAACATCTGTATCTTTTGCTGTTTTCCATGGCATTTACTGAGTTTAGGTGCCCTCTACTGGCTGCATAGCTCTTACACAGCTTAAAAATGTTATGAAAAAAAATGCGAGTTAGCCTAGCAGTTGTAGTGATTGTGATTTTATAATTTATAATAATATTTCTCCTTTAAATAATGGTAATAGAACCAGAATAGTGAAATAAAGTATGACTATTTTATTTACTTTTTATTTTACCATTCTGCAAAAGAAAACGATGCACTTTTGACCTTGACATTTACACTTCAATATAAACCATGAAAGTCCACATTGTTCCAAGCTGACTAACCAACTCTGTGATGTTACGCAATAATAATGTTAGCCGGGTAAACTTCTAGTTATTGATTAAACCTCTCTGATCATAAACCAGTGACCTATTTTTCTCAGTAATGGTTGCTTTAAAAAAAAAATCAAATATCCCAATAAAGGAATTTTACAAATGTACATATATATGTATATATACTTTTTTCAAACTTTGGAGCAGAACAATGACTAATGTATAAAATATCTAAACAGGAACAAAGAGAAAAGATTGCAAAGTTGGAGGTGATCAACAATGGCAAGTCCATCTCTGAGGCACTGGTGGACATTGACATCGCCTGGCAGAGCATTGAGTACTATGCAGGGATGGCTGGAACTCTTGCAGGTTTGTTGTGTAGATTGTAAAGCTCAGTGTGGTGTTAGTGACAAATTGCTAATTTCGGATTAATCTGTTAGAAAGCAACTTTAGGAAGCGTTTTGCTTCTTGTATATGACACAACACAGGGTTAATTTTTGTGTGTGTGTTTTTTTTTGTTTTTTTTTTCTCTCTTTGTTCAAGGACAATATTATGGAAATTCACTAGCACGAGCTTGTTCTATTTTCAGCAAAAGCAAGATTCAGATGACCTTTACGTTTAGTTTTGTTGAACCTATAATTTGGGTGAATTACATATTGTATCTTTGTATATTGGTTTGCAGTCATCCATGCCTCTTCTTTTAAAAGTCACAAATTACACGTTTTAAGACAGTGAGTGGCAGATTTTAAGTAGGGTTAAATGATGGTTTGAAAGTTATGTGTAAAGTTTTTTTTTTTTTTTATGTTTTTTTTTTTTTTTTTAAGAAAAAAAGCCTTCTTTAAATTGGAATGGTAGTCTGAGATACAGCCTTCTTTTAGTCTACAATAGCCCCACAAGACCTTGGGCAGAAATCACATCTCTAATGAGGTACTTAACAGCTCTGAGGCGGAGGTGGCCAGACCTAAATAGGCATTAATGACCCAAGCTGTAAGTGTGAAGCTGACTTTCTTGCCTTTGGGCAGGACCAACCAGAGCGCAGGAGAGTATAAATACTAAAGCCATTTTCATTAGTTTGAAAATGACTTTTGGGTGGAAGTGGAAATGTCTGGATTTCTAAAACACTGCCCAGACGACTACCTTTAGACCCTTTTCTACTACACACATAGTGTATCTTTTTTGTGTTCATTCAAAATGTTCTCTTCTTTCTGTTTTCAGGCCAGCATATCCAGCTCCCCGGAGGAGCATTTGCCTACACCAGGAGGGAGCCCCTGGGTGTGTGTGTAGGCATCGGGGCGTGGAACTACCCTTTCCAAATTGCAGCCTGGAAGTCGGCCCCTGCTCTGGCTTGTGGTGAGTTCAGGACTTTAATCAAAAATAAAACGCACACAGATGTAAAACTGCAATGTCCTACAAATCCCTGATTATTAATGAAGCTTGTTTGAATTTCAAGAACCATACAAATTTGGTTGACAAGTCTGTCCGTAGAGTAACCTTGAGTAAGAGACAGAAATACCATATGTTACTTTTAGGTAACGCCATGGTGTTTAAGCCCTCCCCCATGACCCCTGTGACTGCTGTAATTCTGGCTGAGATCTACAAAGAGGCCGGGGTCCCAGACGGACTCTTCTGTGTGGTGCAGGGAGCAGCCCAGACTGGGACCCTTCTCTGTCATCACCCAATGGTTGCCAAAGTCTCCTTCACCGGCAGTGTGCCCACAGGCAAAAAGGTGCACAACCCCGTCCACAGGCCTTGTGCATGCTCGTTTGTTTATAGCATTAAAACACTTTTCATTTAGCTGTATCCACCATGTGACTAGTGCCACAATAAGCCTTTTTGTTGTTTCCATCTAACTCTGTCCTCAGGTGATGGAGATGTCCTCAAAAACAGTGAAGCAGGTAACTCTGGAGCTCGGAGGGAAATCTCCACTCATCATTTTCAAAGACTGTGAACTGGAGAATGCCATACGAGGCGCACTCATGGCAAACTTCCTCACACAAGGAGAGGTAATGCAGCTGTCTATGCTTTCTATTTTTATTTTTCCTGTAAATATTTCTTACATGTTAATGTCTGTTCTTGAGAATTTTACAAGCCAGAATATTTGCTTTCTAATTATATGCTGCGTTAAACATCTGAGATAACGCCCACTCACGGACCTGGGGATAGCAATCCATTCATTTTAATGTAGAAAAGCTGCTCCATCACACACTGTTCAACAACTGCAAAAGCAAGTGTGGATTTTAGGAGTCCTACATTAAGACCTGAGACTTGTCACTCGTCTTGAATTAGTTGAGCTTATAATACACATAATGAACCAGGAAACGTCTTAAAAGAGGGTAAAAGTTGTGTTTCCTATTGAGAGTTTCCCCCACACCCCTTAATATGACACATGACGATGACCAAGGGGTTTGGTCGCATCTACAATGTTTAGTGCAGTGTCACAATTCCAGACTGAATGACTCCCCACATTCCATCCTCATGTCACACTTATACTGAAAATAAAGCCTGACATCTATCTACATTTAGGTGAATGAAACATTTATCTGTAATTGTTCGACTTGACATGTCTGGTCTCATCGGAAGGTTTGCTGCAACGGGACCCGAGTGTTTGTGCAGAGAGACATTCTGCCCCAGTTTCTGGAGGAGGTCGTGAAGAGGACCAAAGCGATTCGTGTGGGTGACCCTCTGCTGGACGACACTCAGATGGGAGGTCTCATCAGTAAACCTCACCTGCAGAAAGTGCTGGGATTTGTGGAACAGGCCAAGAAGGAGGTATGTACGTAGGGCTGCGATCACTAAGGACTGGGTATTGCTCAAAGGCACTTCTGTGGTTTGTAATCAAAAAAGGATACTGAAAAAAAATGATTCTTCATACTTGAATTTGAATTAAATGGTCTTAGATGTAATTTATGTAATCAAAGTATTGTTCAGGTACCAGTCAATTAGACCTGTCACAGTAGCAAATTACAGTGCGATATTTTGATGGAAATATCACTTTATTATGCCGCAGACACCATAACTCAAAACCCACATAATACCAGTAAACCCTTTTCTAAATGTAGAATCATAAAAAACAGAGCTGCAAAAAAAAGTAGTACAATTAAGCGTTTTAGTATCTATAATTGGTCATAGAAATTACTTATTCGACTGCATACAGCTCAAAACTTTTTTGCACCGATACATTTTGAGCTTTGTTCCAGGTAACCTCTATAAAACAATAAATTGATAGTAATTACTGTGACAGGCCTACAGTCAGTGTTGATACATAAAATGCTACTGTTCTGTATAATGTTTGAAGTGACTTAACGTAAATTTCTCTTGTTGTAGGGAGCCAGAGTGCTTTGTGGAGGAGAGCCTTTTGTCCCCAGTGACCCCAAACTCAAAGGCGGTTTTTTCATGTCGCCGTGTGTGTTAGGTATGCTATTGTTTCAAATCAAATCAAACTTTATTTATAAAGCACTTTTCATACAAAGCTGTAACACAAAGTGCTTTACAGTGAATAAAAAACATTCCCACACACGCCCATATCCTACCCAACCACCCCATGACCACCAGACCCCAGACAACCAAACCCCTGCACACACTCTCACACACACACATGCTCCCACACACACCTGCGCGCACACACACACACACATATGCACGCGCGCTCTAAAATGCATAAGGCTGAATACAGATATTCAGCAACATAATAGTGTATATGTATATCCACATGAAGAAAATGAATGTAGTTGTCTTTTTTTTTCATTCACACATATCGTTAGTGGTGGAGTACATTTCATACTGGATATTTTTCACTACATTTGAGCGCTGGTATCTGTACTCTACTCCAGCACATTTTTGAACTAGAGTGAACGGTATTTAGTCGTTCTATTAGTATTTTTTTTTAAATAACTCAACACTTTATTTATTTGTTTATTTTTGTATGTTTATGGGAACAATCTACCGAAAGTTTTTGAGTTTCAACTTTGAGCAAACATACATATAAAATGTCTAGGCAAATTTAGTCGCCTCTGTTGACCAAAACTCAGCACAATTCCGTATCAAGATCAGCGATATAGTGACTTAAATAATTAACTAAATACTGTGTTGAATATATGCCTTGAAATGTGCTTCCTGATTAACTTTTTTATTAATTTATTTTATAGCAGCTATAGCCTATACAATATTCCAGACGCCTACATTATCTAAGACCTTTAACACTTATAACTTCTCTGTCTAACTGCAACTTTTTTTTACCGTGTCATTCACATTTTTTTCCTTAGACAATTGCAGAGATGACATGACTTGTGTGAAGGAGGAGATTTTTGGCCCAGTGATGTCGGTGATGCCTTTTGACACAGAGGAGGAAGTGATCAAACGAGCCAACAACACAACCTTTGGATTAGCGTCAGGAGTTTTCACCAGGTCAGTGTCAATGGAGACACACTGTAACGCAGCCATTTATTACATGTAGCCTTTGAACTAGGAGATAAGATTACAGTAGGGTGTCAAAATTCATGCACTCCTGCCTAAATTTGTTAGTGTGTTGCAATAATTGGCAGCAAAATCATAGAGAACTGCAAAGACTGTGGTTGTTTTCCATGTTTCATTAAAGCCAGTATTAGCATTTTTCTTTCGTCCTTCCCTTTTGTTTTAATCCGAGTTAGTCCAAACTCTGACTCAACAATTATTATACTTGAAAAGCCAAAAGTGTATTTATTTCAATGTCTGTTTTTCCTTTAGGGACATTTCAAGAGCTCATCGTGTTGCAGCAAACCTAGAAGCTGGAACTTGCTTCATTAACAACTACAACATCAGCCCTGTGGAAGTGCCATTTGGAGGATACAAAAATTCAGGTATGTCCAACACACAAAGTTAATTTGTAACTATAATATGGATTCAAAATGACTGTATGAGACCCTTTTATGCTAGTCTTCATTTATATACTTAGTTATGACGATGTTATGAAGTCCGCATCTCAAATATCTTAACTTGAATGTATTAATTTATTCATTAATTTTAGCTTGTGATTAAAGAAATTCAATAAATGTTAAAAAAAAAAAAACTAATTTTGCCCTCTGACCAGAAGGTTAGATTACAACTCCCACCTTTTTAAATTTTGAAGTACAAATTCCTTATGTGCTTACTATATATTTTTTTTCTTTCTCCTAGGCTTTGGCAGGGAGAACGGGCAGGTGACGATTGAATACTACTCCCAGCTCAAGTCTGTGATTGTGGAAATGGGAGATGTCGAGAGCGTCTTCTAACTTTCTTTCACCAAAATGTTTCCCCATGCAATATGTGAACAAAACTCCAGGAAAAAGAATTTAGTTGCACAAAATTAACACTAATCTGAACTAAGCGCTACACTGTTACTCTTGCTACTGGACCAACCTTTTGTAACATAATAAAAGACATTTGCTTTCTATTGGTGTCTGTTATAATTGTGACAGAGGTGCACTTGTGCTTTTCTACGTAATGTTTAACTAGAAGTATGTTAATTATTTGCCACAATTACCCAGCCTTAATTTACTTACATTTATTTAATCTAGTGCAATGCGTGTTTAACTACCAAATTTGTACAAAGTGAGCAAGATTATGCTGCGGACAGTTTCACCAACTGAGCTTTGGGTACTTTAGGGCAGTGGTTCCCATCCTGTTTTTTATCTTGAGTATTTTGGGTCACACTCTGAGTACCCCCTATATCAGGTTATTCCTCATCAGAATTCAGGTCAAAGTTTGGCTGGTCAGGCAACACTTCTCCCAATACTTTACAACAAGGGTTAGGCAACACTTCTCCCAATACTTTACAACAGGGGTGTCCAAACTTTGTTCCTTGACCAGACAAAATTAATATGTGCTAGAGTCTAGGGGCCAAACCTACAATGTTTTGCTTTATCTCCAAGTTTATCTGCAAAGAGATGTATGATTCAATTCGATTCAATTATTGTACTTTTTAGGGAATAGACTGGTTTGGGCTTTCGATCATCTCCTGATAGTTTTTTTTTTTTTTTTTCCAAGGAGGACTCAAAATAGAATACAAAATTCACCTCTTCGCGGGCCTAATTAGACCTTGAGGGCCAAGTTTGGCTCGCGCACCCAGCTTTCAGCACCATTGCTTTATGTTATCAATCTGTATAAAAGAGAGATCATTCTTGACATTCCAAGCAATAACTCAGGTACTAGGCAATGTTTTTTTAGTGTGTTGTCAATTATTACATTATCATATTTTCTTGTTTTAATGACATTGTTGGTCAAATTCATCATAATCCTTTTACACATGCAAAAGGCAAAACATAAAAAACGTTATTTTTAGTTTTTAAGACAAGTGTCTTTTTAAAATCTGAAACCAGTCCATAGCTGTGTCCCAATTCAACGGCTGCATCCTTCGAAGGACCCGGCCGACGGAGGCTCCTCCTCCGTGTGGCCTCCGTGGACCGCAAAGTCCGTGCCGAAATGGGACAGGTCTAGCCTGCGGAGCCGCCGGTCGCCTGGCAACCGAGTCTCGCTGCTAACGCTAATGCTAACACCACGCACGCCACGCATTTTACGCACATGGACGTATTAAAAACAATACGTACTGGAGATAAAATACTCGGACCTTGAGCTCAAGAGATAGTAATTTTTCTCACCCAAATCTTGTGTCTAAAACAAAGCTGACAAATATTATGTTCAGGTCTTGTCAAATATAATTACCAATGTTCTATTAAATCTCAAGTCAATTCTATTGAAATTTCAACCAAGTAATTAAATACGCAGTCTTACTTCTGGAATTAGCTTTGATAAAGACAAGGGACTACATGAAAGGTAAAAAGTGCATTTAAGTCAGTTTATGAAGAGAGATCTGTGTTTAAGGATAAAATGTTTGTTGTGCAATCTGAGAATATTTAACATTAAGCCCATTATATAAAACACATTAAAGGTCAGTGAAACCAGCTGTATGTCCATAATAAACTCGATTTGTGTCACAATTTAATAGTTAATATTGTATTATGACATGCTCCATCTTTAGTAAATGTTGATCAAATGAACTCTACTACATCTTAATTGCAGTGCAACCCAACATGTAGTCAGTAATTAATCAAAAACACAAAATTATTTTCAGATCTCACCATAAACCCAAAATTCACCACAGAAAAAGGCCATTAAAACAAATGTGGCATCTAGTTATCAAGTTATAAACATACTCCATTTTAGTCTTTTCAATTTCTCATCACACAATTGAAAATGTTAGAATAAAACTGTGTAAATTTGTAACTATTTTACTAATACTAATAATAATGTATTTTATTTTGCAAACCATCAAAGCAAATCTATGGTTTATGAAGCCATTCACAGAAAGTGTCAATTAAACGTCTGATTCTGGTCCGATGAAGTTGTTCAGGTGCTCTTCAGTTAAGATCAAAACATTGAGTAGAAAACATTTATTTATTAAAAGTTGGGCCTCAACTTTACAGAAACGTGTGCTTGAGCGGACATGGCAACCACAGACTGCCCCAGGTCTTCTGTCGTCAGTTGGAGGAGATGGACCTCCACATCTGCAGGAGACTCTGGACGATGTGGTGGGCCGGTGCAGGCGACACGCTCTCAGTTTGATGTCTCTCAGCAGAAGAGCGAGAGTCAAGCCACGTCCAGCTGAGAAGATTCACACTGAACTCTTGTACAATGGGCCTTGTGTCTTGTTGGTTGAAAAAACCGCCAGCGAGTCAAAACCTGTAACAAAATACATAAAACAGTCCAAATACTATTAATGGCAGACCTGAAAATTAAGTCCACTCAGCACATCTCAAATATATCCAGGTGTTTTGGCACTTTAGAGAAAATTATAAACAGCTAAAGTAACACAAGAAACACATGAATTTGACATTTGCTTATTGTTTTAAATGTAAATTTGATGAAGAGGAATCTTGCAGCACTAATTATTTTAGGAGTGTTTTAAACGCATAGCGCACATGTCCTATACCTTATTGGTCGGTTTATTTGAAGATGTCAGGTCGGCGCTCCTCCAGAGCAGTGTTAGGTGCACTTTATTGTCCTCTGCTTTGACCCATTTTAAATCATCATCATCATCATGTTCTTCATTGAACAGTTATGCGACTCCAGAAGTGTTGACTGTCCTCAGACAATAAGAATCTGAGAAAAGGAAAAAGTCTTATTAAACATCTTCAATGTGTTATTATCTGACCATTTATCGCAGGCTTTGGTCACATGTGTAAAAGATACAGGTCTCCACAACCATTTCAGCATACATCTGTTGAATTACTGTCAATTTAAATAATCAACACAATTTATCCAACCAGTATTATTTACCTTAAATCTTAAATATTCTGGGATTATAAAGAAGGGAATTGTTCCATTCCCATCATTTCCAGAATTAAATGCATTAGTTTGAGACTTGTATTACGTGAGTTACAAGTAATTATATAATTAAACATAATGAAGCTGTGCTTTTGAGAATAATACACAAAAAACAACAGTCATTTTACCTCAAAGCTACACTGGCCCAAAGTTTAGCCCCATGGCCCAAACAACGTGGTCGTTTCCTCCTCGTAGCTTCATTTTTAATCCACGGTCTTCTTTTCTCCTAAAAGTAAAAAGATGATCAGTGTTTGATGTCAATTTGCCCAAATACGAAAGTTTGATCGGACTTTTCACCGCGTTAGCTCGAGTTTACTAGCCAAACTTTTAGCTCAAATCACCGCGGCTCACGCGGTAAAAACAAACTTATTTGTCTTGCGGGCTTTATCACATTATTTTATGACAACAATCCTGTTCATAGTAAAGTTTCAAGCGTGTACTCACATGTTTTCCTCCGCTTTCGGGGCGAGTTGTTTCGCTCCGCTGTTTGCGCACGTCTGACCAGCGCCGCGCGGTGCATTATGGGATATATGAGGCCGTGAAGGCTGCTCAGATGTGGCCTTCGTTCACGGCCGATCTCCATGGAAACGCGGGCCGCATTTGTCGGCCGCATTCGTGGGCTGCATGAAATGGGACAGCCTTGTCGCGGCGGAAGTGACGCAACCGGCCTTCAAATGTAGCCTTTGGAGGATGCAGCCGTTGAATTGGGACACAGCTCATATATCCCCTGGTAAGTGTTCACGTACCCGTGGTTGGGAAACTGTGGACGTCACAGTTTTTGGGTTTATTTCTGTAATAATCCCAAAATGACAAACAGTGGTGATGTTTTTTTTTCGTGATAGGCTTTATTTAATCTCTTAAAGTCACTGTGTAGGTCATAAATAAATAACTGCATTAAAATAGATTAACGGTTTGCAAACAAACAAACTAGTAGAAACGTGAAAACAGTGGATGAACAGATGTGGCGTATATTCCTCCTGGTCACTAGAGGGCGGCCTACATGACAGAGGAGACACTTCATGAGCGTTGTACATCCTGTTCAGTGCCTGGATAACAACAGAGCACGAAACGAGCTATTAAAACCATGCAGGTAAGGGCATTTTGGCGTTTTTTCAGATGTTAAAGCTGGCTGACTTATTTTGCATAAACATTTTTTTCTCTTCTGAACTGTAATCGTCCTTCTATTTGCAGCAGCGTGAGGAGAAACAGTTGGAAGCGTCTGTGGAGTCGCTCATTTCTCGAGTGGCTCACGTCAAAAACGCGCTACACAGCTTTATTTACAAGTTAGAGAACGAATACGACAGATTAACATGGTAAGTATGGCAAAGTACTGTTACATCTGAAAAGTGTAATCCGATTTCTCTGTTTTTTCAGTCCTGTGCAGGTTTTGACAAAAAAAAGGCACTCTAATTTGGCAAAAACAAAAATGAATGAGTGAATGTTAAAGGAGACACATTATGCGTTTTCATATGTACGTAATATTGAACTATGAAATAAGAAGATCATCATAGGACATTTCGTTTATTGTAAAACACATTTTATTAATACAAACGGGTCCACTGACTTCCTGTTCAAAACTGCAGAACGGATAAGCCCTGCCTCTTCATTGACATTTCAATGTAACAAGAAGAGGATTTTGATTTGTGTCTTCATTTTTAAAAAGTTGTTACATGACATTTCAGAACTCTAAATGTGTCACTCAAAGTGTAAGTTTTTCAAATAATTACAACAAAGTACAGTGATGTGGGCGACAATAGGAGGTAGGTGAAAACAAAACTTTGACAAAAACATTCAAGCCTCAAATGCTAGACAAATATAGAATTACTCAAACATGCTGGAATCAATCAGTTTCACACTTGTCTTCAGATGTTTTTTTATGGTCAGGCTTCTCTTGTGCATTTAAACACACTCCAAAATCAGATCTAACCATTGGGTTATCTGATTATTCCAATCGGATTTTTACTGACCGATGTATTCGGTGTTTGGACGTTCTAGTCATTGACAATCTTGTGCTGATATCTTGTACACGCACTGTCATCTTTTGAATTGATTTTAAAATTTGTTAATTCATTGTGTAGTTTTGTATTCTGTAGTGGTAAAGCTGAACTTTTTCTTTTTTCATCTTTGTAACAGGCCGTCAGTATTGGACAACTTTGCCCTCCTGTCCGGTCAACTCAACACCATCAACAAGCTCCTAAAGAATGAGAAAACCCCATCTTATCGCAGTCAGGTCATCATCCCTCTGCTGCTCTCCCCGGACAGAGATGACGACTTGGCTGTGAGTGTCCGCTTTATATCCAAAATGAAAATTGTTTCATAATCCAACTTTGTTTTGTCACTTTATTTATTCCACTAACTTTTTGACTACATTGTGTAATATACTGATGTGTAACTGGAAATATTTAGAAATGAATGAGCCTGGAAATGGGCATGTGTCTAATTGCAGGGGTGTCTGAACCTTTACTGTCAAGGGCTGTATATTACAACATAGATAAAGGGGAGGACGGTCAACAATACTGTGAATCTTTTTTTAAACTTGATTTTATCAAAGGTTTTAAAGTGCCACACATCTTGAATCAATTGTACAACTTTAGTATCAAGTCTGTTTCACACCAAAAACGTATTTATTGAGGTTGTAACAGCAGAATATTTTAAACTTTAAGTAAAATGTACATCTCACTGCACAAAAAGTACCTCTTCTAGAGAACTTAAAATTACTTAAATTAAGTATAGTAATCTTAATTTCAATAACTTTATGGTATTTTGCTGATAGACCTACATTTTTAAAGCTTGTTTTAAAGGTGTTTTTGACTTGTTTTAGTATTATTATTATTATTATTTCAAGCTGAATTATCTTTTAACCAGTCTGAGGCTGAGGGCTGTCGTATGTCTGCAACTGGTGTATTATTTATGATCTTTTGTGCTTCTTTTCCTTTAGAAATTAACAGAGCAGCGAGTGCCGGTGTTCAGCCATGAGATCGTTCCAGATTATTTGCGCACAAAGCCTGACCCCGAGGTGGAGGAGCAAGAGAAGCAGCTGAGCGCAGAGGGGGCTCGCATTGGCCCTGAAGTGGCACAGGTCTGGTATTATTGGAACTCGACTGCATTAGCCCTAGTCCACCCACCGATAATTAGCATAAAACTTGAAACCAAATGCACTAAATTAATAAATCCCTTCCCTCAGACATCTAGGTAAATATAATGATCATTGGGACTTCTATGAAATTAACAGTGATTGAGAGAGTGATTGTAAATGTACAGTTGCATAGCTAAAAATGTTCTCCTTACAAGTGCAAATATTTCTGCCAAATTTGTACTCAAGTAAAAGGTACACAGGAAAACTGGTACTTCTTAATATTTAACACTTAAATACAATTTTAGTAGCATTTTAGATCAGTCTTATATAAAACTGTTTAAAACATGAAATTAAGTTCTTCTAAACCGCAATCCTCCTAGTTAAAAGTAATCAGAGCGGGCAGTTTAGTGCAGTAATATAACCATAGGAACGATTCGGACTTGTACCTTACTAAATAACATTTAAATTTTAAGTACAACTTATAATTACACAAAAAATACAAAAATTATATTATTTTATATTCCATTTGACTTTTGTAGAACTCATGAATTTCTTGCACTACATTTGAAGCCACAACTTCCCTGTGGTTAAGATGAAGTTAACGTTACTATTCAGCACCATACGCCTGCACAATTAATCGAAATTGAATCCAAATCGCAATTTGAATGGACTCAATAAAAAATTGCAAAGGCTGCAAGTATCATCATTTCCTTCACAGACAAGAAAATATACTGTTTTATTCTTTATAAAAACTGCAAATCCTGTAGTTTAGATCTGAACAAACATGTTCTGAAACACATTATTTTATTAGTTTGTCATAGACCTATTTCTGTCTTTTTGTCTATTCTCCTTGACACGTTTTAAAAAGTTATCTTTGAACAGAATTCTGTTAAAATATAAATCACAAATCTAATCTCAATCGCAATACTTCCAAATTGTGCAGCTCTACCAACAACCACCAAAATCACTCCCACCCACTCACTCACTAGTGTACTAACCAAAGACTCTGGATCATATGCTCTGGTTAGAGCTGGGATTAGATTGGATCACCCAGTCTTCTAACAGCTGAGCCACTATCACATACAAAAAGCTTGATTGACAGACAAACGAACATTAACAATGGTCTGACCGGCTGATGTGTTTTGTGCCGACAGAAGCAGATCCAGACGTTGAATAAGCTTTGTTCTGGCCTTTTAGAGAAACTCAACAACCCCAGAGACGAGAGGGAGGCTGAGAGTGCAGGTTTGTTTAAACATAAATCCTATGTGTATGCATTAAAATGTTACCATTGTCACATATTTTCACAGACCTTTAGACCTTTTTTTTTTTTATTACAGAGGCAATATTAAATAAAATGCCCAAAAAGAATTAACCGTTTATGATTTTCATCAATAATGTACTTTATTTGTTGTTAATATTGTCTTTCTAGAATGTATTTTAAATGATTGTTTGACTAGTCGACTACTAAAAGAATGATCGCTAGTTACACCCTTATTGTTGACTAATCTAATAACTTTAAAAAATATCACTCCATTATAGAATGTGATGTTTTTTTTGTTTTTTTGGTTTTTTTAGCATTAAGACAGAACAAACCCTCGTTCAACCCCGCAGACACAAACGCTCTGGTCGGAGCGGTGGCTTTTGGTAAAGGTCTGTCCAAGTGCAGGCCCCCAGGTCCAGTGGCCCCTGGGCTACCGGGACAGGGGCCCATGATGAGCGGGGGCCCAACTCTGCAGCAGGTCACCATTGGAGGAGGCTCAGGACAACAGCAATCTATGGGAGGCCCTGTACCTCCACAACAACAGGGGCAGCCAGGTGAGAGAGAAAGAGGATTCAATAGATATCACAACATTCCATACACCTGCAGTGTTGAGATGTAAGGTTAAAGGGGCTGTACCTGATTGCTTTTCATGTAGTAAAGTAAAATCTGTTTTGCACCAATGCAGATTTATTGTAAAAACAGCTCTCAGTGTGAAAATGACACGCCCGTGTGCTGTCTGCATCTTATAGAGCGTTTTATTCTATGCAAAACAGGAAGTGTGGTGTTAACATGCTAGTTGTTGTTGTTGTTGTTAGCTTTAAAGCGATAAGAAAACTCTGTTATGGGCTTTGAAAGATGTAAAAAGCACTTATAAACTCATTGTGGTAATAATTACTACGCTTGGAATGTATTGGGTAAGTAGTCAAACTTTAAAATTAACAAGTTCTGTTTTTCACGTTTTTAAGACGGTAAAATCAGGTACAGCATCTTTAACTGTATATTGTTAATATGCAAGGTCAAGTTGAATGAATTTTCTACAAAAATGTTTATTTTTACAGGAAAAATGCCGAGCAGTATCAAGACAAACATCAAGTCTGCGTCAGGCTCAATGCATCCATACAACCGATGAGACCATTACATTTGCTGCTCATATTTGTATATTGGACTTGTTATACCATCCCTCTGATATTTTTTGTAAAAATACCATGATACATTAGAAATAATGTAACATGGCAAAATGTGTTATTCAGTGTTTTCAGTAATAAAACATGTTGTTGTATCAAGTGTAACTGTATTTGCGTATTGAACGAAATTGTTTTTTAAAGTAACAAGGGTAGAAACCAGGGTCGTACAGAAAGCATCAGGGGACTCTCAATAAATAAAAAAGGGCACACTTGGTAAACATGTCATGACATTTTTGTGGGGAGGCAAAAATATACCATCTATAATAGAGAGATCTGTAGGGCTGTCTTTTGTTTTTATTATTTGTTTAGTGCTTTTTATTAATTTAATGATGTATGAGTGTGGTTAAGGATGTGGGGCAAAACTGATGTTTTATTGTGTTACTTGAAGTTCAATTTATAGCCTATAAATCATTGTGACATCAAAACTAATAATTTGATAAAAGTTGCAAATTACAGTCTATAGGCTATCCATTTGAGGATACAATTTAGATTTTTATATAAATGTCTTTTATATAAAATTATTATGCGCTGTCCATCAACACATTCACACCCAGTACATTCTAAAAGGAAACCTTTGTCATCAAATATTTTTTTTTAATTTAATGGAAAACTCAAACTTATTTTATTTATCAATAAGTGTAAATACGTATGCATCCAAATCTTTAAACTCTGACAAAATGAAGCTTTGAAGGAACAGTAAGTAATAAGAAAACGTACCAAACCAACCAATCACAGCAGACCGTACACTGTCACTGGTTGATGACGTCCTTCTCATGCGACCTTTAGCGTTTCCCATGTGTAGTTAGTACACACGCATTTTACTTACAATATTAACGTTTTTCTCAGCGAATAATGGAGAAGAAAGGCTCAAAGTTGACGGGGAAGAAACCCAAACCTGCAAAAATGGCTGACGGAACTGATCCAGTGAAAAACTTTGAAAAATGGAAGAAAAAATACAACAAAACTAAGGCTCGAGTGAAGATTGAACGTTCAAAGCAAAAGAAACCCGAATGGCAGATTGAGAAGGAGTATATTGACAAGCTTGTGAGCAGATACGAGGATATCAACTCAAAAGATGCTGTTAAATTCTCTGACTTTCCCCTGTCAAAGAAAACCCTGTTGGGTCTCCAGGAGGCGCAGTACCGACAGCCCACCGAGATCCAGAGGCAGACCATCGGCTTCGCTCTGCGGGGAAAAGACGTGCTCGGAGCGGCCAAAACAGGCTCCGGGAAGACGCTGGCCTTCCTTATCCCGGTGCTGGAGTGTCTGTACCGCCAGCAGTGGAGCTCCATGGACGGCCTGGGGGCTCTGATCATATCCCCCACCAGAGAGCTCGCCTACCAGACTTTTGAGGTAATGCACACAGTCAAATGGTTCTTTAAAAAGGACATTTAAATGTGCCAATATTTACCTACTCCTATTCTTTACTGTTAGGTCTGTGTTAATCCATAGTCAAACACAACAATTTGAATAGAAATGTGTACCTCCCCTTTTGCTTATTTTCACAAGCCAAGATCACAGTGTAAAAGCAAAAAGCATGACTTGAAGCTTGCTATGAAGAAGATTTGTCAGTCATTCAAGAATCTTGAAGATAACACAAGTATTAAGTGTAGAAAGTAGGTGGATATTGGTGTCAGATAAAGGGTACTTGTTCCCCCAGTGCAGGGAAGGGCCCTTAAAATTATTATTATTATTATTTAATAAATAAATCATATTTTAAACAGCGAACATGTAGTGCATGCCCATCAAGCTGATTTGTGCCCAGCCAGAAACAATATTGTATATGCTTAGAGTTATTTTATTTTTTGCTGTTGAAGAGAGATTCTAAATTGTTTATAATTTGACTAATCTCTTAGCTAATCTCTAAACTCCCTTTTCTCCATACAGGTGTTGCGTAAAATCGGCAAAAACCACGAGTTCTCCGCCGGCCTCATTATTGGAGGAAAGGACCTGAAAAGTGAATCCGAGCGCATTCATCAAACCAACATT
This sequence comes from Rhinogobius similis, assembly GCA_019453435.1. Taxonomy (NCBI): domain Eukaryota; kingdom Metazoa; phylum Chordata; class Actinopteri; order Gobiiformes; family Gobiidae; genus Rhinogobius; species Rhinogobius similis. The sequence goes on along the minus strand of CM033623.1, from coordinate 8,001,401 downwards.
GTGATCTGCACCCCGGGACGACTGCTGCAGCACATGGACGAAACGGCCACTTTTCACGCCTCAGACCTGCACATGTTAGTTCTGGATGAAGCCGACCGCATTCTGGACATGGGCTTTGCAGACACGCTCAACGCCATTGTGGAAAACCTGCCCAAAACAAGACAGACTTTGCTCTTCTCAGCCACACAAACCAAGTCGGTGAAGGATTTGGCCCGCCTCAGCCTCAAAGATCCAGAGTACGTTTGGGTGCACGAGAAGGCGAAGTTTAGCACGCCGGCCACACTTGAGCAGAACTATGTGGTGTGTGAGCTGCATCAGAAAGTCAACATGCTCTTCTCGTTCATTCGGAGCCACCTCAAGAAGAAAGTCATCGTATTCTTTGCCTGCTGCAAAGAAGTGCAGTATTTCTTCAGGTACGGTAAAGTTTTGAATATTGAATTCATAAGAAGATAACTTTTTCTTTAATGTGCAGTGTAATCTATAATATTTAAAAAAACAAAACAAAAAACAGGTAACGACTTAATATCAAAACTCGTAATATCAATCTTGAAAAAAATGTCCATAAATAGGACAAAATGTAATAGTTTAAGTTTAATAAGATTATTATTGTCATTGTAGCGTCAATATTAGTATATTGAGGAGTTTCTTTGGTATTGCAATTTACATTAATATTTTTTAGTATTAGTTACAACCCTAGTTTAATCTATCAAACAATATTTCTGCACTTCGAAGTCCATTAATATGTGTTCGATACTTTATAGGACACATATGCAAAATTACTTTTTTGAGCTTTTAACTATGTTATAACATTGTTTCCTCATCAAAAACATACCTTAGCTTCATTCATGTTTGTTTGGTGAGTTCTGTTTGCTAAGTTCTCTCCATCTGAGCCTCAAAGAATACTCCATTTCAAATTTTCCTGATTTATGGTCAGCTCTGAAAGTCTCCTGTGCTGTTTTTAAGTCCATAAACCATCTCCAGTCTCATTCTGAGCATTTCATCTGTCAAATCACTTTCGTTAGAACTGTGTGCCTGCATTAGCATGCTGGGCGCAAGCTAGGGTTGTTTATCTCCCCTATTAAATTCCTTCTTCCGCCAGTAGATGGAGCTCTAACACAATTCCTGACATGGGAAACAATGCACTGACATGAAGTAATGTGTATAAGTTCTAAAAAGGAGATGCCGAAGCAGAGGTACTAAAAAGCCTGTTTTAAAGGATAATAATAATACAAATAATTATATTATGTGTTCTTTAACTTCAATCAAGAAAACATTTACCGGCACAAATTCTGATGAATTGCAAAATTACTGTCTGATTATCGAAAATACCATTTTGTCGTTATTGTTATTGTCCAGAATATTTTTGGTATTTTCCAGGCAAGTACATTAGTATCAATTACTCTACAAGAAATAACAAAGCTAAGGTGTCGACAGTAGTTTAAAACCAAAATAATGCGTAAAGTATATCGAGCCTTTACTAACCAGAATAATTGTCTTGTTTCAGAACATTTTGTCGCCTCAGACCTGGCATCCCCATTCTGGCTCTTCACGGTAAACAGCAGCAGATGAAGCGAGTAGAGGTATACAACGACTTTGTGAGGAAACAGAACGCCGTGCTTTTTGCCACCGACATCGCTGCCCGAGGTTTGGATTTCCCCGCCGTGAACTGGGTCCTCCAGTTCGACTGTCCAGAAGACGCAGACACGTACATACACCGGGTGGGACGGACGGCGAGGTACAAGGAGGGAGGAGAGGCTCTGCTCCTGCTGCTGCCCTCCGAGGAGCAGAACATGATCCAACTGCTGCAGGACAAGAAGGTTCCAATCAACAAGATCCAGGTGAGTCAAACTGTGTCTTGTCTCAAATAGAAATACTCTCTTCAAAAGCATCAAAAACATTCACTTTATTTGTGACTATTTAAATTCTCATGTAGAGGTGTTTAGAATTTATATGATAACATGATGATGAAATTTGAACACTGACTATACTATTCATTGTATTTTTTTTACATAAATAAATAAAATTGAAAAAATAAATAAAAGTAACTACAAAAAAAGAGTTGAAAGGAGGTTCTATGACGGGCAATGACAATAAAAAGGCTTAAAAAACTAGACTTCTGGACAAGAGTTTGAGTTTGGTGTGTCACCTAAACACCAACCAGGTGAAAAATTCTTAAAGTAAAAAGTCTTGGGAGTGAATAGATACTGCAATAAGGGAAGGATAGGTGAAAAAATACATTATCACTCTGTATTTCAAGTGGAAAATAAACATTGCAAATAACACTCATACACAAACAAACACACAAGTCTACTTTCATCTGAAATCGAGTGTTTCTGTACTTCTTTGGATCTATAATAGAAAAGCGCTTCAAGATAACGAAACAAAACTGAAAACTTCGAGCCAATATCCAGCAAAATTGCCACGTCCTTGGTTTAATGATTTATTTTATCTCCAGGTGAACCCGGAAAAGCTGCAAAGTGTGGAGCAGAAGCTGGAGTCCTTCTTGGCTCAGGAGAAGGAGATGAAGGAGCGCGCTCAGAGGTGCTTCGTGTCTTACCTGCGCTCCGTTTACCTCATGAAAAACAAGCAGGTGTTCGACGTCAACAGACTGCAGCTGCACGAGTACGCCCAGTCCCTCGGCCTCGCTGTGGCTCCCAGGGTCCGCTTCCTCAACAAAGCTCAGGGACAAAGCAAAGAAAGCAAAGCCCAGCAATCGGACGGAGAAGAGGACGAGGAGTTGAAGAGATTTAAGCGTCAACTGAAAGGAGATGTGGGAGAAAATAGCAAATCCGAGTCTGAGAGTGCCACAGACGACGAAGAGAGCGACACGGATGGCAAACTAGCCTTAGGTGAAGCCGACGAGGACGATGATTGGAGAGACTTGGACTTGCTAACGGTTAAACGGAAAGATGTTTTTAATCTCAAAGATGGGCACGAAGAAGAAGACGATGAGGAGGAAGTGAATGAAACGAAGAAACAAAATAAAGACACCAAGTTCACAGAGGCCAAAAAGGTGCTCAAGAGGAACTTTCAAGTGAATACAAAAGTTACATTCAGTGAGGAAGGCCAGGCCGTGCAGTTATGGCCTCCAGTTCAGAGAGCCGTGACCGGAGACGACGAAGACGACGACGAAACATCAGGAATTAACGTAGAAAAGGCCAAAGAAAGACTTAAAATGGAGGATCAGGAGTTCGACAAGGAGGAGTACAGGAGAAAGGTGAAGGAGAAGCACAGGGAAAAAAGGCTAAAGGCTAAAGCAGCTAGGAGGGAAGCTAGCAAGAAGAACAAGCCCGACGATGACGAAGAAGACGAAGTGGTAGCATATTTGGCCAACGAGAGCGACGACGAGTTCGATCCCAGCACGCTGCCAGATCCGGATAAGCTGGGAAGTTCTGGTAGCGAAGAAGAGGGGGATGAGGATGAGGAGGAAAGGACAAAAGTGGTGAAAAGGCAGCTAAGCAGTGAAAGTGAGGAAGAGGAGAAGCCAGCGTCTACAAAAAAGAGGCTCAAAGTGAAGGGAGGGGATGAAGAGGAGGACACGACTCTGGACACTGGGCTTTCGCTGGCAGAGGATGAGGAGCTAGTCCTGCATTTGTTGTCCGGGGGAAAGTAGATGTGTTTATAGTAAAGTCATTTCATTTATATTTGAGAATACGAACAAGGGTTTGGTGATGTTACAATATAAAATCTAATTGAACCAACCATTTGACACCAAAAATGTGAACATTTCCTGATTTCTGAAGTGATCAGATGATTTTGTTTTGTAAACAGTGGGTGTGGTTACATTACATTAAATCCGTTTTGACGGTATAAAATGACATGGTGGGCAGCAATATACTGAAATTTAGATAATATCAAGAATTTAGTTTTGAAAATATGCTAAAGTTGAATATTGAGGATATTGTTTATTATAAAAGAATGCTACAAAAAGAGCTGATTAAAAATAACAATTATATCTGTTATGTTGTAAACTTTCAGCTAAGAGTGTAAGTTCTGCACTTTTGTGATACATTTTTCATTAAATTTTTCACATTTGTCTAATTATCAAACCTCACCTTATATGTTTGTTCTGCATTATGTTTTATCGCATTTTTGTTGGATTGACAATGTCAGATTACTCTTGGATGATGAAAACACTCATCAAAAATAGATCTAATTATTGGGTTATCTATTTATTCTAGTTATCTGTTTTTTGTTTTCCAGTTTTTTTTTCTGTATTCAGTGTTTTTGAGTTAAAAGCAGCTCTGTGCTCAAATGTTTTTATGCCTATGGCTCAAACACACACATATTTACCTTATTTTATTGGTCAGCCTCTGTAATGCTCTAAATGACCGGCATATTTAACCATTAATGTCTAAGCTGATAAAGGGGGAAAAAATTTAGCTTTGTTGCTCCACTAACTTAATGTTGTAATTTGCTTAGTCTGTTGTTTATAGCTAACAGTTAATGTTCAAATGAAATGAAAAAGTGTCTCGTGAATGGATTTTTCAAAACATGTATGATAAATTCTATTCATATGTATGTACAATTAAATATTTACTTTTTCTTCACAAGATGACTTTTTATTCCTTTTTGGCCATAAAGGGAACTATAAAGCTCCTGGGCAAGTTGAACATAAAAAGAAAGCTATGACCCACTTATTTCTAGTCAACTCAAGCATTCTGGGATGAGTCAGAACTAGTTTGTATTCCATACGCAAAAGAAAAGTTTAAATTTCAATATCGCCTTATTTCTTTAATTTTTTTAATTTCCCTTAATCACATTTTTAGGGATATATGATTTAGTCTTGAAATTGAAATTTAAAGTCTACTGTTCATTCCTCCAACAACATTTAGGATTTGAAATAAACACCAAATAAATCGGAGTAAATTGGAGGCCAAAACTACAGAGTGCCAGCTTCACAAAGAGTTCAGCCATTTAAGAAACCAATTCCGTTTAAATTGGGGTCATTGTAGTAAAGAGCTTTTGGGAAAGTCAGCCACAATGACAGGGCTTTAAAATGTTATGAAATATTCCCCTGTCCAGCAGATGGGGCCAATGACACGACAATGCTGTGTCCCTGGCAGAGTTGAGAACTTTTGCTTGGAAGAGGTATTTTAAAAATATTTATTGCGTGAATAATTAAGTGTTTCAGTGTTACTTGAATATATTGATACTACTGAAAATGAGGCAAGTATGTAGAAACAGTGCGATTACAAGTTAAGTGGAGAGAGATGAGCTAACGCAGCTAGCATCTGCTGCAGGTGCGCGGGACGAGGTTTGTTCGACTTATTTGGTGCTTATTTAGTCAAGAAAGGCTGAATCAACCCTAACACGACTCTCAGATTGTGTATCAAGCTAACGCACTTTTAATGTATCAGGTAATATCTGAAATAAATTATATAAAAGCCGCTTGAGAGGTTCAGATCTTTGACAAACTCGTTCAAAAGCATACGTTTTGACTTGATTTATTTCAGATACCTTTTTCCCCTTGTTCTATTTACTTTTAAGAATCAGAGCCAAAACGTGTTTTTTTTTTTTTTTTTGGGTATGTTATTTCACCGAAAAAAGTTGAAAAACATGTGTCCATTTTGTCTTGCACTTGGTCTTGAGTAACCTTCTTCTGTTTGTTTCAATGGAAATGTTCATTTTTTTGTCTGTAATATTCCCCAGAGTATGGTTTAATACGTATCCATCTCCATGAAGAATGTTCGGAAGTATGATTTTAACTTTATATTTCCATGAAATCATGCAGGTGACATTCCATCTCCAGAAACTTACATACTGTTTCTTTAACCAAAGTAATTTAATACACTTTAATACACAATCAGAATGAAGACCCCAATAGTCATAAACGTCTACCTTGGGACCAATGCACATTTTATTTTAATTGTGTAAAGGAATATACATTTTATAAACAGAAACAATTCCAATGTATCGGTTTAAAAAAGTATTAAAAATAAACAACGATTCTACAACGATTCTACCACATAAAGATAATATTAAAACATGTTAAAAAATACTCTAGTCTAGTAGTATTAGTAGCTGAAAATGACAAATACAAAAATAAAACTTAAAATTAAACAAATGAATCGATAAATAATAGACTCGGGACTATACAACTCCTGCAATGTTAAAAGCCAGAGAATAAAAATGGGCTTAAGTGGAAACTTCCACTGTGGGGGCCGTTTGGACGTGGAGGGGCAGAGAGTTCCATCCTAAGATGGCCGACCACAGACAAGGCCCTGTCCCCTCTGGTTTTTAGTCTCGTCTTAGGGCCCCTTCCCCTGCAACATTCACTTAGCTAAAGTTGCTGCCTTGTGACTTTGAATACTTATAAATGCCTGAATTAATCTATTTTTGTAATGTGCCCTTTTCATTAACTATGTATTTTTTAAAATTTGTTCTGAAGCAACAATGGCCACAAATAAAACAGTGGTTGATGGTTCAAAGTCGGGCTCCGCAGAAGCCGATGCTGCTGTGAAGATTTTACCGGTTCCGGGTGCTGCTCCTGCTCCGGTCAAAGTGGCCCCGGCACCTGGCCCTGCCCTGAAGCCCTCCTCCTCTGTCCCCACACCGCCCGGTCCCACCACCTCATCCCCCGTGATGGTGCTGGCAAAGATGGCTGCTGCTGTGGGAGTGAGGAGCTCAGCCACACAACAGGTGCCACAATGGGAAAATATTGTTATTGTAAATACATTTATTACTTTACATAATATGAGCCCTGTGAACATCTTTTTTGGTGAGTCATCATGTTGAGATTCAGTGCTTCTTTGCTAAATCCATTATTATGTTGAAATACGCGCACTTTTTTTGTCTCTCACTCCTCCTTTTGGTCAGTCTCCATCATACTTGAGTGAATGACAGGTGGATTTCACCTATCACAGAGAAATGTGACTTCCAAAAACAGCAGAAGGCAAAAGCACTATAACGATATGAAATACATATACAGGAAAATGTATTAAATGTTTCTGTATTAAAATGATACATCCTCAAAAAGGTGGAGTGACAAATTATAAACGTGTATATGTTGGGGAAACACCTGCTTAAGTGTATGTTTATTTGCCAATAGGGCTGCAATATTTAATCAACTAATTGTACTAGTTAAGAACAATAAATAATACATCCAACTTATACAGTATATTGTTTTTGGGACATTCAAAGACGTTTAATGAAATAAGCTTTAATAATCATGATCATTGTTTGAACTGTTCTGAATTTAAAACCCATACAAAAGACCTTTTTATAACAAAGACACTCACTCGCTTTATTAAATCCAAAATAGGACAGGGCGATTTGGCCTAAAAACTGTATCATGATGTACAGTAAAAGAAAATCAACAATACAATGAAATCATACACAACTCTGGCATTTGGAATATTTGTACTAACTTTTTTCAGGATAAATTAGAAGTTCTGTTTCCTCTCTTCAATTGCCTTTTCTATTATTGTTAGTGTTTTTACTATGTGCAGAGCCTCCACACTAGAGCTGCAACAATTAATCGAATATTTGTGACTTCGAAAATAAAATGATAATAATCGTATTTTGATTATAATGATCATTATCTGGACTATAAAGACTGTAAAACACATAGAAAAATAACATTTCAAACTTTTTATGTGGACAGTCACATTATTTAATCAAAATGTCAAAAAAGCATAAACAATTGCTGATTTTCATCATTGATGAAACACATTATTCATAAATCTCTCTCATAAAAGTCTTCAGTCACCATATTTCAACCTTTATTTGGTTGATAATGTGTTTAAAAAGTCTCAATGTTAAATATAAATGATTGTTTGACTAGTCGACTGATTGAAAAAATATTCGCTGACTGGTCCAGGACTAAAATAATTGTTAGTTGCTGCCCATTTTCATATTTTTTAAAATTGTTGTTGATATCTATGCTCTGTAGACATTACCACATGACAATTTGATTTTAGTGTTTTTGCTAAATCTTTTATTCTCATAATGGTGAGCAATGGTGTACATTATAGACTAGTACTGGGGCTGTTTTTATGACGTAAAATGTTATGATTTGCCTTTTCTGGTGTAATTCTGTTGCCAGTATCCTTTGACATCTATAATCATGATCATTATAAAAACTATTCATCCTAACATTGAACAGCAGATGACGAAGAGCGCAATGAACCCGGGAGTCCAGCTCAGCCACGCCCCTGCCCCAGGCCACACAGTGGTGATAACTGTCCCCAGAGCTGCTGCTGCTGCCGCCCCTCAGACTGTGACTGTGGCTCCTCGAGTGCCCCAAACCACCACTACCACCACACCGCTCCCGGCCAACTTCCAAATCCCTCCAGGTCAGGCCTCTGTTATGTCTAATAGAGATTAAAATCGATGTCAGATCTCAACCACATCTGATTTCAGTCTATTCTGGGTCTAAACTAGCTAAAATAATTGTACTATATTAAACTAGATGAACCCAAAGGAGGACAAAAATCTAGATGGATCATTCTAAATTCAGCAAATATTTAAACGGCTGTGAAATCTGCATCCCACTTTAAAGAGCTAGTTTGAGAACCATATCATATCATAATAAATCAAATGTTGAGAGAAATCAACCGTGTTTGTTATAAGTAATATAACATGCTATAACATACTTCACTCGGGGTGTTGTGAAGAGCAGTGAATAATCAAAATGCTCTTTTCTTTCTTTAGTGTTGTTTTTATCTTTTATTTGTATTTTCTTATTAATCCCATAAATAAACAAATAGGATATATGTTTGAAACTGCCATTTGTGTGCAGGTATGGTGCTTATCCGCAGTGGCAGTGGGCAGTTGATGTTGGTGTCACAGCAGGCTCTGGCTCAGGCCCAACAGCAGGCTCCACGCCCCAGCACAGGACCAGCCACACCCAAGGTCCTCACTCCTCCGGTAGGCCTTCATCAGTAAGGCAACAGGTTTTCTTCAACTGTGTTTCCGATGCGACAAGAGCCCCAACTCTCATTCGGTGTATCAACCAATATGTCAAAGAAACAAGTTATTGCTGTACCCTGTGTTGCCAGATGGTAGGGCTTACACAAAATGTTGATACAGCAATGACTGACTTCTTGGTAATATGCGTATCGATACACAGAGATGCAAGTCCAAATACTTCCCATTCCCATTCAACATTAGTTTGAATGGGAAAAAAACTGTGATTTTGTCGTTTGCAGACAGCAGAGACAAATGATTGTTGCTTATATGTTATCGGCCAACGAGTGATAACTATCAATATCTAATTAATCAATTCAATTAATAAACTTCACTTGTAACTACTGTAGGATTTGTGGCACTTGGTGAAACAAAATATAAACTTAATTGTCTGTATTGTCCAGAGTAATGCAACAAAAGCATAGCGAAACATAAACAGTGATTTAAGAAACATTTATTATGAGGTTGTTAGCATGTAGGGTCATTTTGGCGCCAACCACTAAAGGTAACAAGCTGCACAAAACACTTCTACACATGGTTGTGTTTTGTAATGAGACTCTGGTGTTACTTTAGTTTGGTCGAGTGGTTGTCAGTCGCCAAAACAGCTCTTGATTTTCATAGTTTGTGATGTTTGGAGGGTCACGCTAACTCCTAACTATTGAAAATGCATTTGTGCTAATTCCTGGAATAGTGCCAGGCTAATTTAACACAGCATTTTGTTTACAAACACTAATAAGGATCTGTCATCTGATTTGTTGACATTCTACACATTGTATTTGTAGACAGTTCTGCTGTTACCATAGAAACACAATCCACACATTAGAAAACACAACCTGATAAGTGTGTAGGTAGTTTGCAAACTCAAGAGAAAATACAAAATGGATTAAAACCACACATTTTCAGGAGCCTGTGATCAGTCCAAGCGTTCATGGTCCTGTTTTTTGATTGGCTAATGCTAACTTGTGACTGTAATGTTATTTGAAAAGGCTTTGTTTAACTGCGTTAAACAGCACACCTTTTAACAATTTGTTTTAAATTGTGTTATAACAAAGCTCTGATTAAATTCCAACTTGAGTAACAGCTTCAGACAGACGTCACATGAAAGGCGTCAACTGTTATCAGGCAATTTTTTTTTTGGGCAGTTTGCTCTCTCAACAGATGGGCTTTCACGCAGAAACAACAAAATTGCCAAATCTGCTCCTAACGATGTTTCATTATTTCACTGAATCCAATTCATCCATAGATTTCTCTGGGACATTGTAACAAGGCAGTGTGATGTCACTTTTGCCGTGAGTGGGTTGGTGTGCAGTTGATGGTTTAAAAACTCTAGCAAGGCAGAAAAACTGTGGTCCACAAAATGCATTTTTCTCCCACAAAGACCTAAAGATCAGCCCTTAAAGTGCGTATACGCTCCAAACTTTACAGTCTTGTGCTAAAGGATTTGTTGATGTCTAATTCTGAGCCTGATTTATTAAAGTTTTAAGTCTAAAAAAATAGGCAAAATTTGAATTTTGAGGCCAGATTTCAGTCAAATCTTGTCAATAATCAAATAAGATATTCAAAATACTTACATGTATTTAATCTAATATAATATGTGTACAAAATGAACCAAGAAATTTAAACCTGGTTTCCATTTTTCAGATTTAAATCTCCCAAATGTGTGCTGTTTTTACACAGTCTTTGCCTTTAGTCTATTTACAAACATTACATGATTTAAAAAAAAAAACAAACATACCTATAAATACATACATTTAAATAAGTATTTTTTTCTTACATGTATGAGTTAACTACAGGAAAAATTAGAACTGATATCTTTAAATTTAAGATTTTTTCTGTTTGCTAATGTACCTTTATGAACGTTTTGAACACTTAAAACAAACACGCTGGGTTTCCATGATAACAATCGCTTTTTGACGTTCCATCCCAAGCCCTGCCTTCCAGACGGAATGGGATTTAAGGAGAAAAAGCCACACTGTGTCTTCAATTATCTGCTATCAATACAGGCACATACACACTCATACAAAATCTGTGTTGTTACAATGAAAAAAGCAACCTTTTTTTCCAAATGCAGCCAACTCCTCCAGTGGGCAAGATGAACGACAAGGTGACCGTGATCCGAATGGCAGCTCCACCTAACTTCCAGACACCTCCTGTACAGAAGACGGCCCTGGTAAAGGTACAACCACATCAGTATTCATTCATTTAAATCATTTTTGCGTCTTGGTTCAAGCCATCAAATAAATGACACTTTAAATTGTCCAGGTTATCGGTGTACCTCCCAAACCCGCTCTGACCCAGTCCCTGAACAAGTCTCGAATCCTCGCTTCGATTCCAGAACCAAAGAAGGAGGTCACACCTACTTTCAGTCAGGTGAGCACTGTAGATGACCTCAGCAAAACAAAAGTTTAAATATGAACTACAGACTATAAATATGAACTTTTGTTGTGGTTGTTGTTTTCAGGAAACATTGGAGAGTGTCAAAAAGTGTAAGAACTTCCTGGTGACTCTCATCAAGCTGGCCTCGAGTGACTCCAGATCCGCAAACATGGCCAACAACGTCCGAAACCTGGTCAAAAATCTGCTGGTATTTATACCTCATAAATAAATAAATATGGAGCCAAAAGAAGTCTATAATATTTGAAACTGAAAAACAAAAATGTAAAACTGGGTAATCAAGGTTTAATGTTGAACTGTGAAAAATAATTGATTTATTTTCTTAAATTTACATACAAAATATATTTTTAAGTTTCAAAATTATTTTCAGATTTCTGTTTTCCTTTTCTCTAGTTACATTTTCAGATCATCTCTTAAATATTAAAGTCATATTTTTTGGAATTCAGACTTTTTAGTCTGATACAGTCTTTCATGGTGCCTCCAAGGCCAGTCCCAAGACTAAAGACCAAACCAGGACCAGCGGCAACAGATTAAAAAGGTTGAATGTGAAAAAATATTACTTTACATATGAGACGATCCAAAGGTATAGAAAATCTCAAGATTAAATTTAAAAAATCAAACTTGAAAACAAATCGGAATCCTGAAATTAACTGTTGAAACTCAGCTTTAACTGAACATGAAGTAACAACTTCAGGAAATAAATTCATTCAGCTTCACAGTTCAACATTAAAGCAGAAGTAACTTCAGCGACAGAGCTCCCCCTGCAGCTCTTGTGTGAAAATACACTGCTAGTGAAAAGATGTAAAAGCTTAGTAGTATTATTAGATTCTTTTTCTTTTTTTCTCCTTTTTTTTTTGATTAAAACAAGGAAGCACAATCACGTACAAAACATTTCATGTTGCCAAATATTTTAAAAGAGGCAGAATTTCTTGCTTGATTGTTGTCTTTGGTTAGATTTTTCGTCCAGCAGGGGTCGATAAAAGGAGCTTCAAGCGCCCCTGCAAACTGGAAATATTATGGCTGTTGTTTTTTTGTATGAACTGTATCACACTACAAAAATGTTTCTTTTTCTAGGATGGGAAGTTGGAAGCAGATGAGTTTACGGAGCAGCTGTATCGTGAGCTGAAGTCCACTCCTCAGCCCTGTCTCGTTCCTTTTCTGAAGGTGAATTTGTGTACTGTTCTCTACTGCCATGCCATACTCAAACTTTCTCTGGGCTCTTCATTGCCAAGGCTGGGTGGCCTTCTTTGGGTGCCAGAAGGTTCACACAATGGATGTTTTTAAGTATATGAAGTGTTATGTAAATGTGCACCTTCCTACTTGTGTGCCCTTGTGCAGAGAGCGGAGGGTCGTTACACCCTGCGCACACGTGATATGTTTTGCTTGTCTGTTCCACGTGTAAAAGCTGACAGGGGAAAGACGGCTTTTTCTTAGGCTGCTCCCACAGCCTGGAATTCCCTCCAATCGGGTGCAGACTGCGCTATCTGGTCTCACGCAGATGTTTCTGCAAAATGTTGAAAAACAAAGCGTGTGAATCTTTAAAAAAATGTCGGTGCCTTTAAATGTACATTTTGTTCTTAATTTCTTAAATTCTCTCTTAAAACGTTAATTTTTTTTTTTTTACTTTGTGTTGCTGTTATGTTTTTCACTTTGCCCCAAGTCACCCTTGAAAAAGAGGTTTCGATCTCAATAGGTTCTTACCTGGTTAATCAAAGGTTAATAAATAAATATTCAAATATTATTGTTGTAATATTGATATTGAATCGATCATTAAAAACAAACTAAATGTCGGAATGACTTGATTAAGAATTATTATGTATTGTCCAATGTTTTTGAATGTATAATGTATGTTCTTATCATCAGAAAAGTCTCCCTGCTGTCAGAATCTTGACTCCAGACCCACAGCTATTTATTCAACAAGCAGCGACTAAAACCTCCAGTACCCCCCAATCCATCACTGACACGGGAAAGCAGGTACGCACATAACAGAAAGCGTGAAATGAATTATGAATTAATACGGGTTACTAAACAGAACACTACTAATGCAGCAGTTCTTTCCTCTTTGGATACACAGCTGATGCCTCCGCCCAGGCCCGGCTCAGTGGCGTCTGGATGGTTTTCTCAATCCAGAAACAAAGTTGTCTTCAAGCAAATGGGACTACAGTCTGCGAGGAACTACACAGGTGACACATTTGATTTTAAAGATTTGCTAATATACAACAAAAATATATCTTTCATTAATATGGTTATGATTATAGACAAGATAGGCTTTTTATATTCCCCTTAGCTTAAAGTGGACATATTATGCTTTAATTTAATTTTTTTACAACAGTGTTTATGCATCATTAGTTTACAGTTCAAAGCTTGTATTTAAAGGCTGCATTTTTTTTAAGTGCTGTCATTTTCCTCCACAAACAGCAAAATGTCCTGTCTTATGAAAAACAGCCAACTCTAGTTCAGATTTGTACAAATATGTTATGAAATTTGATTCTTTTATTAGTTTGTCAGTTCATATAGACCTATGTCAGTCTTTTTGTCATTTCTCCTAAACTGACATGCGCAAAATGGAGGAACAAACTGACTTTATACCTGTGTTTTTCAACCTTTTTTGAGTGGCGGCACACTTTTCAAGTTTAAATGATACCACGGCACACCAGTTACCACTAAAACATGACCAAATCAGACCATTTAGTTAAAGAAAAGAATTTAGTTTAAAAAAAAAATGCTGAATAATGTCTGTGCCACTGTATGGTTCTTTAAATCTGGCAATAGTGATTGGTTTTGCGTTCTTTTTCGGTGTTGCTCAGGATATTCTAAAATTATAAATTAGTTCATTACATCCGCATTTGTGCATCTGTTAACTCAAACTGGACGTTTTTCAAGGCACACCTGGAAAACCTCAAGGTACACTAGTGTTCCCCGGTGCACTGGTTGAAAATAAAGGCTTCATACAGTTTTCTGTGGATGTCTTTTGCTGCTTTTGTGTTTTTCTTTTCCGTTTGATATATTTAAAATGCCAAAAAATGAAAACTTTGAACAGAATTCTATTATTAAAACACAGAATACATTTTTTTCCCAAATCGTGCTGCCCCAATGTAAAGTTGAGTAATGTCCTGCAACTCGAGTACTCAGAAAATTCCTGTTCACACCTATCCCCTAGCCCGCCCATATCCATGTACTTTGTTATGATTGTTTGAAAAAATATAGACACCGGTGACACATATAGAGTTCTAAAATGTCATGTAGACACTTTCCAAAAATAAATGAAAATCTGCAGGTTGTTACGGGGAAATGCCATTACAAAGAAGAGGGGATTATCAGTTCTGCAGTTTTCTAGTCACAGTCAATGGACTCGTTTGTCGTAAGCCGTTTTAGATAAATATTGCCGTTTGCAATGAACAAAATGTAAAATAAGGAATCTAAAATGTTATAGTTCAATACTAAGTACCTTTAAAAAAGCCTAAAACGTCTAATTAAAACAAAGAAAAATGTACGTTGTCCTATTCAGTCCCATTTGTTATAAAAAAAAAAGTTCAATTTGATTTCCACAAAGTCCAAACTCCTCTCCAAAACATGTCCTGTTACTATCACAATTTGTTGTGAACCCAATTCAGTCATTTATGAGAGATTACCTCCCGTCATCCATGGTATACAAAGTGTGAGCTTCCTTGTATATTGTAAGCAACATATTTCTGTTTCAGTTTTAATTAAAAACTCTTAATGATTGTTGTTTGTTTCACAGGCACACTCCCCATGAAACCGAGTTATCAACAGCCTCATCAAACGTCTAAAATGACCTCAGGATCTTATAAGTATTATTTTAAGTAGTTTTTTCAAGGCGTTATTCACGTGATTATCTTTGTTCTCTTGTTTCAGAGAAGACGATGACATAAACGACGTGGCCTCTATGGCTGGAGTGAATCTCAGAGAGGAAAACGCTCAGATCCTCACCACTCAAGTGGGAGCAGTGGTGCAGTCCTGCCACGACCAGCCTTTCCTCGCCCCAAACACACTGCTCGCCCGAGTACTACAAATGGGTACGAGCTCAGGGCCAGTCTGCTCCCAGTATTACTTATTACCAAGAATTACATTACATTACATGGACTTTAGTGATACGGAGAAGTAAGTTACATGTGTAGACTTCTGCGTAGTCCTGGTTTAATCTTGTCCCACATGCGGTCTCATACTTTTATGTAATGTCTTTAGTTCTAATTAGGTTCTTTTAATTAACGTATCAATTATGTCATTAGTCATCTCTGGAGTTATTCATGTTTTTCATCCTGGTATAGGCCTGATTTATTCATTTTCATTTCATTCATTTTCTACCGTGACTGGAGCCTATCCCAGTGACTTTGGGCCTTAGTGGCCAACTTTTCACAGAGACATGGACAGACAACCATTCACTCTCACATTCATTCACTACGGGCAATTTAGAGTTGTCAATTAACCTGAACAGTCATGTCTTTGGACGGTGGGAGGAAGCCGGAGAGAACCCACAGTAACACGGGGAGGACATGCAGACTCCACCCAGAGATCGCGTGATGTTGGGGTGGTCCGGGTTCAAACCCACGATCTCCTTATTGAGAGGCAGAAGCTCTAGCTGCTCTGCCACCATGCACCCCAGGCCTGATTTAGTCATTTTTTATTGTCACATATTAGAGAAAGGAAAACTTCTGCACACTGTCTCACTCTTTTTTTTCAATTTATACTCGATGAAGGTCAGTCAGATTGAGAAAAAGTGACACAGAGCGCAGGTGTTCTCTTTTATCCCTCACCAGTGAATGATTCCCTTCGCGCATGTGAGCTTCATGATGAATTCTGACTCCTGAAATAGTTTTCACTTCACTGCTGTGTCAAGGTTCATTCGAGGAATGTTTTATTTCACACTTTTTTGTTAATTACATTATTTTATGTGTTCAGTGAGCTTTGATGTCTTCAGGGACATTTGACATTAACCCCATTTGAATCAGACCTGTTTTTCCTAAACGTCGGACTAAAATGAACCCCAATTCAAACTGAAGCTGTTCTTGAACCCTTTGGAACACAAACTATTGGCTGGACTCTTTGTGAAGCTGAGACTCTGTAGTGTTGGCCTCTGGTGTCTGATTTTCTCTGATTACACTCGGAAGCAAGCTCTGCACAGAGGAATATCAGATTTTAAAGTCAGCCTAAATTTTCTGTGTTAAATACATGAAGAAGTGAAGCTGGTGTCTGTAGATTTTGCCTGATTGACACTACTTTTGGCTTTTGACAATTCCTTTTTCAAAGCTGAAGCTAATTTAACAAAACAATTGTTTTATGGAGGTAATAAAGTAAATTGTGAAAATGGTAAACATCAAAAGTGGTGGAGTCAATATAAAAGTCCTATTAAATATTTCAGAATTTTAGGTTTCGAATTCTGAACCACCCTAACATCACACGATCTCTCTGGGTGGAGTCTGCATGTCCTCCCCGTGTTACCGTGGGTTCTCTCCGGGTTCTCCGGCTTCCTCCCACCGTCCAAAGACATGACTGTGTAGGTTAATTGAGAACTCTAAATTGTCCCTAGTGAGTGAATGTGAGAGTGAATGGTTGTCTGTCCTTGTCTGTCTCTCTGTGTCAGCCCTGCGACGAGTTGGCCACTGTCCAGGGTGTACCCCGCCTAAGGCCCAAAGTCACTGGGATAGGCTCCAGTCACCCGCGACCCCTAACGGGAATAAGCGGTAGAAAATGAATGAATGAATGAAAGAATTTTAGGGTAATTTTTTTAAGTTGTGCTTTTGGAGTAAAGACAAGAAAGCGGGTTACCGCTTTCTTGTCTTGCAGCTTGATAGTTTCCTTTTATTACATGGTGGATAAAAAGTAATACATTAACAAAAATCCAGGAGACGCTAGAGGAAACCTGAAACTGAAAGATTTTGTCTGGTAGTGCAATCCTGTCTGATGCAGTACTTTGTAATACTTTTGCCATCTGTTTAATTCTGTTTCCTATCCCAGGTCAGCCTTTGGGAGTCACAGAGGTGGGTCCAGAGGTGGTAGCGCTGGTCTCTCATGCCTGTCAGGAGTTTCTGCGCACTTTGCTGGAGAAACTTTCTGTGATGGCCCAGCACCGCAAGAACCTTGTCAAGGTACTAACAGAACGAAAATAACGATAATTTCAAAGATTTCTTTAGACCAACGAATCTGTGTATGACAGGATGACTGGCTACACTCCAAAGTGAGCGATGTTCGCGTTCAGCTGAAGTTTTTGGAGGAGGTGGAGACTTTGAGGAAGAAGAGGAAGGCTGAAGAGGAGAGGGAGAAGCTGCTGCGGCTAGCCCGAGTGAGCGTTTCAAAACTATAGAAATACTATACAGATGTAACAATATCACTCTCTCATGGTAAAATAGTATCACAATAATCAAAGAATATATACCTCCATTTGTTACATTTACTAGAGCTGTACGATTTTGAAAAAATGTCTAATTGTGATTTTTCTGACCAGTTTTGTGATTGGATTTGTGATTTATAGAAAGGGTTTCAGAGGTTGTCATCCGGATGACAAACACTGAACCCCTTTCTACTATGGACCACACCTGGACGAATGAGGGTTTACATCGACGAATTTGTGATTTATGTTTTAATAACTGGATTCTGTTCAAAGTTCTCATTTTAAACACATCCAGGAGAATTGACAAAAAGACTGAAATATGAACCGACAAACTAATAAAAGAACCATGTTTCAGAACATTTTTGTTGTTTTTAGTCACCTTTTTCTGCTTATAGTTGCGTTTTTATCACTTTTAGACATGTTTTAGTCATTTTAGTCAAGTGTTTGTATTTTCAATTTGTCACATTTCGTATTGTCTTGTCACTTTCTGTAGCTTTTTTCACTTTTAGTTAAGTGTTTGTCACTTTCAGTCATGTTTTTTGTCACTTTTAGACATGTTTTTGTTGCATTTTTGTTGCCTTTAGTTTTTCGTTGCATTTTGTCTCTTCTTTCAGAACATTTTTTAACAAATTTAAACTAGAGGGTTAGCAGTTTTGATGCTGAATAAAACTGGATATTTTTTAGTTTGCAGCAGAAATTATTGCTGTTCAAAAATTTTAGCCTTTGCAATTTGCTAATTGACTTTGTAAATATGTGCTTCTTTAATGGTTTTCAGACATGTTAAATGCATAAGTAAATTGTGTCCGGTACAAAAAGAAAACACTGATACTCAATATGTCTTTTCACAGCGCCGCTCACACATGGAAGACCCACAGATGCTGCTGTTAAAGCAAAGAGCCAAAGAGGTATCTTAGGCAAATTTTCTCTTATGTTTTTCCTGATCTAATTAACATTTTTACAGTTTCTTTAATCAAGCACATCTGCCAATTGCAAAATGGAATGATCACAATTTAGTGAGTTTGGCTTGCAGTTCAAAGATGATGTTAATTGCTAGCTTGGTTGTAAACCTGTGTGTGCGGTGTCGAGCCTGAGGTGAGGCAGAGGTGTGAAGCAGATGAAAGAAAGCACAGTTTGTTCTATTTAAAGACGCGTGGTTCATCAGCCGCTTTCTCAAACCTACACTACATTCTATTGTCTAAAAAAAACTCACTCTACCATCCAAAGCAAAATATAAATAAGAATCATATTACATTTGACAAGTATCATCATCTTATTATCTTTTTCAAGATCATTATCACAGCAACAGTCGATTGTCGCCAAAAGGATTCTTTAACCTTAACTGAATCAAGCAAATGGACTGTCCCCAAGCACCCTTACACTGGCCTTATAGACATCCTCCCTTGTCAGAAAAAAAATGTTTCTAAGGATTGGGATTATCTCAAATGTGGATTGTGTAACTTTTGTGGTGGAGCGGTTAAGTATTTGCCTGGAATGTTGCACTGTATGGTATTAAACATGTCTATGGAGACAAACATCAACCCACTCACAATAAGTATTGACGTTTTTCAATGTCTTCGTCTGTTACACTTGTAAGATAGGTTTAATACCATACTGTGAGACATTCCACTCAAAGGAAGTTCATCTTAAGCAGATGGTGGAACCTCCTCCCCAGAAAAGTTACATAGTGCACCTTTAAAGATGACCTATTCTACTTCTGTCTGCTATATAGTTCTAATCTACAACACTCGTGGATCATTATTACTTAAATCACAAAACAAATCTAGAACAAGATGTTTAAAAAACAAGTCTGCTTCAGGGTTGAAACTCGCGGCGGTGACTTGCCTCTTTATGTTACGTCGCCTTTGCAGAGCTGCTGTTCATGATAGCAAGCAGTGGATTTTTTTTTTCATTAGTGCCAAAATGACTGCACGATGCTTAACAATCCAATGCACAAGACCACTTAAGAAAATAAAAATTGCTGAACGAAGTAAGTAAATATCAGTGGGCCTAACACTTGGAGCGGTGAAGACCTGACAATCAGAGCAATGGAGTCTGGTCCACAGAAGAATAAATATTACTCAAATATGCACCAGATATGCACCAATCACTCTCTTAAATACAACTTTAAGTGGTTTACTTAGAAGTTCTACATAATTATACTATTAATTTTTGAGTCTTTAACCATGTTTAAACTCAATTAAAACATAACAAGAGATCTGTTTTGGTTGGATGTTTAGGCTACCAAAAAACTAAAAGATGCTTACCATTATGTAATATATCCACTATAGATTTGACAGAACTCACAGTGGACTTTAGTTAATGCAGTGGTAGGTAATGTTTGTCACAAATTCAACAAAATATGTTTTGTGTTGTATTTTCAGTTGCAGCTATTGGAGCAGTCGGCTCTCCAGCAGAGGGAGGCCAACATCGCGGCTCTTGCTGCAATTGGGCCCCGGAAGAAGAAGCCCCTGGAGCTGGATGGTCAGGTCTGTACTGAGGGCCATGAAGCCAGAAAAAAAATCCACATCATACAAGTGTACAAATGTAAACCATTCAAATCACACAAAACATGACTAATATTATATATGAATTCAAGTCCTATAGTCTTAACTGTTGATCCTAGCTGCGCTTCAGAAACTGTTTGATTCTAGTTCATTTAGTGAGAAATGATTGTGTGTTTAGTCTCTTTCTTGCAGGCTGTAGATTTAAACATTCAATCTTCACACTCTTCCTTTGAACTTGGATTACATTACCTTTAGGACCTGGCTGCTCCTTCTGGAGCCACGAGTCATCCTCCTCCTCCTCACGTAATTCCTCAACTTGTAGCATGACAAAGGCACCTCTTCTGCCTGTCCTTGTGTTTTGGACAGCACACTTTGCATTACTTGTACCAGTCCTAACATGTGGGTAGTTGCATCAAGGGCATCTTGATTAAAAACCTCCAAAGTCCTGTTTTTGTATTGCAACCCCAAGAGAGGACAGCCAACGATAAGCAAAATCCCATCACACATTTATTCAAATTCCTCTTCAGCAGTTGCTGGATGTCTCTCCATGCACTAAACTCAATGTCTGCTGTACTTTATTCAAAATAAATTATAAACATAATAAAACATTTGCGAGTTAATTTATCTCTGTATTGTTTATGTGTGTTAGGTTTGTATGCTGCCTCGTCCTGGCTTTCCGAGAGTGACCCGGATCATTCTGAAAGACCTGCTGCAGTGTATGGAACAGGACCGCTTCCTCAGACACTCCCTCTCTCTCTACAGAGCCATGCTGTGAACCCCAAACAGGGACCTGTGGAGCAGCTTTAAGGCTTGTTACAATCACCACAACAAACTCTATATCTAAATACTCTAAATATATCAAAACTGTTCTTAATTTAAATAGTTTGAATTCTATAAATATAGTAATTAATAAGTAGTAAGTAATTTATTGTTTTTGTTATTGCTGGTACAACTCTGCACTTTTGATGTAGAAAGTAGAAAAAATAATTTATTTTGTCACTTCATAAATGGAGGTATGCAGTGTTCTGTTTGAGTTATCGTTTTGTTTTCATTAAAAAGCATTCTTTATTTCAATATCCACAACTGTGTTTTATTGAGTATTTTTTGAAAAACCATGTCAAGTCATGTGCAAAATATATACAAGTGAGTTGCCTTTCAGTTTACTAGACAGACATATTTGTTCTAATTTTTCACAGAAAATTCTGTAAAGTGCTGAAGACAATGCAGATAAAATAAAAGGTACATGCAGTTTGTAGAATGTCGTCCCAACAATCTTCTATATAGTGTTAATACCCTGTTAGTGATCAATTGAGTTCAACAAATGGTATATTGTCATTGCGCAATCCTAAAATACATAATTATATATAATAAACAATAAAATTAGTATTGGAAAATTAAGTGTATTAGATTGTCTTGTGCTGTGAGCATTAACCCATAATTCATATATTAGAAGAATTAACATGAGAAATCTATGTGGCCTACCTTTTTCCAATGTGGCTTGTGAAACTTACATCAATGTGATGAATAATATACACTGGGCTGCAATCAATGCTACTTTCACGTATGGAAGTAGAAAGTATATGGCTTTTTGTTTGGATTCCCACAAAAACTCCTCTGTTCCTGTGTTCAGTCAGGCTCCTGTTTGACTGTGATGATGTGGACACTGTCATGGCCGTCTCTGCGCAGGACGTATTCACTGAACTGAGATGAGTCGACTCCTCCTCCACATGAACCGCTGATCTTGAAGCCCCTCTGCTGAAAACACTCCAGAACCTGTAACACGGAGCAGAAAAAGGTATGAAAAACAAATATTAGAGGTCTTAAAAATGAGCCTTGAGGCATCCCGTATCAACACAAGACACATTTACTGCTCTGTCCCTCTAGGTTTCTTTGTGGAGACATGGGTAGATGAGCCACAGTGAACGCACGGTAATATTGGCAGAACATGCTTATCACTGTGTATTTAAAAAATATATGTTTTAAATGTTTGTAAGGTTCGTCAAAGATACAGTCCTCATATCAGGTAGCGTGGTCTGGAAACTTTTTCACTCCTTATACATTTTCTCGTAAATTATGTCTATTTTAAAGCAGAACTAGATAACATTATTATCTTATCTTCGAAAGTCTGTGTGATGGTTAAATATGTATTTTCGGGGCGTTACAAGCTTCTTTTGTAGCCCCCTGCTGTCTCTGGGCAGAAAACCAGCCTTGCAACATTTGCCGACTTCGACCCGAATACAACTATCCTGAGAAACCCTGGCTCTTTTAAAAATATTTGGTAATGTGAAAGGTTTTTGTATGTGATTATACTTTTTTATAAAAAGGAAGAAGAAAAAAAACTTTTCACTAGCAGTGTATTTTCACATGAGAGCTGCAGGGTGAACTGTATCGCTGAAGTTACTTAGTTCTGCTTTAAGCACAATTTTTTTAATTCAAGTCACAGCCAAGTCTTAGCTAATGTTGTTGACCAGGCGTTATCTCAGAAAAGTATACGGATTGTTCTGTAGATAAAAAACAGCAGGCGGCACTAGCATTGCACTCAATTGCATTTAGCCCACAGCTACTTTTAGCATTCTTGGATGACTTTACAACACTGGGCCGTTCAACCACTTTAATCTTCGCCATGTCTTTGTGCCTGTATTTGGCTCAATAAAACTCCTAAAGTTTGTGTTCCCTCAGGTGCTGACTGTATCTGTCAAGATTGTTCTGCCACTTGTCTGAAAAGAACTTAACAAACAATTGGCTCTTGATTCAGATTTTGTTCGAGCATCATTTACCCCAAGTTGAATCCCATGCATTATCAAGCTAGCGCAGACACTAGTGTATTTGAGTTGATCCCAGGGGTCTCACACATTTATCTCTAAAGTACATTAGTGTGGCGCTTGCCTGAAGGACAGCGGTGTCCCATTCACTTGAGTCTAATTTCCCCTGAGACTACTTGGCAAATAGTGTTGAGCTCCGGGTAAGCCAGATTGAGTCCGAGTGTCAACAGTTTCATTAATGGCTTCTGATGAAATGTAATGATTGTCTTTAATGCCATCTAAAGGGGACCAGAAACACACACGTCCTCTGTATCAGATTTGCTGTGATAGGTTTACCTTTTAACAGCTTTTATAACTTAAACCTGCAATTAAAGGTATAGTGTAAGAATTCCTTAAACAATTTACATAATATAGAAGTTGACAGTTGTGCCATCCAAGTTCAACGGTGACTGCATTTCTGTTGATATGATAAGAGTGAATGTCACAGCAATTACCTTTCAAGCTCATGTTTGATGTTCTGTGCATAAAGTCAACAAATGGAGGCAATTGGAGGCAAAATGACATTAATACATTATCAATGATTGACTGACCTCTAAATTAGGGCTGTAGTCGTTATAATAAATTCTTGGTCGACTAAAGACCTGCCCTATGGATCGTTAAGTCGACTAAAAGGGGGTGATGGCAAAAATATATAAAAACTATGTATCTGACCATTTATACAGAAAGGTAGCGGTAAACAGTGGATTAATCTTAAAGGACACATATTCTGCTACAGTGACTTTTTTTTAGCTTTTAACCCTGTTCTAACAATGTTCTGTCATCAAAAACATACCTGGTGTAGCATTCAGTTGCATTCACACTGTTTTGAGGAATGTTCATTTAAAAAATCCTTCCCCCTCAGAGCTTCACACACTTGCTGCTGAACTTCCTTGTTCTGGGACGTATTTTCAGATCATCTACGTCACTTATCTGAGAATCTTCTGCTGTTTTAAGTCCTTAAATCATCGCCAGACTCGTTCTAAGAATTCCTTCTGTCTACACACGATAACTGCTGCTACTAGGTTGATAACTGTGGTAGCACATTCGCTTCCAGAAATAATATAGCTAAGCGCTTAGCACCACCTACTGGCTGGATGCACTAAGTAAGTGTCTTTCCAGATTGCTAACAATTTTTTTTTTATATATATATATCAAAATGAGATGTCAAACTAAAGGTACTCAAGAGCATGTTTAAAGGCTAATAACAATACAAAAATATAATACAGGCATAATGTTTTCCCTTTAAGCACTTATGTTTTTGTATATATAAATTCATAATTCACTCCAGAATCTTCTGCTAACTCACTCCATATCTTCTTTTTTTCTTTTTACTGTTGTTCTATATAAATCCTAAAATCATTAGTTAACTTCTAAAAATGTTGGTTGACTAAGATGCCATTGACCATTGACAAAACGACTAAAGGACTACATCCCTACTCTAAATGCTAATGGTTTTTATGTCAAGGTTTTAAACAACCATTTTCAATCTGAAGGGTAAAGATATACGTTATTTCTCCATTTAAAAAATAAGGAAAAATACAACGTTCTTGCTGCCTCAAATTTGTATTTGAGGCAGCTACGTTTAACTAAAGATTTGTCTTAATCAAAAATGCCGTCAGTCATAACTTAATGTCTTATTCATTAAACAAACAATGTAAAATGCAATTGTAAAGGTCTTTAAACCAGACTCTGATATCACTCATGTATCTGGGTGGTTTTCATTTGACACCACCACCTTGATTTTTCATATTTTGTAATATTTTTTGGTTAATCCCGGTTTCTCCACTTCACTTTAGCCTCTATTCCGAAATGTATAATATATGTTTAAAACATTTTCTAGGTCTATAGAGGCTCTGTTAGTACCTGCACAGAGGTGAGTTGACAGTATGCACTGAGTGGAAACCTCACAACGTGTGTTACGCTGTGGTTCCAGGTGTCGTTGGGTGCCCTCCTAAGGATGTCCTGTACTTCGGGGAACACCTCCTGTAGCACATCCCTCTCTGCGCTGACACTGACCCTCTCCCCCAAACCAGGATTCACATGGACCAGGGCACAGTCCACCCACGGGGCGTTCTGTCTCTGAGCCCTCCAGAGGTCTAACTCCGCCTGCAGAGGAGCCAGCTCGAAGAAACACGCCTCCTCATACAGCACGGAGAACTCCTGAGGACACAAATGCACAGGTGAGGCGCAACATTGATAAAAACTGTCAAATAGTCCTTTCACATTGTTAGCGCCACCCGACGGATTTCCCGAAAATCACGCGTGATAATGCAATTGAAGGGGCATGTGTTATCAACAACAACATTAACTACATTGGCGGATAATAGAATATTGGAAAGCGCTGGAAACCGTATCAACTATAAAGATCATTTTAAAAGTTTGTGGATGTCACTTCCAGACAGGGAAGCTGCGTCACAAAGAAGTTGATTTTCTGTGAGTCCCGCGCAGGAACTCATAAAAAAAACACACTCGTTCCCTTCCTTGTCTCTTCGATGGTCGTGGCCTCCCATTATGGATAAATCTAATTAAAAAATCAATTAGCGTAAAGTAAATTGGTCCCATTGTAAACAATGCCCCTTCAAACGAACTCTTGCTAAATCTCGTGTAATCAACGGGGACCTGGGCATGCGCACTAACAATCTGAAAGGACTCTATTGTTCATTTGTGAGTTAGACATGTCTGTGCACTATGTAGGTTTTATAGTTGAGGGTCCATCACATGATTTTCTGTTTTTGCTTTGCCTGGAAGATTCCACATTATAATATAAAGTCATCAACCTTTCATTTATAGATTTTTATTGCCCAAAACTTGGTTTGCTGCTTGTCTCCAGGCGATTATTTGGTTTTATTCCATCTCCAGGAGAATAGAATGTTTCATACCCTCCACCAGCAAACTACTGTACATAGTGCCCCTTTAAAGTTGTTGAATAGAATCAACATTTTGAACTTTTGGGAGATGACTTGCCACGTTTTGACTGGTTCACTTTGGAGTGGATTGGTACTGTAAGTGTAAGTCTGTAAGTGTTTTCCAGTTTATTTACAGTAAGTGATACAAAGGGTGCTGTCAGTGATACTAACTTTTAAAGTGATCTAGTTTGTTTTCAGCTCCCAGAGCGCTTTAGCGCAAGGTGATTGGATGAGAAAGAACCTAAACTCAGATGAAAATGGCAAAAAAAACAAAAAAAAAAACAGACATGAACAGAAAATAATAATTTCTCACTAAATGCTGACTTGATCCACTGTTTTATCCAGTAGAGGTAACTTTTATGTTGAACCAACAGACTTGGCTAAACAGAGCTAGCACATGTTAGCGACAGCTGTTTCCTGTTTATCGACGCACAGCAAAGTGTCTGACATAATCCAAAGCCATAGCATTACATAAAGATATGTTAAAACACGGTATAGTGAAATAAATGCAGAATAAGACAATAAACCAGAAGTTGTTTCTTCTTTACTCTAGCTTTAGCTAGCTAGAACTAAACCTCTTTAACTGCTGAGATCTGACCTATGATTAAAAAGTATAATTAATTCATTCATTTTCTACCGCTTATTCCCGTTAGGGGTCGCGGGTGACTGGAGCCTATCCCAGTGACTTTGGGCCTTAGGCGGGGTACACCCTGGACAGTGGCCAACTCGTCTCAGGGCTGACACAGAGACATTGACAGACAATCATTCACTCTCACATTCATTCACTGGGGGCAATTTAGAGTTATCAATTAACCTACACAGTCATGTCTTTGGACGGTGGGAGGAAGCCGGAGAACCCGGAGAGAACCCACGGTAACACGGGGAGAACATGCAGACTCCACCCAGAGAGATCGTGTGATGTTAGGGTGGTTCAGAATTCGAAACCACGATGTTGGGGTGGTCTGGGATTCGAACCCACGATCTCCTTATTGAGAGGCAGAAGCTCTAGCCGCTCTGCCACCGTGCACCCCCCCAAGACCATATCTAATTTAAATGTGACTGTATTTGAAAACACTTGTCAGGTTTGGGTGACGTCAGCTGCTCACGTTGCAGACCAAGCCCTGAGCACAGAGACCATAAACCACCATAAAATCAACCATTCCAAACTGCTCTAAAGTGAACCAGTCGGGTTCGGGCAAGGCCAGTCAAAACTTGTCTATTGTTTGTAGTGTTTGTGTTTCACTCTACTCTTATCAAAGACAGTAACGACTTATCACTGTGGGCTCATTATATTAAACATTAGACATTGCTGACAGTTACAGCGACTTTTGTTAGTACCTGTTAAAAGACTGAAACTCACTTTAAAGTCCTCAGGGAGCAGTAGTTTGGAGGTGCGCAGAAAGTTTAGGATGTAACGAAACATGGGGCCGTCTCGATCTATGAAATAATGCTGTTTTAAACTGTCCAGGACAATGGGCTCTGTCCCGTCGAAGAGGCGCCCAATCCTAAAACCAAAAACAGATCATGCATTTTTAATCTTGCTGTTGACTTTGTGTTAGTTACAATATGCTTGACCATAACACAAACATGCATTTAAATTACATTGAACTAATTGGACATGCTTATTGTTGTGTGCATTTTTATTTTGGTAAGTTTTTTTTTTTTATGACTGTTTAACAAGATTTTCTAGTAACAGAAAATTTTTTAATTCTGAGACGGAATAATGGTGACTATTTAACCTAAAACTATGATTACTGTTTGAATACAGGCATAATTATACAGTGCTTAAAACATAATATTATTTGGTAATGTTTTATAATAACACATAGCATGTATAAATGTTTATTAATCATTAACTAAGCAATGACAAAAATAAACAAATCATGTGTTTAATAATAATTTACTAATCGTGAACATAAATTATAGGCATATAATGATTAATAAACATTAATAAATGCTTTTTACACTAAACATGTACATGCTACATGTACATTAACATGTACATGTAGCATCTTTAGCCAACTTAAATGAAAAAAGGTGGATAAATGCCATAATAGCATTTTCCCTTATTGTTCTCAAGTTATTTTTTGTAAGACTTTTAAGAATAAATATTCTCTCAGAAAACTCTCACAGAAATTTCAAACGTTTTTTCCGTGGCCTCAGGTTTGGTGTCCACCCTGAGACAGACTGATGTAATTACTGATAACCCCGTCAGCTTTTTGTTTTGTTTCATTGGAGACCTATATCACTCCACTTAATGAATCAAACTCCAGGTCTCAGATTTCCCACATTTCATAATTACAGGATAGAATACAGGATAGAATATTAGGACGTTCTAAAAAACAAGCACGTATGTATTGGACAGTAAAGAGTATTGATTAAAATACTGGAGCAGCCTAAGATATAGTTATTACAATATGAAACATAAATAGAACATTTTATCTGACTCTTTTGGAAGTTGGGAGGTCTCAAAGGCACATTAAAGTGATATTGACCCATCCGTACATTTCTATACACCGCTGACCATTAGTATTACCTTGAGTCCGGGTACTTGGTGAGCGTGGCCAAGCTGCTGGTGTACATGTGTCCCCCCACATCAATGTGGACCGGGGCGGTGCTTTTGGACAGTTTGGCCGCAGTGGGGATCCCAGCTGGTCCCAGAGAGGAGACTGGAGAGGCAGGGGCTAGAGGAGGGAGGCCAGTGCTGTTCCGGACGTCCTGGAACAGACAGTATGAGGTCTATAGTGACACAATGGTTGGTTATTGCTGATAAATGCATTTAGTTGTTGGATAAATACAGCAGGATGATGAGGACAAATGGAACTGATCATGTTTAACAATCCTTCTTTTGAATATGTTTAATGAAGGAGCATAACAGATACAGGAATACACGAGTGAACGAATCCAATAAGTGTGACCCTCCAGTGGCCACTGTAAAATTCAAAGCAGCTCAGTCCAATTCCAACTCCTGAAAGAAAAAGCTGCTGCCAAGGCCTCAGAGCTACAGAGCAGGCGTGTGTGAGGGGCTCAGGGGCCAGATTTATGACCACACACACACACACACACACACACACACACACACACACACACACACACACACACACACTCACACACATACACACGCACACTCACGCTCACACACACATACACGCACATACACATGCACACACACACATACACACGCGAACACACATACACACACACACACACGCACGCACGCACGCACACACACACACACACACACACACATCAGCTCTGAGCTCCTGTCAGCTCTGCTCCCATTCACACTTCCGGCTCCACATCACTGTGTTCAAATCTGCTCCACTTCCATGTGATCAGAAACAGGAGAGGCTGGGAAATGATATGGTGAACTAGGCTACATCAGTTGCATTTCAAAGCATTTTGTTGGAGAGAAAATGATAATGGCAGAGGTTTCGTAAATGCATAATAAACTTGAGATGTTTAACCCACTGCCGTGTGGAACTTGGTCTCCACACATCAGTGGTTTGTGGCTGTGATCAGCTGTTTTCATCAGCAGCAAAACACAAGTCTTCCGAGGTCAGGCTGTTACCAATAGCAACAGAGGCGGTTTGAATGAGGACACACAGTCCTGAGGCAGCACATGGCGGTGTAACAGGCAGAGGATTATTGACAACAATCTGCTGCTTCACTTTACACTGCTGGGTCCATAAAGAGCCACAGATCAAGCCTGGGGTTAAAGTTCAGGTCAGACACTAGACTCAGAGCAGATTATGAAGATGGTCTACTGAAGTATGTATCATACCCGTGAAGTCTCAAGGCCAGTCAGCTCTGTGGAGTGGGGCTGCTTGTGCGTCTCCGTGGCTCTGGTGGGCTCTGTGCCGTCACTCTGTGTGTCACCCTTGGGTGCGTGCGTCTGGAGTCTCACGCACAGCCTTTTGGGTGCTGGAGAGTCCTCGCGCCGCATGGACGGTACCACGAGCTGCACGTGGCCATTCACTGTTGCCTTGGTAACACAGAGCGTCCTCGCGCCCACTATGCTGTTGAGCGTTGCTATGGAGACGGCGCCGATGCAGTGGTTGGTGTAGGTTTTGGAGAGTTTGGCGGCGCGTGACAGCATTTGCATGCGCGTGCCCAGCAGGTTCTTGCCGATGGCCTTGTTCTCGAACCACGTGGCGTCACCTTTGCAGCAGTGGTCGCGTGGGCGCTGGAAGAACGCGTTGCACAGCGGGTTCCGCTTGGACACGTAGCGGACGAAGCTGGCATACGGACACAGTGACGTGCCCGTCTCGTACATGCGCGGGCGCGTGTCCTCCTCCGCGTCTCGCCGTTTGCCCCAGGCGCCGCTGCGGGACTTGTGGTTCTGTCCCAGAGCCTTCAGGTACACGAACCTCCTGCCGTCCTCATCCACAGCAACACCGAACGAGTCCTCCTCCAACTCACGCTGGTTCTCGCGCCCGCGCGTGCAGAAGTACATGCACGTCTCGAACCACACTTTGTTGAGCAGTCCAAACGGCGTGTCCGCGTGGAACACCGGAGACTCGTAGAGCCTGCGTAGGTCCGCTCTGGTGATGGCTTGTTTCTGGACCACAGGACCCGCGCCCTGCTCCTCCAGCCGCCGCAGCACCGCCGCCAGGGCCAGGTTCGCGCTGCGCAGCTCCGGGTCCTTGGTCAGGTCCAGAGTGCGGCAGAAGGGCGGCTCGTTCAGGTACCGGTTCAGAGAGCTGCGGATACTGATGAGAGAGGATTTACTGTACAACTGCCCGCTTTTGGAGCGCGCCTCTGCGTAAAAAGAGCGCAGCAGCGCGCACAGAGACTCTTTGTCCAAAGTCTCAAAGTCCGGGCTGTGCGCCTTGTCGCTCAGGAACTCTCTGAAGATGCGCACCGCGTATCGCGTGGCTAGTCTGGTGTTTTCACTCAGCCGGCTCAGACGCAGCGGCTCCTCTTCTTCCTCCTCCTCCTCTTCGCTCCGCACGTGCCCCAGATGCCCGTCCTCGGACCTGCACCCGGGAGGACTCTGCTGGACTTCCGCGTCCAGGACTTCGTCCTCCATCTCGCACTCGCGGCGCGTGGAGCAGCTCATGTCCCGTCTGTGTCCGCTGCCAGGCATTACACACTGCGGTCTGTGAAGCAGTCCTCCGGCACTGCGCATGCGCTATATTGGACCGCAGCGCGAGCGCTTTTGTGTATAGTGACCTTCAGTTTCACGCGTTTTGAAGTTGTAGGGAGCGCGCACTAACGGGGAGGATGATTTGGGACGCGCTCCCGGTCTGTGACTGCAGTATGGACCAAGTATGGACCGGTGCGTCTGCGCGTGCATGAGCAGCACTGCAGCACACTCACCTTTCCGTCCAGAGCCCCGCCAGAGCTCTGTATGAGCCCTGTCTGAGCCCGCAGTGATGGAGAAGAGCGCTCATTAGCCTCATTAGCATTAGCTTATGGCTCAGTGAGCACCTCCTGGAGCCTCTGTTTGCACACAGAGCACAGTCAGCACACACACTCTGGAGGTCACATGAGGGGAGCAGTTTAACTGTGTAGCAGAAACTACTCCTCAGTCAGAGGTGCATAGTGTGATTCCACTTGTGCTTTCATTCATTTAGCTCACAAATAGACTCATGAAGCAGACTACTAATGCTATCACCCAGCTGTTTCCATTCCATTTTGGTTCGTTTTCATGTTGTCACCATGATGATTGTCTTGAACATTCTATTGACACAGGCTTTAGGATTACAGACTGGTCCTTGTCTGTCTCCTCTCTGATAAAGGGGCGGATACAGTTGTTATTTTTGGGATTCTATTATAGTTTCCATCCCAGTAAGAGCAGAGGTGGTCCTCTGGGCCCATGTGACCTGGTTACACCGCTCCGACCTGCTCTCTATGCTGCTGGGCTGTACTTCCTTATTATTTCAGGCTGCTATCCTATATGTTTGAAGTAATACAACATATTTTAGCCTGTACAGACAATACAACAAAATGAAAAACCTCTGACTGTAGTGTCTTTTTGGCAAGTGTTTTTTGTTTGAGCATGGTTGCCTCTTCACAGATTTGACCTGTAACTTGGCTTGGCGTCACCTGCTTCTCTCCATGGTGGCAGATACATAAGTTTTATATTGTGGAACATTGCAGGCTACCAATAACAAGACAAGACAATCAGGTGATTATTTTTTTGTAAAAAACACAACAGAACACAAAACAAAAAATAGTGAGGTACAAAATAAATGAAGAGGACTAAAGGCAAAAACACACCCCTAAACAGAGTCGACACATACGAACAGAAATGATCCCAATGCTCTGCCATTCACATTCTCTCTCTCCAGCATCCTTGCACATGCGTTGTCCAACATTCTCTCCTTCCACATTTTGGATGTTGAAGTCTCTTCTTTCATCCCCATTTTCAGAATGAACTAAGCACAAGTCCTAGAGGACAGGTTTGCCGTTTGTGCGAACTGGGCAGGTCACATGGCCAGCCCTACATAAAGTCCTACACTTTGCTCCAGATAAAGAGAGACTATAAAATTGGAGAGGGCAATCCTAGAGAATGGACCAAACTACCTGTGGTGTTTTTACATTTCCAATATTGATCATTTCTGCTACCCATTTTATGAAGTCGTGATGGGGTAACTATTTTGAAACGTTTTGTATTGGATACAGTACAAAACCTCCAATTATTTGCAGTAATTGAATCCCATGTGCAGATGAGGGTAGTATTCGGTAACTTTTGCTCAGTTACATTTACTTGGTTAATTTTAAAGTTCAAGAAATTTTAATTATTAGAGTAACTTTCTGACAATATATTTTCACTCCAACCTGACAACATTCAGTTTGAAGTAACAGTACGCTAACTCGAGCAAACGTTATGGATCCTCTCACAAAAGCTTTTCGTTGAGAATTTGAAATGATTTGAACATTTGTGTTGCACTGCTCCTTCAGATATGATTAAGACGATTTTTTTGTGTAATTTCTGTCGGAAATACCAGATTTTGTGCATTATTCAAAGTTTTGTCCGTCCAATTACATTACAATTACATTAGACTTGATGTAATTCAAGTCTAATGTAATCAGATGTCACGTTCAGAAAGTTATTCTTACTTGAGTAACAGTTTCCCCAAATGCGTTTTTCACTCTTACTTGAGTTATTTCTTGGACCTCTCTGCACTTTCACTTGAGAAATATTATTTTCAAGTATTCTCCACCATACCGAACCTTTAACAGGGATTGGAGCTTGTACAAACACTGCTTCACTCCACGCTGCTTGAATTCAACGTTTTGACTCCATACAAGCTGAAACAGTCCCACACTGCACCGCCTCTTCGTCCGACACTTGCCGCGCCCTGGCCAAGCTCCAAAGATATCCTCGTTTCAACACTATCTTTCCGTCAGCCTCCACGTAGCCGCACTAAACGCCGTGCCTCCTGCAGCCGGTTCCTTTCACGCGGTTGATGTGTTTTTCTGCTCGTTCTTAAACCTCGGGGCTCTGGTCTTATCTGGCGCACCTTCTTACACCGTGACATTGTTTTGAAGCCACACTAAATTAAAGCAAAGCCATGTAAACACTCTCCTGTCTTTTCAACAGCCCCCTGCTCTGGGCATGTCACCGGGATATCGCTCACATATAGAAGAACACCTCCACAATTTCATTCTCCTCAGCATTTCTCAACCGTTTCTCTGCGCTCTGTACCCAATTAGCAATTAGCCCTTTCGCTGAGAGTGGTGAGTGATGCTGACCTGATTTGTATGCCGCTTGTGTAGACGTAGATAAGAGAGGGCCCGCCGTTCTTTAAATTTAATTTTTATGATGATTTTCAGGCCAGGGTCCCTGCAGGGCTTAGGGGAAATAACACGGACGTTCTTCAAAAGGGAAAGCAGGGAAAAAGTGTTAAAGCAGCAAGGTGTAATCGTTTGAGCTGGAACAAGCCTTAGAAATGTTCCGTCAGGACCTCAGTATGCACAAAGAAAGATTACAGGGACATTCAGGGCTAAGTAATGAGAGTGGGGCCAGTAGTTAAGTTTAGTGACGTCTTTTTGGTTTGGCTATTTCTTGTAGGAAATAGGTCTTTCAATAAATACAGAATGTAGAAAGAAGTGGCAGGGCAAAAAGGGTTCCTGATGTTGTGACCTAGATTTGACTAGTAGTTGGATTTCTTTTGTCTTATAATGATTTTCTAGACACTCAATAAAACCTCCTTCCACAATTGATTCAGCTGCCGATAGCCATGTTTCCACTGTAGCCCTGGTCCTTCAAACCGGTTCACTTTGCGGTTTCTGTTAATGGATGAAGGCGTTTCCATGCAATGGTCCAGACTCGCAAGGGTAAGCCATTTGAGCAGCTGAAATCACACAAACTTAAATTAAAAAATAAAATCGAAATCATATACTTTTTCTTCATGAGGCCGATCTCAGCGATTTACAAAAAGACGTTTAGTAATTTCCAGTTTGTGGAGCTGTGAGTTACAGTAAGCTACAGTAAACAACAAGACACAACTTCTGGTTTGTTATTTATATATTTTTTTGTCATGTCTCTTTATTAAATACGTTGGGTTTGGATAGAGTTGGCTGCATTATGCACTGGAAATGTTCTTTTCAATGATCAATTATCTTGATGCAAAGAAACAGCTGATGCGAACCAGTGATGATAAACAATGTTATCACTGGAAACACGGCGGTTTATCATAAGATCAAGTCAGTGTTTTGGTGAGGAATGATTATTTTGTCTTTATATCTGCTTTTTGCCATTATGTTCTCACCGAGGGGCGATAGGGCCTTCGAATGTCATGAAAAAAATATATAATTATATAATTATTATAAAGCAATTTCTCGACCACAATACTTACTACTATACAAATAGATCGAAGTGTAGAGAAATGCATCTTTGAAAAAAAAACATCACATGCTTTTGCGGACCCTTTGCTACCGTGGCTCCTGGGGACATAAGTACCTTTTACCCCCTCAGTTTGACGCCCCTGTATGTAAATTCAATATATATTAATAATAACCATTTAAAAACCGTGAATCGCAAACTTTGTTGGAGGTTGTAGGGCTATACTTTGGCTCAGCTGCACAGTGAAGACGGTGTTTCTACAGTGACGAAGTACAAAGTGTCTGGGTGTAAAATCGGCCTGTTCAATGAGGAGACAGTCTGGATTCGGTCTGTGATCCATTATTTATACCTGACTCTGCTCCAGTCCGCCTCCAGCATCACTGACTTCATTCAGTAGTAGACTGTCATCTGCTGGTGGACCAGGGCATTACAGTGTGTAGCAAATAAGGTCAAATCATATTTCTAAAAAAACAACTTTGTAATACTTTAAGGCTAATTAAGGTGTAGTTGTAAACCTGTGCCTGTGACTAGTTAGACTATTCATTTCATTAACATACAGTTAAGATCAATACTTTTAAGATTTTCCTAAAAATACTTCAAATTTTATCCCAGTTTGGCAATTTTTCTGGTTCATAATTTTACTTCCTAGTTTTAAATGACATCACACTAGGAAACTCCATGTCACAGAAATTATTATTTGACCAATAGAGATTCATGCTTAAAGAATGTAGAAAGAAATGTTTCTGATGTGTAAATTGTGCCAGACGTTTTGATATAATTTTCCCTGCTGTGATCGCACATCATATTTTAGAGCTCTGCTCTACTTCCTGTAATTTCATATTAATAACATATTTTTGAGCTTTTCTTCACAAACTGACACTTGATTGGTGTAAAACTCAAATTTATATTTACCACAGGTGTTATACTTAATATAATATATAATATACTATAATAGTCAAAATTAGAAAATGATGAAAACCCGTCATACGCACTTTGATAACTAATTAACAAAGACTTAATTCATAATGAACAAAGCGTTTAGTGATCAATGATTAACTTTGACAGGTTAAGATTTAGGATATTCATTAGATTTAAAATAAGACCAAATCATGCTGAATAAACTATTTGTTGTATTAAGGCTAATTAAGGTTTACAAAGTGGTACCAAAACCAAAATCTAACTGCTTGCATTCACACTTCCACATTCAACGTTTGAAAATTGGGAATAAACCAGGACAAAACTAAACTACGAATCTAAACCTGGACTAGACCAGAACTAAACAATGACTTGAAAAGGACCAGCAAATCCACATCACATCACCACATCTTAATTTAGGGTCAACAACAAGTGTGAACAAATGGTTTACTAAGAATGTTTTAGGGTACTTATTTACTTACTACTTTACTTATTGACTTACTTATTTAAGGTTAGGATTAGGAATTAGGGCTAGAGTATTAGTTTTTACTAAGTCTGATAAAAACAAATTTAAAACATAAACAATTTGTTCACTATGAATCAAGTCTTTGTTGTTTGCTTTATTAAGGAAAAATAAGGTTTAGTTATTAGTTAATTAGTTATTAGTCCAATAATATTTAATACAGATACAGCGTTGTTAAAATGCAGATTTTTGTTATGATACAAGAAGTGAATGTGTCTAGTCACTTATAAAAATCATCCAAGAAAATAAAGTTGTCATCAGGTATTTGTCAAATCACAACTATTGTGTCATTTATATTGATTTTGTTTACACTGTGGTTGCGAAGTAACAGTTTACCTATGTCACATATGCTGTTCATGTCCAAACAGGAAATGCAATTATCACCAAAATATAATGATATAATCTGTCATTTATATCTGTTCTCTCCAGCCCTATCTTTCAATGATGTGACCAAACCATTCATATCTGCATTCCTCAAGTTTTAAGAGGCTTTAAAATGCATTAAAAAGCATTCAATTTAATCCCTACAGGCATTAAATCTAAACATTTTGACAAAAAAATTGTTCCATCAGAACAATAAATGACTTTAGGTGTAAATGGGCATCATTTGCAACAA
Source organism: Rhinogobius similis (assembly GCA_019453435.1). Classification (NCBI taxonomy): domain Eukaryota; kingdom Metazoa; phylum Chordata; class Actinopteri; order Gobiiformes; family Gobiidae; genus Rhinogobius; species Rhinogobius similis. Next base: position 7,964,686 of record CM033623.1, on the reverse strand, counting down.
CCAGGTACAGTGCATCTTTGGTCAGTGTTTATTGTACACTGTCCCTGTATAAATAAATACCATACCAAATAGAAACATAAAAAAATAAGAGCAAATAATTATTGCCTATAAATCTATAAATAAGTCTATAAATAAATGTTGATCTAAAATAAATTTGCATGGTTTAGCTTTCTGAATATTATAAAATGGTTGATTATATTCCCGTCATTCTGCTGCCCAGTGGAATGTTAGACGGCAGTGATATAATAAAAGCATAAATCGACATGAGGTATGGCATTAAAAATGTTGAAACACAGCATTAATAAGCATCAAATTTGAATTGCTAAAGCCTGCATAAACCCTGATGACTGCAGGTAATTCTCCAGTGAATTATTGTTTATTTTGGCGTGGACGGTGCATGTTCATGATATACAGTACATGCTGTAAACATGTCGGATTGTAGCCTTATTCACATCCAACTCACAAACACTTCTTGAGGTGGTATGAGCCCCACAAGCCTGGAGCAAAGCCACTTGATGAATCTACAAAACGTAAAGCACAAAAATACTGAGAAACAATAAGTATCTGACATGTTAAAACAGCCGTATGAAACTTTCTGGAGGCTGTAGGATTCCACAGAAATTTAAAACCACACTTCTGAACAGTCTTCATGTAGATATAAAAAGTGAAACCTTTATTTTATGCAATAAAAACAACCAAAATGAATAAAAGCATCCTTTTATTTTAGTCTATTTTTTTGCTAAAAAGTTACATACAGAGGCTTTAACCTTTCCCAGCACATAAATGATTGTTTTTAATGCTGATGATTTCGATTCTGACCACAAACCCACGCCTGTGACTTGAGATTTTCTATCCACCTTGTGAGTTTTGTACAGCTTCGTTCTCTACCTAACAGCCATGTGCGGTAATGACTATGGCCCCCTCTCTCACACCAGGAGCTCTGTCGGCCTCTAAAACATCACACAAAATCACAACTAGAAACACAACTTTGAAGCTGGCTGAATCTGAACAGCGCTGTGACAATCGCTACAGCTCGTCTTTCATTTCCTCTTTCCTTTGCCATCTTCAGTTCAAACATGGCGGACGGGCATAAGATAATGAGGCTCCGAACAGTAGCAGGAGAGGACACTTTATATTCCGTGTTAAACAGAGCGTAAAATGTTTCTCTGCGTCTGTTATCACACCTATAACACTTAAGAGGTGCATGAAGCGTATGGAGAGGTGCAGTTTCAGCGAGACACAGCAAACATATGGACTGGTGTAGATGATGTGCATTATATATATTGATTACATTTCTGATATTTTGGGGCAAACGTCTAGTTAAAGAATACTTTAAAGGACAAATATTATGCTCAATTGACTTTTTTGAGCTTTTAACCATGTTCGACCGTCAAAAATACTCCTTCCATGTGTGATGTGGCTCAGAGAATCTTATTTTCTGTTTTTAAAGGAAACATATGACGTATTGTTTTTAGCCTTTAAACACACTCTTGTGCACCTTGAATTTGCCACCTCTTGTTTTGAAAAAAAAAGTTCATTATGAAATAATGAAAGTTTTTCTCAGCTTTCTGCAGTGACACTGAGTGTATCCAGCCAATAGATGGTGCCTTGTGCTCTACACAATTTAGTCATGTTACCCCTTTAAGAAAATGTGCAATACGCTATTATCAAGTTAGCAGGAGCAGTGAACAGAAGAAATACTCAACGTGTCTGGAGATGATTTAAGGACTTAGAACAGCAGAAGATTCTGGGATAAGTGACGTATATGATATGAACAAACGTCCCAGATCGAGGGAGTTCACCAGGAAGTGCTCGTGACACTTCGAGGGGAGAGGATTTTCCAACTAGAATTCCTCAAAACAGTGCATTCTCAATGCAATGCCGCTAAATCCAGCTCCAGATATGTTTTTGATGACAAAACATTGTTAGAACATGGTTAAAAGTGTGATTGTGATTACACCGCTCCCTAATATAGTTTGGTAAAACAGGGTTGTGGATGTCTAAAGATCATTTCTGTTGATATAAATTTTTATTATACTTGTTTATGCAGAGAGCTCAAAAATATTGGGCATCAGCTGCCTAAGATACTGGTATAGTCGTCTGCCTCAAAACAACCCATCGGTTGGTTACTAATTCATGGCTAATCGGTCTCTATGCTGGGCAGGCCTATTCAATTTAAAGCCCAGGGGCCTGATCAGGCCCTCCAAATGATCTGTTCTGGCCCACAGCCCATCTTCCTAATCCTTAAGGAGCTGTACCTGATTTTACTGTAACGTGAACAGAAGTAGTTCATGTGTGTGATTTTTTAAAATGTAATAAAGTAAAATCTTTTTTGCCCTAGTACAGATATATTGTAAAATCATTTATGGACTGTAGCTTTTTCTCTTCACCTATTTATAGAGTGTTAAAGTAAAAATCAGTTACAGGCCCTTGAACAAATATATTTTGTCTTGTTTTCTGGTTTCATTCTGGTTTAGTGCGAATTTAGACCTGGTTTGGTCCTGGTTTGATTCTGCGTTAGTCCTGGTTCAGGCCTGATTGGTATCTAGCCATAGTTTAATCCTGGTTCAGAACTGGATTGGCAATTTTGCTGAGCAGTTTTGGCAAAGCAAAATCACTATAGGTTTTCCTGTTGATTGCATTGGACTTGCCTCGAAATATCTCAAAGTTAAATCACGAATGTTGAGCCTGTTGAGTTCTCTTAATGGCTAGACTTAAGAACTCCTTAAGAACAAAAGTTTGCATTTTACATTATTCATTTTAGCTGCCCTCCATTAAAAATGTATTAAATATTATTGGCCCATAGAATGTTCTGATGTCACTTGAACATCAATTTAAACAAATTTAGTGTGAATATTTTGTGCAACAATAAATAATGTTAAAGTTGAACAGCCCTGATGTTGGGCCTATACCAGGAGTGTCCAAACTTTTTTCACCGGGGTCCACATTTCGGCACGTATACAGAGCGGAGTGCCACACACTACATGACAATGAAATTAATCATTCAAAACGTTGCATTTGACGTAGTTTTGACAACTTTAATGAGGCTTGGAGGTTTGATGTCAGGTCTGTAAATCATAAAAATGTTTGTTATTCAGGCTATAAAGGCAGATTTTTTCAACATTTGGTTATTTGGGCCAAATTTGCAGGACGGTCTGAGGGCTGCATTTAGCAACTAATACAATGAAGTCTACATTAGTGCTGCAACTAATTCAATGAATCGCAACTAATCTATTGAAAGAATCGTCAACTAATTTAGTAATGGAATAATGTTTAACTGGACCATACGTAGGTTCCGAAACATGCCATGAGCTAAAAGAAGTTTTATTACTCAAATTGAGCCACAATTGCATGAAAATGATGTGGCAAATGTGTAAATTCAGTGTATTTGATGAAAACACACTTCCTCAAATGGTTTGTCTTCAGCCTCATCAGGGTCATATTTAGTATTTTAGTATTTTCATCACGTGACTTTAGCGATCGAAAAGACTAACAACTAACACTCAGTAAGTTATAGCTTCATTTGCATGTCTGTTGATGATTTGTGTAGAGCCCAGCAGGTGGCAGTAGTGCTCTTTCAAACCCTCACACACATCTCTCTCTCTCCCGCTCTCTCTCCCTCTCTCTCTCTCTCTTTGACTCTCCCTGTGAACTGAAAAGGTAATTACAGTCCAAGGCTTTATCAGATTTTTGAGAAAATACAAAACGGTGATGCAATTATTTCTGTGATTCCCACCTCTTCCTCGCTGCCTTTGTGCGAGCTCTGTTCTCATCAGAGGGATTGGTTCTGACATTTCCACCACCAAATGACTGCCTGTTCTCTCCAGTAGATTACCACAACACTCAGCACTATATTGTTTAAGACTCTCTGATGACTTATTTTAACTTTGCATTTTAATAAAGGCACATAGTCGTATGTAAAGTTTCGTTTTAATATGGTATGAATTGATCCCTTTCCATTTCCTGTCAGTGTCATCAATACACAAAATTTAATCCATTTGGCCCTTTTTTACAATATGATTTCTAGGTTACAGTTATGGAACTACTATGTTACATCTGCTGCCCATGTCCAACCAGGAAGTACAATTATACACCTCAAGATAAATATAGGGAAAACCATACAAGATTCATGGCAAAGTTTTAAATATGATAAATATTATTCATTCATTCATTCATTTTCTACCGCTTATTCCCGTTAGGGGTCGCGGGTGACTGGAGCCTATCCCAGTGACTTTGGGCCTTAGGCGGGGTACACCCTGGACAGTGGCCAACTCGTCGCAGGGCTGTGATAAATATTATATTATATTAAAATGAATATTGTTAACTATGTTTTTGTGGAATGCGTTGTCTAAAGCTGGCATTCCCAACCTTGGGGTCAGGGCAGAAACGATTCTCTGCTCCACAGGGGTTCTTAGAAAAGAGGTCCAAACTAGAATGTGTGATTTATAATGACATATGGCATGCTAATTACTTCTACAAAGTGTTTTATAATCATTACAGTTGCATAACATCTTTATTATATTGTTTATATATGTATATCTTACCTTATAAGATAATTACATCCTATGAAAGGTATGAAAAGGAGTCTTTGTGTCGCTGGTAAAATAGACTATAGCTCGAAGAAAAAGGAACCAATGAAGTGTCCAATGCACTTTAAGTACTGTGCCCCTGATTTTCAACCAATGTGCCTTAAGGTATTGCCAGATATTTCACAAAACTGAATAATTTACTATTTTGGAGTGTCCTAAACTACTCCTGCATCGAAACAAACACAGTCACAATTGCTGTATTTAAAGAACCAGATAGTGGCACAGACAATATTCATCACATTACATACTACCATGGAAAGTGACTTCCTGTTCAAATTGGCAGAACTCTTGGTGGTATTTTACTGTAGAAACCTGCAGATTTTCATTTACCTGTTTTTATTATTCATAGATGGCTGCGCGACATCAGTCTTAATAAATAAAAAAAATAATAATCAAATTTAAAGAAAAAAAAATTGGGGGTAATGTTCTGAGCACTCAAGTCTCAGTTGCAGCACAATACAGGATTTCTCAAACATGCAGGAATCAATTAAAATACAACTTTGAGTTAACTAAAGATGAAGAAACACCATTATAAAATGGTTATAAACGCCAATTTTATGTCCATTTTAAGGGTCTATTTTAACTCATCCTCGCCTGGCATCTTTTCATTATATTTAATAGGATATACTACCAAAATACATGTGTAATACACCATTTGAAAGAATTATAGTTTCTGGTTATATGCGATGTAAGGAGAGCACATGTCTTCTCCAAAAATGTCACAAGCCTTACCCATCTGTGTCTCAGATGTGAAGTGATGCTCAGATCCAATGCTGACTGTAATGTTGATTTATACACAGTTAAAACACCTATAAAATTATGTAAATGTCATTTATGTTTACATTTATTCAATCCAAAGTATCCAGTCAGAAAGCAGACTGAGCTACTGACTTTGAGTTGCCAGATACAATGTCTAAACCCAGAAGTGCTCTGAGTGATATGTCTTCAATACGAGAACTAATCAACTTTGATTCAGTCATGATTGTCTTGCTTTTAAAAGCAGTAGTACGCACATGTTACAGCTACCTTTACAGGAGTGGGTAACAGGAACACGCAAAACACAGAGAGTGCTTACCCGGTCGCCATGGAAACCACATATTTTTAATAACGTGGTATTGAGTCTCCATCACCCGCATCCATCTGCCAAAAATGACACGTGTCACATTTCTATGAAACACCCTGTCACTGGAGCGCGCGGCAGAAAGCTCTCATCAGGCTTTTCATTTCACTTCACAGTCAAATTTGCTTTGTGCACTGATGAGGAATTAATGAAAAGCTGAAGTGCAGACACAACTTGCTTTGTCATCGTAAGAATTTTGTGATCACATTTTAAGATCACCAACGCTGAAATTTAGATACAACATAATTTTAAAAAGTATAAAACATGAGAATGATTCATGCATGATTGAGTCATCTTTATTCTTCTGCTTTCAAGACACCATTGCTGCAAAATATTCCATTCCCCGTACACCTCACTGTTCATTACTTCATTCTCTGATTGTCTGATTAAGTATTTTTGGTAACACTTTATAATAACTACACTTACTCCTGTCTTAATAAAGCATCAACAAAGACTTAATTCATTGTAAACAAATAGTTTATTAAGCTTGAATCATGCTTAGGAACTATTTGATTAATACTCTAATCTTAATTCCAAACCCTAACCTTAATTAAGTAGTTACCAATCCTGAATCATGATTTATAAATTCTACATTTGTTGTGTATTAAGTCTTTGTTCATGCTTTATTAAGGCAAATTAGGTACTTACTGTATTATGAAGTGGTATCTTTTTTTTTTTCTTAAACTGTGAAGCACATAGGATTCTGCAGCGTTGCATAACCATTCTGACACAAATGAAAGTAAATTTGCTGTTATATATCGTGATCTGAAGCTCTCTAGACATCAGCATGGTCCGGCAGAGCGGCGCTTTATTGTTGTTGACGATGTTCACCGTTTTATAACTTCACGGCTCTGCAGTTTTCAGCCAGAAGTCAGCATCAGCATACCTGTTCTTTTAATTGACTTATTTTAGCTCAATATTACACTCGAAAATGTCCGAAATCTAAAATAATGATCCACAGAAGCTGCATACCTTTCAGCTATTTCATGACGTGTCTTCTCGTGTCTTTGTCGTCTTTGTAAAATTGAGGTTCGACATCGTAAAGCCTTTAAAATTTTCCCCAATTGGACGATAAACTTAATCCACCATCAGTCGTCGTAGTTTATTGCATAATACTATTTTGAAGTAACTGGAATCTTACTTTGTTGTACACTGTCTCTAAATGACTAAAGATTTATGTTTAATGCAAAATAGCCTTTAAAATCAGCTTGCATGTCAGGGGCCTCATTTATAAAACTTTGCGTGGAATTCTTACGTATGGGCTAAACACTATTTTACGCAAACTTCTTCAAACGTCCTAATTTCTCGTCTCTCTAAGCACAGATCTTCTTTTGCCTTGAAAACACTGATGTGCAAAGTTCTGAGATTTTGGACTGGATCACTCATTTCCACATCAGGTTGTCTTTATATAAATCACAAACTTAACGAGAGAGAGAGAGCAGACAACAACAACAAAAATTCAATCAAAAAATGTAAATACAACAAAAGAAAGAAAAAGTACAGCCAATGAGACTACGGTGGCCCCCCCATAGTCAAAAAACAAGCTAAGCAATAAACTGGTATGACAGTATAACAGTACTTTTGTCTGTTGTATTGCAAAACCATCAAAAACCTGTTTAAATATTGATTTGAGGCAATAAGTGACATTTATACTCCAACATTTGTGTGAAATAGAAATGGAATCGAATGTACCACCGTAGTCTCAACAGAATCTATGGGAAACACTGGTACGGGACAATCAAGTTTTTATATAAGTGCCATTTAGTCCAAAGTCAATCAAAGTCAAATCAAATTGTTCCTTTTTCAAATTTTTTGAACGTACAGTATCAGTCCTTGAATGTCGGTTCTGGTGGGGTACACAGTGCACCTTTCATTTTTGAACATATTGAACATTTGTACTTGATCTTTGTGATTCTTTGTTGTCGCCCATGTACATTTAAAAAATGTAATTAATTTACACTTACACTTTTGATTTCAGTGGAATATGGACAGAAGAAAGTCAAAATGTATAGATGATTGTTGCGTGAAAATATTATACTAGATATAGTTACACACTGAAAAGCATAAATCTGGACATTCTTTGTAGGTTCTTGCATGTTCTTTATTCCCAAACTCCTCACACACGTGTACTTTGTTCTAAGGACTTTGGGTACAGCACACACCCAAAAATTTCATTTAAAATAAGTGTTAAGTTTGTCATGTACTTTTACTAAAGCCATAACTCTAATTCTGATAAATTATGATGATAAAGTAGTTTGGAAATTTGGCTAAGGGGGCCCGTGTTAACTTGGGAGGGATCCATAAATCTCCATGACACTCTTATTAAAGTTAGAACAAGTGGGTCACAACTTTGTTCAAAAAGATTATCTTCAGATGTTCAAAAGATTTAGAGAAAAATGAACCAAGATTAAGGGCATTACACAAGCAGTTTGAAAAAGGTCTACAGATGGATGGATTTACAAAAGTGTCCATGAAAACAAGAGTGACAGAGAGCAGAAGGGTTTGTATCGAGCAACATGCTAAGTCAGAAACATGAACAACTTTATCACAAGCACAAAATGCCCACAGGAAAACAGTGTAATGTAGTTTATTCTATACATTGTGGGTAGGCAGGATGCAGTGAAAATTATATTTGCGAAACCAAACAGCCACTGCACAAAAGATTGTATCAACACAGAAGGCACTTGAGTTCTGGTTTACGATGAGCGGTCCGCCTTCATCTAAAAGCCACAAATCACATGCCTGATATAAATTCTAAGCCTGTAGGGAAAAGGTTGAAAGAGGAGAGGAGGAGGTTATTTTTGTAAAGAAAAAACCCTCCATGAAATGGAAATGGTGGTTTGAGATATAATCTTTCTTCAGTCCACAATAGCCTCATAACACTTTGGCAGAAATCAAACCAGTCAAATGACGGCTCTGAGAAGGAGGTGGCCAGACCTCAATAGACCTTGACAACCCAAGATGTGAGAGTGAGACTGTCAGACTTATAAACAAGGACAGGGTCAGTTTCAGGTCTAACTCCTCCCTTTCGACAGGACTAATTTGAGCTCAGAATAATGCAGCAGCTCAAACAATTTCCATCAGTTTTAAAATGACTTTTGGATGGAAGTTGAAATGGCATCACAACAAAGCGCTACACTGGCAGACCGCGCTGACATCTCCGCCTGCAGTTCACGGTGGCGAGCAGTGAATAGTTTATATGTGCCAAAATGGCAAAGCGATCCCTCTGATTCATGTTTCTAACTTGGCTCGTGACAGATTGTTGTGCGTGTCACTCTGAATTGAGTTCTGTACATTTCAGTCTAAAATAGCCCTAGCTGAAAGCCGTAAAAGTGGAATGTGATGATGAACATTTATTAATAATAATAATAATAATAATAAACTTTATATAGCACCTTTAAAACAAAATGTACAAAGTGCTTCACAACAAATAAAAGCTCACACACACACAACAATGCAAAAACAGGAAAGATCATAAAAAGGCCAAACGATAAAAGTGAGTTTTAAGAAGTGATTTAAAAGATGATACTGATGGTGCAAGCCTTATCTCCTCAGGCAGGTCGTTCCAAAGCCGAGGGGCCTGGACCCAAAAGGCTCGATCACCTTTCGTCCGGAGCCTCGACTTTGGAACAGCTAACTGGGACCTGCCTGAGGGTCTAAGGATGAATCTACACCAAGATTTCTATCAGAGTAAGTGGTTTTGAATATGAGAAATGGACTGAGGAGGCTTGATGTGCATTACTTCAGATTTTGAGGTGTTAAGTTGAAGAAAATTTTGCACCATCCAACTGTCCACATCATTAAAACAATCTAGTACAGCAGCCAGGCTTCCAGGGTCGTTTAGTCCCAGCGGGAGGTATATCAGTGTATCATCATCATCAGGACACATTATGGCGAGCAATAACGTGTCCTAGGGGGAGCATATAAATAGAAAATAAAATTGGGCCTAAAATAGAACCCTGTGGCACACCACAGGTAATGGGGGCTGAGGAGGAGGTCGAATAACCTATGGTGACCGGATAGGTTCTGTTAAAAAGATAGGAGTAAAACCAATTCAAAGCAAATTATAAGCAGATTGGTTGAAGCATCACAGCAATGGAACAAGCAAAGAAATCAAACTGCAGTTAAGTTCAGTTGACAGAAAAACAGACTTCTTCCCCGTCCTCAAATGCACAAAGCACTTCTATGTGCACGTTTTTCAAAATACAAAAAACAAAATAGTCCGTAAATCTGCTAAAATAGACCAAAGTACGTCTATTGGTGTTGGCATGTTTGTTTAGGTACATCCCTTTGACAAAGCATATCACCACTGTGATTTATTTATTTAATTATCTTATTTAACATTGATTTATCCAGGTCGGTCGATTGAGAACCAATTCTCATTTACAACGATGACCTGGTTGACCTGGTTGACCTGGTTGTCCATTGCTCTGCCACACCACTGCCTAACCCTCAAACCCAACATTGACCCAACATTCTTAAAAATATGTGAACTCATAAATATTGCAAGAATGCATCCAGCTGGTCAGGACAGGCCAATTTTACCAATAGACAATATTACATTTAATATTATAATATTAAATGTAGTTAAATGTATTTAAGTTAATTTCACCTTAACTTTTATAAATAGTAGTAGTCTTCGCAGTTAAATTTGTTTCCGTATAATTAATTTTGTCAGTTTTTGTACATTGTCCAGTCTAGTTTAGTTACACTAGCCACAAAATAAATGTCCACCACCTGACACCCCATCACCCTTAAATTCAATTGTTTAGATTTAACGTGAAGACAACAGAAGAATAGACTTGCTTTTCCTTTCCATTAATATGTAACCATGCAAATAACTTTCCAAAATCTTTACATTATGTTTCTCCACAGGTAGAAGTCAATATATGTAATGGAGGCTCAGTATGAAGTGACTCTAATGTTCTCCTCTTAGATTTTTAATGATTAAATAATGAGCTCTTCATTTTCAGCAGCAGTGCAGAGTCTGGTCGGACCAAAATGAGGTAAAATAATTAGAAAATTAAAAACATCTTTATAAGGTGGGCCTCCTTAATCATATGACTGTTGACTCTATTAACCTTTCCATTAGGGTTTAGTTAGTAATGTATGACACATTCATATTTGTTCTTTGTACCAGACATTTCTAATTGTCTGGATATACAGTATTTGAGCAATTTTTAGAATTTAATTAACTTTGTTTAAATCAATTAGACATTTGACCAGGCCTGGTATAATATTTGTCTTCAATTTAATTAATAATATTTTACAGTTCTTTGACTTCTACTTGATTTACAAATGTTAAGAATATATTTCTTTTGCTTTTTCTGTAACTGTAGACTTTACCAGATCCAATTTGCTGTAATTTTGACCTGTGGAGAATAGGCTAAATATTCATCAAAATAAATATTGACGCTTTTGGTACACAATGTTGGGACACGGCTAGACCTGACTACCAACATATACTTCTTACACAAAACATCTAGGGTGTGTTTGTTTCAGTGATATTGGCGCCTCACTTCTGACTGATATTTAGGAAGTTGGTAGGTTCCACTGCAAAAGAAAATTAAATTCTAACTGGAGGACCGAGAGATGAGAGAGAACTTTTTGTCAGTTTTTGTTTAATGTGGATAGGCCCACTAGGTCTAATTACCAGGACAAAATCACCTTTTAACAATTAAACAGCAAATTCTACCATAGAATGCTATTTTTTCCACTTTAGAATGTTATCACAGACCTCACGTGAACTCCAATTATTATATGATGATCCAACTTTTTTGTAGCTTAACATTCAGAGATTACACTGACAATGATCCAGTAGCCTTTCAGCATTAGCCTCGTGATCAAATCTACAGAGGCTCCAAAGGCATGTCTCCAGACTCAAGCAAAAGTCTTCTAATCCATATTTTTCAAAACCTTGGAGCAGAGAAATACATTTAGAAGTTTTTTGCCAGTGTTTTTTTCAACATTAAAAAACAGTTCCCCTGATAACACCACAGTCATAGCTTCAACCCTTAATATTCCCGGCTCATCAAAGCAGTGTTTATGAAATTAGCAAGCCCTGCGGCAGAGGCCTGAGGCGGTGTGTGGTGCTCTCATCCATCCTCTGGAGCGCTGGGGCCTTGGCTTCAAACAGGACAGGTGAGGGAGAGAGGGGGGAGTGAGCGAGGGTGAAAGCATGGGACAGACAAAGAGAGAGGGGAGATTGTTGAGAAGAGCAAGAGAAAAAACAAAAAGAGACAGAGAGGGTGAGGAAGAATGAGGCAGAGAGAGAAGAGACTGTTGAGAGAAGGGCAAGAGAGAGCGAGAGAGGGTGAAAGCAGGAGGCAGAGAGAGAAGTGACTGTTGAGAGAAGGTCAGAGAAACAAGAGTGCAAGAGGGTGAAAGCAAAGAGAGAAAAGATTGCTGAGAAGAAGGATAAGAGAGAAACAAAGAGAGGGTGAAAGCATGAAGTAGAGAGAGAAGCGACTGTTGAGAGAAGGGAAAGAAAGAAACAAAAGAGAGACAGAAAGGGTGAGGAAGCAAGGGGCAGGGAGAGAGGAGACTGCTGAGAGAGGGGCAAGAAAGAAATGAATGAAGAGAGACTGAGAGAAGGTGAGGAAGAATGAGGCAGAGAGAGAAGAGACTGTTGAGAGAAGGGCAAGAGAGAGCGAGAGAGGGTGAAAGCAGGAGGCAGAGAGAGAAGCGACTGTTGAGAGAAGGTCAGAGAAACAAAAAGAGTGCAAGAGGGTGAAGGCAAAGAGAGAAAAGATTGCTGAGAAGAAGGATAAGAGAGAAACAAAGAGAGGGTGAAAGCATGAAGTAGAGAGAGAAGCGACTGTTGAGAGAAGGGAAAGAAAGAAACAAAAGAGAGACAGAAAGGGTGAGGAAGCAAGGGGCAGGGAGAGAGGAGACTGCTGAGAGAGGGGCAAGAAAGAAATGAATGAAGAGAGACTGAGAGAAGGTGAGGAAGCATGAGGCAGATAGAGAGGACACTATTGAGAGGGTGGTAAGAGAGAAATTAATAAAAAGAGTGAGAGTGTGAAAGTATGAGACAGAGAGAACCAACTGTTGAGAGAAGGTCAGGAGAGAAATTAAAAGAGACTAAGAAAGGGTGAGGAAGCATTAGGCAGAAGGAGAAAAGACATAGAATGGCAAGAGAGAAATTAAAGAGAGATAGGCTGAAAGCACAAGGCAGAAAGAGAAGTGACAGTTGAGAGAAGGTCGAGGAACGAAAAGAGTGCAAAAGGGTGAAGGCATAAGGCAAAGAGAAGAAAGAGGAGAGAATGGTAAGAGAGAAATAAAAACAGCATGAAGTAGAGAGAAAAGACTGCTGAGAAGAGCAAGCAAGAAATGAAAAGTAAGTTCGAAAACAACAAAAGAGACAGTGAGGCTGAGAGAGCATGAGGCAGAGAGAGAGAAGCGACTGTTGAGAAAAAGGCAAGAGAAATTAATGAAGAAAGACTGGGTGAGGAAGTATGAGGCAGGGAGAGGAGACTGTTAAGAGAAGGGTAGAAGAGAAATGAAAAAGGGTGAAAGACTGCTGAGAGAAGAGCAAGAGAGAAATGAATAACAAGAGTGAGAGGGTTAAAGCATGAGGCAGAGAGAAGTTGAGACTGTTGAGAGAAGGTCAAGAGAGAAATGAAGAGTCTCTGAAAGCATGAAGTACAGAGAGAAAAGACTGCTGAGAGAAGGACAAAAGAAATGAAATGAGAAAGAGGCAGAGAGAAGCAACTATTGAGAGAAGGGCAAGAAAGTAACAAAAAGAGAGACTGAGAGAAGGTGAAGAAGCATGAGGCAGAAAGAGAGGAGACTGTTGAGAGAAGGGCAAGAGAAAAATGCATAAAGAGAGCGAGTTAAGGTGAAAGCACGAGGCAGAGAGACAAGCGACTGCTGAGAGAAGGGCAGGAGAGAAACTAAAAGAGATGGTTAAAGCACGAAGAAGAATGAGAAAAAACTGCTGAGAGAAGGGCAAGAGGGAAACAGGGAAAGAGAGGGAGGTATAGGGACTGAGAAAGATAGGGAGAAATGGATTTATAGAATTACAAATACAATCCTGGAGCTTGGAGCAGAGATAAAGAAAAATCCTGCGTCTGAGAGAGGGAGACGTCTGAGCTGTTTCTGTCTGATTCTGTCTTGGATTTGGAAGTATGGGCTGTAAAAATGGCTGTTGAAATGGCACAGAAACATCCAGCGCTTTGGACTCTGGGTAGGGTTTGTACTCAGTCTCTTGAACAAAAGTACAATATAGAAGCGTTAAAGTGCATATGACAGAAATTCTATTCTACTAAAGGACATTACAGTCATTTGGTTTAAGATTTTGCTAAACAGGATACTTATAGTTCCTTTATCAGACCTGTTTTGTTTGTCGTCAGTCGTCGTCAGAAGAGTCACGTGGTGTTGTTATGACGTGTCTCGACGGCTGATCTACACCGTCTTTCGGTCTTCTTTGCACGAGAGGAAGGACAACAATGCCCTCTGCTGTCCGAACAGCAACAAGAACTCTCTCATCCTCGACGGCCACACTGGCACCCCCCTTTCCTTCGTAACGCAACCACGGCAATCGTCACGGATCCCGCCCTCTCATACAAATCGCGCATAAACCATATCACAAAAACGTAATTTTTCCACCTCTGCAACATCTCTGTCCCTCCCTTTCGGATCCTACCGCAAATTTCTCATGTACGGCTTCAAATCACAGCTAAAAGTCACCCTTTTAAACTTGCATTTCCTTGATTTTTATAGATACAGTTGGCATCCGCGAGAACGCCCACAAACAGACCTTCAGGGGGTAAACAATCCATTCATTCTAATGTGTCAGAGCTGCTCTTTCACCCACTGTTCAACAACTGCAAGAATGAGTTATATTGTGCAGATACAAAGACATGGGGAAGAATAAAGTGGTCCAACGGCCCAAATTTGTCTAGTTATCCATGAATACAAACGAGAGCTGCAGGCTAAATGCTGCCACGATGCTGGTGCCACCTGCTTCCACAACATCTACAGAGCAATCCATTTATTTTTCTGAGGTAACACTAAATAGTGACTTGACTAGAATTAATTGTTCTTGAAATAATTTGCCAGGGAAAGAGTATTTGAAGAGTGAAAAAGTTCAATTTTCTATTGAATCAGGTACTTTCCTCCATAGTCCCCCCCCCCCGGCAGAACACTCCCTATATACCTTTGTTGTACTCTTACTTTGTTTCTGTCTTGTAAAGCATGTAAAGTGCCTTATAAGTTTAATGTATACGGGTAGTTATTATTGTTTAACGTTTTTATTGCCTCTCCCAACTATGGCTGAACCAATCTATAGCATGGATGTTTGAGGGCCGACATTGTAGCTAAAATTGCTAATAAAAATGACATAAAATCACGCTTTTCACTTTCAGACATGATAAGTACTGTGCTGCTCACAACTCCGGTAGTTTTAACTTTAATTTTAACATAGCAGACCAACATGTGGGGGACTGCAGTTTGTCATTGATCGTGTCATGTCATTGAAAAGAGAGAATACACGTCCAAACACACGTCTAATGTTTGCATAGCTGTTTCTTACGACATGCAGTTGAATGCTTCTTCTCGACTGCACACGGATTTCTCAAGATGTGTTATTGGTATTTATGGTTGGATTAGTAATTTTGCAGAAAAAAAACGAAGGAAAAAAATCCCCCTCAAATTCCCAAATTCACATCTACTTCTCAGTTTTTCATCCATTGTGTGTTTGTTGTTTTTGGAAATGTCATCCTGCACTTTACACAGAGCCGTGATCAGATCCTGTGATATGTAAACGAGATGCACACTTCAAATGCTTCACTTTCCGTGGCCTTTATGAACTTTAACCTTTTCTGTAAACCTCTCTCCCAGCAGCGCAGAGGAAGCACTGGTTCCGACCACACTACAAGCAAATAACTAAAGCCCCACGGACCAGCGTTCTGACATTTGGTGAACTTTAGCGAGAGTTGTCTACAGTTAAAAAGTTTAAAGTTGTTTTTTTTTACATTGTCGTATTCCTCCCAGGACTGCTGTGGGTGTCTCTTAGATTTTCTTTTGTTTTAAAGAGTTACAGATTTGCCAAAGCAGTGACTGAGCGCAGACCTTTCAGATATAGGTCAGTCCCTGTGCGAGGTTTTTGACTGTCGCGACAGAGAAGTACAGAAGTTAGGTTTCAGAAGTAAAATGTGTTATTCTTTTTGCACAATTCGATGCATATTGTATAAGAATCCTACTTCAAAAAAATCTGTTTTTCCTTTGGCACAGTGAGTAGCCTATTTTATAATCGTGCAATCTAATCTAATAGGAATTAAAAACCCATTGTAGCTGTTAATTACTGGTTGGTAGTTGGTAGACATTAAAGGTTATGTATGGTAAAGTATGTCACTTTTCTGGTGGACTTCATGTAGACGTTATTGTTTTGTTTAGAATGTTCCAAGGTATTTTCGTGGAGAATAGCAAGTGACACTACCAGGTCAAGTTAGAGATCAGATCTGTGACGAGGCGAAGAATGTTTTTCCAATGTATTTTTGAGCAGTCTGTAATTGAATAGATGCAAAATAGATCAGTTTAATGCCATACTTTCAAACATTCCAGACAAAGCAATAACTTTAATAGTTCCAGTATTAAAATAGGCTTGCCTTGTAATAGAAATATATATTATAAACTAGTACTGTTCTATAGCTTGACGGTGAAATGGTCTGGAGGTGATGGAAGGTGGGGTCGGTGATGTCTTGTATGACAGGGTCTGATCGAAGATTATTCCAAGGTTGCGGAGGTGCGATAAGGAGGGGACTGAGTAGTCACCAATTCAAAGGGTGAGGTTATTGTAGGCTTTGGTGAGTGTTTTGGGACAGTTGATGATTAATTCAGTTTTGTCGCAGTTCATTGGGGAAAGTTTGATTGCTGCCAGGATTTTATTTCTGAGATGCAATCTGAGAGGGCGGAGTGAGTCACAGGGTTTGTTGATTTGCTGCACAGATAGTTGGATGTCGACAACAAAGCAACAGTGAAATTAAAGGTCGCATCGGCGATTATATTGGAGAAGGAGGATGTAGAGTATGAATAGGAGGGGGCCAAGAACTGAACCTTGAGGGACCCCTTGAGTAAGGGGGGTAGAGGGGGCTTTTTCAGTGGTTAATGTGGATGGATTGGTGAGGTAGGAGGTGAACCATGAGAGGGCGGGGGTCAGTGACGTTAAAACTAGTGAATTAGGAATAGGAAGTTATATGTTGACAATTATTACTTTGTTGTCAAATGTACCTAACAAAATTAATATTATGTTTTGCTCCCTCATTTAAATTAATGGGATTGAGTGTCATACCATACTATACGATACTATATCAGTACCAGTGTGAGCAGTTATTCTAAATGCATCACTCCTGGAAGGGTCTTCTCTTTGATTGGTCTCGATAACAACACTGCACTATATGGTACTGTCAGTGTCACAGGTACATGGTGAGATGGATATGGTTGAAGCCTGCAGAGTTGCCTCGGGCTTTTGTTTTCATGCAGGTTCCTCTCTGTTGGCTCTTTTCTGCTCCTGGAGAAACTTAGAGCTTTGAAGTGTGAGACATGTTTACGTCTACGTCTACGTCTACGTTTATGTCTGAGCACAGCAGAGCAGCAGAGAGAGCGTAACCACAAGAAGAGATTTAACAAACAAACACGCAGCAGACAAAAAATTCAACTACTAAAAACGCCCCATATATATATATTTGTTAATGATGTGGATTACGTATTTTATAGATGCATTTTGCTTTTTCATTACCAAGAAAAAAGGTTACTACTAGGGTGTGTTAAGTGTTAAGATAGTGAATTTTCACAAGACGAGACAGGTCACGAGATTGAGTTCACTAGACGAGAATGAGATGAGATTTTCGTAGTTGTTTTTTTCTTTTTCTTTTACTGAACTTTTATACAAATTAAAATTTAAGTTGTTTAACTTAACATAAAAAAACAACAACAAGCCAAATAAACTACTTTCCTTTGGTAAGTTTTCTGTATTACAAAGGAAATATGGCATTATAAGACAATAAAGAACATTGTGGTTTTAAAACTGGATATTCTCTTTAATAATTCTTGCAGGAAGGTTATTGCACTCGTCAGTAGTTGCACTGCAAAAACGATGTATTAAATAATTCTCGCGAGATTACTCTGTGGGCGCTCGCGCAATCTTGAGGTATTCCAATCTTGCGAGAGCTCGAGACACGAGATCTTGTTCCACCCCTAATTACTAATCATGTTTCCTGCCATTTACAGCTTTCACAGTGGGTTTGTACAGTAAAAATGCTCCGTTCCATTAGCTGATATAATTCTACGAGGTAGCACTAATGGATTTCAATACTTAGCGTAATCTTCCAAATATGGCAAACTATTAAAAACCATGGCTGTTTTGGCGACTGACAACTGACTCGACCACACATGCCTTGTAACATAACTACGTGTAGAAGTGTTTTGTGTAGTTTGTTACTTAACTACATGTTCATGCTAACAACATCATAATAAACATTTCTTAAATCTAATATTATTCTGGACAATAATGCACCAAAAACACAGAGGGCAACAACACTTTCGCAGAAAAATGTTTTTTGTTTCACCAAGCATCATAAATCTTTCAGTAATAGTGAACTTTAACCAGAGGTAGATATTGATAGTTATTACTCATTTGCAAATGTGATGAACATATAAATAACAGCCATGTGTCTGCACTTTCTACAAATAACAAAATTATTTGCTTTTGTACTGAAACACACTCCTGGAAACATCAAATAGGACCGACTATTCTGAACTATTTACAGGTCCAATTTTGTAATATTTATGTGATTTTTCAGTACCGATATTGTTCAATAAGCTCCGAGGCAGACTATTTTGACCATCTAAGTTAGGACTAATAGTATTACATTTTTTATTACATTACATATGCAATTAAAAAGAAAATAGAATGAAGGATGCGTCCTGTTCCCATGACGAGTAATTTCCATGTAATACTGTACACTCTGGCATGCTATTTCTATCCTCTTCCTGTCTGCACCGTAAACTAACGGCCTACTGTATTATAGATTTATACTGCGCTCAACAATATTCCCAGGATCCTCTGCGCTTTATTAAAGTCCATTATTCATTCACTCTTTTCTCACAGTTGGTGGGAGAGAGCTACTTCTGTTGCACAATGTAGATGTACACACATAACTTGGTGCTATAGGCTACTGCTGTAAACATAATAAGTGAAAATAAGCCTAGTCACACATACTCCAAACTACATTTATCAGGGAAATCGGGCAACATTTCGATCACACATGGATGTTTTTCAGGTCACGGTTTCACTTTGTGTGCCGTTGCCATATATACATTCTCCTCACTGACTGGTTGACAAATCTAAAAATGAGTCACAAGAGACATACAACACACACAACAGCACAAATACAAACTGAATAAGAGTCCGTAATCTTTTCTTGCAAATGTTTTTTCATGGACAAAACATTCCAATCCTACAGCAGAGACTTTGGAAACAATTCTTTCAATTAATCTGTAATTAATCACCAATAGTGCAGTGAATATTGCGCTCATATTTTACACAATCAGGTGACAGCCAATTCTAAATCAATTTACTTTCGCAACAAAGAAACAAAGAACTGCAGCGCGAACTACTGCAGTGGATTCATTGTTCTAATAAAAGAACTAACAGCCCCAGCAATCTCGCAACGTTTCACCCAGTAACACCGTGTGACTGTAATCAGCAATTGACACTGTAATGGTTCTGTAACAGAGGTTGGAAGCTAAAACTGGTGCAATAACGGCGGGCAGGTGCTAAGTTTTATTTTTGGGCCCAGTGTGAATTTGCTGCTTCACAGTAAAAGATTTGCAGAGATTTGTAGAGACCGAACCTTCTAGATATATTGGTCAGCCCAAGCGTTGAAGCGGAAATGTAGGCGGTTATTTCCCATTGAGTATAAATGATACATTTAAGATTTAACCAGGTCTTTATTACGTTACAACATCATCAGCGTCATCTTAACCTGATTGTGCAGTATTAGATTTCATAATACATGTGCATCTTGTTATTGCTTTGACTGGAGTGTCCAGAAGGCATTACCTAATCTATCTTTCATTACACAGTCACAAAAATACCTTGAAAAGCATGAATTCTTCCACTATTACCCTCTGTTCGAAATCTTTATTAAGGCTTATACCTGTACATCTGAAGTATATAAATGCATTAATAATTTAGACAGCCATTCTACTAAATACCTTCAAAATAAGTGGAAAGAGAAGGTGATGTTGTTTTGACAGATGAAGAACGGAAACATGACATTAACACCATGTCAAAGTGCGCTCTATTCACAGGAAGATACGTGTTGTGAGAGAAATTGTGCTTGCCAAGTGGCCCACCATTACCATTTGTCTTTGAACTGTCAAGGATATTGGACTGAGTGTAGCGAAGTGATAGCTTCCCAATGATGACAGAGGCGTCCTTTCTTTTCTTGAACTAAAGAGTTCTCATTTTATTGAACTCTGCTGCAACGCAGCACCGTGAACATTTTTTTTTTGTCAAGATGGCGGATACAAAATTCTACATCCTGTCATATACCCTTCACATCCGGTACTTCAAAATAAAACATTCAGGCACATTAATAACACTTTTCACAGTACCCAATTTCAGTTATCATTAAAACAATATCCCTCATCTATTAATTAATATTTCTAGTAACAATGTAACATATTAATACAAATAGTCACAACACTGAGATCAATAGAGCACTGCAGATATTTAACTAATACCTAACGTCCAGTTTCATTGCCAAAAGTTTACTAATGTACTGTAGGATTTGTTACGCTTGAGGAGATAAAATAAAAGTTTCCTTGGCAAACCTTTGTTCCCTGCTACATTTGTGGTAAGGATGGGAGAATTGGTATCAATATATCAATATACTGACTCAGTAAAATGCGAGTATCGATACTACTATGCAAATATGAAAATGAATTAACATAAGCATGCACATATGCATATCGTAAGAGTTCATTTTAGACATGTAGACATCCATTCCTTCACTGTTTTGTATCAAACAATGCAGTGAAAAAAAGTATTAACTAAATAATCACCCCCAAAGTATCATATCAATGCCAAAAATTTTAGTATTGCGCATCACTAATTTGAAGAGTGATTAATTCCAGAATAACAGAAAAATTTTGAAATGTTTACGTGAACTTTAGCCATATGTGCGGATTTCAATGCTAACAGCTACGTCAATACGCTACGTTTAACACTGCGTTAGATTTTCAAAATGTTTATTATGTGGTTGTTAGCTTTTATGCAAATGTTGGCAATAACAGCTACATAATCGCCAGAACAGCCCTGATTTTTCATAGTTTGTGATGTTTGGAGGCTAACGTTAACTCTCCCATTGAAAGTGAATTATTGCTAATGTATGGAACGGTACCAGCCTTTAGAATGCAGGTGTTCTATTAACAGACATGGGAAGAGTCTATACCAAGATAATTCATTGTGTAAAAAGGTGACACCCAAAGGATCTTGTAATGTTGCATATTTTAATGGAATTTTGGAAAACACACCTATCACTTAGCACAAAAACCCTTAATTCCGTGTTTATCCTTAACACTTCACTGACAAAATCCTCACGTCTAACTTTCTGGACAGATCCTGCATACATTTTTGTTTTATTGATGAAAACACAATTTGAAATCACTTCACCATCGCATGCGCTTTGTCCCAACACATTTCTCTCAACGCCACGCTCTGCCTTTTCAAATCTCCTCTTCGCCTTGAAGCTGCTCTTTTATTTTGCATCACAGAAACGTCCCGGACTACGGCGGCATTCAAACACATTTCTCTGATTATTATCCGGAGGGAATTACGTCTCCCTCCCCCCAAAAAAAACACACGGAATATCGACCTACTTTCAAATCTTTGTGGAGAAGTGAGTTTGACAGATGCGGTACAGTTTGAGTGATGGAGAGGGAGCGCGAGGCTTCCAACATGGCCGCCTGGAGGAGCAGCTCTGAGGCGGGTTAAACAGGCTCATAACACGTGATGGAGAGATGGTGTGAAAGTGGAGAGGATATTTTTACCTCCATGTGAGTGCAGGACACACATGAGGAGAGAAGATTCATTATCGCATGATCTACACGCGTCAAGCTGTCAGGCCGAGAGGCACGGAGAGGCAAATGTGGCCTGCAGAAAGTGGAGTTCACGTTTTAGAATTTGATCATGTCTTTGGTTCCGAGGGATGGTAGGGGTCTGTATAACTCTATGGGAGATTAATTGTTTTTTAAATGTTAAAACTTATCATTATGTGTTTGGGATTTGCTCCACAAACTTAGTAAAGTAGTTAAAATTGATTAACAGCAAATTTGAATGCTCACTAACGTGGGAGAAGCAATCCATTCATTTTAATGTTAAAGAGCATCTTTATCACACACTGTTCAACAAATGCAAAAGCAAACACAGACTTTTAGATAAATGTTGTACCAAATTCAGACATAGACACAAAGAAGAATAATGAGGCCAAACAGCTAAAATGTGTATAAATATCGAAGAACACTAATAAAAGCTGTGGGCTAAATGCTACCACGATGATAACACCCCACGCAGGTCAACAACCCCCATTCAGATTCAGTTGTGAGTTGACTTGAATTAGTTATTAAAATAGACATAATTCATAAGACAACTAGAGGAAAAATTGTGTTTCCGACTGTATTGATAGAATTCTGGCCCGTCTTGCAGCTCAACAGAGGTTGCACTGACATTCATTTTTCTTTGACAAATGTTTCTTAACATTCTGACTGATTGCCTCATTTTTGGAGCTTTGGTTTGCTGAAATTCACTTTATATGGTAAAATGGAGACAGAAAGTAGTTTTGTTGCTCCGATTGTGCAGAGCCTACCCAGCTCATAATCCAACAATATGTGGAGATAAAGGACACTTCAACTTGCCCTAACAATTAATTTCCTCAACACTTGAACTCAGAAACATCTTATTTCAGTAGAGGAAGGAAATCAGTCCAACTGTGTGTGATCTCAAAGTCTGTGTTCCTGTTCATCTGGTTTTCTACAACTATTTGGTTACTTTTCTTTTTTTAGATGTCACAACTAATTATTAAGCACAATTGTAGACTTTTATATTTTTTATTAGACTACAGCAGCTCTTTCATATTCAGAAAATTCCTCACCATTGACACTCCAAATGGTGTACCTCGACTCTATGGATGATGATGATATTATTATGGAAGCGTGATTGATCTTTAACATGGCAAAAGCACTTTCTCACAGTGGATAAAACATTATGAGCAGACAAAACTATCTTTTAGCTCCGAGGTAATTGCTAAATTAATGGGGAGGGGGAGTACCACCCATCACTAGATGTTCCTTCACCCTCATAGCTAAAGAAAGTTAACAATGATGACCTTCTAATATTGGAGCAATTTAAAGTTCTCTCCAAGTTTAAATAACTTTGTCGAACAAACCCACATTAATAACAGCACAACCTGTACATCGTCGCCGTTCACTGCTCCCACGTCGTGCATGTGCCCCCACCTCCGGCAAATCATAAGTTAATTTAGAGCAGCCCAGGAAGCCCAGGCCCCAGGAGGTGTACCTCATTCACACAGAGCCAGTCCACAGAAGGTAATTAGCTCTTCAGACCTTACAGCACATCACTGACCTTACAGGCGTTCAGACAGGCCCCATGGAGCTGGTATTTTTGTCTTCTCAATGAATCAGGTGTGAAAGGAGACGAGCATGTCATTTTCACCCCGTCACTAAACAGCTCACTGACCTGATTAAGCCATCGCAACTTAACATGTGATGGACTCTAAGTGGGGTTTTGTTCTTTTTTTCTGTACAGTCAGAAAATAAAAATGAAAAGCATTATGTATATATATGATGTATGCAAATTGTATTTAAAGGGAACATCTTAAGCAAATCAACTTCAATCAATGAGCTTTTAATCTTGTTACAATAGTATTTTCTCAATATTAGAGTTGTATTTTGATTGAGCCGTGTATGTTTGAGTAAGCCTGTATTGTCCTGTCACTAATGCTTGAGTGAGAACTTTTCTGTTCACCTACCCCCTGTCGCTGCCCACATCCAAAAAATGAAGACTCCATGTAAAGTTCTAAAATGTAATCTATGCTGCTCAGTGGCTCAATGTACAGCTGGCTGCATGCAGCACAGTAAGTTTGATTTTGGCTTTGACAATTTGCTGAATATCCTTCCCTTTCTCATGTTCATTTCATTGTCCTGTTTAATAAAGCCTACGGGCCCAAAAATCCTTTAAATAATAATAAGTGGCAGAGCTTATAATTTCTGCAGTTTTGAGCAGTAAGTTAATGGACTGATTTGTATTACTAAGCCATTTTTGATCAATAGAGAGATCAATCGATCCTGCACCAATCATGAACCAGTGCTAGTTTGGTCTCTGCAGCTCAGTGAGCCTGGGATTATGGAGGACAAGAAGCTGAACATGAGGGATGGTCCATGAGGCATGGTCCATAAACTGAGAAGGACAACCAAACACTTGTATGTGTCCTCTATCTGCGGGTTACGGCTCTCGCAACACATTGTAATGTGTGGTTACTTTTTTAAACCAGTAAAAGAGCAGGCTACCTTTAAGTAACCCTACATTTAAAACTATGAAAGTAGAAGTAAACATTTAAACTTTTCTAACTCATTCCTCACACAAAAGTGAAGCAGGGGTATTATCCAATCCAGCTCTCTTCTCAAAGTGTCATATAGTGACTCACATGGGTCTTTTTTACAACTTTGAAAAGATAAAATGTTGACCAGTAATGAGAAGGGAAAAAAATGGGTACACCCAGCTTTAAGTCAAGCACATAAATTAAATTTTAAACAGCAACTCATTTTAAACATAAATAATACAAATAATCAATATCAAGCGACACTTACACTTTAAAGGGTTGTGTCACTTAAGGATAGAAAAATCTACAGATAACTTTCTAAATAAGCCAATTGTCCATCAGAAAGCAGAATTAGCTAAATGCTAATTCTGGTGTTCTGGTCCGCTGCATTAAAGTGAAAGTAAAAACTACCAGAGCTTCTGTGTCCTAATTATTAGTGCAACGGGGAGCAAATAACTTGAAATGAGGTGTCGCTTATATGTGTGCCAAAAGCAATCATTGCTACAAAGCTTTGGTTATAGTCCTCATTATTCCCGTTTCCCTTTTAATGATTTACTCTTGCTGTTTTCCTGATCCAATTGTTTTTGTATCTTACAGAAACCCCAAGCTCACATTACTTCTCAAACAAACTGCACATGTTGGATTTGAACCTGCTCATCGCTGCTTCCTGAAGTCCTCCACTCTCTGCTGCACTTACTCTGGTGAATGGTTTCAGTTGCATTTTGAAGACTTGGCTTCTTCTGACAAAGTGTTGAGCTAATTGGCGGATTATTCCCGTGCCAGGTCTCATTAGTACTCCAGTATTATGTCGGCGATTCAACCCGTTCAGAGCAGGAGGGCTGTGATTGGCTGCCGCGGTCACGTGTTCGCCGTGTCTTTAGCCCCCTGCTGTTCGCTCTGTGGTGGGAGCCCGTTTTGCTGGATTAATTAAGCCGTTTGGAAGTTAGCAGCCGGAAAAGCCTTACCTACATGTGCCTTTAAGGGCCATTACAGCGCAATCAATCAAGACATACAAGATTCATTCACTCACTGACAGAGAGGAGGGAATTGCTAACCGCACTGCTGCTGCTCGGCTTCAGGCTTTTTGAAAAGAGAAAAACAGAGAGAGAATAGGAAAAAGCAATTCAAAAATAAAATCTGGTTTCATTTTTGAAAATCTGGTTTTGAACTTGGTTTGAACCGTTTACATGGACAAAGTGTTCAAGATTTAGGGGAAATAGCAAAACATTTATTAGGTCTGCACCATTACAGTGCTGCATGCTTTCACTGTGATGAATCACATTAATAATATGAATAATTATAAAATGGAGAAAAAATGTAATTTAGAAACTTTAACTGAATTCTGTTTTGTCATTATTTTGAGTTTACATGGGCATAGTGCAAAAATATTTAGCCTCAAGGAAGAGAAAAAGCATTTGGTCTCACCATGCTGTTTTTGATTAAATAAAAACTGAATTTCTAAACTACCCGTTCCCTAAGTTTCCAGCGTCACAGCCTCCCGTAACTCAAATGACACCTGATAATAATTAATATTTTATTATAAAGAAAATGATACTGTTTTCCTCTTGGATTTACATTTATAATATACATATTAATGACTGCATAAATGTGAATACACTTTATAATAACTAGACTTATTCATGCCTTAATAAAGCATGAACAAAGACTTAATTCATAATGAACAAATAGTTTACTAAGAATGCTTTAGGGTTAGTCACTACTTAATTATGGGGTTAAAATTATATGATAGGGTTAGGGTGTTAATTAAATAGCTGCAAAGCCTGGCTCATTCTTAGTAAACTATTTGTTCACTCCCAGTTACTGTTTATTCTTGTTTTATTAAGGCCCAAAAAGGGTGGGTTTCGTAAAGTGTTACCATGTTCTATAAAATAAATTTCAAATACAGTTTTGTTTCATATTGTGTGGACTTTATACTACAGCACAGTTAGCATGGAAATAAAATGGAAATAGCATGGTTTCTTAAAAGGAGTTGTACTGTATATATTTATACAGACCTTGACATGTTTCGGCTGCTATCTGCGAGGGCTCATTACATTTACATTATGAACTAACCCAAATCACTCAAATATTATAAAGATATACTGAACCAATAACGGCCAGTAAATAGTCTAATTACATTAATTTGGAGGATTAGGATTAACTAGAATTAAACTGATATTTGGATGGATCAGCGCTGATATTTGATAAATTGGTATCAGTGCAGCCCTAATGCAGAGAGTTATTACAAAAGTGACAATTATATTTATATATATTTTTTATTTTCTTTTACAGTGCCTCCCTCCTAGTGTTCATTGTGACTGGATTGAGCGTGAACCTAGGACCACCACCTGCCAGCCCTTTAAAACACCCCAAACCGGAATTTATTATTATTTATAAGGTGACTTAAGAAGTTATTGGTCATGCAAAATTGATATCTCATGAATGGCAGCTGGGCCTGGACAACCGCACTTTGTTTTGCTGAATTATGGCGCCATATCTGGAGGTTGAGAGCTTTGAATCCTCACAGTATGACAGTCCTGGATCAATGCTGTCGGATAAAGATAATACTCAAACGCAGAGGACAACTTATGGTGCCGTATTTGTTGAGTGTTCTCTCTTATGTGTTGCTCAATTTAGTTTTGAAGTTGGAAATAATGAAATACTTGCTTCAAAAAGCGTATGAACCACTGCTGGAGAATTGTAAAAGTGAGTCAGGTCGTTGGCTCAGAAAGTTACATTGTCACATTGCTACAAATTTTTATCAAGTTCCCGTTAAGAGTAAATAGGAGTAAATAGGCTATCGTTTAGCCGTTATTAAACCATTATTGTTTAAGCTAATGCCTTATTTGCGGAGCAGTGTTAAGTAAGCAGAATGTTTATGTTTCTCTCTCTCTCTCTCTCGGGAGAGAGAGAGAGAGAGATGGAGAGGCTGAAATGAACTCGTCCGTCTCTGGAGGTCAGTAATAGGCCTCTACACTTTTATTCTCAGTGAAATATTGATTAAGCTCTTGGTCCTTTTTCTCTGTTTCCTTTCAAGTCTCCAAGTCTCAGGTTTGGGCACTCTTTTTCTCTCCCTCTCCCCTTCTCTCCCTTGTTACCATCTCTCTATTGTTACCAACCTTTCTACTGTTTCCTCTTTCGCTCTATTATTCCCTGCCTTTCTGTCTTGTTCCTTTCTCTTTTCATTCATCGCTCCCTCTCTCCCCCTTGTTCACTCCCTCTCTCTATTGTTCCCCCTTCTCTTTATTGTTCCCTCCTTCTCTCTATTGTTCACTCCCTTCCACTTTCCCTTGTTCACTCCCTCTCTCTATTGTTCATCCGTCTCTTTATTGTTCCCTCTCTCTATCTCTTGTTCCCCTCACTCTATTGTTCTCTCCCTGTCACTATTGATCCCTCTCTCTATTGTTCCTTCTATCTCTTGTTCCCTCCCTCTCTCTCTTGTTCCTCTTCCCTCTATTGTTCCCTCCCTTTCTCTCTTTTTCTCTCCCTCTCACTATTGACCCCTCTCTCTATTGTTCCTTCTATCTCTTGTTCCCTCTCTCTATTGTTCCCTCCCCCTCTCTATTGTTGCCCCTAACTCTACCTCCCTCTCTCGTTTTCCCTCTCTCTATTGTTCTCTCCCTTTCTTTCTTGTTCCCTCCCTCTCTCTTGTTTCCCCTCTTTCTATTGTCCCCTTCCTCCCTCTATTGTTCCCTCTAACTCTTCTTCCCTCCCTCTCTCGTTTTCCCTCCCTCTATTGTTCTCTCCCTTTCTTTCTTGTTCCCTCCCTCTCTCTATTGATACCTTTCTCTGTTGTTCCCTCTCGCTCTGTTGTGCTGTCCTTTTTCTCTCTTGTTCCCTCCCTCTCACCACTGATCCTTCCCTCTATTATTCCCCCTCTTTCTTGTCCCCTCCCCCTTTCTCCGGTTCACTCTTTCTATTATCCCCCCATCCCCTCTTTTATTCTCTCTTTCTCTCTCTTGTTCCCCGGCTCTCTCTATTGTTCGCTTCACCTTTTTCTTGTTCTCTCTCCTTTGTTCCCATCCTCTCTCTCCCTCTTTTGTTTCCTGCATCCGTCCTTCCCACCTTTTCTCTCCCTTTCCCTCCTTCATCATTCTCTCCTTCTCTACCCCTCTCTCTTGTTGCCTCCTTCCTGTTTTCCTCGCTCTCTCCCTCTCTATTGCTCCATCATTCATGCCTGCCTTCCCTCTCTCTCTCGTGTCCCCCCCCCTCCCCTCCCCTCTCTTTCTCCTCCTTTCTCCTCTCTCCCTCTCTTCAGTGTGAGGCAGAGCTGATCAATGCCTCACTGACCTCCATTAACCGCTGCCACATATAACAGGTGTCACCGCGAGTGGAGGAACACTATAGTGGACACTACACAGCGAGGGACGATTTTGGACAATTTTGTGTCCTTTTGAGCAAAGCCTGTCCTAAAATTGAGATGGAGGATGAAACAAGGCACACTGTTCAGTCCGTGTTGACAAATGAGCTGCCAGTGAGAATTAGGCTGAGTCTCAACCACCTGAAATTACATCCTTGTTTCCTTCACTATTTTCCAGACACCGAAAAGGAAGAAAAGAGGGACTTAAAGGTAGTATTTCTGAGATGCTCTGTAAATATTTCAGAAACATTGTCTGTCTGTGTCCTAAGATATGACGTCTTTATTGACAAATGTTTGATTTATACGCAAAAATTTGGGTCTTTGTTCCGATTTATACCCAGTCAGAAAGCAGAATGAGCCCATCACTTTGAGTTGCCATGATTTGACTAAAACCAGTTTGAGTCACCAAATTTGTGACAAAAATCTGCAGCAAAAATCTAATATGCTATCAATTTGTTTTTACTCTTTGGACATGTATACCTCAGTTCAATATGAGACAAAAAGTTCAACATTTAACGTTTCATGTAATAAAATAAAAGTAACCCCAGTACATATTGTAAAAGCATATATTCAGATCAAAATGAGACCGCTGTGTTTTCTCTGGATCTAGGTATAGAGTGTTTTATTCTCCGGTAAGCAGGAAGTGCGCTGTTAGCATGCTAGTTGTTATTAGCTTTACTCTGATAGCTCCCTTTGAAAGCTGTGAAAAGTGCATATAGACTCATCACTGTCAATCAGGTTATTAGTAATGAATTAGGTAAGTTAGTTTAAATGAGCTAGTTCTGTTTTTCAATGTTTTTAAGATAAGTACAAATCAAGTACAGCACCTTTAACTGCCAAGCTTCGGAGTCTGTATGACTGACTGACGATAGTGCATTTTTTTTGGTTTGCTGATGACGGCAAGATTCAGCAGACACTCTAAATTGAATAAATGGTGAACTAAGGGCTTCAACTGACAGATAACCATTTCTGACGATAAAACATGAAACTGCAGTCAGGCTAACGGACTACTATGATTGATACAAATTTGGCAAATGACTCAAATTGGGTTATGACGGGGCGCTCATGTGTCCATGATGTGTCCTCAGTATCAGCTAACGTCATCCCAGATTCACGTGAGATTGTGATGCTGTTTTCAAACTGGTATTAGAACATAATACAGCTTTTAGCGTTTTAGAGACACACTTTTCTGGCTTCAGAATCATATTATTGATATGAGGCCTTCCTAATTGTTTGTATGAGGACATTTGCACTCTGCATTTAACCCGTCTATTTCACCGGGGCAAACAATCAGCAGCAGGAAGTGAGCACAGTGTAGAAGATGCAGGATGTTGTGACTTAAACATCTATTAAATAAAAGCTTATAAATGTACAAAGGCAAAAATTATACATTCAGTTTCTATTTGTTATCGACTTAAAGGAGCTGTACCTGATTTTTACTGTTTTACAATGTAAAAGCAGCAGTCACACGTCACTCACTTACCTTCATGCAGTCTCAGCATCCTAAATATTTAACACAATATAATATGCAATGAGTTTACAAGCATTTTTCACGAGTCTCTGAGTCGTCCCAGGTAAAGCTAACAAACATTAGCATGCTAACAGCGCACTTGAGGACTTTTATAAAGGATTTTTATATTTATATCAGAGGCCTCAGACTATGTTTCTGAGCCCCTGCATTTTTAAATTGAAGTTCACTTGGCTCATATGTCTTCTGATATAATATTTAGTTTTGAATTCTATATTTTCATCATTCTGAAACCCATGGCTAGCCATCTGCTTGTTCCCCATCTCAACGCAACTTTACAGATCCACAGAATGTCGTGAAACTCAACAATACAATGTAGATATTGAAATCCCAGAGGCTGTTTTTGGACCAGGGCTGCGTGGGAGTGAGTGGGTGCTGCTGCAGGAGGAGTTAGCTTTGCCCATCGACAAAATGCATTTTATTTAACAACAAAATCCCCCTCGGTCTCTCACGAAACAAATAGACTGGCTTTAAGGATGTTCTGTTCTTTCAATACGAAGCAGCCTCAGCAAATTTCAACCAGAATACAGGAATCAGGCCACCAAGACTCACAAATCCTTCCATTGTTTTGGTCGTCTGCACAATATCAGTCTAGTTGGAGTTCATATTTCTTTGGCTTTATTATGTATGATCCATGATTCGTAATCCATTTGCGTTTGTGTCAGTGCGGTGCAAGGAAAGCGTCAAAACAACTTCAACTTGGAGGTCGTTTATTTAATGAATGTTAAAAATTGATTATGATTGCAATTTCGCTGAAAGGTTATTTGGAGCAAGGTATGGTTGTACAAGAGCTACAGTACGTTCTGGGTTCACTGCAATTCTAAGGCGTTTATTTGCACAAAAAGGAGTGGTTTGGAAGCTTGGGTAGAAACAAAGGAATAAGTAAATGTACTGTCTTTGGGAACTGTATACACTGCTGTTGTGTCCTTGGGCAAGACAATTCATCAAGCAAGAAGGTCACATTTGATTACCAGGCTGGCTGGCTTTCAAATGGCATGGAGTTGTTATTGTACCCTCAACAAAAACATACCTGGAGCTTCATTCACGGTTCTTTCTTTTCTCCTACAAGGTCGTCTTCTCTGCTCCTTCTCTGATCGCTCAGAAAACACTCAAAACACTAATATGTCACAGGTAGAGATATAAATATGTCACAGGTAGAGATATAAATCATTGTCAGACTGAGCATTTCTGCTGTCAAATTGCATTCAATTTAACTGCATGCTTGCATTAGCATTTCTGGGAAAGCTTGCAAACCTCCCCTTTGCAATCCCCTCTGTTGCCAGTGGAGGGAGTGTTAACACATCTTCTCCTGGGAAGGTAAAATATAAAAAGAAAGCTATAGCCCAGTTATTTAGAGTCAAACCTTTAATTCAAGGAATCAGGGTCGGTTTGTACTCCAAACCCACAAATCACAATAGAGTGCAATAGGCCGTTTATAGGCATTCTGCTTAAACTTTTGAGAGGCCAAAACTACAGTCTACTCAGCTTCTCAAAGAGTCCAGCCAGTGGTTTGTATTCCAAAGGGTTCAGAAACAGTTTCAGTTTAAACTGTCAGACATTTTAGAGAAAATCAGCCTGAATTATAGGGGTTTTTAATAAGTTTCCTGGTAAAATGATGTGTATTTCAAACACAGCTATTCAAGTCACAATTGAGTCTTAATGGAGGTGGTTGACATTTGTTTCTTCAGACAAGTAAACGGATTGTTCTATTGATGTTAAAATATACAATAGCTGACGTTGTGGTGGCATTTAGCTTGCAGCTACCATTAGCATTCTTGGACATTAATTAAATTTGGGCCATGGGACCACTTTATTCTTCTCCATGTCTTCGGGTTTGTATTTGGCACAATATAACTCCTAAGCCTGTGTTTGCTCTTGAAGTTACTGAATAATGGGTGACAGATCTTCTACATTAAAATGAATAGATTGCTTCCCCCTCATAATATATACATTATTTTTTAACATAAAATAAACATGAGGTACCAAAATAAAAGTACTCAAGAGCATATTTAAGCTCTTAAGTTTAGACAAGGCACTACAGGCAAAGCTTTTTTTTTTTCTTTCTGGTCAGCTCAAAATAAAAGCTTTTTTGGGGAAATAACAAACTCCAATCTGCTCCTAGATATGTTTTATTACTTCATTTAATCCACTTCATCCATAGATTTCTCTGACACATTGTAACTTTAAAGGTTACAATAAGGTTTAATACGTTTTATTAAAATGCATTTTTCTCCCACAGAGAAATAAAGCTCAGCCTTACAGTAGCTCCTACAAACACCAAACTGTACTCTCTTGGACTTAACAAGATTTTAATAGAACGTACAGAAGGATTTGTTGATATCTATTTCCAAGCCTGATTTATTAAAGTTTTAAGTAAAAATGAATGAGGCGAAATGTGAATATTTAGGCCAATTTTCAGTCACATCTAGTTTACTCAAAAACTAAATAAGAAATCTAAACAGTTACATATTTTTTTCTTACATTTATGTGAGAAAACTACAGGAGAAGTTTCAAATTGATAACTTTATATTTAACATTTTTTCATATTCACCTGCAGCGTCTCACCTTAAAGGCCTAGAACCTGTCCTTTTAAGACATTACAGAACTGTATTATTCTCCCAGTTGCATATCCACTGCTTTGAAACGCGCAAGAAAGCTAGACATAGCACTGAGCTCGCGTGGAATTGACAACAAAATGTATTAACAACAAAAAGCTGTACAGCAAAAACATCGGTATATACTGTATAGCACTAAACCTCTCTTCTTGTCCGCAGCTGTCAGTCACTCTCTCCTCTCAGATCAGTCTAAACCTGCTCCGACCTGCACACTCCACTGCTTCCCGTCTGACATTTTCCGGCTAAAAACCCAATTCAGCCACATTGATTCGAGGGAAAGGTTGGTCCGCGTGGAACAGAGCCAAATCGATGACGGGGCAGGTACACAGGTAGTTCCTCCACAACAAAAGGCCAGCGTGCGGGGGGGGGGAAGAACTGCCCCGACTCCAATTGGACCAAATCACAGTCCCCCGGCTTCGTCAGCAGCTCGCGGTGAGAGTAAATTGTTTCTGTAAGGTTTAGCCGCGGTCGGTAATAGACAGGAACTCACTCACGCTGGGGCTGTATACTCGGGCTTTGTGGGGTGTTTGCGGCTGTGCTTTTCTCTCGTACAAAGAAAATGGACCTGTCTGTACTCTCTCGTTTGGAAAATAGGAACTTCTTTGTGTTGCAAGCCTTTTCAAATTCAATTGATATTCCATTTTGGGTTTTGTTTGTTTTGGGTTTTTTTTTAAACCAATTACAAGCCCCCTTTCTTTTTGTTCGTTTTTTTTTTTTAGACAAAGTAGGTTGTTGACATTTACCTTTTACTTTTTCCTGTGTTAATCTTTTGCTAATCTGTTGCTTTCATTCGATTTAATGGACGCTTAACCTGTTGTGTCATTATTGTCCCAAATGGAGGGCATAAAATGATATTAGATTACTTTTTAAAGGTCCCATTTAGATAAATTGACATAAACTGCTCATGACAGTGTAGCAATGTAATAATTCATTCATTCATTTTCTACCGCTTGTTCTCGTTAGGGGTCGTGGGTGACTGGAGCCTATCCCAGTGACTTTGGGCCTTAGGCGGGGTATACCCTGGACAGTGGCCAACACATGGACAGACAACCATTCACTCTCACATTCATACACTATGGGTGGTTTAGCGTTGCCAATTAACCTACAGAGTCATTTCTTTGGACGGTGGGAGGAAGCCGGAGAACCCAGGAGAGAACCCACGGTAACACGGGGAGGACATGCAGACTCCTCCCAGAGAGATCGTGTCATGTTGGTCTGGTCAAAAATGCCCAAGGTAAATGAACAAAATTTTAGAATGTTGTGATGTCACATGTACCCAACCAATTTTTCCTGCATCTCTCCGTTGTTCCTTTGCATCCAGTTTCATCTATCATTTGGAACACGGGTGTCAAACTCATTTTGGGTGACGGGCCGAATTTCTTTGCTCGCGGGCCGAACATAATGTAAAATGTAGCAAAAAGTTGAATAGCTTTATTTGCCTTATTCCACGAGTTACTGTGGGCTTTTTCCGGTTTTATTAGTTTACATGGGGCAGACAAGCTCTACACGGACTACAAAGCCGTTTTCAGGCTGCCCAGGAAATCGGTGAATTGCTGATTTGTTGTTGCTCGTGTACAGTGAAAATGACACACAAGTCAATCCAAAAGAGTCAGAATAAGGTGAATATAATGGGTTATTTGTGGATACTGTTGCACAAATCCGTAGCATGTGAAAGCCAATAAATTAGCTTGTAAAAGACTTTGAGTCCTATTCATGCATTAGCAGAAGGATGCACAAACACAAACTTAGGATTTCTGATATGAAATGTTGATATCAAAGACCTTATGGCCAAATTAGTCTGTTTCTGATGTTGTTCACACAGTGCCAAACTCATGAGTCACATAAGTGATTAGGACTCAGGGTTGTCAGAGCTAACAGCATGTTGTCGTGTTGTGCTGTCGTGTTGAATGTTTGCCTCACAGAGCTGTCATCAGAAGTGTTTTTGTGTCTTTACTCTTCCACGTGTTTTCCTAAGCGACACATCCCTTTCCTCCGCTCATACTGCTCTGTGATATATTTTTCCTTTCCATTTTCCTCGTATTTTCCTATTTGGCTAATCCACCTGTCAATCACGCCCACCTGAATTAGTGGAGATGAAAACAGTGATCAGACAGATATCGAGCTTCCACGCCACACTTTATATTTGCCTGCAATGTTGTCCTTTCCTCTCGGAATTTGATACATGGGGGGGTCTTTTTTTTCTTTTGTCAAGTAGCCTTCAGGTAAATAAAGGAATACCTACTTTCATATTTTGTCTCCCTACACATAGTACATTCATTTAGTTCATCAGGTTTCAACTTCAAGTTTATAGTGGACTTTCCATGCTGTACGCAGAGTAAAACCACAGACATTTGTGACATATGAAAGGTCCACTCAGTATTGACCCAGATAAATCCTAGGCTCAAAAGCAGTTGGCAGCTCCATTCTCTACCGTTTGAAGATTTGTGGACCAATAAAAGCATTTTTAAATGAATTCTACGAGGGGCTGGACAGCAACGCAACACTGTAAAATGTTAAACACCAAAGTTAAAGTGCGTATGACAGGTTTTCATAATTTTCTAATTTTGACTTTATTCATTGTATTAATACCTGTTGTAAATATAAATTATAGTTTTACGCCAATCAAGCAGCTATTTGTGGAGAAAAGTTGAAAAATCTGTTCAAAATTACAGGAAGTAATTGATGACATCACACTAGGGAGACGAAGGTTATGCAAAATTTAAACAAAATAAATTACTTTTTTTGAACCTTTATACATGAATTCAACAAAATAAAGGTGTTAACATGTATTTTTATTTGTAAAATAAACAAATCTGTAATATCTGAGGAGTTTTGGCCAACTGTACATGATGGTTGCTATGGTAATTTCCTAGTGTGATGTCATCATTTACAACCAGGAAGTAAGACAAAAAACCTAAAAAATTGCTAAACCGCACTGACATTTGTGAAGTTTTTTAACACAATTTGACACATATTTATCTTAAATGCATGTTTGTCAAATGAGTCGTCCAACCTGTCATAGGCCCTTTAAGGTTAGTCCAAAGAATACTGCATAATACAAGACGTTACAGAGTGTCCTCCCTGTCACGTACGCCTACTCTTTGCTGTCGCTGTTCTTATTATGTCAATATACTGGTCAATGCGTTGCGTGAAAGTGCCTTTGGTAAATATATGACATAAAAACTGTTGCTTTGTGGATTGTCTGTTTATCTCTCTGTGGTGTTTTAAATGCGACTGCTGCCTTCACTGACACTGGGATTATAAGGTGACAAATGAGCTGTGTCTGTGTTTCTGCTCACTTCCTGATTTAAACTAAAAAGGAATTGCTTTACTTAACCCTGGCTCTCTTATTCTGGTTCAGTGCTTCCTTAAGTAAACATGGCTGTGTTAAGCATTTCAATTTGTAGAGAAGTAAATCTTTCTAAATGTGTTTCAAAGACGGTTCCTCTACATTGGCAACTCACACCAGTACAATGATGTCCATACAAACCAGATTATATTAAAATAAATAAATAATGTAGATGTAATATGAAGAAACGTTGGATCAATATTAGCGTGTAGATTTGAATTATTTACATTCAGTTGCAATCTGCTTGTCTCCATTGAGTTGTTATTGTTTTGCCTGGAATGTTCCACAGTAATCTTAAAACACTATCTCCATGGAGACAAACAGTTGACGCCATTCATGTTCACTAAATTCTCTATCCCTGCCCTATTCTCTATCTCGATCGCTTGATTAGTTGTAATTGACGCTAACCGTCAAATCAAACGTTCCTTCACATACAGATTAATGTTGAAGCCATTTTATTTATTTCATGATATTTATGTCATGTATCTGGTCATCATTAACATGTAAAAGAGCATGTTTAGTATCACCAGAAGGAAAAGATCCAAAATCTCACTTTAAAGTGCGTATGACAGGTTAGACTACACATTTTTAAGATTTCACTTACCATTTTTCCTCTTTGTCCCCAGTTTGACAGTTTTTATACATTTTATAATCGGTCACTACCTGTTTGAACATGAGCAGCTAATGTGACACAGATAGAGGTACTTCCACAACTGTTACCTAGCAACTGTTTTAAAAACAAGGGCCAAAATACATATAAATTACACAATCGTTATGATTTGACAAATAATTAAACCTGATAACACCTTTATTTTGTTGAATGATCATTTAAACTGTCAGAAAAATGTGTCGGGCTTTGTCCAAATGTCCACACTATTCCCTCTATAGGGCACTGTACAGTGGTCACGCCATTTTTAGTGCTGTTCGAATATCCAGCAGGTGAAAAAGTAGTGCACTCAAAATTTCCCACAATGGATCTTGAAAAGACAACTGCAGTGTCTCACGTTAAAGCATCACCAGACTCGTTCTGAGCATTTCTGCTGTCTAAACACGATAACTGCCACTGCTAACCTGCATCATAGCATCTCATCAGCGCTAACTTAACTAAATTGTGTAAGCGCTTGGTGCCATCTACTGGCTGGATATACACAGTAAGTGTCATTTCACATAGGCTGATAAATCCTGTCATTTAATCAATAATTTATATATACTGTATATATTTCAAAACATGAGATGGCAACTGAAGAGCATGTTTACAGGCTAATAACAATAAGAAAAATGCATAATATTATACTCTTTAAGTCTGCTTCTTACATGTGCTTTACCTCACCAGGCCAAGTTACAGGTCAGATCTGTGGAGAGGCGTACTCACAGTAAAAATGCGTGTTTTTTCAAGTTTTTTTATTTTTTTGTAATAAAACATCTGTAATAGAATTAATCAGTGAGACATATTGGTTTTGTTAAATATTGATGAACATTCCATGTGAAGCAACAAATTCTCCAAGCAGGAGGGAGAATCTCCTCCAGAAAATTTACACAGCGCAACTTTAAATGTAAGCGTGTCATGTTTTTACTATACCAAAAACATGACTCTACAAATTTAATAGTTATTGTTGTAAAATTCAAAACTCTTAAACTTTAAAATTTGACAATTTTGAACACAATTTAGTCTGCGTTTCTGATAGTGACTGGATGAGGCGTCTTTCAGCCTGAATAATAAAAGAAAAGCACAGATGAAAGGTTTGGGTGCCCCCCCTCCCCTGCACCCTGGGTTCCCTCTGAGGAGTACACGCGCTCCCCGGGAATAAACAGGTTATTTAAAGATAAACAAAGATGCCTGCTTTCCCCGGGGATCCTACAGCAGCAGCAGCAGAGCAGACGAGAGCAGGACTGGAATGACACGGCAGAACCTCGAATGAACCGCCACATGAGGACAAGGATCAGACAACGAGGATTTCAATAAAGCCATGACAATAGTGTTTGGCTAATGAAAAAAGGTAAGCCTGTCATGAAGTGTCGATATTTGTACTTCAAATTTGATAACACAGCTGCAAATGTGGAAGTGTATTGTGAATAGATTTGCGATTAGATTTATGTTTTTCTATCAAGGTTCAATCCACAATGTGCATTTTTAAGCACCGGTATGTAACTTTTAGCCAAAAATAAGCATGTTTTGTTTTTTTCCTTCTCATTTTGGAGTTTTTTTGCACTGAAAAACATACATCCTTAATATGAGCGGGCTTGCATCTCCACAAACCTGACACGTTCTCGCCAAGGAACAAGAAGGGAACTTTTCAGAGAATAAAGTAAAATCTGTTTTTCTCCAGGACAGATATGTTGTAAAAGTAGCTCTTAAGGTGAAAAAGAGACCACTGTGCGTCTAATAGTGTTTAATTCTTGTATTAAATTCATTTACTGCGAAGGTAAGGAAAGTAATTAGGATGCTCACAATGCATTAGATCAGCGAGCAATTCATGTGGGCCGCGGTTAACAGTTTAAAATGAACTGTTTTTCATGTTTTTAAGACTGTAAGAAGCTGGTACAGCACCTTCGAGCGAACTACAGCAGCTCAAGTCTGCAATTTCCGTCTAAAACAAAACAAAAAACCATCCCATAGATCGGAACAGACTGCAAATAGGGACGAGGGACACAGCAACTTTCTCACAGCTCGGATACAGTTCTGAAGAAGTCGGACTGCGGATGGCGCTGTCGTCCCACTGCTACAAACAGAAACAGAGCAGACATGTCACAATAACGTCACTTCTGAAGAATGCAGCCAAATCATGTCACTCAAGTATGACACAAAAACAGGTCTGAATTCTAAACGTATTACAATCTATTTGGACAGTTTTTAATATTTTGTTATTAGCGTGTATAATTTTGTTTGTAGAGGACCTTTTATTCCTTAAATAATTGCAGCTATTGTCATTGTTAGTTGTGAACATTCATATTACAGATTTGCAACTGTGACGCCCACGTTCACTGCAAACCTGACTATGGCTGGTGATTCTGACTGAACGTTGACCCCTGCGTGAACCTCCGCACAGGGGTCAACGTGCTGTGTAACTATGCTTGGTAATTCTGACTGAAGGTTGACCCCTGTGTGACCCCTCCCTCGTCTCGTCTTGACCGACTCTGTCCTTCTCCTTTAGTCTGGCCTGCCATGATGAAAATCTGCGAAATAAAATCGTGCTTGAATTTCTGTTAAGCCCCTGGACACGAGATTGATCTTCTTAAACTTACAAGACACATGCAGCAACCTTTAGCTATCGCAGAGGTAACACTAAAATATGTTGTCACAGTCTCTGTCAATATCATATTTTTGCAAGCTTAAAGTACATAATAACTAAATAAACAGTAATCATAATAACTCAAACTGACTAAAATTGTTCATATTTTTGTCAACTGAAGCTTTTGTCAAATAATGAAAGCAGAAAATAAAAGAACGATAGGAGACTACACCCAAGTTCCACTTTTCAATCCCAAACCTAAACCAGATCATACACAAATTCGAACAATATTTTCTGGTTGACTAGATCTATTTTGTCCTGTTTTTTTGTCATAATGAGAGAAATGTATGCCACAAACTGAACCAACAATCAGGGACTGGACACAAATTCTGACTTAATTTGCAATAGAATAAATTTGACAGACTTAGGAGCCGATGGGACAATTATGCCAGAATACATATTTAGGACAATAAATGTTAAGATGTTTCTCCATCTGTGTCTTGTTTCTGTTTTATTATTTTGTGTTGTATAGATGTGTAAATGCAGTATATTTTCATTTGACTAAAACTAAATTAAAACGTTGGCAATACTTAAGTTCAGAGACTACATATTTAACTACATATATAAAGTAGCAATTGATGTGCTAATTATTGATTATTCAGCTGTTGGTTATTATTTATAACACTGTTCATTCTTATAATGATAACGAAAGTATCCATCGCTATTATGTAACGTTGATGAGAATGAAAAGGTGAATGGCTGAGTACTGAAGACAAAAAAACATAGGCCAACACACAGGCCATTTCTATAAATACTAAAAGTAAAAATCAGGGTCAGCACCTTGAAATGTCGTCTCGGTCTTAAAATGTGAAAAACAGAACAAGTGCATTTTCAGTTTGCGATAGTCCACTTGTATCGCTCACTGATGCATTTGCAGAGAATAAAAAAGCTCTATAATTAGATTAAGAGAAAGCACAGGTACAGTTCCTTCAAGCACTTCTTATTCCTTTTTCATATTAGTTAGCCATTAACATGTGCACTAAACTCCCAATATCCGTTGTATATTGTGTATTAATGTTATAATTGTTCTTGTTCTGTTCTTGTTTTTCTTTTCTGAGAGATTTGTAGGCGCTGGAAACGGCTGCTTCTTTCTGGAATTTCCCCATTGTGAGACAATTAAAGGATCTCTCATCTCATAAACTAAAATGTTACCAAAATTCTTTTCTCTAAATCAATTGAATTACAAAATTATAATAACGTGTTATGAGAAATTCTTTGTCGCTAACCTTTCGTCTTTCATTTCTGTTTGACTAGTGGCAGAAGGGGAGCTCTCCATGGTACTGAAGTTCAATTTGAAACACATTTTGAACATTGCAATTGTTCTCACCGAAGGAAAACCGTACTGCTACTTTACACAAGCTTGGTTTGTGTTACTATTGAAATATTCTCTTGTGTTAGTGAAGAAACCAGCCTTGTTCAGAGTTTTTGTTGGAGACGGAGCGTGGTGCTTGAGATGCGCAGAAGAATCCACACAGAAGGGTCAAGGACTGGAGCTCTTGCAGCGGGAGTTGAAACATCAATGGGGCTTTATGAGCTCCAAACACTCCAACAGCATGAAAGCAAAGTAGTTGAAACCCTTGTAAGCTATGTCACTTCTTTGATAGCAGCTCCTTATAAATCTACCTTACAGGTGTATTGGAAACTTGGTCCATTGTCCTTGATTTGAATCTAACAAGGGCAAAATAGTTAAATAAACATAAATTCAATAACATATATCATGTATCAATCGTTTTACCAGCTCCAGTATCTGAAGCCTTAAAGCAATATGCAAAAGATTAAACTAACCAGTAACACTTTATAATAACTACACTTATTCCTACCTTAGCAAAGCATGACCAAAGACTTAATTCGTAGTGGACAAATTGTTTATTAAGAATGATTCAGGCTTAGTAACTACTTAATTAATACTCTAACCCTAATTCCTAACACTAACTTTAATTAAGTAGTTACTAATCCTGATTTATCTTAATAAACGATGTGTTCAATATGAATTAAGTCTTTGTTCATGCTTTGTTAAGGCTAATTAAGGTGTAGTTATTGTAAAGTGGTACCGATTAACCTCTATCTTTCGTCGCTGTTCTACAAAAAATACATTGAAAATAAAAACACTACAGGAGATTTCTGACATCCACAGATTAAAGTTATTATACGGTACATACTATAATGAATCATCATGAAGGCCGGATACGTTGTGGGGGAGATGTTGTGTCAGAGAGGAGGATATTAACATTGTCATTCTGGACTTACCCTCCCACCGCTCCACGGTGTGCTGATCAGCTGCAAGAGCTCGTTCAACCACAGACTGTTACTGCTGCTGCTCCACAGTGTAAGGACACAGGGAATCACTCCATCAAACTGTGACACTCCTCTTTAAAATGATACAGGAACATGAAAATATGTTGTTAGGGTATTAGTTAAATGTAAATATATTCTGTTTGTACGGATTTTACTAATAAAATAGATTCATAGCCTTTTATTCTTACAGTGATACTGTTATTTCATTGTAGTTTAGTAGTAGGAGTAGTAGCAGTAGTTTTTCATTTGGCTGGTGGACATAGATTATTTTAATTGTTTAACCCTCCTGCTTTTTTTTTAGTTTATTTTTAATTTCATTGCTCTGAAACTTTCACAGGTGGCCCCAAACATCACTCAACATACAATTTATGCAACATTTTCAAATACAATTAGTATTTTTTTTCCTGATATGATAAAATATATTGCTCTTTGACCAAATGTGTATAATAATTGAAGAGAGCACAAGGGCTATAAATGTTTCAGAATTGTTTCAATACATTACTTCTTATGTAAAGCCAAATGAGTTAAGAAAATCCCAATATCCCGTTGACTTTTTTTTTACTTTTACTAAGGTTAATCAGCTTATGACCAGTCAGAAAGGCCTTGAAATCAGTGAAATGTCAAATAAGCACTTAAACTCATCAAGCCAAAACTACCTGAATCCACACATAATTCAACATGTTTTAAGCAAGGCTAGATACACATTTTTTGCAGTGTTGGGGATGAATATTTCATTTACTGTTTTTTATTGCTTTAAAAAATACAGAAAAACAACTGTGAATTGCTTGTCTCATGGTGACAAGTTTAATACCATTCTGTGGAACATTCCAGACAAACCAATGACATTTCCATGGAGACAAGCAGGTGCTGAACCCTCTTCCCGAAAAGTTACGCCTTTAACCATCAACTGTGCTCGAAATGATACAAAGTACACGTGACAAAGTTATTTTCTTAGTCACTATGTATATTAGAAGCATGTAACAGATGAGCCCATCCCTCTGCCTCGCTTTTGTGAGCGCTGCTGGATTAACAAAGAGCTTCTGTCTCTGCCACACTGTGCGGCGTGCACAGGCGATGCTTAATAATAGTGATGGATGTGGTGATAAGAACAAGAGGAAAGCAATGGGAAATTATCTTTATTAATCACGTTACATGGCACATTAGGAACGAGTGCACTGCAAATCACTTATCAAATCTCATCTATGGGATCTAATTTAATGAGAAATTACATTCACAGAGGAGCAGGGCATGGAGGCAGTTTCTCTACTCCGCAGTACAGCAGAAGTGCGGGCAGTAAAACAGCGAGGGTTGATTCCCCAACTGTGACGGCTTTCGCATGTTCCCCCTGTGTCAGGTATAGGCTCCAGGTGGGCGCTCCAGTTTTGTTGTTTTGTGAAAATTCTAGCTCATGATCATGAGTTGAGTGGAGAAAACTATGGGGTTGATGTCTACTTTAACCCTTTAACAGAGGAATTGATTTCAGTGTCTTATTGACGTACTGTATGTTAAATTAAACAATGTTTAAAACTAGAAACTGTGCAGTAGTTGTGCTTGGTCCAGTGGTTGGGAGCATTGCACATGTGTGGTGTCATTCTCTCCTTCTTTCATGCTAACAGTCCTGTCAAAATAAAGTTGTTGTTTTTTTACCTGAAGGCTTTAATAAAAACAAAAAGAAAACTCTTCAACGAGAGAAGCCATTGTGAGGGACTGCCCACAGTGAATGCATGATCAAAAAGTGGTCTTGATGAACCAGCAACCTGTGGTTTCAAAGGCATGAGAGGTATCCACTAGAATCATGGTTCCCTACCTTTGTCTCTCACTGACCCCTATTTTACCCTTTGAAAATCTTCCAAGGCCCAAATGTGGATCTTGACCCCCAGGTTGGGAATGACTGCAC
Source organism: Rhinogobius similis (assembly GCA_019453435.1). Lineage (NCBI taxonomy): Eukaryota > Metazoa > Chordata > Actinopteri > Gobiiformes > Gobiidae > Rhinogobius > Rhinogobius similis. The sequence goes on along the minus strand of CM033623.1, from coordinate 7,921,017 downwards.
TAAACTATCACTGACACAGTAGAGTCTGGCCTGTTGGAACCATTGATTTCAAGTTGGTTTCTCTTCTACCAAGTATTTATTCATTTAAAAGTGTTGATATTAAAAAACATCTGCCCTGTAACTGGTCCTGGTCGTGTCAACTGTCCATGGAGATTGATCAGTTTGTGGAATATTCCAGTCAAAGAAGCGACATCTCCATAGAGTCAAACAGGAAGCAGATCGTCCACAAAAAAAGAAATAGGCCTAGAGCAGCTATAAAGTAACTTGGCTTATTTTTATTTTGCATATGATTGTAAAAGTGCTATAGAATACATTCCAGTGAGTCTCATAAGAACTAATCCTAACTTGCCATGAATTATATTGACAAAAATAAAAACTACATAAAAGAAAATGACAACAACAACAAAGACTCATGTATACCTATAAATATTTGAGTATGCTCTGATCTGTAACGACGTTAAAAACCCTTTGCACACTACTCACGCTTTCTCACCCTCTCCTCGTAGCTCTGCATCATGAGAAAAACAGGTTTCCGTGTGTTCATTTTCCTTTGGGACCTTGGCGCCTCCACAACATCTCCGGAAACCAGGACAGCCATCCAAGCCGACCAACAAACAGCAACGAGACGGGATGCTTCCCACAATAACCAGCCTCGGTTGGTTCTCCTGGGACACCACTGAAGCTTATGCCCCAGGGCCCACCTATTCTTTACAGTACAGTTCAGACAGAAATATGGCATTTTCACATGCATTAATCACAGTAAAGACCGCCTCCCTGTCAGATTTTTGCTATAATTGACTCGTTACCTAATTAATCTTCTCAGTGTAATTAGGAAAAAGGTGTACGGCAAATCACCTGTTCATTTGCATATTGAGTCTTCAGCTCTGAGGGAAAGAGGCAGGTGTGGAGCTGCTTTCTTTAGTTCTTATGGAAAATATGTACAGAATTGTTCTGTAAAGTTACTATATTTCCCAGTGGAGTAACAAAGAAACACATGCGCCATGTCTTTATAAAGGGTTCTCAAAAAAAGTCAATTGCAATTCTTTTAATTTATTAATGTATTTATTGTTCTTTTGTCGTTGTTCTATTTAGGTTTAACAAAAAAACTCTGGACAGTGTTTTCTTTTTTTTTCCAAAATCTAGATTTAAACAGGAATGCTGGTCTGAGATACGATCTTCCCTCAGTCTACAACAACCTCATAATACCTTGGAATTATCAAACAAGTCAAATGCCAATGAGATACAGCTCTGAGAGGGAGGTGGCCAGATCTCAATAGGCCTTAACAACCCAGACTTATAAGTTTCAGTAATAACTCCTCCCCTTGGGCAGGACCAATTTATACTTAAAGGATGAGATTATAATTGCTGCACATCAAAGCATTTTCATCAGATTTAAAGTTGCTTTGAAACCTTGTCTAAAATGGCAATAGGTTTGAGTTTAAAAGCTTAAATACTCATTTCAAATTTGGTTTAAAGACTTGGGCCGGTGTTCCGTCGAGCTGTGCGCCCCTGTCGAGATTTGAATCCTGCCACGTAATTCGACAGTTCCGCGTATATCAAGTTATGCCTCCCCTTTCTTTGTGTTAAAGTTTCACAAGTGTACAAATAAAGAACTGACATCTTTTAAAAGGCTTGTAAAAATGTCAATTTACATTTTTAATCTGGAAACTTCTAACTTTATAAGACTATTAGCGAACTTTGACAAGCCAGCTCATACAATATCATACATTTATAAACAGAGTATGTTTCGAAAGGCAAAGTGTAAGTAGTTCTGCTCCTCGTTAAAACAATCCATTACAACCACTTAATTTACAAAGAGCCCATATTTGTGTTTATGTTGAATTTTTCTCCCTCGGGTCAGGCTAGCCAATTATATTATTAATAAGGGAAGATTTTTTTTTACAAAAAAAGTATTTGTTGAGCTTTGCTCCCCCTGATTAGGTTATATATAAAAAGGAAATTGCGGAGCAGAGAAGTTAACAGGCTCACATCTCAACACCTGGGGGCTGCCCTTAGCATAAAATGTCACGGCACACTCTGGCAATACTGCACGTTTGAATGCCTCAAAATCTCACCAAAAACATTTCTCTATGTCAATACGAAATGACCTGACAGCGTCCTCCTTGAATGTGACCAGAGAGACCTTGTTGTTGGTCCATGACATTTGGCACAATAATAGGGTTTCAACAGGGAACACTGTGGTTAAAGCTCATTAAAGTCAGTATACCACAATTCGAGTCCAAACAGTTCATTTTGAAGAGGTATAATGTTAGGTTAGGTGTTAAGTAAACATTTTCCCAAGGTAGATACAAATGCAATATTTAATAGTTACTTTTGATCTGCTTTAAATGAGCAATCCAAACAAAAGGGACATATGGCTTGAATAGCACCCTTATTTTTTGTAATATATATCATGCATTATGATTTTAAACAGGTGACAGTGTTGGTTCTACTGGATCTCAGCGCAGCCTTCGATACAGTAGACCACACTATTCTTTTAAACAGACTGAAGCACCTGGTGGGCCTCTCTGGTACTGTGCACAAATGGTTTACTTCTTATCTCACAGACAGAACATTCATGGTAAGTTTAGATACCTGCTCCTCCAAGGTCCATAAAATCACATGTGGTGTGCCCCAGGGTTCGATTTTAGGTCCTGTACTTTTTAACCTCTACATGCTCCCTCTTGGTGGTGTCATCAGGAGACATGGAGTCAGCTTCCACAGTTATGCTGATGATACACAGCTTTATATCTCCATGTCTCCTGAGGACACCAGGCCAATGGATGCTCTTTTTAACTGCATTTTGGACATCAAATCCTGGATGGCAGAAAACTTTCTCCAGCTTAACCAGGACAAAACTGAGGTTTTACTCATCGGTCCTGAGGCTCAGAGAGAGAAACTTTTATCCAAACTGCAAGCACAGTCTTTTAATCCATCGGCACAGGTAAAAAACTTGGGCGTTATTTTTGACTCTGAGCTCACTTTTATTCCTCACATAAAGAATATCACAAAAATAGGTTTTTATCACTTAAGGAACATAGCCAGAGTCCGCCCCATTCTCTCTCGGGCCAACACGGAGACGCTGATGCATGCTTTTATCTCCAGTCGTATAGACTACTGTAATGCCCTGCTCTCTGGTCTTCCCAAAAAGAGTATTGCAGGTTTGCAGTTATTACAAAACTCAGCAGCACGTGTCCTGACTAAGACCAGGGGGCGGGACCACATTACACCGGTTTTAAAATCACTGCATTGGCTCCCCGTGTGTTTCAGGATCGATTTTAAGGTTCTTTTACTGGTTTATAAATGTCTTAATGGTCTTGGGCCTTCTTATCTTTCAGAACTGCTTTTACCATATGAACCCTCGCGGCCCCTGCGCTCCTCCGGCAGCCGGCTCCTAGTCATTCCCAAAGTCAGGACACACACTCACGGCGAGGCATCTTTTCAGTACTACGGCCCTCGTCTGTGGAACGGCCTGCCGGAGAACCTCAGGGCCGCAGAGAACGTTCAGGTTTTTAAGAGCAGGCTCAAGACCCACCTTTTTAGCTTAGCCTTTGATTAATATTTATTAATTATATCGGTATTTAATATAATTTATTATTTTATTTATAATTGAGGCTAGTTTTTATGTGTTTTACTTTCAACCTTAGGTCTTAGTTTTTACTTTACTATATATTTTATCTTCATCCTCCTTTATCTGAATCCCTTTATTCATTTTAGACTCTCCAGTGTTTCCTCTGAGGGGCCCTCTGTACTGAGAGCGGAGGTCGGCTGTGGCCCCTGGGCACTGGCTCATGGGCTCCTGCTGGAGGTTGGGTCTGGGCCTAATCTCTGCTCTGGGTCTTGAGTCTGTGTCCTTTGGCTGCAGGCGACTCTCTGCTCCTGGTGCAGACGGCTCCTCTGATGGTGCTCTCACAGCTGGTTCACCTGCATTCAGCCTCATGCCCATTATCTTAATGTATGTATGTACGTGTGTGGGTGTGTGTGCATGTGTGTGTGCGTGAATATGTGCATGTGTACGTGTGTGTCTTTGTGTGGAAGCTTTAATGTGGGGATGGTGGGGCCGGGGTGGGGGTGGGTTCCGGGGATCGTTTTTAAATATGTGAATGGGTGGGTTTGGGAAATTGTTTTTAATATGTAAATTGGAAAGCACTTTGTGTTACAATTTTTGTATGAAAAGCGCTTTATAAATAAAGTTTGATTTGATTTGATTTGATTTGATTTGATTTGATTTGATTTGATTTGATTTGATTTGATTTGATGCAAAATACAGCATTAAACACTGTTGTCCTTTACATGTAATTATATTTTGTGAAGTTTCCATTATGTATGACTGGCAGAGTAACAAAGCAGCATATGTTCCACTCTACATATATGACTCTGGCACACAATGATAATCCCGTAGAGCTTTACAGAGGCATATGGCGAGAGTGCTTTGTCTTGAATCTAGATTGAGTGGTTTAGTGAAGTGGCCATCTTGACTTTACTCTTGGCATTTCCTCAAGTGCTCCTTCAGTCCACTTGGATCAGCATCAACGTCCGGAATCATTCACTCAAAAACTCAGCACGCAGAACATCACGCAAGAATTTCAAGCACTACTTTGTGTCAGTTAAGTTAGGAAATTTGATCGTTTGTATTGCTTCTTTCAAGTGTATGTTCCCCTGTGATTCATTGTTGTTTGGATAAACATAAGACAATTCAAAACAAAATCATTTTTAAGCTTGTTTTAATGGTTTTCCCTTATAAGCTTACTTAGAGTTGTATTCTGAGTGATTCTTGCGTGCTGCATGTTAAGTAAGTCCTGCATTTGACACTTAAGTGCTCAAAAATGTATTGTTTGAACATGTCACCTAATCCACTTCCCGCTGTGGTAAACAACAGGGGTGTGGACCTGGACTCTAAGACTTGGAAACCAACTTGGAATTTAGTAGTGAATCATGACTTGACTTGGACTTGAATGCCTGTGACCCTGGCCTTGATTTGAACTTGAATACCGATGACATAGGACTTGACTTGGACTTGAATGCCAGTGACATGGGCCTTGACTTGAATTAGAATACCAGTGGCATTGAACTAGACTTGGACTTGAATATCAGTTACTTGGGACTTGACTTGGATTTGAATGCCAGTGTCCGAAGCCTCAACTTGGACTTGAATACCAATCTCTCGGCACATGACTTGGACTTGAATACCAGTGACTCTGGACTTGTCTTGGACTTGGATGCCAGTGATTAAGGACTCAACTTGGATTTGAATACCAGAGACTCTGGAGTTGACTTGGACTTGAATACCAAAGACTCTGGAGTTGACTTGGACTTGAATACTAGAGACTCTGGAGTTGACTTGGACTTGAATACTAGAGACTCTGGACTTGACTTGGACTTGAATACCAGAGACTCTGGACTTGACTTGGATGCAAGTGATTAAGGACTCAACTTGGACTTGAATACCAGTCACTCTGGACTTGACTTGGATGCCAGTGATTAAGGACTCAACTTGGACTTGAATACCAGTGACATCTTGATGCTTCTCCTCAAAAAATGAGATGTTGGTTTCGAAGTGGAAGTCAATGGACCTGTTTCTATTATTTAGTCATTTTAACTAACTATAAATGAATTCCTTTCAAATTGTACTTAAGTTACCATAACATAATTGTACCTATTGCCATTTTCCAAAGACAAACAGTCTTGTTTTAACCTACTTTTGGATGATGAAAACAAAAGGGAACCTCCAACTTGAACTCCTGATTCTGAGTTGTTTTTGATCAAACCTCAGACGACAGCAGTGCACTTTGTGTCAGTCAGAGCAGCCTCAGCAGAGACAGGAGTGACTGACACTGACTTTATCCAAATTGAATTTATGTCAAAGTTGATCTAATGTCATTACTGCAGTGACAGGCAGCTTTCACTCTGTAAATGGTTATGGTTGGTAGAAAGGGACAATGATATACAATTACATACTTTTTGACAGCAATTGCAAAAGTAGTTAGTTTTCTTATAGGTTAATTTGTTCTCTGCATTCCACTGGGGCAACCTGTCAAGACCACGCTTTTTTATGACTGGTTCATTGTCCTGAGCTTTATACAGATCGTCTGGTCACTGCTTTCACACATGGTCCGTCCGTACCAAAACAAACATGGCTGCTTACGAGAAAAAAAGAAAGACAAAAAATATCACTGGGCCCGAAAAACATCCATCCAACAATCCATGAGCGAAGCACAAAACTCTGTTAATATGAGATGAGAAGTTTGATTTTGTCCTAAAGTATAGATGACCAATGAACTTGTTTGTTTGAGTTGTGTCACGGAAACAAACACATCTGATGGCACGATGTGTGGTTTGAGTTGACCTGAGGTGCAGGGTGTGGCAAGGTGACCAGACTCTCGCCTTGTTAAGAATTAAATAAGTGTGTCTTTTGGATCCCTTGCAAGAAAATATCAGCCATTTCAGTGGAACCAATACACACCAAACTTTACAATCATATACTTTTTGACAAACTAATAAATCAGGTTTAGCATTAAATATGTGCAATTCCTTCTGTATAAAGCTTTCTGTAAGATCTAGTTTACTCAAATACCAGATAAATCCTTTCTGGTTATTTTTTGTTTCTAGAGTGTCAACAAAAAAGGAAAGAAATTTAAACCTGTTTCCATTGAAATGACACTTAATTTAATAACCATAACCTACATAATAAGTCCTGTTAGGAAACATGCAACCGCATCAACTTTGTTTCACTCTGAGTTGTTAGCTGGAAATACAGTTGAAAGTAACTTCTCAATCACTTAACCAAAGTTGTGGTTGCTTCGCTGGGAAAACTTGAGCGATAACGGCCGTAGTTACAGCGGCATGAAGTCGGGTTTTGATTGCTCCACACGGCAAAAAAAGGCCTTTAGTTAGGAGGTTTTTTTAATACTTTTTGTCGTTGACCAAAGGAATCTCCTCTTCTTCTTCTCAGGTGGTGTTATCATGAGCAGGGAGTTCCTGTCCCTCAAACAGGGAAACTGGTATCTATTTATCAAATTTTCATGTCTCAAATACGTGCAATTTTGACACAAATAAGGTCTTTGTATGAAAAAATTACATGATGACAAACTTGAAATACTACAAAAACTACAGAAGTTTAAAATGTATATCTCTAAATTTAAGATTTGTTTGTTGACGTGTACATGGAGACTGGAGGGTCAGTTGCTCTAGAACTCAAATTAATAAAATCAATCTTTACAATTAAATGTTTAGTTTTTGTTGCCATTCGCACATGGTAAAAATAACTTGTGTAACTACTTGGGGACTTAATGCAGACTGCTCTTTTTAGCCTTCACATTAAAAAGTTAAACGTATGTGTCATCATCACGCTTTGTGGAGTTGAAAAGAGCAATTAATTATGCACACATGGAGCTGAGACAGTGCACCTTCAAAATGTGTGAAAGATCAGAGCTAAGGTGAAAGATGCAAGTATAAAAAGTGACAAAGTGAACCGGTTTTGGCATCTTTGCAAACTTTATCTTTCACACATAATAACGAAATGCAGTGGGAATTTTTTATTGGAGCAAATCAGTTCTGTCATAGCTTTGCGGCACAGTAATGCTCTTCCCGATAAAAAGTAAACTGTAATCAGTCGTGACTTGAAGTTAAACTAAAAAGAGGGGACATAGGAAGCGTCAAACTCCCGATGAAACTTTCAAATCCAAACGTATTTATCATTTGCAGTAACAGTGACCCAAGGGTTAGGGTTAACTGTCTTACCGTCTGTGCATGTGGTAGAAAGTCAATGAAACCGTGCAAAATAATTCAATCAAATTCGAACAAAAATACTCAACTCGTAGGGCTTTATGTAAACTGGGTGGGTTTCCTCCAGCACTATGGTTTCCCCCTCCAACAATTTAAAAATGCACATTAGGCAAAATCCTCCAGCTAAGCTAAACTCTGAAGATGAGTCTCCACAGCGACATTGAAATATTGTTAAAATGACTGTTCTGGTGACAATAATGTACACCTTCAACTTAAAACACTGCACAATTTGATCAACTAAGTAACTCATTTCAATCTATAGTAAAAGCACAAAAACTACGACCGGCTGCACACTATTTTCTCCTTGACTCAGAGAAGCGTGGCCTGTGTAACGCTTCTGGTAAATGAATAATTGTTGCAGCAATCCTCATGTGTGTTGGATCAGCGCAATTCTGTTATCATCATATCTTGAGCATTCAAAATATTCACTGCGCTTTTCACCACTCATCTTACAAACAGTAGCATGCTAACGGCGCACTTTCTGCTTCACGGAGGATAAGACACTCTATGCTTCGTTGCAGAGAAAGCACTGTGGTCTCATTTTCACCCAAATAGATGCTTTTACAATATATCGGTGCTGGGTCAAAACTGATTCTACTTTATTACATGCAAAAAAGTCAGATACAGACCAGCAAATCCTCCCTGAAAATGGCAAGTGTGTGGCCGTCCTTGATGGGAGTGCAAGAAAAATAAGTTAAGAATGTTCATCTTGTCTTCTTAATTAGAATACTCTGTTTCTTCTAAATCAGACGATAGGTAAGAGATGATGTAACATGTTTACATCACCTTTACATGTTTCAGATATATCAAATCACTACAAGCGCAATAATCACGTAATGGACTGGGACGCCACACACGGATCATCAACCAAGAGTCAAATAAATACAAACGCTGGATAATAGAAATGATAGAGAACAGTAAACAAGGCATGTGCGTGATGAATCAAGACTGCGTGGAGTGTGGTTGACCTGAGATCCGTCAGGTTGACCACGCCCAGGAACAACTGCCCTTGGGACATGTTACACTGACCATCACGTGACAAAATATCAAAAGATGATTACGTATACCCTTACCTACTTTTTGATACAGTAGAAACAACCAAAGTATTGGTTTAAGAAAAATAATGAAAAAGTCTCAATGTTTGTGGTCTGCACAATATTCGTCACGTCTTAAAACTGCAGAAGATTTTAAAATTATAGTGTCTAGTCCTTGATGAAAGGAAATTAGAGAATTTTAAAGAAGAAATTAAAGAATATTATGCATTTTTCATTTTATTATTAGACTTTAAACATGCTTTTGTGTGCCTTAAGTTTGACATCTTGTGGTTTAAAAAAAAAAAAAAAAAAAGATCATGTTCTAAATGAACATATTTCTCTGTCTGTCTCTGTCTGCCCTGGTACTTACTGAGTGTATGCAGCCAGTAGATGGCGTTGTGCTCTATACACAATTTAGTTTACTTTAAGAGACAGCAAGACATGCGACGACCGAGCTAGTAGTAGCAGTTATTGTGTTTACAAGGCAGAAATGCTCAGAGCGTGTCTGGCGATGATTTAAGGACTTAAAACTGCAGAAGATTCTCAAGTGGCGTATAAAACCGTAAAAAAACATCACAGGTCGAGGGAGTTCAGCAGGAAGTGTTTTTGACGGTCAGAGGGGAGATAATTTTCTAATCAGCATTCCTCAAAATAGCGTGAATCCAGCTAAATGCAACTCCAGGTATGTTAGAACATGCTCACTGTAGCATAATGTTGCTGTAGCTAACCCTAGCATAATTTTAACCACCTCACAACAACAACAACAACAAAAGACAATTTCTCACAGATCTCCAAACTTGATCTTATGGTTTCAGCAGAGCCCATTTTGCAGCCTGATTGCAGAGTGATTAGACAGTTGCCTCCGGTGCGTGAGCGCAGGCCTGTTCTCACTGTTACAGCCCGTCCCGTAATGGAGAGGCTCGCGGAGGCCCAGCACACTCATTGATTCACCGATAGTTGTGCCTCGTGGACTGTGACCTTTCCACATCTTCTCTGATGGAATGAAAGCTGCTGAAATACCCCACAATGCACCGCGGCTCTCCGGAGAAATGTCAGTAATTAGAGCCGCGCGACAGGGGACACGGAGGCCAGCACATCAGAGGCCAGACGGCGGTGGGGGAGAGCGAGGAGGGAGTGCTGGTGTCGGAGGTGTGGGAAGTCTAACGTTGTAACTTAAAGTGCTTATGACAGGTTGGACTACTCATTTGGCTAACACGCAGTTAAGATAAAAATATTCCAAAGTTGGCTAAAATACTTCACAATTTTATCCCACTTTTGCAATTTTTTTAGGTTTTTAATTTCACTTCCTGGTTGTAAATGATGACATCACACTAGGAAATTACCTGTACTTTGGGCCAAAACTCATTTAAATTAGTTTTTTTTTTTGACAAATAAAAATACACGAGAACACCTTTATTTTATTGTATTAATATTTAAAGGGTCAAAATTATGTATAACCTTTGTCTCCCTACTGTGATGTCTCAGTTTGTTTACTTCCTGTAACTTTCAACAGATGTCCCCATTTTTCTCCACAGACAGCTACTTGATTGATGTAAAACCATAATTTATATGAACAACATTAAAGTAAAAATTAGAAAATGATCAAAACCTGTCATACGCACTTTAAAGGAAAAATATTTCATATTGTTATTAACCCTTAAACATGCTCTAGAGTGCCTTAAATTTGCCATCTCGTGTTTTGGAAAAAAAGAAAAGTATCTTATTCATTCTATGACCTGTGTTATCAGTCACTATGAAATTACACTTACTGAGTGCATCCAGCCAGCAGATGGCACCAGCGCAATATACCATCTAGTGAAGTTAGCGCTGAAAAGACGTCAGTGTGCAGATTTGCTGCAGCAGTTATTGTGTTTAGAAGCAGAAATGCTCAGAACGAGTCTGGCGATGATTCAAGGACTAAAACAGTGGAAGATTCTCAGATAAGTAACGAATGAAATCTGAAAATGCGTCTGAAAATCACGGAAGTTCAGCAGGAAGTGTGTTTGACGCTCAGAGGGGGGAGGATTTTCTAATAAATATTCCTCAAAACAGCGTGAATGCAACTGAATGTTACTTCAGGTGTGTTTTTGATGAAGGAACATTGTTAAAATGTGGTAAAGCTAAAAAAAGTCACTGTAGCAGAATATGTGTTAAATGTAACCTTTAAATGTAACAATTTGTCAAAAAGTTGTTGTTATTTTCGCCTCCACCAGAAACTAGCATCAGGTTTAGAAGTTGGGCAGGCAGGATGACAGTAATGCACTAATTTAAGAGTTCTTTTTAAGCATCTCCTGTGTGTTGAATCAGAACTTGGATTTGAGCAATTTAGCAATTAGAGGAGGCTTGTGGAAAAAAATAAAATAATTGCGGGAAGATTATGCAAGTAGGCAGCTGGTTAAGGTGAAAGTATAGTCAATTGTCTCCGTAGGGAAATTCAAATCCATCCTTTAATTGCGCTGGGGCAACATGAAGGGAGCAGTGTCATGATACCAGGACACTGTTTGGACAGTTGGCCTTAAAGTGTTGGTTTAAAAAGTTGACTCATCTATCAAAGGTTTCAAGTCTAAATTCTCTGGCATGTGGTAATAGCGCTATGCATATAAATATATAAATCTTCAAAAACTTGTGTAGAATTAATTATGAAGAAATCCAAACATAAAAGAAGTTATATTTACAAAGTGTTTTCGCCGCTCCCAAATGGCCCGGAACTAGAACTCAAGTGCGCGCACTAAAAGTAGGACTCAACGATCTGAAAATGTTTGATCTTGTGTTTACTTCCAGCAGCCAATTTTTACCACAAAGAAATGAGTGGTCAGAATCAAAAACTCTGTACAAGTCTGTCACTCTACATCTCTTTTGTGGAACATTCAATTGGTCAAGTAAACTGGTGAAACTACACATTTTAGAACTTGAATTGCCTTCATTGCTCACAAAAAGAGAGACCGACAGCTAAAGAGGTTTTCTACTATTTGTTTTCATTTAGTATATAATTTGAAACTTGTAAATAAAGTATGTCGTGGTGTCCAAGCCAGATGACATGTCATCAGTGCATGTTTTGGGGTTGATAGGGACATCAAGGTTAATCAGTTAATTGATAACTGTGATTATTCGGCTGAAAACATAACCATAAGGAAAAAAAAACAGGCAATTTTTGAAGCAGAATTACATTTTAATTCAAACTAGATTGAGCTGACAGACTTGGCCAAACAAAGCTGTTTCCAAGCCAAATGTATTATAAAAAGAGATGTTAGAATGCAAGGGAGCGGAGCAGAGAAGTGAAAGAAATGCAGAAAAAAGCTGACAATAAATCAGAAGTAGTTAAAATTATCCCCGCTACAACCAACTGCTTCTGCTGTAAAAAGAAAGTAAAGTACATAAACTCGGACAGACCTGCAGTTTGTGAGCTTACCGGACAAATATTATGCAAAATTGACTTTTTTGAGCTTTTAGCAATGTTCTAACATTGTTTCGTCATCAAAAACACACCTGGAGTAGCACTTAGCGTGATTCACGTTTGTTTGATGAATGCTCCTTTGAAAATCCTCTCCCTCCAAAACTCTGTTCTGAACTCCTTCATGTGTGACGTAGATAGACACTCCCAGAATCTGTTGCTGTTTTTAGTCTGAGCTGAACATTTCTTCTGTCTAATCACAATAACTACAACTTCGTCTGATTCACTGCATACTGCTATGCATTGTAGGTATATATTTATATGTGTGTAATTGCCTCTACAGCCAGTAGATGGCGCCACAGCTAAGTCAAAATGGATTCTCCCAATGCAGTGATTAAGTAAAATTTTCTTTGCAAAAGCATTTTATGTTTAGTTCTAAGACATTGAGACATCAAACTGAAGACACTCAAGAGCAGGTTTAAAGGCTAAAAAATATGAAAAATGCATAATATTTTTCCTTTATATGGATGCTCATGCTTTCTTCTTCACTCTAGCTTTAGCCACATCTCACAGAGCCACAAACTTGGAATTACTAACAGTTTTTGTCAAAAGAATGAAAGTATAACTGAGGTAATATATAGATTTGATTTACTGAGAAAACATTTGTTATGTTTGGGTGACATTCGTTGCTCATAGCAGACCTCCGCCTCTTGACCCAGAGCCAGGCATTTCACCAATAAACAAACCGTGCCAAAGTGTTCCAAGGCAAACCAGTCTGGGGATCAGGGCCTGTGTACTCAGCAAATGGTGATTTATTGGAAAATGGGAATGAAAATAAATGAAGGAGTTAATTGTTGTTGTCAATCATCATGAATTATGGTGATGTTCCTTCACTCCGTCACTGTAAACACTAAAATATGATATTGTGACATCCCTTGGTAACTATCTTGTTCAACACCATATGATTCTCACTTGGTTCATGCTTTCACATCTTTGCAAATCTGTCCCTTTATGCAAATGTATTCAAACACTCCTTGGCAGATTTATGCAAATATTTTAAGTCTCTGCTCCAAACATAAAAGGAAATGTTGTGTTCACAAATTGATTTTACCAATTCCAAATGGCACAAAACTAAAGAAACAAGTTTACGTCGCGGAGACACTTTGAGTTAGAACTATTTGATCACCTGCTCACTGTGTATTGGCCTGAGCATCAAACACTTATTCTTTTTATGTGCCAAAACCCACAACTGGCACAGTGCTCGATGTCCCATAACACCAGGCGTCCTCCTATCTGCTTCAATCTCCAAAAAGACAAGCTGCCAAACCCGAGGCTCTGCTCAAGTGTAAGCAGAGCGAGCATTTTGTCCTTGATGTAAATGAGTTAGTCCTGAGACGGTCCCTGCGTCTCAGGGACAGATGGTGAGTGTCAGTCTGCTACGGGCCGCACAGACAAAGATGTTCTAGTGTCCGGGTGTTTTTAATCGGCTGATGGAAGAGGAGCGAGGCTATAAGAGGGGGCCGTAGGGAGCGAGGTGTGGTAAAGCTTTACCTATACCGTGCGTGGAGTTAATTGGATTTTATGTTCCCTTTTTGATTTTTCTTAAGGTGAGACACTGAGGGTAAAAGAAAAAAATATTGAATTTAAAGATCGGGTCAAAATTGCACATATTTAGGACATTTTAACCTGAAAAATAGACAGAACTTGATTTAAATTTCTTGGTTCGTTTTGTACACATAATTACAGAGGGGATTTTGAATATCTTATTTAGTTTTTGAGTGAACTAGATCTAACTGAGGCCTCGTCCACACGGAGACAAAACGGCTATAGTTTCAAAAATGAATTGCATAAAGATGGTGCTGGTTTAGTAACACACTCTAAACGCCTGAAACCTGAAATACATATTCCAGGCCAGTGTGTGGTGCTGTGAGAAGAAGAAGAGAGTACATTCGGGAAAAAAAAAAAAAGAAGAGGGTACACATGTGCATAAACAGGAACATAAACGGGTTTTTGTGAGCCTCAGGGGAAGATTATCTTGTAAACACGATTAATGAAACAAGCGTGAATGAAGATAAATAAAGCGTCAGGTATGTTTTTGCTGTTTGCGATATTTTCCTCCCTCATTTATCGGTGGATCACACGCAGTATGAGAGCAGGGACGGTGAACACAAGGGACAACGCTCAGGTTAAAGCGGCCAGACAACAGAAGGCCTAGAGGAGGACCAAAGAGGAGATTTAAGGATGCAGCGGAACAGGGCATGAAGTTGTGGCTTGTATGGAAGATCCAGTAACACATCATAGGAATCACTTTCAAGTTTGCGTTTTCCATATTTCTGTCAGAAGACTATGGATATACCTTGCATTCGGGAAATAGGTTTAGCCTCCTTAATCCAATGACGGCTGTATGTAGGAAGATCCGGTGCACGGAGAGGGCACGGGTAATGCAATAAGGAGATACAACTGTAGGCAGGAGAGGGGAGGAGCACAGAGCCAGCGGAGGCGACCAGGGCTGGACCAGTTTGAAGAAAAAACGCAGTAAAATCCAAGAAATATCAGACTCTGTTGTTCCATAACGCACTTGTCTTGGAGTTGAGACAGGTACAAGCAAAAAGCACACAAAGATAAATACATTATTACAAAGATTTTGGTGGGGAAAGTTTTGAGAAACTACTGAGTCTTGTCAAAAAGGAAATTGGACTTTCAAAAGTGATAAGTAAAACCAAAGACAGACCTGGACTCCAATATTTCCACGAGCGACATTGTAATACAATCTCCCCATCTACCAAAACAAAAATAAAAGTGTTTCTGAAACGTGACGACAACTCAGCGGTTTCAACAGGAAAACGGGAGACAATAACCATTGTGTGATTCACTACACTCTCTTTGGCAGAAATTTAAACGTGAACATCAACTGGAAATATCCTACACTCAATTTAGCAAAAAACGCCCTTTTTGGATCATGAAGCCGAAGCCAAAAGTTCAACATCGTGCTAACACATGGCGTAAAACTGTTTGTCTGGCATGTCCAGCACAAACATTCAATCCAGGTGAACAGACAAGTTGGAAGGACGGAATAAAGCAGAGGAACGAGAAAAAAAAAAAGATAGAACAAGAGAGAAGTTTGTTGCCCATTTGACAGTGAAGGAAATGGTACATGGCACTCTGCAGACATTACTGGAGGACTTAACATCCATTTTGAAAAGTACATTTGAAAAACATGTTTACAACATCCAGCATCAGTTTTCCACCTTCAGAGGACTAAAGGAAGACATAAAAGAAGACAACATTATCCTGCTCATAGATTTTGTAGAGAATTATCCACTACGCCTCTGAAATCCAGGCAGTGCACTTTGGAGACTCCCACAAACAGGTTCCTCTGCACACTGAGGGGCCTACACTGGGAGGGGCACCGTACCACTCAGTTCCATTTCCTCCTCGGTGCAGGTTGACCCTCCTGCTGTATGCGCTCACCTCTGTCCTGTGCTTACGTATTTGAAACATGCTACTCCTTCTGCCAGAGCTCTCCATGTAATCGTGATAGTCCGACAACTCAATCCTCAAAAAAAAAAAAAAAAAAAAAATTCTAAGCACTATTCCCTTTACACTTGGGTTTACAAAAGTGACTTGGAATGTTTTAAAGGCAGGACATGGAAAAGGACCAGCAGACGGGATCGGGGCTACCATCAAACGCACCGCAGATAACTTTGTCTCACAAGGAAGAGATCTCCTGAATACCAAAGCAGTCTATGAATCACTTTTTAAACAGCTGTCAGAAATCAAACTCTTCTACGTCACTGAACAAGACATCGAGGACACAGACTCTTTGCTTCCAAAGACTGAGCCAGTTAAAGGCACAATGACAATGCACCAGGTATTTTTACCACAATCATTTTGCAAGTGATGTTGCTACAAAAAAAAATCACAATATACACAATGACCAAAAGCGCGATAACTGATGTAAATTATTCAATTTAAATAGGTAAATGCAATGCTTTCTGATCCATTTTAAGATGTGGAACTACGACGGAGTATAAGGGCCAACTGAAAAAAAAAAATGCGGACATTACGAGAATAAACTCGTAACATTTCGACATTAAACTCGTAATTGTATGACTTTTTCTGGCTTCGACTTTATTCTCATACATTTACGAGATTAAAAGTCGTAATATTACGAGAATAAAGTCGTAATATTACGACTTTTAATCTCTTAATATTATGAGATTAAAAGTCGTAATATTACGAGAATAAAGTCGTAATATTACGAGATTAAAAATCGTAATATTACGACTTTTAATCTCGTAATATTACGAAAAGAAGCTATTTCTTCCAAATCTGTTTGGTTCTTCCGACGAAACAAACCCAAACGTCTGCATTGTCGCTTCAAAGTCCTTAAACTAATGATAATGTGGTGATGCTGTGCTAAAAGACACAGTATTTCTTCGTGTGTAAACCCTAGTTCAAAGTATAACCGCACAAAATGCTCCATATCTCCATAACACAGGTACTGGCTTCATACACATTTTCGACTGTATTCTCGTAATATTACGACTTTTAATCTCGTAATATTACAATTTTTAATCTCGTAATATTACGACTTTTTATCTCGTAATATTACGACTTTATTCTCGTAATATTACAATTTTTAATCTCGTAATATTACGACTTTATTCTCGTAATATTACGACTTTTTCTCGTAATATTACGACTTTATTCTCGTAAATGTATGAGAATAAAGTCGAATCCAGAAAAAGTCATACAATTACGAGTTTAATGTCGAAATTTTACGAGTTTATTCTCGTAATGTCCGCATTTTTATTTTTTTCCCCCAAATGGCCCTTATACTCCGTCGTAGTGGAACAACAGTTGTTGTTTTTTTAAATTAAAATGTTAAATTATTTATTATTTTTTCTTTTATTTAAGATCTTCACCGACAAGTCAAGCAGCTTTAAATTGAGACCACTGAGCGGATTCTGTTCTGCCGTGTTCTGTGGCTGCTATGATCCACAAACTGTGGATTTTGAATCTGAAGGTTATGCAATGAATGAGAACCAAATGCCTGACATTGAAATAAATAAAGTCACAGAGGCCCTCATTGGAAAGTGGTGTGTCATGTTATATGACAGTGATGTTCAGTCATCCAAGATGTTGACTCCGACAGCACTGCTTTGGTGAAAAGCATGAATCGCATCAGAGTAAATCGGTTCTTTTGGCCAATGACAGAACACATACTATGTTACAGACATGAAAGTATCCTGAGTCGTGTCACAAAAAGGCACATGATGACTGATCCATCTGTATGGAATAAAATATGCAACCTTTTGGATCAGAGGGTTTAGGTTGTTATTGTTTTTTGTCAGTGACTATTTTTAAGAGTTTTCATTGAAAATGACTAATTCTTTTGCATTTTAATGAAAATTGCTTTTATCATATTGCAACTGTCATGTTTTATGAAATAATAATGCATTTAATGAATTTGCATTTAATATGAATTGCTCTTTCAACAAGCAACAGACTATTTAGATTTTAGGTAAGATTTACTGAAATTTAGTTCACTGATGCTTATTTGATTTGACGTTTCTAATGCTTATGTCATTACCATCATGTGACCTATTATTGGATGATTTTAAAATGAAATAATAAATGATTTTTATTGTTTGTAACTTGTCCTTTGTCCGTTCTTAATAATCTCTTTTTTAAGCCGCAAATTTGGCCAAACTTTTAGAAACGACAGAAAAATTAAACTCTGCACTTTCACGAACTCCTCCTCAAGCAAGAAGAAAGATGAAATTTGGTGAAAATCATCCTGAGGAGTGGGGCACCAAAAGTCTTGTGGTCTGCGTGTGGCAAAGAAGGCGTTGGCCAGAATGTGAGTTCACTACGCACTTTTACTAACTCCTCCTCGGGCGTAAGTCCGACCAAACTGAAATTTGGTGCAAATCATCTTGAGACGTGGGGCACCAAAAGTTATCCAATTTTTGGGGACAAGTGTTATGGTCTCTGTGCGGCGGAGCTGCAAAGTTGACTGCGACTTTTACCCATTCATCTACACCAGTGGTTCTCAAACTTTTTCAGTCGTGACCCCAAAAATAACAATAGCTCACATTCGCGACCCCCAAACACAAAAAATAGGCGACACACAAACTGATAAATTAGCGTATTTAGATAATAATGATCTAGAAAAATGACTTTGATTGGCCAACAAATAGGAATCTACATTTACCACTGCATTTGAAGGGTGTCAAGGCTTGTTTAACGCTATTGTATCAGTTTTTACCCATCATCCGGGGACCCCTGGAAATAATTCCCCTAGTTTGAGAACCACTGATCAACACAATGAAGTTGAAGTTCTTGTCATAAAGCCACTAAAACACAAACACTGAGGGTGCGTTAGCACCATCCTTACATGGAGCTAGGCTAGAGGAGTACGACGAGCACAGCCCACGAGAAGCTGTTGCTTGTGGCTTTGACTTTAATTTGTAGTTTTGATTTTGTTTTGTTTTTTACGTGTGGTGGCCAGACAGGTTTATAAATCTGGAGTGGTAAGGGAAGTATTGGAAAAGAAGGTCCTTCCCCAGAAGAATATTTAAGAAGTCAGAACATATTTTCTGTATGTTGGTGTATTTTAACACGTGTTCCAGCTGAACTGAATATATGATATTCATTTGGGGGATGGTTTGGGCAGGATTAATACATTTGACAATCCCTGACTATTTTTTGTGGTATTTTTCTTGTTAAAAGTAAATTGAAACTATATTGAAAGAACTCTTTCAGAGCCTTGCGTCTATGATGATCGGGATTGGGGCCCCTCCAGGTTGGGGGCCCAAGGCAACTGTGCCCTATTGCCTAATGATAAGTCCACCACTGACTGTGCTGTGTCTGGTCAGCTGATTTAAATAGATTTTGGCGCCGTCTTCCTTCATGGAGCAGATGGAGTAGCACGCGAAAACACAGATCCAGAAAAGCACCTACCGTGTGCCGCCCGGTGGTCGAGGGGACAGCACATGGGCACTCTATGTACGCAGACTGTAGTGTTGTTAATTTGAGTCAGGCTCCGACGATTTCCTGCATATCCTCCCTCCTTCATCCCCAATTCTCTTTACAATCCTGTCCTAAAGCATGTGGGCCAAGAAATACTAAAAAAAAAGAAAAGAAAAGCGTCCACTGAACTGTAAACCGGGACGAGGGGGCATAACAAGTGTCTCACACCTGGGATACGGTTCTGCAGAAGTCAGACTGCAGATGGCGCTGTCGTCCAATTGCTCCAAGTAGCATCATATGGTACTTCCGAAGAATACAACTGAGTGCAGCCAAAACTGTCAAGATAAAAACAGAGGTCATGGTGTTCATTAAGAAACTGTAGTTAAGCCTGTCACGATAACACGATAACGTAGAAGCTAATTTATACTTCGGATACTATAACCCACCAACCCCCAAAAAAAAAAAAATCTAAATGTACAATAAAAAACATGAACTGCAATAAATAAATATCAGAATGTAACACCTAAGTTGTTATTTTGGATCTATAATGAGTCATAAAAGTGCTTAATTTAATCTTCTACGGCTCAAATCTTATCATAATACAGAAAAATATCATGGGAAAGTACAGACAATAAATACCCAAAAATGATATCTCATTTATTGAACGATAAGTCGATACAGTGTTTGCCGTGACAGGCCAAGAAAACGATGATATGCTACCTTATATTTCCTAATAATAAGCTTCTAACTCATTGCTAATTATAACTATTCAAAATGCAGTTTCGATCATGATCAATCCTGCAACCCCGAAGGCAGCACAGAAGACGAAAATGAGACCAGCGAGAAGAAGAAAGCACAAAGATAAAGAAACAGAGGAGGGGGAGGCGGGGAGGGAGGTGACGAGGGATTTTCTTAGTCTTTCAAGTTGGGCCTTATCTGGCATATTCAGACCGGCTGATTGGTCCGTTACCATGGCGACGACGAGGGAGGCTGAGTTTTGGGCCGCCTCAATAAAACATGTCACATTGGGAGGCACACGCGCGACTATCACCCCCCCTTCTCTCTCTCTCTCTCTTTTCACTCTCGGTAATGGGCCTTATCCCAAGATCCTGACAAAGCCCGGGACCAGTGCAGATGACACGCTGACAGCACAGGGGTGTTCAAACGGGACATTTTTAAACAGAGAAAAGGCCTGTGGTGGTGACAAAACGCAGCCAGGCGACTTCATAAATGCACACAGGATTTCAGCTAAATGCCAGAGCGCAGTGTGTGACAGTGGATTATCATCATTTGTCTGCAGAGATGACGCGCCACAATGGAGGACGTCTTCAGAGGAATCGTGGATCATTGTGGATCATTCTTTGTTGTTGTTGTTGTTGTTGTTGTCTTCAGTTTGAGTTTAGTTTTTGTGTATTAATGGGGACTACTTCACTTTTTGGAGGAGTGTTCTCCTCTTGCTTGCTTACCTGGAATGTTCCACAGTACAGCATTATACGCTTCAGATCTGTGGAGAGGTGAGCCCTGTCACAGTAAAATAAATTACTGTAAACGTTGGATGTGTCATGTGACACAGGCGCCTCTTTTAGATTCCTTGGCAAGATTTCAGATGTCGCCCCTTCCCTAAAATATGGCCTTGTTGGGTACTTTTGATTTTTTAGGTGTTAGACCACAAAATAAGAGTCCTTGAAATGAGTTCTGAATATATATTTTGTCAGGTAGTTTTGAAGGATTGGGGGCCTGGGGGTGTATTTTAGATCGACAAATGCATATTTTAGAATATGCAATACATAATACAATATACAATTTGTGCATTTTAGTCATACATTCTCGTCAAATTTCACATTGGGTCATTATTTATTATAACTTAGTTTTGCATAGTACACATGTACACATGCTGCATATCACTTTTGTCCCAATCCTGTCAGTGGTTGCTGCCTCCCCAGTGGTGGTTTTTGAGGGGGGCGAGGTGGACAGTCAGGACAGCATCAGGTGTGTGAGGCACACTGTGCAACACAACAAACCTTCCAGATGTCATGCTTCAATAGCCCCGTCATGCAGCCTTCAGCCTTTCCTTTCTACTGTCTATAGTCTGGATGGCGCCCTCAGGCTCCAGGCCGGCCCGGGGCAGAGCAGACAGGCAGGAGCAGAGAGCAGGAGACTGTGACTGTGAGTGTGCAAGCTGCTGCTTCATCAACCTGATGAAGAAAGCTAAAAAATATCAAGATCCGGAACCGCAATTAAGATAGACCTCATATTTAGGATCTGTGTTTTTTTGTTTTGTTTTTTATCTGTGACTGTTTTCTAATTGAAAATTGCAATTCATGTCTATACTGCACAAAATGCATTTTACTTTACAAATGGCCTCAGGGGCGTAGCATCAAATTCTGGGCCCTAGGTTTGTACCTGGTCAGTGGGCCCCTAATTCATAATTTTGAATATGATTTATCCAATTTAGACCTTGATCGAGTTTTTAACTTTAGTATCGTGACATAACTAGTAGCTATAGACCTATAATATGATGACTTTTGCAATAATTACCAGCTCAATTCCACAAACATCTCCAAACTTATTATAACCATGAAAATACACTAACTGTAAATCATAATCACAGGTTTTATTTTTTATCAACTTGGCTAATGTGTGAGCAGAGCAAGATTTTCATCTTTTTAAAGTTGTTATGGGGCCCTCAGATGTCATGCGTAATTGTATACAGTTTCACAAGAACTTTACTCAACCACAATGCACTTTATTTCAACATGAAAGTAGAATAAAGTGTAGAAAAATGCAACTGGGGAAAAAAAAACATCACAGGCTTTTGAGGGCCCTTGCTTGCCTTGTGCCCCGGGGAAACCAGTACCCTTTACCCTCCAGTGCAATGCCCCTGAATGACTTCAAGGTTTATGTTGCATCTATAGGAATACAACAAATATGTGAAGAGAAATCTGAAGAGAGAGAAATGTGAACATGCGGTGATTTGTGCTATTAAATCTCCATACAATCCAGTCAAACTCTTCTTCTTCTTCTTGCTAAGAGACCAAGCCACCGTACCGTCTTGTGCTTATGTTTGAAACTCTTGGAGGGCATCAGATACATCAGATTAGTTTGTACAGAATAGTAGCAGTTCCTTTCAGTAAATACAGTCTGCAGTAGTAGAAACATGACTGTGAGCTGTGGCTGCGCTCCTCATTGAGCTGTTGCAGGAGTGTGGAGGCTCATTTGGGGCCGGCCCTTTAGTCAATCGAGTGTTCACTTCCTGACAGTTGGAGCTGAGGAGAAAAAAAAAACAGAAAAACCGGTGGAGGCAATGTCCTTAGAGGAGAAAACCCAGCCAAGAATGTATTTTTAAAAGTGTTGTGCTGTCCACTCTTTTTGTCTCATTCACCTTGTTCCTGTTGAGGTTTCAGCCGCGATAACAGAAGGCATCTTTCCAGCAGCTCAGCACTATTTTTTATTCTCCCTCAAACACCACCACGCTGCTATTTCAGAAGCATTGTTGCATGGACCCGCACGTAACGCCGGCGAATCCACGCGCACGCCAACACACACCGGCTCGGCTTCTACAAAGGAATGTGTTGTGGGGAAGTGTGGAGGTTTTAGCCCGCTGCTCATTTGACTACACACAAATCCTGGCGTGCACGAGCCGCTGTCAGACGGAGGAGAGCGAGTGTCCACGTGCACTGCCCTGTCGCGTGCACCGCTCTCGTGCACACACCTGCTCGGAGGAGATAAGTGGCGGTTCGTAAGCAGAGCCAGCCCCCTCCGTGCCGTGCAGCGCCGCCCCGGTGCTCTCTGCAAATTGCCAAAGCTGTCAGCGAGAGCAGAAAAGAAGTTGACAGAAATGTGGCAAACAGTGCAGAGGAGACAATAAACTTCTGGACCTTACAAAGAGCTAGCGATGCAGTCACTGCAATGTGGAGTTTTTTTGGTTTTGTTTTTTTACGATCCTCCTGCATTTGCCCTCTACTTTGAATATTACAAAACAAACACATGACTTTCTTATCAGTCAGGTGTTTCCTCATCAGGATTTGATGTTAGCATTACCATGAGGCTAAAAACAAAAGTTTGCTTTCCCCAGACATGCAAATACAAGCACACAGTTCCAATGAATGTGATCTGACATATTATATTTGGAAAGTTCATTCTGTCTTCTTTTTAGTATCAACGTTCTTCTAAGAATATGGAAGCATTTTTTATAGAAGAATAACTGAAGGCTAAGCATTTCAGCATTGCAATTTCTTTCTATCTAGCTATCCAGCTCTAGCAAGAGGACCTTGTAAACAGGAAAATAAAATACAACTACAGTTTTACACTGCTACAACTATAGCCGTTCTTCATTTAGAGGTGATATTAACACATTGCTCCCAACACACTGGCTTGGCTTTTACGCAGAGCACAATGAATTGGAGATGGTCCCTGTGTCCAGCCCTCATGGCTGGTCCATGTTGCCCACTTGCTTGTCGTAGGCCTAAGCCTACTAGCTTATTATACTGTACTATAAAGGTGAGTGACACACTCCTTTAGGCACTGCTTATTTGTACTGAGGACAAGGAGCACCACACAGCTCGTTTGGACTTCAAATAAAAAAATAATAATTGTGCCTTTACGCTCCATCAGCTGATTGAACTGAACAGTGTTTTTCTATTTGTGCATGTAGAGATAGTAATAGTGCTATTTGAATGTGACATTCACATTTTAAGTTGTTTAAGTAACAGGTGACTGCTGTGGATTAAATAGTGGAAAGAAGCAAGCCAAATAAAATTATCTGCTATAGGTCATCAGCTTATTCAATGTATTTTAGTAATACACTCATCTTGACTATTGATTAAGTAATATATTACTATTATTAGGCTCAAACATGACTGGGGCTTGAGCAGGTCCTTCTTGGACAGTGGTTTAACACAGGCTCTTATGTAAATGAATGATCAAACCTTCAGCCTGCACAGGAGTACACCTCTTGCACTGCCTGGTACTGGTACAATGTCCTGCTATTATTCTACAGCAGGTGCAGCAGGGGAGGGACAGTGTAGGCACTAATTCTGTGGCGCATTATGGTAGTTGTAGTTCAAAGGTGTTCTATATGTTTCTATCAGCGAGCCTGTAATCCTGAGCAGATGCACCGGCAGAGGACAAATTTCCCCCAGTGGACAATAAATAACAAAAACCCCTAAAAACAGACAAATTTGAAATCATCTCGGGCTGACAGAGATCATCTTGGGGGGCCCACGTTTGCCCATGGGCTTCCATCTTGCCTGGTCTCTCTCCCTCATTCACGCAACAACTATCTGTCAAATATGACAAGAAAATATTTTTTTCATGGATGAGAACCATAAGGAAGCAAATAATTCTGTAACATGTTTTTTACTCTAAACGCGAGTATTGACCCTTCAAAACTAATATCCAATGGGTTACAAAAAATGGGACTAGTAGAACCCAATGCTCTTCTATTCATGGCTCCATAATTGAGTCCTCTTCAGTTCAGGCTGGTCTTTGGATTCAGATCACTCATAAAATTAATAATACTAGGAACTCACGTACTTGACGGAAATTACATCTCCATTATCTCCACTTCTCATGCTCTTCCATCACTGCGCCTCATTTGGACCTCATTGCCTCATGTTACAACGGCATTATTTGAACATTTGCATAGATGTACATGTATTTCACGATCAAAAAGCCGTTTCGTCCAACCCCTTCACATTCCACTCAGATAGAATGTGGATTTTGACAACTGCTCTCAACAACTTCCACTTCTACCTCCAGAGCACCATTATCTGAGCTCTCTGGCACAACCTGTCCCCAGCGCTCCCAGCATAGGAACGCCATGTACTTTTGTCTGATCCACCAAGGCAAAAAGGCCGGTACTGTTTATCGGTGGAAACATCATGCACTCACAGGCAAAAAGGTAGATATGTCACTGTAAAAGCTGCTCTGTGCTGGAAAATGTGGCATGAGTATTTAGTACTGACTCTAGCACCAGCAGGAGTCTAAAGAGCCAGGACTAAACATGGACCGGCCTCCTGCTGGTGCCAGAGTCAGGACTAAACATGGACCGGCCTCCTGCTGGTGCCAGAGTCAGGACTAAACATGGACCGGCCTCCTGCTGGTGCCAGAGTCAGGTCTAAACATGGACCGGCCTCCTGCTGGTGCCAGAGTCAGGACTAAACATGGACCGGCCTCCTGCTGGTGCCAGAGTCAGGACTAAACATGGACCGGCCTCCTGCTGGTGCCAGAGTCAGGACTAAACATGGACCGTCCTCCTGCTGGTGCCAGAGTCAGGACTAAACATGGACCGGCCTCCTGCTGGTGCCAGAGTCAGGACTAAACATGGACCGGCCTCCTGCTGGTGCCAGAGTCAGGACTAAACATGGACCGGCCTCCTGCTGGTGCCAGAGCCAGGGCTAAACATGGACCGGCCTCCTGCTGGTGCCACAGTCAGGACTAAACATGGACCGGCCTCCTGCAGGTGCCAGAGTCAGGACTAAACATGGACCGGCCTCCTGCTGGTGCCAGAGTCAGGACTAAACATGGACCGGCCTCCTGCTGGTGCCAGAGTCAGGACTAAACATGGACCGGCCTCCTGCTGGTGCCAGAGTCAGGACTAAACATGGACCAACCTCCTGCTGGTGCCCAGAGTCAGGACTAAACATGGACCAACCTCCTGCTGGTGCCAGAGTCAGGACTAAACATGGACTGGCCTCCTGCTGGTGCCAGAGTCAGGACTAAACATGGAGCGGCCTCCTGCTGGTGCCAGAGTCAGGACTAAACATGGACCGGCCTCCTGCTGGTGCCAGAGTCAGGACTAAACATGGAGCGGCCTCCTGCTGGTGCCAGAGTCAGGACTAAACATGGACCGGCCTCCTGCTGGTGCCAGAGTCAGGACTAAACATGGACCGGCCTCCTGCTGGTGCCAGAGTCAGGACTAAACATGGACCAACCTCCTGCTGGTGCCCAGAGTCAGGACTAAACATGGACCAACCTCCTGCTGGTGCCAGAGTCAGGACTAAACATGGACTGGCCTCCTGCTGGTGCCAGAGTCAGGACTAAACATGGAGCGGCCTCCTGCTGGTGCCAGAGTCAGGACTAAACATGGACCGGCCTCCTGCTGGTGCCAGAGTCAGGACTAAACATGGAGCGGCCTCCTGCTGGTGCCAGAGTCAGGACTAAACATGGACCGGCCTCCTGCTGGTGCCAGAGTCAGGACTAAACATGGACCGGCCTCCTGCAGGTGCCAGAGTCAGGACTAAACATGGACTGGCCTCCTGCTGGTGTCAGAGTCAGAAGTAAACATAGACCAGCCTCCTGCTGGTGTCAGAGTCAGGACTAAACCTGGACCGGCCTCCTGCTGGTGTCAGAGTCAGGACTAAACCTGGACCGGCCTCCTGCTGGTGTCAGAGTCAGGACTAAATATGGATCGGCCTCCTGCTGGTGTCAGAGTGAGGGTTAAACATGGACCGGCCTCCTGCTGGTGCCAGAGTCAGGACTAAACATGGACCGATCTTCTGCTGGTGCCAGAGTCAGGACTAAACATGGACCGGCCTCCTCCTGGTGCTAGAGTCAGGACTAAACATGGACCGGCCTCCTGCTGGTGCCAGAGTCAGGACTAAACATGGACCGGCCTCTTGCTGGTGTCAGAGTCAGGACTAAACATGGACCGGCCTCCTGCTGGTGCCAGAGTCAGGGCTAAACATGGACCGGCCTCCTGCTGGTGCCAGAGTCAGGACTAAACATGGACCGGCCTCCTGCTGGTGCCAAGGCCCAAACAGCTCTGTTTAGCCGTGCACTCTTCTTATTTAAAGTCAATTTTGTTGTTGTTGTGATTTTAGTATATCTTTTCTGATAAAATTGCATTCCCTCGCCAACTGAACTGAATTAGCCGCATATGATGAGTACATTGAAAGCCTGTTTGGGGTTTATTGCAAACAAATATAATTTTTCTTTTGGCCATTAAGAAATCTAATAGAGAATTGAGAGGCGGTATCCTTTCCAAATATAACAGAGAATAGTTTCTGGTACAAAACTCTGCAACATACCATACAGTTCATATTTGTAACAAGGTCATGTCCCGTTCTATGTTATATTGTTGACATTTTATTGTTGCTATGACCTTAAGATTATTCAACTTTCTGTGGAAACATACAGACAGACTTGAACAGAAAATACAACCACAATGTGTTCATGTCTCTGGATTCTAAACTGATGATACATAAACTTCTCATTTTCCAATTAATTTATCTTTAATACAATACATAAATATTAGAAGACGCATCTAAAATGCACTCTGGTAACATTTTACGCAGTCTCCAAAGTTTTCTTATTTAATATTTTGGGAGGATGTTGGTAATTGTACAGAATGAAGAAAGCCAAATGGAGTGCAGCTACAGGGACTGGAAGAGCCGGGGTCAGGGGTCAGAGAGAGCAGGGAAGAGGTGGACAAGAAATAGAATTTAAAAACCAGCCCACACAAAGAAAAAAACAAAACAAAATTAAAAAAACCCTCACAATTTGAACACCCTTGAAAAATATCTTCAGTGGAAAATCAAGGACACGCTGTTGTGAACCACAATATGAAACATATCAAACATTTCAGATTGAAAAGTGTATTCATTAAATGTCATCTGCTGGTTTTGTTTAATTTTCTTTTTTCATTTCTGTTTTTACTCACCTTTGATGGATGATCTGAGGTGCCAAGGACAGAGGGCTGAAACAGTCTGTTGAATGCCCTTTGAGGCGACTGTTATTCAGCTATACAGACATAAAAGTCTTAGTGCAAGAAGACATCAGTGAACAAAGTCTGGAAATAAAGAAATAAAGCCATAGATCAGATTCAACTAAAGGCCCGGGTGCCAAATCAGGCCCTCCAAGAGATATGATCCGGCCCTAAACCCGTCCTTCAAAAATATAGAAATCTTGTTGTTGGTTTTGTCCTGGTTTAGACCTAGTTTAATCCTGGTTTAGACTTGGTTTAGTCTTGCTGTGTAGTTGTGGTTTAAACATGGTTTAGTACTGGTGTTTAGTCCGTTTCGAGCTGGTTTAGTAATGGTTTAGACCTGGTTTCATCCCAGTTTAGACCTGGTTTAATCCTCGTTTAGTCCTGGTTTAATCCTGGTGTTTAATCCTAGTGTTTAGTCCTAGTGTTTAATCCTGGTTTAGTCCTGGTTTAAAGCTGGTTTAGTTCCGCAGGTGTTGTTGAAGCCTTTAATATTACAGTTTTTTCATATTTCGTAGCGTTTACGGCCCCGAGGACAAAACCATCCAACAAAAAATCTGGGCCTCTGTAAAATAAAGTTGAACAGCCCTGCTATTGTATTCAGAAAGCACAGTTTTCAGAAATCGCCAATCTGTGCCAACGGTCGCGTTCACAGCCAAAATATCATGTCTGCTATTAGAGTTGAGGTCGGACTTAAAAAAATACAACTCGACCAGCCCAAGTCATTCCCTGCATGTCTGCACTCATAGAACTGGAGTTATGTTAACCGAGTCCCATGGTCTGAGAATCTATACTCTTCAGAGTAACCACTGAACTTCATGACAGTTTTAGTTTCATGTGGATAGGCCCAGTAATTACAGGGGTATTAACCATAATCCATTCCATAACATCTGAGGTTTGATAGTTAAAAAGCAAATAGTAACAGTAGTTGTGGCCCTGCCTATTTGTCAATCTTGTAAAATCTCGGAAAGTATGCTGCTGATCCCTGCGTAGTTTAAAGGCATAAAGTTTTATTGAGCGCATTGTAGGTATATCTGCAACGGGCTGAAATCTCCCTTACCTCTCTGAACCTACTGTATTATTAAGCATGTTATTTTTCACTAAATAAATCATATGTTTACGTCTCACAGGTCAGAACATCATATTACTTTAACTCATTCGCCCTTACATCATAGCTGCTGTATTTGTTAAGATATCTTGCCCCGTCTCACAGTTTTGGGTCTGACTTTTTGTAGCAGTATTACACCAACTTTGTCTCAACTCTATGTGAGCAAGAATCCAAGAAGAGCCCCAGCTGATTTTTGTTTTTAAAGTCCATACACTTTACAAAATAAATAATTTTGTGGAAAAAAAAAAAAAATAATAAAAATCTCATTCTTAATCAGTACTTGGGCAATATGATGATATATATATGTGTGTGTGAATGTATATGGATAGATAGATAGATTGTCATTTACATGTTTTTATTTTTTTTAAGTAGCTAAATTACATTTTAGAACCCGACTTGCATCACTTGGAGACTTAATTTTTCCAAGTTATCGCAACTAAGTGCAGGGATGTGGGCGGGGATAGGGGATGGGAAAAAACAGGACATTTTTGAGCACTTGATCCTCAGTTGCTTGACAACACAGGATTACTCAAACTATGCAAGAGTCAATTAAAAATACAAACTGCTGAGGAAACGCCACTGAAACAAGTTCAATTTGACTTTGCAAATTTAACTTGCGAAGTCCCCTTTAAAATAAAATCAACTTGACAGAAGAAGACCCCACCTGCCCGGTTCACTTCTCGGTCACTATTCATGTTTCATCTCGACTTTGACAAGGTTTTGTATTGGCCGCATATACCATACATGCCAGCTCAGAAACACAACATCAAACGGGTACGGAGTGTGTGCGTGAGCCCAGGGACTCTCCCACAGCCACGTTTGAACTTGCGTGTTGTGCTACGATACGCTTCTTCTTTCATTTCTCCTCTTGCTACGGGGCCAGACGGACGAGTAGCATGAATCATTCAACAAAGCGGTGTTGACAGTACGCCGCGCTCCAGTCTCCTCTGTGTTTGCCCAAGCTAAAACTATACACTGGCCTTCAGAGGAGCGCACCGTGAGGCCGTTTAACCCGACAACCAACACTATCCAAGACTCAATAATTCATACTTTACACAGGAGGAGCCAGGCAGGTTTGGGCATGGGGTCAAACCGGAGTTAACATCTTCTGCTGGGCTGCAGGGACGCCACCCACAAAGACACCACCAGGAAATAGTCTGTTCGAGAGGATTATATAACGGTAGACAAAAGCAGGTTGTGATAAATGGAGATGTCAGAAGTGTGCCAATGAAAGCAGTGGAAACTATTGAGAGTGGGTTTTTGGCCTGTTTTTTGGGGTTTCCTGTTTTGGGCGAAAAACTGTTGTCATAAATGTGTCATGTCTAGACTGGTAGCCATGTTTTGATTGGCCCTGATTCCCCAGACCGGTTTGTCTACGAGCATTTTGAATTGTTGTTTTAAGGTCAAAGGACATTTCCATCTTAAGGGCCCAGAGTCCAGTGGTAGGGGTCTGCTATGTGAGCAACTGATATCACCCAAACATAACACTTCTTAATGAATACACGCATACCTGAATTATACTTATCTAACTAATCGAAAGGCCGATCTAAGCAAGTCACAAAAATACATATAATGATGCTGTACCTGATTTTTACTGTTTTGAAACATGAAAAACCGAACTAGTTCATATTACATTGTTTAACATAGGTCTCATGTATCTCTCACTTTACTAATGCAGTCCCAGGATCCTAAACATTCACCTCAATGAAGTGGAGTTCATGAGTGTTTGAACCAGTTTTGTCTTCCTGGCTAAAGCTAACAAACATTAGCATGCTAATGACACACTTCCTGCTTCTCTGCAAACAAATTGCTCCATAAATAGATGCGGAGAAAGTGCTGTGGTCTCATTTTTACTTTACTTTACTCAGATTTTACTTTATTATATGAAAAAATGGGTAAATGTTCTAGTTTTATTTTTCAAGTTTCAAAACAGTAACAATCAGGTTCAGCATCTATAATGTAGTTTGTACACCTGGCATTACCTCAGAGAAGTAAACAGATTGTTTACTTTGGCGCTGGCATTTAGATAATGTTAGATAATGCAGATAATGTTAGAATTCTTGCACTTTTTATACAAATTTAGCATTTTACTCTCCTCCATGTCTTTTTAACTATTTAACACAATATATCTTCTAAAGTTTGCGTTTGCTCTTGTATTTATTACTCAATGGGTGAAAGAGTAGCTCGTCTACATTGAAATCAATGGATATCCGATAGTGGGCATTCCCTCTGATGCTCACTGAATATGGCAAAAACAAACACAAAGTAAATGGAAATTTTCTAATCTAATCTAATGTACATTTAATTAAATAATCAATCAATCCAAAAAAAGAAATGAAAAAAAGACCATTAAAAAATCAACACTTGATTTGAAAATGTCATTTACAAACAGGACATTGTAAGACATTTTTCATTTATGTTTAAGTTATGACCCTTTTCTAAAACAAAATCCTGAAGTACCCTCAGGAGAAACCAGAGTACCTAGTGAAAATCACAAGGAGAACTTGCAAACTCCACACAAACGACGCTCTGTACTGGCTAAGCTGAAAAACCTTTCCATTTGTGACTGGCACAGATATTGTTGCTTGTTTTTAGCTCAGAGTTGACCCTGGAGTTTCCGCACCAAAGGCCAAGGAACAGACCGCCTTCACTCAGAGGGAGCGGACTGATAAATGACCGGTGCCTTAGAATAAAACAGAGTGCTTTCTGTCTGGTTGCATGGGCATGTAATGTACTCCTTTGACATCTCCATTTATCAAAACCTCTTTACTTCTCCTACACGGATTTTCTCCCCAAACTGAATATTTCCTGTGTCTTCTTCAGAGGTGATGAAGAAGAGAAGATGTCAACTCAAAAGCAAGACCAGAGGTGAGTAGTTGCATGTATTTTTACTTGAGTAACCATAAAATTGTACTTAGTAGTTTTCAGACACCAGACTTTTCTCCTACTTGAGTTGCACATTTTTAACCCGTTCTCTTGACACTTTCTTGGACTGCTACTTCTTCCTGAGTAATCTTATTTTGAAGTACTGTTACTTCTGATTACTGACTGGCAGACCAGAAAAATATCACTAACTCCATGGGCCAGGTGCATGTGAAGAAGTTTCTCTTATTTTATTGTCATATTGGCTACAGATACAGTATGTAAGCCTCATTCACTATTGGACAATTGGGAACTAATGCAGTTATAGTCTGGTATGACAACAAAAAGACACAAATTATTCACAGAAGGCTGGGGTCATTGTGGTCTTTTGTGGAACTTTATAGAATCAAACCACAACCAAACCAAGAGTAGGCCAAATAAGGATGAAAGCTAAAATAAAAAAGGCAAGTTTCCACTGCTTTACTTTGCGGATTGGTTTGGTACGGTCCGATAGTGTCGCCGCTGTCAGACCCATAGACATAAAAATAGTGGACAGACTGTCGTCACTCCGCCCCATTCATGATAATGCGGCTCAGTCATGGAGAATTCAAAATGGCCGCGGGTTAGCCCCCACCACTCCCCCCTCGGTGGGGAGGCGGGGAGAGGGCGGCCTTTTGCTAACGTACTGCCGTCGTTGCCTCTATGGTTACCGCCCACTCGTAGGTGTATGGCTGAGCCCTGACATTTCCGGCGCGTAAAGCCCGCCTTCTTCATTAGATATGCAAGAACTTTAAAAAATCACAGCGGCTAAACCAGCCTGGTTCAAAAAAATTCACCCCCCTCAGCGTTGTCACAGAGCCGTAAGCTAACGTTTGAGACCAAAGCCGTATTTTGAGCCAGGCTCTAAAGTAGGTTTTGAAACGTCTAACTCCCCATTGACTTGCATTGAATAATTCTACTTCCGCAGCCAGCCCCTAGCGGTCAGCACCAGATTGCAAACATGGCAGCCTACAGTCGGCGGCTCAATTTGAGCGCGGTAGCCTCGCCCACTGGTCAGACCGTACTGGCCTGTTGGAGTCGTTCAAAGTGGTCTGGCTTGGAAAATAACACCGTATTTTCAGTAACTGAGCTGACATGCCGAGCAAAACTCAGCTAGCAACAGCTGTTTCCTGTTTATCAAGGCACAACACTTGCATCAACATCAAAACATATTGCATTTAACATTATCCAAATCCAATGAATGTACATAGAAGACATTAAAACATGGCATAGAGATGCAGAGGAGTAAAGTCAATGCAGAAAAAGTTGTGGATAAATCGGAAGTAGACATCATTTGTTACAGTCTTTGTTACTCTTGCCACGAGAGCTCGTCAGGATTCCCGTGTGCCACGCGTCTCCATCTCACAATCACAAACCAATCCTTCGAGGACAGTGAAGTACAAATTCTGGCAAAACGGAGAAGAGGTGGTTTGACAGAGGGGTCAAAGAGGCTATATTTGTCAAAAAAGACAAGCCATCTCTGAACAGAAATGGATGTCTAAGGTACAATCTGTCACTTATTTACAACCCCATCCTCAGACCTACACAAAAACAAAGAAACAATAGGGCCAATCAGAGTACGCTAATAGGAGTAGTATGACCCATTAGGGGCATGAACGGTTATGAAAAATATGACTTAGGTGACAGTTCACAATTTAAGTTAGCTCAGTACACATAACTAACAACAGACACTCCCTATTCTAGTAGTATCTAGAGTAATAGTTGTGTTTCAGTGAAGTTAGCGTCTCCTTTCAGGCATATATAAGATAGTGACTTACTAGTTCCCTGTCAGGTGAACTGAAGAACCCATTTGGATGAGTAGCGAAACAAACTAACTTTTGTCTAGACAGAATGTTTGACAGACTTTGCTCCATTACATTACCACCGTAACCATAAACTTTAGTAATGTTGATGGGGTGCTGTGGAATCTTTAGAATAAAAAAAGTCTGCAGTGACTCAAAACAAGTTGTAAAACATTAGTGTAGAGCCTTAATTTTCCACCAGTGTGCCTGGTGTGCCTTGACAAAATGAATACGTTGGATTCACACACTGTTTGAATTGAATATTGTACCATTCTGGAGAGTTGTGCACATACTCCTGTACCAAAAAGACAGCAAAACATCAGAAATCCCACATTTAAAGAACCAGACAATGGCACGATCGTTATTCTCCATGTTATATACCATATTTCTTATGAAAAGGTATGATGTGGTAATGGTTAATTACCAAATCCCAATTGATAAGGTGTGCTGTGGCATCTTTTCAAACAAAAAGTGTTCCATGACTCAAAAGAGGTTGTGAAATATTGACATAGAAGGTGGGAAAAATATGGAAGTCTTTAACTTGACCGAAACTGGTGTATATAGCTTTGAATTCTTGCCTTGGTTCTAAAAAGACGTCACCTTAGACGACACAGAGAACCAGTCATCCTTTCTCTCCTGTGACTGGGCTATGCTTTGGAGTGAATGATCCCCTAAAGTCAGCTAAAGTCCACTCTTGATGCTGTAGTCTCTTCTGCTGCTGTGTGGAGGTGAGCCCGGTGCTTATCATTCAGCAGCAGCGTCAGAGCCCCAGAATAATTCAGAAGGAGCGCTATATGACTGTCAGACACTTGACATTTCTGGCAACGCGTCGTAAGAGCCTCCGCGCGGCCGTCCGGAGGTAAAGCAGAGGCTGGGACGTGGGGCTCCTCTTGGTTCAGCCTTTTAACTGAGAGCTGATGGAGGAGACTGCAGTGACAGTTAGTGGTGATGCACTTCAGGAGGTCTGCAAGCAGAGCGGGCAAATCTCCTTGTGTCATTTAGATTTCAGCAGCTTAAAACGCTCAGAGAGAAGCAGGAGGTATACAGTAGCAGTGACATTCATGAACAAAGTGTGCCATTGTGTGAGGACGTAGTTTGTGGATACAGTGTTTTCAACGGGGCCAACAGTTTAGAACATTTTAGATTTGGACATTGATTAGACGCTCTCAGGCTATAATATTTGTACCAATAATAATTTGAAGATACGTCTAGAATATTAAGAAAGAATTGCATCTTTTGTGTGCCAAATGTTGCAGAATACTTTCACATTACGTTGTGACATTGCCAGTCCAAAACAAAGCCCTCACAGAAAATAAAGGTCACACGCTCTAATATTTAGTTGGATCGGCTTTAGCTTTGATAAAAGCACACATTCACTGTTTCAATAAACCTCTGCAATGTTAAAAGTATAATTCAATTACAGTGTTGCAGTAATTTTTCACCAAGATCTTGGTTTTGCTGATGGGAGAGTGTGACAACTGTGCAAAGCCTTCCCCAGCGCATCCCAAAGACTCTCAATGGGATAGATCTGTAGTAGATTAGTTTCTGTATAGTATCAAATCATCTTAACCCCCACTCTTTTCCCAGTCTATATGCAGGTCAAAGAACCAATTAGGTGCAAACGCCGGCAAACAGATTCAATTACGTCTAGTAAATTTAGCATTATCACAAAAAAACTCATCTTATAGCTCTAATTGCTAATAAAAAAGGGCTATCATTCATATAACTAGGCTTTTGGCAAACAGATATGTTAATTGTGTTGCTCATAAATAGGGAAGCACTTATACCGATATTGAATATCAGTGTTGATATGTTTAATCGGATATCAACTTCAGCATATCAGTTCAGCCGAAATCCTGCTTGGGTCTTTAAATTGATATTTACAGGCCCTTGTTGTTCCAGAACATCTCATGATGTTTTGTTTACATAAAGCTGTTCTGTCGTTAGTTGAAGGATAAAGAACAACCCATTTGGATTAGTTTTGTCATACGTTATTCTTGTTTTAAGAAAATAAATGCTATTTGCAGTCTCTGATATCGGTTGATATCGAGTATCGACTGATACTTAAAGCCTATATATCGAAATTGGTATCGGATCTGAAAAAGTACCTACTCATAAGTTATTTGCGCTCCACACTGCAAATGAACATGTTGAAGCTCCAGTAGTTTTTGCTTTCACTTTAACCAAACAGACAAATATAAAACAGTGGATGTCTCTTCTAGTCTGCCTCTGCCTCTCCTTAGATGTTTTCTCCGCTTAAAGCCAAAGATTTGACCTCTCTCAAACACACTGTATACACATATTTTCCACAACCACAGGCTTTGTCTTTCCTCATGGTTGTTTCAGTAATGAGAAGCCACTCACTGCATTAGTTGGGTTATCGTGTTGCAGCTCGTAAAGATTTGCTTAGTTCAATCCAGGAGACATTTTTCTCCAGATCTTTGTGTTAAGTTTGGTCAGGACTACCATAGCTGGAGGATTTTACCTATTGTAAATGTTTTTCGTCTCGTCTTCAGTACACGTATTCAGTGTCTTTCCCACACTGACCGTAAACATAATCACAACAAACAGGACCGTGCTGACCCCGCCTGCAGAGCAATCCATTTCCCGACCGGCGGCAGTGACCATCAGATATGTGGTCCAGCCCTCGGGCACCGGTGACTTCCCCCATGAGTTCAGCAGTCTCACAGATCAGCGCAGCTATCAGAGCCCTGTCTGGCCTGTGACTGGCAGTGTAATTGACAGCTCGTCCGCCTGTTGTTTGTCACATTGTGGACTCACACTGAGGCCCACTCCAGCCTTCTGCTCAGAGGGGTTTTGAGTCGACAAGACGTAACATGAATGACAGGTAAAGAGTTTATTGTATGTCCGACTGAGCTCTGAATGGAATTGGCAGCTGTTGTTGTAGTAGAATACGTTTGTAAAATCAGACTAATTCCATTTTGAAATAAGTGAATTTGATCAAGAGGGAATGGTGTAGAATGGTGGATATAAGTAAAGTATTAAAAGACATTTTGCCATTGAAATAAGGGGCAATTACAAGTTATAATTACAATTATTTTTGCAAATGAGCTCTCGCTGGTTGAGATAAATCGAGATTAGAAAAACCTTGGAGAACAGCAGTTGGTTAAGTTTTTAGATATTTTGATTTAAAGGAAAAATATTGTGCATTTTCATATTGTTATCAGCCTTTAAACATGCTCCTTAGTACCTTAAATTTACAATCTCAAATAAAAAGTTTATTATGAACTAAATGAACAGGTTTCTCTGCTGTCTGCCCTGGTACTTACAGAGTGTATGCAGCCAGTAGATGGCGGCCAGCTATACACAATTTAGTTATGTTATCACTTAAAGAGACTATCAGGCTAATGGTAGCAGTTATCGTGTTAAGAGGCAGCAGTGTTCAGAACAAGTTAGGCGGATAGGTGACGTAGAAAATCTGAAAAAAAACGCTGTTGAGTTCAGCAGGTGCAAGTGTTTTTGTAGGTTGGAGAGGATTTTCATACCGACATTCCTCAAAATTGTGTGAATGCAGAATGCAGACACTAGGTATGTTTTTGATGATGGAACATTGTTAGAACATAGTTAAAAGCTCAAAAAAATTCACTGTAGCATCATCTATTTGTGCAACATTAGAAGGAATAAAAGTTTTAAAATCTATTGATTCTGAAACTATACTTCAAAACTATTTTACAAAACAACTTATGACTGATCAACATTACTTTTAGGAACAGTAATAGATTTTTGTCATGCAATAAAGTAACATTTGTTTTGCCCCATGTACAAATACATTGTAAAACTAGCTCTCAGGGTCAAAATGAGACCACAGTGTGCCGTTCTACAATGTTTTAACAGCTGCAGTTAACATGCTAGTTGTTAGCAGTGACATAATGCCCAAACTCTGCTCTGGCCACTGAAAAGCGCTTATAAACTCATTACGGTGAATAATTAACATGGTAGAAATGCGTTGGTAAAGTGAGGATTACGTTTCACTTCTGCAAAATGTTTTTGATGTTTTCCAGACAGTAATAATCAGGGACAGCACCTTTAACCATTTACATAAAAACCCAGAAAGATATTACTCAAATCGGTACAGTTTAGAGTTCTGCTCTACCGGAGGAGCCAAAACAACAAAGGTGCAAACACGTAGCAAAAAAATGCCAAAAAAAAAACCCAAAAAGATACGGTGAATAGGTGCAAACTGGAATCTTTGGAGTAACCATGCCTCAATAATGTGAGTCACTCAAATGCAGTTTGAGTGAGTAAGCTAATGATAAAGGATATATTATACTATTTATATTCACCGCCACTTTTTCTTGATTGTTACTGACGTGCACTTCCATTCCGGTAGCTATTTCTGTTTAAACAGGAATTCCATTCATTTCAATGGAGAACTAGACTAACATTGCCGCTTAAATGTTAAATGAAGTAGATTAATTTATGTAAATGTTCATGTGCAACAAGTAAACAAATGCATCTTCTCTCAAGGTGGCGGCTTAAAAATGTCTTTACAAAATTAATTAAACAACTAGAAGGAGGGGTACAATTAAAGCTGGTGCAGTTGTATTAAAAGCTTAAAATATGCACATTTTAAACATGAATATTCTTTTTGTATTGCTTTAGCGTTTAGACATTTTTGATTACCCTCTTTCGGCGTGACATAATGA
This sequence comes from Rhinogobius similis, assembly GCA_019453435.1. Classification (NCBI taxonomy): domain Eukaryota; kingdom Metazoa; phylum Chordata; class Actinopteri; order Gobiiformes; family Gobiidae; genus Rhinogobius; species Rhinogobius similis. Next base: position 7,882,644 of record CM033623.1, on the reverse strand, counting down.
AAAATAATGAATAAAGTTAACTGTGTGTCAATTCAGCCTCCTCTAAATTGGGTTAATTAAAAGTGTTGGCCTCTTTTAGCCATCACCTGTGTGAAGAATGGCACGCCGCGCACTCTGGATAAACTGACAGCACTGAACTTTTGGAGCTGAGCCGCTGTCAGGGCTGTCAGCCGAGTCTGACAGAACTTCAGGACCAGTGTGGAGGAGAGAGAGAGGGTGAGGAAAGAGAGGGAAGACTGAGCGAAAATAGAGGGAGACAGAAAGCGAAGAATGAGGGGAGAACGTGGGAGAGAATGGAGTAGGAAAGGAGAGAGGAGGGATTGAGAGGACCAGGATTGGAGAAAAAGAGGAAGAGTAGTAATTGGCAAGAGGAAGAAAAGAGAGAGAGAAGAGGAAAGAGAGATTAGAAAGAGGTGAGGGAAAGATAGCGCGGGAGATAAGTGGAGGGGTGAGAGATGGGGAGGGAGGATAAAGAGAGAGAGATGAGAGAGGTGTGTGTCTTGTCCTCCATTGACAGCGAGGACCAGCTGGAGATCGGTGGCACACACCCAAAGCCATTCACCAGAACCACAATCTGTCACTACGTTTACATCCACGCCAAGAAAAGCGGATAGCTGGCCTTGTCCAACTGAAAAAAACATTTTAAAGGACAAATATTATGCATTATTTGTATTGTTATTGGCCTTTAAACATGCCCTTGAGTATCTTTACTTTGAGATCTCATATTTTAGAACTAAAAATCAAATGTTTTTGCAAAGAACAATATAATTTTATCACTGCCTTGGGAGATGCCATTTTAACTTATCTGTGGCTCCATCTACTGGCTGCAGAGGCAATGAAACAAATTTGTACATCCACAATGTTTTGTAATGCAGCAGTGTGGCGCAGTTGTAATGATCGTGTTTAGACGTCAGAAATGCTGATGGTTTAAGGACTTTTAACGGTTGGAGGGGGAGAGGATATTCTAACCAGGACTCATCAAACAAGCAAGAATGAAACTGAATGCTATGCCAGGTATGTTTTTGATGACGGAACAATGTTAGAACGTAGTTAAAAGGTAAATAAAAGTCAATCTTGCATCATATTTGTAATATTTAAAGCTACAATTTGAATCTTAAAGATCCTAATGCCTGGAGAAGTCCGTGTGTATAGTCGTATTCCGGCTGCACGTAACACCCTCACAACGTTTTCATGCACTGAAAACTCGTAGTGCGCTACACAACCAATGTACACGCAGATGTTTGGCTAACAGATGTTCAGGTTCGTTAAGTAATTTTTACACAAAAAGCTGCTATAATGGGTAATAAAAATGGCTGTCTTTTTGGCAAACATAGACATGCTAATTGTGTTGCTCACAAGTTATTTGCACTTTAAATATAAATAAATAAATATACTGCAGCATTGAAAGGTAATTTTTACTTTCACTACCTCAAGCAGTGGCATGCCTCCTCTAGTCTTCCCTTGATCTGGTTCTAGTCCATTAATCTACAAACTCTAAATGGATAAAAAGAGAGAGTGCGTGCTGTTATGGTTTTGTCAGCCAACTTTTAAAAGTGTCCAAAGTCAGGTTAAAACGACTGGTGGTTGGTTCCATTCTGGGGGAAAAAAATGCTTTAATGCGTGGTCATGTTGGGTTTTCTGGTTCGATACTTGTGTGAATGATTAGATCTGGTACAATGTTCGGGTCAAGAGAGGCGAGTGGCCCAGATGTATTTATCGGCCTTGACTGTTACAGGCAGCAGGAACACGACTACACAGGGACCTCTCCAGATGTGTTAGTGGGATGTGTGAGACACTCAAATTCACGGATTTACATGCAGTTTCAAAAATTGGTTTGAATTGAAGTAGGCTAGTTACAGTTTTTCTGGTAAGAAACAGCTAGGAAAATACTGTGTGTTTGGATGTGTACTCACTCATTTTAGATCCCCAGCAAAGATACACTACGGCCCCTCCAACATGGACTAGCGCGTGTGTTTTGTTTTGGTCCGCTACATTAAAGCGAAAGTAAAAACTATTCAATGTGTTGATTTGCGCTGCGGAAAAGAAATGATTTGTGAGCTACGCATTTTCTAGCATATCTGAAAATCAAATGCTCAAGGTAAAAAAGGTGTTGCTCATTTATTTATGCATACCAAAGTGGGTTTTATGTGATAACTACTTTTATTAGCTATTATACCTAGTGCTGCCTAACACTACGACAAGCTAGTTGTCCAAGTTGTACTCCGCCTAAGGCCCATAGTCACTGGGATAAGCTCCACTCACCTCCAACCCCTAACAGGAACAAGGGGTGGAAAATGAATGAAAGAATATCCCTAGTGCTAATGCTAAATCACTAGATGTCTCTCAGCTCTGTTTCACGATCCGTTCTTCCGCCAGCTGTAGACGGTTTCCTGGCGGTATTTTCATATGAAGAATTCTGCAAAATGTGAATTACAAAAGTAACTCTTCATTTTTTGTTCATGATCTAGAGTCGCGCTATCATCTGCGCTGTGAAAACATGGGCATCTGCTGTCAAACCAGTGCCAAATTACCTGTGCAAATTGACTTTCCAAGCTTGGTCATGGTTGGTGATAACGTGCCATATTGCTCTTGCATTTTTGTCTCTCTGCCAAAACTGGTTTCAGGTTTTCAGCCTTCTGACTGAAAATTCAACCTCTTTTACGTTTGGACTGATTGTGGAATGATTGTTTTTACATTTCACATTCTGCAGTGTATACAAATTACCAGCAGACAGAGCCTCTTGCTTACATTTTTAATTTAACTTTAAACTTTTAAACACTTCTTTAAAGCTTTAATCTTTAAATGTGCACTAAAGTTTTGTTGTTGACATCACCTGATTCTCATAAAATACTTCCACAGTATGATATAAAGTCACTGATGTTACATTTATCCAGTTAAAGGCGTTTTTATTGTCCAAAAAGTACTTTGTTTGCGGTTTATCTTCAGCAGATTGCTTGGTGACATAGTGCCCCTTTAAACTTCTTTACCTTTTAAAACTTTGATATATTTCCTACTTTCATTAATTGCAGTGTAACAGGTTCTTTTGTTTTATTTTTTATGCCACATGCCATGTTTTCATAGCAGACATGTTTTAAACTTGAAAAGGTGAGCAGAGAAACCAACTTGAAACCAACAGCTTCAACAGTTCATGGTCGTACATGTTGTCTACACTGCTTCCTTTCTTATTTTCTTTATTCTATGTTCAGTTGCCCAAGAATTTCTATGAAAAAATAACTATTTAGAGTCTCAGCAAAGATAAATGAACGGTTTAAAAACAGTGTCAATGTTTAAACGTACCATCATTCATGGAAAGCCCCATTTCAAACTAGTTTAACCATAAGATCTGGCAACCTAATGAGGAGCTTTTATCCAACACATACAATCTCAACTTGTGAAACTTAATATCAAAAGTAAATCATCTGAATTCAGGTCATTTTAACTCATTTTTGCTCTGTGTAGAAAGATAATAGCATGGCGTACTTAGCCTTGAGCTCTCTATGGGAGGCATGTTCTTATCACAGCAGGACGAGGAGAAGATAAAAAAAAATGACTTTACGGATGGAGAGGAGCTTGTCGTCCTTTGCTTTTGAGTCCTTGAAGACGGCGTATAGATATATATGAGTCAGAGCGTACAGTCGCGGTCACGCTGGGCTCGGTATGGGGCTCTCTCCGCGCCTTTCCGGGCTAAAACTCATCTCCAGCGAGCCGTGGAGACGATGGTTCGTTTTAATGATTTTCCTCACAGTTTTACAGCCTGTGATGTGCAATGTAGTGAGACAATGACCACTACTTTATATTCAGCCATCCGAGTGCCTTTATGTGCCTGTCCGTGTGATTTAAGGCAGCCATTATCCAACAGTAATTCATATGTGCTGGAATTCAATTTGAGGAAATTAAAAATTACACTTGTGTTTCTTATTTGACATTGTTCGTGCTCTTTGGTGCAAGGTGTGTAAGAGCTCAAACTACGCGAGCTTTCTTTGCTTTATACCTGGAATTAAAGGCGCACTATGCCACTTTTTTTGTTACGGACCTGCCATTTGCTTGTCTCTATTTTTGCTCAGCCTGGAATGTTGCACGGTTTGGCAATATACAGGTGTTTTTATTGGTCAAAAATACCTCACAAACGGCTGCCTATATCAAGTCGGTTCCTCTCCTGGACAAGCTTAAGGTCCTCTGAGAAAGAAGAAGAAGAAGAAGAAGAATTTTTATTTATAGAGCGCTTTTCCACCTAATAGGCACCCAAAGCGCCCCAAAGGTGACATTCCACACTGTGACTGTGAACCGCGCTCCCGCCCTCGACCACGGCCAGTCCTCCGTGCACCCGACCCCTATGGTTACCCCAGCGACATGAGCCCACAGGAGGTCGGGCCCACGCCGTCCCTTTGAAGGCCCAACCATTAGGCACTCGCACACAAGCTCCAGGCCTGGCTCCAGGGTTGGGTCCCCGCTGCACCATACCAAACGATATCATGGTCCTTGATTTTAAAGTCTGTATGACAGGTTAGACGACACATTTCATTAAAACGCAGTAAACATTATTATATTTAAGATTTTACTAAGCGTTTTGCCCATTGGTCTCCAGTTTGACAGTTTATAATTGTACTTGAACACAGCAGCAAATATGACATAGTTAGAGGTAATTCCACAACTGTTACCCAGCACATTACCCTTATAAATTGCACAATAGTTAGGAATTGACAATAAATAATACCTGATAATATATGTATTTTTTTGTGTTAAATGATCATTTAAACTGTCAAAAAAAAAATCAGTCCGTTGCGTTTAAAGGGCACATTCTGCTACAGTGACTTTTTTGAGCTTTTAATCATGTTCTAACAATGTTCCGTGATTAAAAACGTAGCAAGCTGCCTTTAGCTGCACACTTTTGAGGAATGTTCATTAGAAAATCCTCTCCCTCCAAGCGTCAAACACACTTCCTGTTGTACTCCCTCGATCAGTGACGATTTTCAGATTTCATATGTCACTTACATGAGAATCTTTTTCTGTTTTAAGTCTGTAAAGTGCCTATGACAGGTTGGACTACTTATGTAACTAAGATGCGGGTAAAATAAACATATTTAAAGTTTTGCTTAAAAAAATATACATACATTTTATCACAATTTAGGATTTTTTTTTAATTTTTGGAATATCCTTTCCTGGTTGTAAATGATGACATCACACAAAGAAATGACTTTATACACTGGGCTAAAACTCACAGATTTTTTAAATCCGACAAATAAAAATATATGTGAACACCTTTATTTGGTTTAATTAATGTTTTAAGAGTAAAAGTTTATTTTGGGTAAATTATACATAACCTTTGGATGGAATTAATCTGCCTAGTGTGATATCATTAGTTTTTTACTTCCTGTCATTTTCAACAGATTTTTCAACCACCACAAGTACTGCTTGATTGGTGTAAAACTAGATTTTTTTATGTACTAGGTAGTTATTAATATACCAAATAAAATCAAAATTTGAAAATGTATAAACTTGTTATACACGCTTTAAATCATCGCCAGACTCATTCTGTGCATTTCTGCCGTCTAAACACTACTACTGCTAGCCTGAACATTGTGTAAAGCAGAGAAATCCTTTAATTTAGTCCATAATAAACTTTTCTTTTGTTTCAAAACATGAGATGGCAAAGTTAAGGAATGTTTAAAGGCTAATAACAATGAAAAATACGTACATTTTTTCCTTAAACTCGTCCCTGTATTTTCGATGGCACGTCGCTTTTGATGACATGGGTAGAGGGATTCTCTTTTAGAACTCAGCTCTATTTCCTGTCATTTTAAACCTTTATTTTTCAAAATTTCCTCACAAATTGCATCTTGACTGATGTAAAACCATGATAAATATTTACCACAATGCGCTCCCACCAAACTGAGTCATAATTACACAACATAAGAACCTGTAATAAAGACTTTAAACTAGGATCTTAAGAGATTGCGCTTTGTCTTTTTCACATTATTGTATTACAGCACATTTGATCTTATTGTTCAAAGTATTGTACTGCATTGAATTTTATCATAGTGTGTTTTGTACTTTTGAGTAGTTTGCACACTTAATAACTGCACATGCTTTTACTTCCTCCTATTGCCTATAACTTTGTACCATTATCGTTATAACTAAAGGCTGTTCTCGTCGCTTCCATTAAACCCTTCATGTCTTCCCTCTTCTTTCTCTCTCCTCTGCTTATGCTAAACAGATTATAGGAGCCGAGCCTGGAGTGAGCAGAGGAGCCGAGATAGAGCGGTGCAGGCGGGCTGTCACTCTCCCCACACCCACCACACGCTCCCCTTTCACTCCTCTATCTGAGCGGGATTATGTCGGAAAAGTTTATTTACTGTACGGAGGTAACGCTGGCTCAACTCTGGGGAGATTTATGCACAGGTAGTTTCAATCGGGAGAGGCGCGGAGTCAAGTTAAGATATGCCGCTGAGTGTTAGGAAGTTTAAAAGTGTGCTCGTAAAAATGATGCCAGTGTTACGTTGGAAATAGACCCTTTAAATGAAGATGAGATCGGTATCGAGGCGCCTGCAGGCCTCATCTTCAGAAGCTCCAAAACGGCAGCAATCGCCTTTTTATTTGTGGTTTTTCGTGTGTCAATAGATCGTTTGCGTTCAAGTCTTGAGATTGCTAGGGAAAATGCTATATTCATCAGAATGTTCAAAGTTGAAAATGGAGGCAAATGGAGGATATATGACACTAACAAAAAAAGCAACATTTCAGATTTCTTTTTAGAGCAGAATGTCAGTTAGTTTACTTTTTTACAATAAACAATAGGAAAAATATATTCTAACCTTCAAAAATATTATCTGTGGCATAGTATGTAATATAATTGTAGATAAAATGAAAAATATTGCGAAATCAACCATTAAAGTCAACAATCAATCATTTCTCTATATATTACTATAAACTGCCCTTGATTATCATATTTTGTAGGTAATCCTAGTTTCTAATAATAATTTAAAGTTTATTATTGTTAGTGTGTAAGTAATGTAGATGTTTGTGTCATTATTTTAATATCTGTTAGGGCTGTCACTCACGATTATTTTAGTAGTCGACTAGTCAAACGTTTATTTCTGTTGTATATTTAAACTTTCAAAATACATTATCAGCCAAATAAAGGTTGAAATATGGCGACTGAAGACTTCAAATGTCAGGTATTATTATTATTATAGATAGAGAATGTTTATGAATAAAGTGTATTATTGATTAAAATCAGCAATAATCTTTTATTTTTTGACATATTTTGATGTAATAATGTTACAGTCTTTGTTATAAAAAGTCTTTTGACATGTGTTTTTAGAGTCTGTATAGTCCAGTTAATGATTATGATTATTAATTATTAGTTGATTATTTTCTATAGTCGACTAGTCATGAAAGTAGTATTAGCATTAGCATTGAGACACAAACAGCTGTCGTTCTAACTAAGAGTCCTCCAGTTAAATATTCATTTCATTTCTAAAGTCTTTAACATGTTGTCAGTGATGCTCACACACAATTCACACTTCCTGCTCTTTGGAAGTGTTTATTGAGTTTAAAGCAATTTATCAAAAACCCCATAGAGTAATGAGACAGTTTTGTGTTTATAGCAAGCCGAGTGTCATTGTGCACAGAGCCCATTACATGTTAAACCAAACAAAAACTGGAATAGCTTGTTTTATATCTTTAAAGCCCTCGTTTTTACTAAGGTCCTCTGAAATGTTGTTTATCAAGCTGTGATCTTGCAGTAATAATAGCAAGAGCTTTTTGATGTTGTGTGAGCTGTAACAAATTAGACTCTTCCTTTAGTCTGAGGTCGTCATGCCCTCATCCAACCGCTCTGTTTCCTTTGCTTTCATTTTGTGTACTTGCTGTGTTAAATACTTCAAAGCGTTTTCACTTTTTGTTTGGTGTCTCCGCATATGTATTTGTGAGGCAGTATGTTGAACACGGCGCTGCGTATTGATCTTACAAAAACCGATAGGCCAAATCAATGCGCAAAACATGTCGCACTGAGAGGCTGATGATTAGCTGCGGAGTTGATTTAAAGCGTTTATTGAACTGGATTTATTTACAATTGTCTTAAACTTGATTAAAGAATGGATAAGATCTTGCAAAACACCATTTGTCACCAATGTGCCTGGATTAAACTGGGTTAGCAAGGTAATTTAGGGGATAACTTTGATTAAAAGCATCTTCACTTTCAATCCATCCATTTTCTTCAAGTTATCGGATCATACCCTGCGGAGAAAAGTCATTCCACTGCTTGTATCTGCGATTTTATCCTTTCGGTCATTACCCAAAGTTCATGACCATAGGTGAGGGCAGGAGCGTAGATTGACCGGTAAATGCACTGCAAACCTGCACGATCTGTCAGTCTCACACTCCATCCTTCAATCACTCGTGAACAAGACCCCGAGATACTTGAACTCTTCCACTTTAGGCAAGGACTCCCCACCCAACTGGAGAGGGCAAGCCTTTTCTGTCCGAGAACCATGGTCTCTGAGTTGGAGGTTCTCTATTGGGCTGATCTCCAGAGCCCTTCTGAGTGCAGGTTAGGCTGAGGGTCCTCTGGGTTTGGGGTCAGACCATAGAACTATAATAAAACCAGGAAGATGAATCCAAAATGGCGCCCTGTTTATCCCTATGGAGTGTGCTCATTGGCGCATGACCCCAAAAAAATGTCTTACTTCTGCATTTACTTCCTGATACGGAGGCTGCCATCTTTGCTTTACTTCCTGATATGGAGGCTGCCATCTTTGCTTTAGGGCGCCACATGACGACAATCCCCCATGATGCTTTGGGCGACGTGAGCGACCACGCAGCGTGCAAGTTTTTGTGTTAACGTTAGCTTGTGTGATTGTAATTGTATTCCTCATGTTAGACACACGTGAAAGCATCTGAAATGAAATAAAATATAACCTACAGGTATCGCTAGTGGAGCCTTTTCCACGAGCTTCTGTTTGTATCGTCCGACGCTCGTTCACGTGACTCGCACATGTTTGCGGTGACGTCACTTCACATAAAAACGGTAATTTCTGTGATTTTAGAAACGGTAGAAAAGAACATTTCCTTCTATTTTCATTAAATACCGATAATAATTCAGTACTTGCAATTATAATGTGCAATTTTAGAAAAAAGCTGGTTCCAAGAGGCTGCAGTACCTCGCACGGCCACTAATCAATCTGGGACCACAGACAGAGGGGGAGTGCCTTATCCAGTTCATTTAATACATCCATGGTTTAGACCCTCTAGTGCAGGGGTGTCGAACTCATTTTGAGGGAGGGTTGAATTTCGCAACAGAGACAGACCTAAAACGTCCTTTCCTTAATATTTATTAAGGTATATATTTCCACAAAATACATATATTGGAGATTTTAGTTGACAGGAGTTTTACATTTTATAGGTTTATTTATTTAATTTTGAAATGAGAATAGCTTATACACCACAAACTACCTTCAGACCATTAATTCATGTCTTATTTGGCCCAACAATAACTGACAATGATCTGCGCAAGTCTGAGCCTTCAGCACCTCCTCTCTTTATTTGTAACAGTGGTTTAACACTGGCTTTTGTGTCAGTGAATTGTCAAACCTTAAGCTGGAGGAGTCGTAAGTCCAAGCATCTGCAGCTTAAGGCAACTAGTGCCGTTTGCTGCGTCATGGAAGATTGATGGCAGAAAGAGAGAGACAGGTGAGAAGCTGGGAGTATCAGATGATACTTCTTACACACTGCTGTGACTCTTTGTAAATGCAGCTATATTTGCGATCGCTTCACAACACAATATGGTGAAGCCTAACTTTACTTGAAGAGCAAATTAGCACCAAACAAACAAAGTTAGGCTTCTCCCACTTTGACATTCTCTCTGAGCTGCTCCTGAAGCTCCTGCACTCACATCCCACGTGTGTCCATTTATTTGTTGAGGAAAGTTGAAAGGTCCATAGACAAGTGCAGAGTATCCATGCTGTGTTTATCTGTCAGCATCGCCTCCAGGAGCAGTGGGGGAGGGTGCTCATGATACAGTGCATTATGGTAGCTGTAGTTTTAATGGGTTCTATGCATTTTATCGGCGAGCTATTAATAATATTAACTAAAAATCATCTTGGGGGCCACCAGAAATAATCTTGTGGGCCGGATTTGGCCCGCGGGCTGCCAATTTGACATGTGCTCTAGTGCCTCGGTGCTCCTCCTCTGGTTTGTGTGGAGGTGTCTCTTACTTCACCATGGATGCTCTCCACAAACGCCACTTAAAAGAGCCTACAAAAGAGCACTAAACACTAGTGAAGTGAGAGAAGGAGAAAGCGGTGACCAGACGGAGGTGCTCAGTATAGGACACGTAGAGAGAACCAGTCTGGATCCAAGGCCAAAGATCGTCCTTGTGGAGAATCATGTTGTTGGTTTTGCTGACTGACAAGCGCTGGAATATCAATAATATAATTTGCCACTGCAACAACCTTGGTGTGAAAATAATAAAGACAAATTATACAATATGCCACAAAAAGGCATAAAGTCATAAATGTAAAATTCTTGAATAATTTCACATGTTACTGTTGTCATAACTAGCACAAAAAATACTATGTTTTATTCATATTTGCTTCGTTTATTTTTCACACTTGCAGCTCGGAAACATCACATCAAACCGGTATTTTGCTCAGTGGTGTTATGAATCGTCTTTGCAAATAGATCTCAAATAATTCGGTGTAAATCTCTACCACAGGAGTAAATCCTTCATGGATGAGCCTGATCCGACTTACATGGAAACAGATGTGGGAGAGCCGTCAATCATATTCAGCAGGTGGTGCAAACATGAGGAGATATCTGCAAAGCCACTGTGTTCAATCACTGTTACAGCCGTTTACAGCCAGCCTGCTGTATACTGAACAATGTTGTATCAAGAGCGACGTGCAATGAAACGCGGGGGTAAACATGTATGCGTTATGTGACAGTATAATGTTTCTTTGGTTTCTGAACAGGAGAGACGTTTTAAATTGACTGAATTCATTGCATTGTTCACTCTAGTAACATTTAAAGGCTCATTTTCACCAATCCAACCTCCAAAGAAAGATCAAATAAATGGCCTAGTTCAATTTAAAGGAACTGTACCTGATTTTTACTGTTTTGAAACGTGAAAAACAGAGCTACTTCTTGTACCACATTTTTGCATGTAACAAAGTAAAATCTGTGTTGCCCCAACAGAAATACATTGTAAAAGCATCTATTCAGGTACAAATGAGACCACAGCTTTTTTCTGCATCTACTTAGAGATCGTTTTATGTGCCGTTAGCATGCAAATGTTTGTTAGCTTGTACTGTGGCGGTCCATGATGCTCTAGACTCAGAAACTCGTGAAAAGTGCTTATAAACTCTGGATATTTAGGATGCTGGGACTGCATTATGTAAATGAGAGATACATGTGACTGATGTAAAGACTTTAACATGAGCAAGTTATGTTTTTCATGTTTCAAAACAGTAAAAATCAGGTCCAGGGCCTTTAAGGTGATGCATGCAAACCCGGGAAGATTTAGTGTCTTGATTTGAATCTCAAAGATCCCAGTAGTACATGTGCAGAGGTCTGAATATTGTCGTATTGCTGCTGCATGTGCAATCCGATGAAGACCAAGGGCCTCATTTATAAAGCTTGCTTATGCACTACACAGTGCGTAGCCTGCCCTCTGCACCATCCGTGGTATCTATAAAACTTCCACTAGGTGCAGGATTTTGCTTATCTCTGCGCAAACTGAGACCCTCCTGTAAGCTCTACGCAAAGTCTGGAGACACGGGGAAAAGACGACACACTGCGGCTAAAGGGGGAATAAGAAAGCGCTTAACTAGCTCTCTCCCTCAGCGGGCGGCGCTGTGCAGACAGGGGCTACGGGACTCGTGCTGACAGGTGTCAAAGCGCATGTGTGAGCGAACGGGACATGGGAGAGAGACACGGGCGGGACATGGGACAGAGTCACACGGGCAGGACTCAGGAGAGAGAGACACATGCACGGGCCATAGGAGAACGGGTGGTGCCACGGCTGCACAATCTTACCTCTGCTGCAGCAGCAGGTGTGATCTGTCCCTCTGCCCGTCTCCACATCTTTGCTGTGTTTTCTGCGCCAAAGTCATGTAAAGTTTGCGCCATAAAGTCACAGAAAAGTTTCAACTGCGTCTGTGATGTCACGGTTCCCAGATAAAACTACACGTTTCCCATGTGGTACTTTCAAGATCAAAGTTCCAGCGTTTGCCGCCTGCAGTGAGGGCTTTATTGTGAAAAGATTGGACCATGAGCCAGTGCACTTCATTCACAACAACACACACGGCTAAGCGACAGCCGAGAAAAAATACATACTTTGTTTTACTTTTCTATAAATTGATAGAATTTCAGATGCTACTGACTGATGAACTTTTAAAAACACAATTTTAATCATATACATTTGTGATAATGTAATGATCAACATTTAAAATTTTCAGTGCAAGAAATGCAGGTGTGGCGTGTGGCATTGTCTTGGTCTGCTGCAGTAAAGTGAAAGTAAAAACTGTCGGAGCTTCAATTATTTGTAAAGAGAAAATAACTTGTAAGTAACGTATTTCCTAGTCTGTCCAAAATCCAAGGCTCCACGTAATTGTGCTTATCTGTTTGAAAAAAGTGTGATTATATGTGTGAAAGCAATATAATCACACATCAGCAACTATTGTTGTAAAGTTTTGGTGCTCATGCTAAATTACCCTTGAACGTCTGCACCTAATCGGTTCTTTGACCTGCAGTAGACTGGGTCAAGAGTGGTCTGACAGGTTTGGGGGCAAAGACTATTTGAATTTGGATGACTAGCACTCCGGGCCTTTATCCAGCATTTGCTCGTGTGCTAAACATTTATCCATCATCCCGCGTGAAAGTACAAAGTGAAAATAATTTGACATATTTGACCAAGGTAATTATCATCAAACTACACCCCTGAACGCAACATGTGCGCGTAGGATTGCATGCATGGACAAAATAGAGTGGATTATTCGTTTTTGGCCTAAGGGGACACTGTTTGTATTTACACAAAGCTAAAATAAAGGTAAGCTAACTGTAGCGCATTTTCGTCGCAGATAAAAGATGAGAGTTGTTTGATTTAAAGTTGAGCTAAAATGGAACTTGTCTGACCAGTTCAGGCTGGATTATTTCCTTGGTCTTGTCCTCTGTCCTCTGCCCCGGGTCATCTCTAGATCTTGTGTTTGGTCAGGACCTTAACAAGAGGATTTTGGTATTGTGCATGTTATGGGTTGGTGGGAGACACCAGAGTGCCCACCGGAAACTCACCGAAACACAGGGAGAAACAGAACAGAAAAACCTTCCAAACCATTTTGTTGTGAGGCAAGAGTGCCAACCATTCATCCACAATGCCGCCATCGATTAAGCAAATTGTGGCATTCAGAATTCATCAATGTAATCATAATAGTTATTTTAAACTATATGAACTGGACAGCCAACTTTTTTGTTCTTTTGCTTTTTTCCTCCTCCCCTATTTCAGAAGAAGGCATAAAAGAATTTTGGAGTTCCTGTCTGATTTTATTTTTTTATTGTTATGCTTCCAAATGTACAGTACATATTTCAAATCTGTTGGGTTATGGGTGTAAAAATGGAAATAAATTTAAAAAATGCACAACGATTAATCAGTTTAAACAGACAAATGTGTCCAGTTTACCACGTGCACTGAACAAACAAAATAAAATAAATAAATGAACTGTACTGCTCACATTGTCACCTGGAGAGTTTCTCCAGATAACACAATTCAAACACCCCATACGTATGCATTTATTCCATATGGGGCCAGTTATCTTATTTCCACAGAATCCATTTGTGTGTAAATTTCACGTGTGCGTCATGGTCACTCGTCTGTCGAAGCCTTAACGGAGAAAGCTTGCCGCGCTTAATCACACTGTTGTTCTAAAGGTATGGAGCAAACCAAGTGTGAAATGAGCTCCATAGAGTTTTAATGGCGCCTCGTCGATTCTGGCTGAAAAATGGAGCAGAGGCTCAAAGGTGAGAGAGGTCAGGCTGAGTGTACAGTCAAAGTGATACTGTATACATATATGTGGTGATTAATGAGTTTACCATTCTTTAGGATCTTATACTATTAGGTGTATGAAGAGAAGTGTTCATATTTTTTATTAATTTACAGTTACTTTTGATTAAAGATTTCCCGTCCCATTTTCTTAAAGGAAAAAATACTATGCATTTTCTTAGCTTTGCTTTCTTTGCTATTGCTATTAGCCTTTAACCAAGTACCTTTAATTTGCCATCTGATGTATTGAAAAAAAAAAGAGTGTATTTTGGAATAATTAAAGTTTTTCTCAGCAGTCTGGAAAAACACTTACTTAGTGCATCCAGCCCAGTAGATGGTGCCAAGCGCTTATCTATATTATCTCTTGAAGCAAAGTGTTACACGTTATTATCAAGCTAGCAGCACCAGTTATTGTGTTTAGACAAAAGAAATGCTTAGAACGAGTCTGGCGATGATTTAAGGACAGCATAATATTCTCAGATAAGTGACGTAGATGATCTCAAAATACGTCCCAGATCAAGGAAATCAGCAGGAAGTGTGTTTGACGCTGGGAGGGGGAGGATTTTCGAATGAACATTCCTCAAAACAGAGTGAATGCAACTGAATGCAACATCCAAGTATGTTTTTGAATACGGAATATTGTTAGAACAGGGTTAAAAGCTCAAAAGTCACTGTAGCAGAATATGTGTCCTTTAAAGGAGACATATTATGCATTTTTCCAGGTACTTATTATCAAACTATAACATGAGTAGATCATCATTTTATGTTTTGCTCATTCTAAATTACAATATTTTATTTAAAAACTTCTTAGTAATAGAAAGAGGTCCATTGGCTTCCTGTTCAAAACTACTGAACTTCAATGTGACATTTCATCCTAACAAGCAGCGGATTGTCATTTACATATTTTAATTTCTGAAAAGTTTCTACATGGCATTTAAGAATGCTACATGTATCACTTAGAGTCTAATTTTTTTTAAATAATCACAAGGGACATGGGCGGGGATAGAGGGGTGGGTGAAAGCACCATTTTTTGATTAACCCAAGCCTCTGTTGCACTCAAACATTCAGGAATCTATCAAAATACAACTTTGTGACCAGGTAAAAAGCTCATTCAAAGTGGATTCGGCATACATGTCCCCTTTAAGCCCTCCTATGTAACGTTTTTGTTCAGCTACCTCTCTCCAATGTCACCTCTATGGAGATGATATTGTTTTCCTTGATGGCGTTAAACATTTTGTATGTATTAAATTACAGGTGTTTTCATTGCTCTGTATAGTATTCTTCCTATGAGGGTTGCCTCTCTGTAGATCTCACCTGTACTGCTCTTGTCTCCATGTCTTCACACTATGGAGCATTCTAAGCAAAGCAATAAAATCTCCACAGAAACGCCTTCCACCAGAAAAGTTACCCAATGCACATTATATTTGTCTAATTCTGCAGGTTACATGACTTTAAAGCTGGGGTACCCCACTTAAGTCCAGTAAATAAGCACATTTTGTGTGGTTCACCTGGGTTTCACGTTGCCATCTGAAAGCCTGAATGTATGTGAATATTAATATTGTGCCAAAGGGTTTGTGAGAGCTAGGAACGAGATGGATAGATTTAAATACTTGCTCCTTTTGCAGTTTAAAAATCCCAGCTTTAAAAAGAAATGTAGGAGATTATACAACCAAAAGATTAAAGTAAACATATTTTCAATGAAAATCAGATTTTTTCAGGTGGATGATTTTTATGTAACCTTAAAGACCCAATAACCACTTCTGTATCGGCGGTTCACAGCTAAGCCTCCAGCCTTACACACAGCAGGATTGCTTTCTAGAAATGCAAATACGTCTTTATTCTGTACCCACAGCTGCCCTGGGGCAAACTTACAGACTCAAGGCTGCCAAATTAGATCTAGGCTACCCACTGATACACTACATTCAATACCAGGCAAGGATTTAGTGTCTAGCCCAAGGAAAAGTACAGTATATGCACTGTTTAGAGATCTCAAGATGTGACTGAACCACAGACCTGCAGGCTGGTGAGTAAAGGCTTTACGACTAAGCCACCGCCACCGGAATATCCCTCATAAAAATGTATTCATTTTTGAGCAGCACTACAACACTAGCTCATTACCAGCATTTCAGATCAGCTGATTTCAACATTTCACATTTGTTCCTCTCCATCTGACCAGTGTTTGATGTCATAACTGGACAGGTTTGGACTGTTTCTCTGTGGTCACCAGAAGAGTCCCGTGGTGTTGCTCAAACGTGTCTTGCCGGCTGATGTACACATGGGCTTTGTCCGAATGTCCACCCTAGTCACCCACTCTGTAGCTGACTCTAGTGCACATGCCATTCAGATTCAGCTCACTACTTTCTTCTCGCTGTGGGTCACATGACTCTGGCACTTGGGAGAAAAAAAACCTCAGCAAAACTGCTGTATTTTTAAATGAATATAAAAAAGACTCAAATCCGTCTGATGCAGTAATAATTATCATACAAGTTTTATTCAACCTGGATCGCATATAAAACATCAAACTGACTGGATTATTCACCTTTTTGCCTGAGATTATGATCTCTGAACAACTCAAGCTAAGTAAGCATGCTAACACTCTTTGAAAACTAACAGTCATAGATGTATTCACCTTATTCCGGAAGTTGCCGTACTCGCCGCCGTCTTGTTTCCGTTGTATTAGTTTACACGGAGCAGACGAGCTCAACAGAAAATAAGTTCTACATGGACTAAAAAGCCGTTTTCAGACTGACCAGGAAATCGGTGCGTTGTTGACTTGTTGTTGCTCGTGTTCATTAAACATTTTACACAAATCAACCTACTTTATGTAACATTTTAGCGGCAAGACTTTTCCCTCGTTCGTCATTAGCTTTAACGGAGTTCTCGTCAAACGGAAGTGCGTTTACAACAAAAGTGCAAAAAACGGTAAAAGTGGGCGGGGCAGAATAAGGTCAATAATAAAATCTGGAAGATGAATTCAAAATGGCACACTATTGATCCCTATGGCGTGTGCTCGTTGGTGCATGAAGCCAAAAATGTTTTTCTGTTCTGATGCCACTTAATATAAAAATGTTAATTTCAGTGATTTTAGAAACAGTTAAAAAGAACATTTCCTTCTATTTTATTCATTCATTCATTCATTTTCTACCGCTTATTCCCGTTAGGGGTCGCGGGTGACTGTCACCCTTCTATTTTATAATACTGAAAATACTGAAGTACTGTCTGCAATTTTAACATGCAATTATACAAAAAGTTTGGGCCCAAGAAGCTGCAATACCTTGTGCGGCCATTAAAGATCAGGCTCACGTAAACAGGGGGCGTGCCTTATCCAGTTAATTTAACAGATCCATGCTAACCGTTTACTGAAAATAACAGGTCAACAGTGCCTTTAAACTCTGCTTCGTCCAGTCGTGTTGTGTCCACTTCCACACGACCTCTTGCTGTCCGCTGTTCTTTTCCGACTCTTGCCATGCATTGTGATCAATATCGCCGGCTACAATCCTTCCACCACGGATTAGTTTTGTTTTCGTTCGCCGCGTAAAAATGAAAGTAAAAAGTCACCAGAGCTTTGTGTTTATTTGCGCTGCAGAGTTCAAATTAACTATGAGTAATGCAGTCTGAAAATCAAATGCTCCATTTAGTTTTAGTTGAGTTTATTGCTGATATGTTTACCAAAAGTGTGGTTATACTGTATGTATGGTTGCCGTTTTTATAGCATTAAATTATAGCAAGTAAAGCAGCAAAGTTTTTGCGATAACTAAAATTACTGGACGACCCTGAACGTCTCTTATTCACCTATTTGGTTCTTTTGGCTGCATGTAGACTGGAACAAGAGCTGTCTGACAGGTTTGGGGGCGAAGATGAATTGAGTTTTGTTTGTTTGTTGTTTTGTTACTGATGCCCATAATGTACAGGAGTGCTAGCATGCCAGTCGTCAGTCTTTTTTCCTGACACTACCCTTAAGTTGACTGCAGACAAACCGTCGAAGCATGGCGAGGTATGACAACAAACTAAGAAATATCGGTCTGCTAGAGCCTTGATTTTCAACCAGTGTGCCTTGAGAAAATGTCCAGTTTGAGTTAACAGATTCACAAATGCGGACTAATGAACTAATATACCTTTTTGAAGTGTCCTGAGCAACATTTTCACCCGCAAAATCATCACTATTACCAAATTTAAAGAACTAGACAGTGCCACAGACATTATGCCTCGTTATATACAATATTTTTAACTAAATGGAGTGATTTGGTAATATTTTAGTGGTAGGTGGTGTGCCGTGGTAGCTTTTAAACCCAAAACGTATGCCACAACTCAAAAAAGGCTGAAAAACACCGTGCTAGAGTAATCAAAAGTATGTAAAGTTAATCACGACCATCTCTTTTTGGACTCTGATCACCTCTTTGTGAACAGGGTGTTTGGTGCGTTCTCTGCCTATAAATATCCGACCGTGGAGGAAGCAGAGGTCGCGCCCCCTCCGCCCTGAGAAGTGCCTCTTGTTTTGGGGTAATCTAAAGGAAGCCTCCAGCCTCCCTCATTAGCATGCTCCAGCACAGCGCGTCCGTGGCCTCTGAGCTTCAATAACGCTATGGAGAAGAGGAAAACGCCAGACTGTTCGCGCTCGGCCCTCTCGTGAGCTGGCCCCTGTTGACCTCTGCTGTTTGTGAGGGGCTCAAATCTCCTCCGGGCGTGAAGTAGAAGTCAGATTAAAAAAGCTCAAAGAGTGGAGCGGAATGGTAGATCAGTCTGTAGTGTCTGTCTCAGATTGGGCTGTCCAGAGAAGAGCGGAGGAAATCGGAGTTTTGAGAGATGCAAGCAATTTCAACCAGGGAGGACTTGAGAAAAGGAATGAGGTGATGGAAATGGTTTAATGGTGTAGCTTAAGGGGAAAAACATGCGCAACTTTTACCTAATTCAGTGTCTTTGTTATTGAATAAATAGTCATTACAAGTGAGTGTATGATAATGAGATAGATATAGAGATGTATTGTCATTGTACAAAATACAACAGAACTTTGATAGAGCAAAACAGCAGCAGTAAATTCTAAAATAATCAAGTTAATAAAATTGATAAATACCCACACATTCATATGAAATAATATGAAAGGCCCCATATTTTGCTATAATGAATCATTCATAGTCTACTCTAAGGACATGCATATTATTTTGCATTGTGCAACATTTATCACATAATAGTTTCTTGAATCAGCACACTTAACCGGAAGTAGATAAAATGTATTCCAGTGTTTCTAAAACTGTGGGGCTCTCTGCATCTGGAGTATTTGTGTCATTTAGAGACAAATCAATTCATGTTTTTTGGCTTCCTTTGGGTTAATCATTATGTAAAACTACATTATCCATGGTTTAGACTCATTTTATACCTGTTTTATTCTATTTTAAAAACTGGTTTAGCCCTAATTTCGAACAAATATAAAACTGGTTTAGATATGGTGGTGCTCAGAAAGCCAAATATTATCTTAGGTGGTAGTTGGTGTGAAAAGTCTGAGAACCACTGATCTATTCCCTTGGCGATTTGTTAGTCCAGCCTGGTTAAATCCAAGAGCTTGTGGTATTAGAAAGAAATCTTTGGAAAAACAACAAAGGAAAGTGAAATGACTGCGGCGTCGACAGGTGTTCTGTTCAGTTTCTGTTCAGCTTCCACCGGGGATGTGTCCTTTGAATAGACTTTTTATTTTTATTTTACATATTTACTGTCACTGTCAAAACTCTGGATAGGAGACACAAGTAGATATCTGATGTAAATCGTGCTTGTACAGACCATAGAAGTGTAATAAGATTTGGGCAGAGACAGAACACCTCCTGGAGGAGAGTCACCGCTTGAGTCATTGTCACACAAAACCCCGCCGCGAGTTTCTAATTATTAACACAATAAATGGTTTGGGGATTGTTCTGAGGTATAAGTAAGCATAAGTAATACCAATAGAGGGATAGAAGCTTGCAAAAGTCGAAACTCAATGGCTGCTGCACTATTCAGTCTCATGTTCATATTGGAGACTGTACTTTTATAACTTGACTAGTCAGAGAAGGGGCGGGTGGGTGAAAGAACACTTAGATAAGGGAGGGGCTACCTACCAAACTACTTACCAAATGTGCTTTCATAAAAAATAAAAAGGTTATTTTGCATCAGTTTTTAATATCTTGCCACCTAATATTCTGTTACTCTCAGTCAATCAGTCAAATTATTCAATAAAAATCTAATAGGCGCATCGCTACACAATTTCTACGAAAGGAGATACTGAAGAAAATAACTTTAACTGTTCTGTTTGCAGCAAGTTTCACAAAAAAAAGATTATATGTTGGGAAGGTCACACGGTGGATATGGCGTCTTAGTTTCCCAATTTAGGAAACAGCAGGCAAATCTGAGAAAACTGGTGAGTTGCAATAATTAAACCAACAGCTGCTCACCGAAACATGTCAAGGTAAAAACGAACAAACAAAACTATTTAAAAAGAAGATCATGAATTTCATTAATGGAATAATCAAAGCATTTAAGTGGAGTTCTAGTACCCAGCGAATCAACTGTCTCATCAGAGGTTTGAACTGGGAATCTACTGATCCAGGGGCAGACACTCTACCCCCACATCAGGCAGTACAGGCCTATTTACAGCCCATGACCCAGGACACATTTCCTTGCTTGAAGACATCCCATTGGCCGCTGCACACCACATGACCTGAATTGGTTGGTTAAAAATAATTGGAATTAGAGCTGGGCGATATGACAAAAAATGATTATCACGATTTCCTTGGGGCCAGATCATGATTTCGATATTATCACGATTCATGTTAACTTTGTTGCCTCTATTGCCTTTAATAGAGCTGCACAAGTTAGGAAAAATATCTAATTGTGATTTTTCTGACCAGTGCGATTAAGATTAGATTTGCGATTTAGGTTTGAATAATAGGATTCTGTTTTGTTGCTTTTTAGTTTTTGTCACATTAAGTTGTGTTTGTCATATTTAAATGAGTCTTTTGTCTTGAGTCTGAGTTTTTTTCACGTTTTTGTCGCTCTTGAGTTGTGTTTCTTGCTTGCTTTTGAGTGCATTTTTATCGCTTTTGATCGCGCTTTTTTTTGCTTTGTGTGTCGATTTCGTTGAATTGTGCAGCCTTTGTCTAGAAGAGGTAAATAAAGTCATTTGCTCAGAGACTACAGAGGCTAAACAACAGGAGAAAAAGTGTTTGTGTGTTTGAATAGACAGCTGCATTAAAGACAGAAAAACAATGAATCACCATACGTCAATTTCACAAAAATAGCAGATTGTCACAGGGACCCGATTCGATTTTTATCACCATATCGCCCAGCCCTAATTGGAACTGGTTGAAAATACTATTCATGGTCCATAACACAGAACAAAACCTGTATTTCGTGAGTATAGTTATTATTTATTTAACCAAAAAAGTGAATCCAGTATCCCCAAAATACTTGCGTGTCTTGAAGGGAATTACATATACTGTATCTAAGTTTCTAACACGCCAACCGTCTGAGCATTTAAAATCATGCAAATCCACCCTCATCCAAACGACAGAGCTGCGAGTGTCTGCTAAAGAGGTGCACGTTTCCATCAGCAGAGCAGATGGTGCCACAGTGAACAGTCACAGCTCCTCTCCAAACTGTACACTCACTACTGTCAGAGCACGCGGAGAACAGAAGCTGCCGCAGACCTTTTCTTTCACCTTCACAGATGAACATGGCCTTTTTTAGGTTAAAATGTTTTCAATAGTTGTCTCTTTCTATTGGAAAAGGCAAAGACAATATAGATAGTTGTTGTTATGTACTGCTAACACCAGAAATAACTGTTACTACTACAACAACTGCTACTACTACAGTTTATTGCAAGTGATACGTCTATTCCTCTTTTTGGTTGATTCAGTTAAATGAACTATCAAAGGGCACATATTATTCTGTAGTGACTTTTGTGAGCTTTTAATCTTGCTCTAACATTGTCCGTTATCAAAAACATACCTGGAGTTGCATGTAGCTTAATTCACGGAAGTTTAAATAATCCTGGTTAGAAAATCTTTTCAAAACACCTTCTGAATTTTGTGACCTTTTTTTGATGTGTGATGTGGCTCTTCTGGCCGGTTTTAAAGTTCATAAATAATTCTCAGACTTGCTCTGCGCATTACTACTGTCTAATTACAATCATTACAACGTCGTGGCTAATTTGCATCTCAGATAACTGTGCAGCTTTTGTTCTAAAACATGAGATGCCAAACTTTAAGTACTCAAGAGCATGTTTAAAGGCTAATAACAATATAAAAATGCATAATAGTTGTCCTTTAAAAAACCACTATTGTAGCTGTCGCAGAAAATGTGTGTATTTTGAATATTATTTATATTTTATATTGTTTGTATTGAGTTATAAAAATATAAATTCTGGTGTCCGCCACTGACCTCTGCTGGTGAAAAAAGGGAATTGTTTACATGATTGGTGCACGTGTTAAGCAGGACGTTTTTGCTAAAAGCTAAAAGAGAGAGAAAGCACACACGGACACGGAAAGAAAGTAACTAAAACAGCTAACCACTCCTAATGTTTGGTCAGAAGGCACACGGTAATTATTCTTTATTTATTTCATATTTTGTGTTTATTTGGTGTTCTGATAAAAGTATGTTTGTCTTTTCTTTAGTTTTTCCCGGTGTTTGTTAAGACCTATGACAGAATAAAAACAACAAAACATCAGTTGGAGCGTGGCTTTATCTGGTCCAAACAACAAAACCTTGGGAGCAGTTATAACTATTAAGATAATTCTATTTTGACCACTGCTACTTTCTTATTGTCAAACCTGTGTTTTAGTGTCGTACCTTGACATGTTTTTCGGCTGCACTGTCCTGCCTTCTTCAAAAGTGTCATGTTATGTTGTTGTGTCTGGTCAGCCGATTTAAACAGATTTTGGCACCGTCTTCCTGTTTTGAGCAGTAGGACAACAGGTGTAAGATCCCACGTGTGATAGAGTCATTATGCCCCCTTGACCCGGTGTACAGTCTGGTGAGCACGTGTCCAGATCTCAGTGGCCTCCCTGATCCAACGATGGTACGCGTTGGTCCCTATGCCGATGACTGTAGCGCTGTCCAAGCCATAAGGTGCTGAAACAGCAGACTTGAGCTTCTAGTATTGTTCTGCTTGTTGCTTTAAGGCTCATGTGCATGATTTAATTATCTCTTTTTCACATTCCATTCAAAGTTCTTTCTTTCAAGCGTTGAATACAGTGATCCCTCGTTTATCGCGGGAGTTGCGTTCCAAAAATAACACGCGAAAAGTGAAACCCGTGAAGTAGTCACAGCTTTATTTTTTTATTATTTTACAATGCAATACTGAACTATGAAATGAAACCAAAAATCAAAACCTGTTTTAAAGCCCAAAATTTGTTTAAAACAATAATTTTAATATAGTAATACAAGGTGGGAAACATTGTCACTGGCGTATTTCACAGTCTGTGCCGCTTCGTCCTGACTCCGCTCCGCTGTAGCGTCTGTTTCTACTGAAGGCGCAGGTTATGGGTAGTTGTTGGCGCTCTTTCTTTTTCTGAGCAAGAAGATTTCTATAAACGGATATGCCACCTTGGATTATATTTGAGAACTGCAATGAACGACTCGTCAAAGGGTCCCGTTCTTGTGTGTGCGCTGAAGTTCAGTGGATGCACTGTAAAAATATCCGCACTGTAAAAAAAATCCGTGAAGCAGCGAAGCCGTGAAAGATGAAACGCGATATAGCGAGGGATCACTGTACAACACTGTGTTCCCCATGTAGGTTTTGTTGCATGACAAACTGGATTTCGTGTATGATGAGGATTTCATGTATGACGTTGCAACTGTCTTCTTCATCGACTTTTTCCTTCGGATGTACGAACAATTATCGCAATGTATCGCTCATTGTGCCTTCTCTGTGATCTTCATGATGCCAAAATCTGTTTACAGCTGACCAGACACGTCAGAGCAACATCACGTGATACTTTGAAAAAGGTAGCTGAGAGCAGCAGAATCAGGTCACAAAATCCTTATATTTATAAAAACATGAAGACCTAATTAATCTAATTGCACAACCACTACTTATTTTCTTTTTGGCTACTAATATTATGACTGGGGCCCAGGCACAAACATCTCAGTGGACCTCAATACATAATTTTATATATTTATTTATTAAAGCAAATTCAGTTATTATTATTATTTTTTTCTTTCTCTATTACTCTATCACCCTATGGTTTCAACAAACACTCAAAGATAACTAGCTACATCCTGTGTCACTACAGGCTTCTGTTATGATACAGTACTGTTTGTTTTTGCAATTAGTCCCAGACCAATATTATTTACAACTTGGCTAATCTGTGAATATGTATTTGATGAGTCATATATGTTAAGAGTTCAATCCTTTACAGATGAAATTTGAATATATTACCTAAAAATAACTAAGTATTTCAGTTAATAAAAAGAAAATGTACACAATATTGAGTCCCTAAAATTATTGTTCTAGCTTTGATTTATTGAACGATAAGTCAATATAGTGAATATTGTGACAGGGTAAACTGCAGGTGTTTTTACTGCGGACCTGCTTGTTTCCATGGAGAAATATACATGTAATGCCATTATGTGTAACTTTCTGGGAGAAGCAATAACATTCTCAAGAAGACAAGTGGGTGGCATACTCTGCACCAGAAAAGTTCCACTTTTAAATAGTTCTGAAAAGCTCAGAAGTTGATTATTATATTCTCTCGAATTTGCTAATCAATATTAGATTTTTCCTGGTGAAATTAAAATGCGCAAAACACTTTGCATTTGAATATGAAATGGTTCAAAGCAGATCAGCATTTTGGAAAACACACAAAATTGGTTTTGCTGTCTCCTGTTTGGATCAATTGGCTTTCAGGCTGAGGCAGATGAAAAGGCAAATTTATTCTGGTTTTGGTCAAGGCTCTTGATCTAAATGGAATTATGGTGACTCAGAAAGGCACGTTGTGTTCAAAAGATTACTTCAAACGATAGTCACATTGTAAGAGGATCAAATATGGTTAAGTTTAAGACTATTAAATGGGCTGTACCTGATTTTTATGGTTTTGAAATCTAAAAAACAGAACTAGTTCACGTGCGCGATTTTTTGCATGTAATAAAGTAAAATCATTTTTTTCCCAGCACAGATATATTGTAAAAGCATCTATTTGACTGAAAATGAGACCACAGCGCATTCTCTGCATCAATTTATGAAGTATTTTACTCTATGAGAAGCAGGAAATGCACCGTTAGCATGCTAATGTTTGTTAGCTTTACCTGTGATGGCTCAGACTCGTGAAAAGTGCTTAGAAACTCATCACGCTGAATATCAACAATACTGGGACTGCATTAAGAAAGTGAGCGATACATGTGAGTGCTTTAAAGACTTTAACATGAACTAGCTCCGTTCTTAACGTCACAAAACCGTAAAAAATCAGGTACAGGGCCTTTAAGGACAAATTCAACGACATTGCACAAACTCTGACTGGACATGTCTCTCTCCTGTC
Source organism: Rhinogobius similis (assembly GCA_019453435.1). Taxonomy (NCBI): domain Eukaryota; kingdom Metazoa; phylum Chordata; class Actinopteri; order Gobiiformes; family Gobiidae; genus Rhinogobius; species Rhinogobius similis. Next base: position 7,857,114 of record CM033623.1, on the reverse strand, counting down.
CCCTCCACAGTCTGTTTGGTGCCTAAAACAAGTCCAGTCACTCTAGAACTCCAAAGAGCAGACTGTTCCTCCGTGTTGTGTGCAGCTTAGCAAAAGCGGCTCAGCTGTGACTTCCAAAACACAAGCTTTGCATCTCATTAAATCGGCCGCCTGTCTTTGTGGATAATTAAGAATGGGATTCTCACAGTCACTTGGCCCGCTAATGATCGCCACAGCCCGGCCTGACGCGCTCTGGCTCTGTCCTTAAAAAGTTTGCAGCGGTGGAGAAGTAAAGTTGGACGGAAAATGCTGAAGTCAAATTGTGCCAGCTAAAATTCACACTTGGCTAACTCTGTCTGTGCTAACTTCAGCGCTCGCTTGGCTTCACCTCTGCCAGTTCTCCTCACTCCGCTCAGCGTAAATGAAGCCGCAATTAGCTTCAAACTGGTCTGGGTAAAACTAGGCCAACTGTAATTTAAAGAGTACATATTCTGAATCGTTTTCATTGTTATTGGCTTTTAAACATGGTCTTGAGTATGTTTGCGTTGGCAGCTCATGTTTTAGAACTTAAAGGACAGGTATTATCCTTGAGTGACTTTTTGGAGCTTTTAACGATGCTCTAACATTGTTCTGACATCAAAAACATACCTGATTTGCATTTAGCTTCATTCACACCAGTTTGATGAATTCTGGTTTGAAAATCTTCTCTCCTTCAACCATTAAAAATCCTTCATTCTGATAAGTGATATGTCTCTGAGGGTTCTGTCTCAAATTACAATTATGACAACTGTGTGACTGCTCAAAAACACGGCTACCATAACAAGCAATGTGTATTTAAAATGTGTGTAATTGCCTCTGCAGCCAGTAGATGGAACCACAGCTAGCTTACTCTGGTGTTTTCCAAGGGAGGGATAAAGTTATATTGTTCTTTGGAAAACTTTTTTTTATTTTTAGTTCAGTAATAATAATGTCAATGTGCGATGTCAAAGTAAAAATTAGGGCTGTCAAAGTTAACGCTTTAACTCATGCGATTCATCATGAAAAACTGACGCATTAATCACAAATTGACGCAACTTAATCACAGTTTGATTTGACGAAACACGCTCTTTTAGATCACGCAGGAGGCTTTACCTGAGCGAAGGAGGAAGAGTAGGAGCTGTGCTGTAATCATAAGGTTCATTTTACACATATAATCCATCAGTCCTCACGTAGATGGGCGCAGGTCACTTAGCGGCTGATGTTTACGAGCGCGAAGCGGTGGATAACGGTTTGGCTTTGCTCCGCACGGCAGAACAAATCTAACACGCGGCGGAGAGCACGTATCGGACCAAACATTTAACCAAACTATTACTGGGCACTTGTAGACGCCAGACCACACCAGCTCCATCTTCCACCATAAAGTTCAGTTACTTATGTGTAACTATGGTTCCGTGAGTGTATGAAGGGCCCTTAATCCATTAAACCTGTAGTTTGGTCATGTTGACTTGATTTACCTGAAACATGAGTCACAGATTCAACATGAAATTCAATGTTTATATTTTATTAGTTGGGATTTTAAATAATAAATATATTGTTTAAAATCTGTGAAATTATACATTTTAAATGATTTGATTTTCAGAAGAAAATGTGCAAAAATACTTCAAAATGTAGATGTTAATAATGAAACTTGAAAAAGCGCACAATGTGATTAATTGTAATTTATCACAGTTCCAAAGTGTGATTAATCTGATAAATCTTTGAAATCGTTTGACAGCACTAAACATACTCCAGAGCAGAGCCAAATGCAGCCCTCAGGGTGATTTCTGATGGCCCCTGAGATGATTTTTAATTTGTATTATAAATGGCCCGTACAATGAAACACATAGAACCCGTCAAAACTTCAACTACCATAATGCACTGCAGCATTAGCGCCTACACGGCCCCTCCCCCGCTGCTCCTGCAGCACAGTGCCGAGAGTTGAACCCAGCATGGATACTCTGCACTTCTCCACGGACTTTTCAACTTTCCTCAACAATTAAATGGACAGAGAACACGTGGAATGTGAGCAGGAGCTTCAGGATCAGCTCAGAGAGAAGGCCACAGTGGGAGAAGCATAACTTTGTTTTTGTTTGGTGCTAATTTGCTCTTCAAGTAAAGTTAGGCTTCTCTGCATTGTGTTATGAAGTGAACATCGCAAATACACGCTCTGTGTCTGATAAAACTAAACCACTAGCACCAGCTGCATTGGCAAAGAGTCAGATTCAGGCAGTGTGTGAGAAGTATCCATGAGTTATTGGTGTACATCACACAAGGGGAGGGCATCTGACACTCCCACTTTCTCCCATGTGTCTTTCGGCTTTCTCTCCTCAATAACACGACAAAGCACTGCTGCAATACTTTGCTCACAGACAAACAACACTCGTCCTAAAGCTGCAGATACTTGGACTCATCCCAAAAATCAAAATCCCAGGCTTGTACAGATCACTGCATCAGTAATTATTGGGCCTAATAATACATGACTTAATTAATATCAACATGATTTATTATTAAAACACATAGTTTGACGTTTGTGGATTATAAGGTATTATCATTTCTAAATTATAAAATATACCAAATACACCCTGTAAATGTAAAACTTCTGGCAACTAAAATCTCCTACCGTATAGATTTTGCGGGTAAGGAAAATGTATTAGCGGGTTTAAAGTCTGTCTCTGTTGTGGCCCCCGACCAGCTCTGATTTTCTAAATTCGGCCCCTTCTCAAAATGAGTTTGACAGCCCTGCTCCAGAGCATGTGTAAACAACACAAGACACAAACAAACAAAACAAAGGATGCATAATATTTGTCCTTATACACTTACACATTACTTTACATCAACAGTGCTCTCTTTACTGATATTTGATATTAACATCCATCGAGCAGCAGTGGGAATTACCATAGGGAAAAAAAACAAAACAAAAGCTTGCCATTAAGCAAGCTGCCCATGACATGTTCATAGGACTGTATGCAGCTGAAGAAGGCAATCTTGTAGTGGAAAGAGATTCATGGACTTAAAACACTGTAGGAGAATTCTGGAAATATGCCTTGAGTTGTTTGAGGCTCAGAGTGAGAAAAAGTTGTAAAAAGGATGAATGAATCAAGTGTGAATTACGCTAATACAGTATAGCTTTGCTTAGGGAACAATGTGATGGTCAAATAGCTGTATGTGTTTTTGTGTGTTGAAAGACGTGAAAAACTAGTTTTCATCTGCAGCAGTGACTTTCTCACCTGTTCTGAGCGTCCTAATTATTCACCATGATGAGTTTACAAACCCTTTTCTCAACTCTCTGAGGTCCTCGCCCTTGCCCTCGTGGAAAAGCTTGCAACAACTATAGCATACTAAGAGAGCACTTCCTGTTTTGCGGGACAGACAGCACACAGCGGTCTCATTTTAACCCTTAGCACTGCTTTTATAATATATCTGTACAGGAGAAAAACTAATTTTGCTCAACTACATGGGGAAAATGGAGGGAGTCAAGACTCAAACAGCACCGTAAGTAAGGAAAGTTTTATATATTTGTATTTTTTTCATAGTTAGTTCAATTCTGCTGAATATGTTTTTCTTTTTTCTTTGTAATTTCTGGCGCTGTGTTTCCCAGGCCTGTGACAGAGGTGGAAAAGTGTTAATTGTCTACAGTTTGAGTTACAATGTAGACCTCCTGGTGCTGCAGACTGTAACAGATGTTCATTTGTTGTAAGGGTTGTGTCACATGGAAATGTTGTTAGGATAAGGTTGTTACTCATCTGAAAGCTGAAAATTAAAAGCCTCCTGTAGAGCTCACAACTTCTCAATAGAGGGCTTATATTTTTTATAACACATTTCTATTTTAAGAAGATGTAATATGCAAAAAAAAAAACCCATGTTATAATAGTTTTCCTTTCTTGCAAAAATGCTAAAAGTGCATATGACATGTGACTGAACAAACAAAGTGAACATGATTGTATTTAAGATTTTACTAAACAGTTTTACCCAGTTTGACAGTTTTTGTCATGTTTATAAAGTTATTTCCTGGTTGAACAAGTAATTCACAACTGTTACCAAGAAATCCTATTGTAAAGAAGGGCCAAAATTAATTCTATTTAAATTAAACACTAGTGAGAAATTAATAATAACTAATGTCTGATAATGCCTTTATGTTGTTGAATAATTGTTTAAACGGTCAGAAAATGTGTCAGTTGCTGTAAATTGTCCCTGTATTTTCATTTGTTGACATCACAGAGGGATTCTGTTTTAGGACTCAGCAACGCCAATTCAAAATCTTCATCATTGAAATAAAAAAATTAAAAATGGAATTTAACCAAATAACAAACAAAAACTTCACAATACAATACATTTATACAACATACATAACATACTCACCGTGCCCCTAGCCTCATACTAATCAATGGTACAATTATAAGTATGATTCGCTTTATTTATTTATTTTTATTTTTTAGGGGGGTATTATGTTTTATTTTTGATATCTTATTTAAAATATTTTGTCTTTTTTGTACATAATGTGTATCTGTTTATATATATATATTGTGTATATGTAGTATAACTTTTTTAATAAAACATAAACAAAATAAGCACTACTTCCTGTAATTTTAAGCTTTTATTTTTCAAAATTTCCTCACAAACTGCATCTTCACAAATGTAAAACTATGATAAACCTGAGCCCTCCTGCAAAACTAAGTCATAACTAGAAAAACACGAGAAATTACGACCTACATTAACAAACGTTTACAAATATGCTGGATAATATTATGACAAAAATGTAGAGGGTCGCAAAAGTTTGACAATTAAATTTAGATTTAACTTCACCAAGCGCCACCAGTCATCAGTCTTCGAAGAGTGACCTTAGAAAATGGAGCCTGAATTTACATATTTACTCTAAATACACATTGGTACACATTATAAACAACCATTTCCAATCCATATATACAAGTGACTGAAATAAACTAATCTAACTAACAATAAACAACCAGTAGTTTCTTGGTTTAAAAACGTCAAAATAACAGTTGTAATAACAGTCATAACAAAATGAATGGGATAGAGTGTTTATATTAGTACCAGCCTGTTCTAAACACATCCCTCCTGGAAAGCTTTTTTTTACATTAAACATACATTAACAATCCTTTATTGCATTGGCTGCTCTTTGAATGCGTTTCTGAAGCGTCTCTGAGTTCTCACATTATGAAAGAGTCTGACCTTTCCTCACAACCGCAGCCCAGACCCAATTAACACGTGTCCAAAGATTACTGAGAAGAAACCGAGGATCCGCGGCTTCTCAGGCCCACGCTAATCTCTCACACAGGACATGTTTGATGAGAACGGGCTGCGGTTCTTCATTTTAGTCTTTCATGTTATGTGCATTTGTGGGATTAAATTATTATCCCGATGATTGCATCAAAGAAGCACGTCCAGTCATTTGATAGAAAGCATCAGATACAGGGTTTAAGTCCAGGATTTGAGGCAAAGTGTGGATTATAAGAAAATACAGCTGTAATGATGATTAGGGGAATCTGTGATGAATTGGACTGGTTATGTCATGAAGGATTTTCTTGTGAGAATCTGTACAGAAAACATCAATAGTAAAAACTGTTTGTCCTCGCTGCGCTGCTTGATGTGGACAGACTTCTAGTAAGACATCAAATTAGGCGTTTCAAGACAATGGCATGGACCACATTTTTACCAAAAATGTAAAATCCACAGTTTCCATGGTGAAGAGGTCCTTGAACTCGCAATATTACAACAATACCCTGCATTGTAACAAATCTATTTATATATCCAATCCTCTAAAAGAAGGCTAAAGCTAGAGCAAACAAGAAATTACTTCCGGTTTATCGTTACTTTTTTTTCTTCATTTATTCCACTTTATGCAGTGTTTAACGTCTCTTTATGAAATGTGTTGGGTTCGGACGATATTAGATGCAAAGCGGAAATGTAATATTTTCTTTGTGGCAAACAGTAAACAGCTGATGCTAACATGCGCGAGATTCCCCAGTTTGATTCAGTGCAGAATTTGCGTCAACATGTTATCTATGTCCGGATGCATGACCAAACTACAACTACAAGAGGTGGAAACTACACCGCAGACGCCTAAATGTGCGACTCTGCTGGAGTTACAGGCCGCATGTGCAACAACTTGTGAATCTGACGCGAAGCAAAAAGACCAAAGGGAGTTTATGCGGAAAGACAACGACAAAAATCCACGTTTCCTCGTCTCACGTAGGGTGGACTTTGCTTCGTCTGAGCGGTGAGTGAATTGATGAAGTCGCCGTACGTCACAGGGAAACTGAACTGAAGTGAAGTAAACAGCAGGTTGTTGCACCGTGTGGCTGTCATAACACTGCACATGCCCTGTTGACCATCGCCAAATGTCATTTTCACGCGTAGAATGAAATCATGATTTCATACAGACACCTGTTTGTGCGCGTGTGTGTTTGTGTGTTTGTGTGTGCGTGTCTGTGTGAGGCTGGGCGCTGACGCTGTCCTGTAGCAGAGAGTCAGGAGCAGCGTCTAATAATGAACTCTTTATGCCTTTTTTCTGGTGTATCTTGATCATTCTACAAACGTTACATGAGTCCTGACGCTATTTTTGTGTGAGTACTAAATAAACGTATGTAACTGCACGGGAAAAAACTAAACTAAACTGGACCCCCTTCCAAAATTCTGTTCCCGCGGCTATGATGCTATATATAACTTTTAAACGTACTCACTGATGGCCCCTTGCCCCCTTCAAACAGGGGTTTGATGTTTGCACTAGTACATTTCCGCCCCTGCTTTTACGATCACACGCAGCCATTCTCCTGCTCCTCTGTAAAGCAGCGTGATTTTCAACCTTTTTTGAGTCGCGGCAAACTTTGTTTGGTTGAAAAGTTACCACAGCACATCACCAGATAAACAAAATCTGATATATTGTGTAATGTGTCAAAAAATGTTTGTGCACTGTCTAGTTCTTAAAATTTTGCAGTTGTGATTGTTTTTTTGCTTTCTTTTCTGTTGTAGAAATATGTTCCATTCACTTCAAATAGTATTTTTTATTTAAATCCATGTATGAATCCAAATGGGACATTTTATCATTGGCTCTAGAGAACGTTCAGGCTGCAAACTGTAGACGCTTTCTGTTACATTGTTTAAAACATGATTAAGACATTTGTAAAAAGTTGTTTTTCATCAACTAAAGCTTTTGCTACTCATGGGTGGTAGAATACGTATGCAGAGTCAGCCCTGTTCCACACTGTGCCCCCGCCCCGCTCTGTCTGTGTTTAAACTGTATTTTTTACAGTGGAGCTTACATGCACATCTCAAACGCTCTTTGGAGAGAGAGAAAGTTAATTTTGAAATGATACAGAACTAAAGACAATGTAGGCCCACCTTAGGCTCCCTGTTTATTTGCAAAAGAACAGTTTAGCTGCTGCACAAATAGTCTTTTCTGTCAATCAATCCAAACTGGTCAAGCTGGTGCCCCTCTGAGAACTCGATGCCCTACGCGCTGTGTTATATGTGGAATGGGAACGGTGCCACTGCCTCAAAGTCCATGAAAACATTTAACTTTTAATAAACTTGAGCAAACAGATGAGTGCAGAGAAACATCGAGGTCAACTGATTTTAGTGTAACGCTTTCTTGTGGCCAAATAAGGCTACAACTGATAGATAACATTTGAACTGTTTCAGACGTTTTAAACAATGAAAATATAGTAAAGCTGACAACTAACATTCGGCAGGAGTATGACAGTGTGCTAGCTTTGTTTTGCTAAGTCTGTTTGTTCAAATTGTACGTTTCCATCACGAGAAATACAGCAGTTTATCACAAAATCAAGTCAGCGTTAGGTGAGACATTATTATTTCCTTTGTACTGTCTTTTCTTTCTTTCTCTCTCCTGAGTTGGTGAACTTTTATCCAATCATCTCACAGTAAGTACAAATAACCCCGCATGGTTCGCTTTAGACAATGCAAGCAATTTACTTTTCAAAGCCAATAGAAACAAAACTATAGAATTCCTTGCTTGTGTCAAACTAATTATGTCTATTGTATCTGTTGTATTCATATTGTGAGTATGTTTATGCCTGTTGAATAACGCTGCAGTTCAATTTTCGTACGGGACAAATCAAGCTATTTCAACTATGAGTGAAGGAGAGACACAGTATGACCAATGCCAAAGCTGTTCACAATGATGTAGCTCTTATGTCCTTTAGTTGCAGTTGAATAGATAAATAAAAGAACCCTTATGCTCCTCAACAAGTCAAGCCATCTTGGATTGATCATGCATTATACAATTCCTTATCACCTGCTCCTGAGGGTGTTCACGGTTAACCAATAGCCGAATAACCGTGACTAAATTCGGAGTGAAGATATCTTTGCATGGTTAACTGGCATGTCTTTTTTTTGCCTTGTTTACTCTGTTGTAATACACAATTAAGCAACCAGAGGGCGCCCGATTGAGCACCCTCATGCAACTATGATGACTCTGAGTGTAAACAAGTCGACTAAACTCCAAATGAATGGGTTTATCCCATAAAGATGAAACAAACTTGAGCCACTGCAGCCTTACTGAATTAATATTGACCTTACATGGTTTACACCTATTTTGCTACAGTTACTTTTTGAGCTTTTAACCATGTTCTAACAATGTTCCGTCATCAAAAACATACCTGGGGTTGCATTCAGCTTCCATCATGCTATTTTGAGGAATGTTTATTAGAAAATCCTCTCCCATCCGAGCGTCGAAAACACTTCCTGCTGAACGACCTCGATCTATGACATTTTTTACGATTTCACACGTCACTTATCTGAGAATCTTCTGCTGTTTTAAGTCCTTAAATCATCGCCAGACTCGCTCTGAGCATTTCTGCAGTCTAAACCATAGAACTATAATAAAACCTGGAAGATGAATCCAAGATGGCCGTCCTGTTTATCCCTATGGAGAGTGCTCATTGGCGCATGACCCCAAAAAAGTTTCTTACTTCCGCATTTACTTCCTGATACGATGGCTGCCATCTTTGTTTTACTTCCTGATACGATGGCTGCCATCTTTGTTTTACTTCCTGAAACGATGGCTGCCATCTTTGTTTTAGGGCGCCACGTGACGACAATCCCCCACTTCATATAAAAACGGTAATTTCGGTGATTTTAGAAACGGTAGAAAAGAACATTTCCTTCTATTTTATTTAAATACCGATAATAATTCAGTCCTGTCTGCAATTATAATGTTCAATTTTAGAAAAAGGCTGGTTCCAAGAGGCTGCAGTACCTCGCACGGCCACAAATCAATCTGGGACCACAGTCAGAGTTCAGTTCATTTAATACATCCATGGTCTAAACACGTTCACTGCTGCTACTAGCTCGATCATCGCATGTCACGCAGTGCCTTAAAGTGAAAACATAACTAAATTGTGTAAAAGTGGTAAACGCCATCTACTGGCTGCATAAACTCGGTGCCAGAGCAAACTGCAGAGGATTGTCCTTTTTTTCCCCTTCAAAACACGAAATGACAAATTTAAGGCCCTCAAGAGCATGTTTAAAGTCTAATAACAACATGAAAAATGCACAATATTTTTTCTTTAAAGGTCCCATAACATGCAAAATCGACTTTTCAGAGGTTTTAACCTTCCTACAGTGCTATTTGGGCCTCGTATGTGTGCCCAAAGTGGTTTTTTGATTGATTCCCGCATGCTTTCGCTAGAGAACTGTCTTTTTCGTCCCCCTCGGCTGAGCAGGCAGACGAGGGGCTCATCCCATGGATGACGCGGCTTCCCATGGATGACGCGGTGTTTAAGCCACACCTCCAGGAAGTGCGCAGCCGCAGAATAAACACAGCTAATGCTAATGCTACACAGTAATTACACGATGGATACGACAGATCGAAGAGTTAGCTTGTTATTTACCAAACGGCAACGTCCGTCGTCGAGGCCCTGGAGCACGTCAAACTCCAGGTCAGATCCAGGATGTAGGACTCAGCACGACGCACCGTCAGGACCATAGACTGTAGATATCAGTGGACCATGTTAGCATGCTAGCCGCCGCGTTCCAAATAGGAAGCAGCTATGGAGGCGCTCCTGGCTCCATAAAGCCGAGCTGCCATTCACTTTCTATTGGGACACTGGTGCCCTTTACTCTGTAACTGTTTCTGTCAAGCTCACCATCTTGAAACTAAAACGTCTGTTTTGACACACTCTACATGAATCAGGTTTTTTTTTTTCCGTTAGGTTGTTCATAAATCAAGTTATTAGCAATAATAACTGACCAATCAGGTGCTTCCTTTTCCAGGGGCCGTTTTCGCTCGTGTTAGCAACAGGTTTGATTGACAGCTAGTGCCGCACGTTGCCGCCGTCTCCTCTCACCGAGGGGCGGATACCGTTAGCAACCGTGCTCCTGATTAGTCCGTGTGGTTGCCACGATACGCACTCGGATTTCCAAATATGGAGTCTGGCTCCGCTTTAGCCGCTATAACTGCTAGCCGCGATGGGCTTCATTTGGCTGGAGGCAAACGCTATGGGTGACGTCACAATCCCTTAGTCCACTGATCTACAGTCTATGGTCAGGACGGATAAAAGGTTTATTCCTGTGTTTGTGTATCGCTGTTTACCGGAGCACACGGCGCATGCGCACTATCTCCGCTCTAGGCTTCGGCACGAGTTGGGCGGGGGAGGCGCGTGAGTTGGGCGGGGGAGGCAGCCCGCTCTCTGTTCGGGGGGGCCAGATCTCAGAGGGAGCCGTTTGCTTTTGCAAGGAGGGGGGCCAGTCCAAGAAATGGGTGTTTTTTGGAAACTGTTATGTTATGGATACTGTACAACGCAAAATTTTATCAACAAAGCCCTTAGAATAGACTGTGTAAAGGGCAAAATAGCAGAATATGGGACCTTTAACTTGGATTTCACGTTGGTGAACACTTTCAGATGGAAAACTATGAATATTTTTACCTTCAGAAGTTAAAGTAAGTGGGTAACATTAGCGACTTTACAACATGATCATGCATAATCACTACAACAGTGCATCAAAACAGGTGGCCAGTTTAAAACCTGTTGCTGTCGCCCTTCTCCGAGTTTACAACATAATGCTATGAGATCTAATATTGTTAAAAAATAGAACAAAAAAGTGTTAACGCTGAAGTGCTCTGATGATCGGTGAAAGAAAATCATTTGATCCTGCACCACTATTTTCCCCTTTTATTTTGATCAAACAATAGACATTCTGCAGGGTTAGAATTGTAACACTTGAAATCAGTTGATTCTTAAAGTATTTGAAACTCCAGAAATCAAAAACACGGTTGTCTGTCGAGTGATTGCACGACTGAGGTTGAAAATATTTGGTCACCGATTGGGAAAGTTTGAGAATCCCTTACAAATCTTAGAAAAGCGTACAATCATCGAAAGCGTCTCCAAATCCCAGTGTCAAGAAATTAGTTCCTCAGTTGGTGGCCTTCGAGAAAAATATGATGAAAATGGTTCAGCAAATCAATAAAAAGTATAAACAATAAGTTTGAGTGCATGTCTAACCCAACTGCCGGCTCAAATGTGACTACTCAAGAAAATCTCCACATTTAATTCATTCCTGTCACAAGGCCAAACCTCTCAGTCAAAGTGTTCAGAAATGCCGCCTTGCCAGAAAAGTTTGTGATAGTCTGAGCAATAGTGAGTATCCAGGGGTTGAAGTTAAAAATGTAAACTCTGTATTGCTGCTGTTTCTGTTCACGGGGACGTCCCTAGCTGTAACTTAGAATATGCACAGGCCACGAGAGAAAAATCCAGTCTTATAGCCTAATATTTATCTCACTATAAAGTTGAATTCAGCTCTATCCAACTCACGGGTTCCCACGCCAGACTGATATACACTGCACCCTGAATTGAGTTCTGCACATTTATCACTCTGGGAAGTCTCGCCAAAAGCCGCCAGGAAAAGGCAGAACGTCATGATGAATGTTTGAAGCTGATTGGTCGACCACAGCGGAACAAGTTGAGAAATCAAACTGTTGTTAAAAGCAGTGGTCCGAGAATAATCAAATGTCGCCAGCCAGGTTAAAGGTGCTGTGCCTATTTTTTACTGTTATGAAACAAAACAGAACAAACAAACAGAACCAGTTTGTTTTAAAGTCAAATAATTTCTAATCACTTTTCACGAGTGTAGGAGTGAGTTTTGCTGTCTTTGTTGAAGTGAACAAATTTAGCATACAAAAGGCGCACTTCCTGCTTCTCGTAGAATAAAGCATTCTGTAAATAGATGCAGAGAAAGCGCTGTGGTCTCATTTTCACTCAAATAAATGCTTTTACAATATGTCTGTACTGGGGCAACACAAGTTTACTTTACTTTTTAATGAACTAGTTCTGTTTTTCATGTTTCAAAACAGTAAAAATCAGGTACAGCCCCTTTAAGTTCCTATAGTAATTGACTTGATTGAGTTTTATAGAACTGAAATAACAACAAAGTTAGCTAGACCTTTTTGTCGACTTCTCTAAAGCCCTCCACACTGTCTACATACTGTGCTTGAGAGTATTGGGCTCTCATGTCATACTGTTGGTTTGCAAACGACCTTTCTGACGGGACACAGTGTGTAAAGGTTCAGAACCAAAAATATCCTTTTTTTTAAAGTATCCTCACAAGAATACATTTTTGTGAGGACACTTATTATTATCTTCCTAAATAATCTAAAAAATATCAGATACAAATGTTTAAGACCCAAACTGTCCAGCAACGGATGCAAGCTATGTGTTTATTAAAGGGCTTGTACCTGATTTTGAACCGTGAGACCGGAACATGTTTTTGTTAGAAGCTTTAGCCCCGCCCACATAGTCCTCCCTTTCACTCAGTATTGCACCATGACTCAGAAACAACTGTCTGGAATAGTCTTATGCAGTTGGTTCCTCTAATCGTAGGAAAGGTTTCAGAGGTTGTCATCCGCACGCCGTTTGAAGATCGAGACGTTTCGACTTTTATCCAAAAGTCATTGACAATGGCTTTTCAAACGGCTTTCGATCTTCAAACGACGTCCGTATGACAACCTCTGAAACCTTTCCTACGATGGACCACAACTGGACGAATGAGGGTTTACATCGACGAATTTTGGTTCCTCTAACTCTTTTTACAATTAGTTTTTAGCACTTTTGAAACAGCACCACGACAGAATCACATGTCTGAGATAGTATCAAGCAGTTATTTTCCCATGATTTATAGTCTACAGTATGCCTGATTGGCTGAAAAGAGGTGACCCTGGCAAACATTTCCGCACTATTTTTTCCTAACAAAGTGTGTTTATAATATGCACAGATTATACATTACAAACCCAGTGTCTTTCCATGAAGTTGCTTCTACCAAACAATGCGTAATGTAAAGAGATTTTATCTTAACTATAGAAAATAAAAATCAGGTACAGGTCCTTTAAGTTGTGCGCACGAGATAATGAATTTGTTCCCTTAAGACAGTATCTGGTTCCCTAAAGATAAATAACTTGTTCAGATAATAATGTAGTTCCCTCAAGATAATATCTCGTTCTTTCAAGATGATTATCTCGTTTCAAGTTAATCATCTCTTTCATTGTAGATATTTTTTTGAGGCCACATGTTAATATATATTTTTCTTACGTCCTCCGCAGGGCTCAGTAGAAATAATATAACAAAATAATAATAATAAAATTATTTTAGCTTGACTTACAGAGGACATCTCCTCCCCAGTTTGTACTGATTTTAAATTAAAATGAATGTGTAGATAAATTAAAATATAAACTACAGTGCACCACCATAGCCCATGTTGGTAATGCAGTGTCAATATTTGGGTATAAATCAGCCCAACACGTCACCCCCATAGCCCATGTTGGTAATCAAAAAAGAAAGTATCTCACCTTTTTTCTTTCCACTGCTGATGAGTTCAGAAGATGAACTCACAGTGAAGCGTAGCCGAATTTCTCACGACGGCTGAAAATCCTGTTTCCTGTGAATGCACCTCGAGGGAAATCTTATTTTGGAGCTGTTGGACACAAACACAAAGCTGGAAGTTATTGAGCGCCGAGGCTGGCGTTGCAGTGATAGGCAGTTTGTATTGAGACAGCGGCGGTATGTGAACAGAGCAAAGCGGTGAAAGAAAGACCAGAGACACCACATTCAGCCGACTGTGGTGAGGGACACAGCTCATTTGGCACTTAATAACCCCACATTATTCTGCGCTAATATACTCAGCTACACGTCTGCTACTGCTACTGTTTTACACAAAACAAAAATCTGTCTGTTTTGTGGGTAAAATGTAAACAAAATGTGCAAAATGATGGCATAAAGAGCATATCGGACGTTGGAGCAGAAACATTTGACAAGCTTGTGTGGAGTTTTGTTTGAAAAGCAAAAGTCTGATTGTTGCTTTGGGACCAGTTGATGGATAGAAACAGTATTTGAAAGTAGTATTTAATTTATGTTCCTGTATCTTCAAGACCTAAAGCGACACTGTGCAAAGTTCTCACCGATGTCAAGACTCAAGCAACAAAATCCAAATGGAAAATCTGTAATCGCTTAGAAATATAGAGATCTTGGCTGCAGAAAAGAAAGCCATTATGAAGAAAGGGATGACTCAGACTGCACCAACAATCAAGGACTGGACTGAAATTATGCCTGACATTCGAAAAACGGAAAAAATTACATTCAGACTTTATTTGAAAATGGACCTCTTTGACAGACTGTATTTTGTTCCATGTTTTGTGTTATGTGTTTACATTTTGAAATACATTTTGGAAAGAAAGGGAAAAAAATGACACATGTAGATTAAAAAAAAAATCTGATAAGAGCAGCTATTCGAAATATTATAATCTGCTACAAACAGTCCACAGTTTATGGCTAAAGGCACTTGTAATTTTCTGCCAGAGAAGGGTCTGGCTGCAGCTGATGGGCGCCATGTTGAGTGGAGCTCCACTTGCTCCACAGCCAGTTTGGTTTAATACTACCCTGACCTTACCCAGCTCCACTCAGCTGCCAGTGATGGCAGCATCTGTAACTAGACTCTCTCGGCCAGATTTGAGTTTGACCACACCCCCAATTTTAACCCCCAAAACTCTGACATTAAAAAAGAAAAGACTTACATTTCACTCAGATAATATTTAATATATCAACATCAACTGTGCCAAGTTCTAAGAAAATCCATGAAAATTAAGTTTAATTATTTTCCTGAAACCTGCAGCTTTTAATGGAACGGTCCCATAGAAATGTACAAATGCATGAGAATTCTATGTATTTGTTGGTTTGGCTGCAGTATGGATTATTATTCTGCTACAGTATATGACCTGTTTGAGATACAGAGCTCATCTTGGGCTTAAATGGTTTAAATTTTTTCCATTTACTTATCACACAGTAATGTCATGAGGTCACAATGTAACACTTTGTGACGAGAATTTGAACATGAGACACATTTTTCAATATATTGTCTAATAATTGGAAATCAATATGAATAAACCCTAATCATGTTATATTTCTGTATTCCTTATACTGTCAGCATTCTTTGTCCCAAATTTCACGACATTGTAACACTGTATATGACTACAGCACCACATTTTCACAAAATCCTGTCTGAGGCTCGATTCAAGAAAGGGGTTTTGGGAGTCCAGGGACCAAACGGGGCTGAGTTGAAACAAAAGACTTGAACTCACAATGGCCCGAGGTATGCACTAACGAAAAATAATAGAAAGAATAAGGTAGCAAAATATATACGTAGAAGTGGGCTGGCTCTAGGGCTATTTCTTTTGCTCTCTGTGTCATATTTATCCTTTTTATATTTGAACTAAATCTACTAGTTATCCATCGTCACATTCCTTTACAGATAGTTTTACTGATATCTCTATATTTCTGTCATAACCCTGTACCTGACATGACGATCGCGAGGCTCATCATCGTGTGTGTTTCGCCAGCAGACAGAGAGATGTAGAGAGAGCGCAGAGGGATCGGGGAGCGCGGCGGTGGTTCTTGGGCCCTGGGGGACTCTTTCTGCTCCAGCCTACACACTGTACTCCCGGCTTGTGCGAGAAGAGGAGCTACCAGAGCTTCAGCGCGCAGCGAGCCGGGAGAGGAGGTTTGGGCTGCGAGGAACAAGGCGTCAGTGTTCGAGAAGTTTTGTTTCAGTACACGCTGCTCTTGCCCTGGAGTTGAACCGGCGGCTTGAGTCATTCTCGAGTTTTTGCCTCAGTTGTCGATCTTTGTGGTTTGCCGGTTTACTTTTGTTTTGCGAGCCGACCGCTACCTGCTGCTGGGAGGTGATTGCAAATGCCAAAATGAGTAAATAACATTCAGAAACTGGTTCGGATATTTTCTACGTTGGATTAGCGTTTTCCTATTTTTCTCGTGTTGAATCACAGCTGCTTCTGATCTTTCTTACGTAATCCAATCTCCTGCAAATTAAAGAGTGGAAGAAAATGTTAACTGAAAGCGTCTGAATGGAGATACATATGTTTAATGTCATACTGTGGAACATTCTAGGCAAAGCGATAACGTCTCCACGGAAACAAGCAGGTAACGCATCCTCAACCAGAAAAATTATGCGTATAAATATTATGCTAAGTTCGCTTTTTTTTGCTGCTGTGTTTAGCTTCATTCACGCTATCATGTTTACAAGGTCCTCTCCGTCTGAGCCTCAGGAATAGCTCCGTTTGAAGTTCCCCAGGTTTGCGTCGTCGCCGGTAGAGCTCCATAAATCGCCGCCCATTCCGAAGCGTTTCTGGGGTCAAATCATGTTCATTACGACTGTGCGCCTGCGGGAATCACTAAAAGGTCAGCGTTTTATTCCAGAGGCGGTGCGTAGCATTCTAATTTTTCCGTATTTTCCGTGCAAATTTGATTAACTTTTATCTTTTATTCAAGCTCAAACTGCTCCATGTTAACTAATTCACGCTTTACAAATGTGTCTTATTGAAACCCCAATAGTTCAGTTCTAAAGCTCACGTGTGAAACCTTTTCCTTTACACGATATGAACATGAGCTCGAGGATTATCATCGTGTGTGCGCTTTTCGCCAGAAAGATAGAGAGAGCGCGGAGGGATTGAGGAGCGCGGTGGTGCTTCTCATGGTTCTTAGACTTTTAGTTAACCAGATAAGAACCCATAGTGACCGAAACCTTTATTTAAAAGGTGACCTGGGCCAAATTGCAAATGTTCATTTTTGACAGTATTTTCGCACAATTAGGGTATGGTTAGGGTTAGATTTAGCAACAGTTCATTTAGTTAAAATTTGGGTTTTTGAATATAGAGCACTAGTCCTGCGCCACAACAAAATGCCTAAAGGTTGATTTATAGTCTTCCGTCAAATCCATGTGGAAGTGCCGCACACTGACTGACTAATCAGAATGCTTGGGGTTCTTGCCGTGTACGTGCTGTGTCTGTGCACCTCACGTCGACGTGCCGTGGACCGCCAGTGCTGTGATTAATCCACACAGACTACAAAACTGATTAAATACAACGGCTGGGGTTTGGGACAGAAATGTTTGCACACAAGCCTAATGTGATAGTTTATTGTGCCAGTAAATACAATATATAAATGCAAACTAAGCACGTGACTGAGGTGGACCTGACGGAGGATTATAAACCAGCCTTTACATTCAGGGAGTCCCGCATGTCTGCATTAGCAAGTCAGAAGCAAGCTAGCTTTTGTTTATTTCAATACTGTAATTCATTCTGCTGCCAGTAGATGGCATATTAACACTAAACCCAGATGAGGGAACCCGCCCGATACAAACGAATGTGTGCTTTTCAATACATACCTTATTTTAAGTTCTAAAACGTGAAATGCAAAATAAAGGCACTTGAGCAGGTTTAAACATACAGTATTTATCCAGCATTTCTTCCATTATGTGTGTTTTTATTGCACAAATCACCTTGAACAACATGCTCCACTGTGGAACATTCCAGGCAAAGCATAAGCCTGCAACGATTAACTGAGTATAAAAACTCAGCGGCATCAGTAACACACTTAACTCATACATATTCTGCAGATTATATGATCAAGGTTATTATCATCATCCAGAATAATTCCCTCTCATATATTTTTACCTTTATTTGGTGTCAATGTACAATAGAAATAACTGCTTGACGAGTCGACTACTAAAACAATCACACATAGTTCCCCTTTAATCGCACCAAACTATTTATTCCTTCATATTAACTACAACTTTATGAGAATACTTCAGATTTTCAGCTCAACAACAGCTAAAAAAGGAGATAAATGGCAAAGTACAGAGTTGAATCAGCAGGTGTACTAAGAGTGCCGTTTTGAAAAGTCATTGCTGGCTTGAATTATGTTTTCAAAAGCCAAATGTATTTTAAAGCAAGCCACATATTATTCACTCCGTCTTCGAAAACATCCTCTCAACATTATTTTCATTGGTAATATCTGTAGAGGACGGGAACAAAAAGGTAGCGGATAAAGACCAGCCAGCCATGTAAACTCTATTCTATTCTGCCTCTATACAGTGCGCGAATGCACTTCTGTCCATTTAGACCCGTGCTCGTACCACAGAATCAAACCTTCTAACATCAGACTCAGAGAGCTGATATAATGGAAGCTTTGTCAGACTGTTGTCAAGGATACAAGGACAAAGTAGGTCTTACCGACTCTTTGCTTCTTGAAGGTGAGAATCATATAAGAGACATAAAATGGAACTTTGCTTTAACCAGGTCTTTCACAACATCGATGAGTTGAAGTTTACGTCAGTGTCATCAGTAAATGTGGCCCTCACTCCGATTTTTTGTTGGCCCTCTGGCTTTCCGTCCAATTGGCCCATACTGCGTGAAGTGATTTAATTTATTTTAATGATTGTGTCTAGCATGCCTAAGGGATTAAAAGAAAACCATTAACAAAATACGTACAGTAGAACAAACATTGACGTTACTTTGACTTTTTTTTTTTTTTTTTTCCACACTTGGATGTCTCTTGAGGTCCGTCAGATTGATGTCAGCTGGCAGGGACTCAAGGCTCTGAAACAGTTCTCGCAATATGACAATAAAGTGGCGCAGTGTACTTTTAAACAAGAAAAAGACCCACAAAATACTCTGGAATTGTCTGGAGCTGGTGTGAGTAATTAAAGAACAGGAGGCGTGAGTTGCTTTTGGTGGCGATGGTACCATATATTGCGAAATGTGAAAAAGTATTTACAGAACAAAAAGAAAACACAATAACAGCCCCAAATATGTACGGACTGCAGTGTTGAAACTGGTTTGAGTGAGGGAGAAAAGTACACTTTGAACTAAGTACTGAGTTCAATTGATTGTTGCAACAAATTGTCCAAAAAAATAAGTAATTCCAGAAACAACACGGGTGGTTTCACGATAACTGATACGACAGCGGCTTCGAGTTCACAAAATATAGTCCATATATCAAGAAACGGATGTGCAGATGTCAAGGTCAGTTTAAAAAGAGCGGTCAGACAGGACAGATCAGAAACACCCGGCCAAATCCTCTTAAAGGAAACAAGGTCCCTCCCCACACGTCTGACTAGAGGTTGAGTGACAGGTTGAATAGTGCTCCGCATGCTACGATTGGTCGAGCTCGGTCACGTGACTAGGTTGCGTGAGGCTTGTAACGTATGACGTATTAGCAAGGTGCTTTGAGGACACGGAGGGCAGGGCATTTATAGCGATTATAGCGAACAGATTTTAACCTGGGTTACAATAACACTGTAAAATTATAAATGAAAACCATGTATTTAAAACAGCTGGAACATGTGTTAAAATGCACCAACAAAAAGGTATGGTCTGATATCTCAGGAAGGACCCCCAAACCCCCCTGGTCAAAGCTGTGTAGGACATGAAAGCTATCGCAGAGATGAATTAGAATTTTCCTATAGATCCCCAAATGTATGAACCTGTCTGGCCACCACACTTAAAAAACAAAAACAAAAGAACAAAAACAAACAAACAAACAAACAAACAAACAAACAAACAAACAGCAAAGACGACAGAAATGTTATAGAAAATCACACTTGATGAGGAGAGGCCTGTACTTACTTTTGCCTTGGGCCTCCACATTTCTAGGTCCGCCACTGGTGTAATCTTCATCGTTGGAACCGCTGGATGCAGAGGGTGTTACTAAAGCAGGTCCTGTGGAACACATCAGGCCGGTGGATGGTGCTGATAGAGGGGGTCCGTACAGGAGCACTGTCTGGGGCCCCCACAAGAGGTGACATTGCGCACTTTGCTGAGGTTTTAAAGGACAAATATTATGCATTATTTGTGTAGTTAATGGCCTTTAAACAAGTTCTGGAGTATCTTTACTTTGATTGGTATGCTAAGCTATCACATAGTTGCAGTGATCGTGTTTACACAACAGAAATGCTAAGAGCAATTGGCGATTCTCGGAAAAGTGACTTCTAAACTCAGAGAAAAACGTCATTGATTTAGGGAGTTCAGCAGGAAGTGTTTTTGACAGTCGGAGGGGAGAGGGTTTTCTAACCAGCGTTCCTCAAACTTCATTGAAAGCAGCTAAATGCAACTCCAGGTATGTTTTAATGACAGAACATTGGTAGAACATGATTAAAAGCTCAAAAAAGCCACAATAGCGTAATATGTGTCCTCAATCAGGTGCCTTCTTTCACCGAGGTCCGCTCCAGCTTTCATTAGCAACAGGTTTGATTGACAGCTTGCACAGCATTGTCCAAGGTAGACACATTCTTCAAACAACTGGACCTGACGTTGTGGATGGTGATTAGTTCAGTCGCGGCAGTCGGTTTGTACACATGTACTTCACAACACGTTACAGTACAAATGTCTTACAGGTCTGTCACTTCTTCCAGACATTTATAACATTAGGATTAAATTTTATCTGGCTGTCGTCACTACACAAAACAGACTTTTCCTCTAATTTGAAAATGGACCAATTTGAAAGTCTCTGAACCAATTTCACTTTGGACAATATGACTCTGTGCCTTTTCTCAATGTCTTTGGCTTGTGTAACCAAGCGGTGGGACCAAAGCGAATTTAAACAAAACCACCAACAACGTCACCCAGAGAGATGGCTCTGGGACCAAAATAAAATAAAATAAAACAAATATAAGGCACACAGGTAAGTACATCATCTGAGGCAGGTGTTCCAGTTACGTTCAGTTTATTTAATGTGCAGTAGTAGTAACTTAGTTAAGCTCTTGTTTGTCCATAGAGTTTCACTCCATTGTAGTTCTTGTCACGTTTTCATTTCAAGTTCATTCATTCATACAATTATATTTTAGTTTCAGTTCAAATAAAAAGACAAAGCGGGACAAAGCGGAAAAAAGCACAGAGTGGCAGGAGCTGCAGGGCCAGTGCCATTGAACTCCCTGAAGAAAGATTGTTACATTAGTTTAAATGAGTTGATTTCGGTCAGGTGAGCCTGGACAAGTTGGATTATAACCTTTCTTTTTATTCATTTTTATTTGTTCTCTCTCTGGTGGTGTTCCGTTTTTGTGTTTTTCTGTTCTGTGTTATATTCTTAAAAACTGAACAATCTGTATGATACAATAAACTGAACAGTGCCTGTAAAACTACAGAGACAAGACTTGAAAGTTTATACAAACAGCACAGGAATGACTCCATAACAAAATCCTTCAGAATATACAGGAAAAGGTCTAGTTTTTTGACAAATACCTAGAATTAAAGTTCTAAACTATTTAAAAGTCTGATGTTCAGTCTAACCTCTGTTAAATGCACGATTTTTTAATGACTCACTTTATTGAGTCTATGGCCCGCCACTTTCTATATCTTTCAGGTCCTTGATGGAAAAAGGTTTGGCCGCCCCTGTTTCAGAAAAAAGCACGATAAAGCTCTATATATGTGATCAGAAAATAAAGCACAATATGTCCTTTTGAGTACATATTGCCGATGATAAAAATCCTTGAATGATCCCAGACCACTCTGCGCTCTTGTAATAATGTCTGTATTTATTTTCTCTTCCTGTTGGTGCAGAGGATCAGATGGCCATTCAGTGCACTGTTTATATTGATCTTTAATACGTCTCTCAAATCAACCTCTCCAGTGACAACAGTTATTACGGCTCTTCCAAGAACTGTGCGCGGTAACACGAGCGTGGCTGTATGTTTAAGATGTAAAGATGTAATGTTGCACCGCAGGGACCAGGGACGGCTTCAGTCCTCTGCTTCTCAACTGGTTTTACTGTGGAACCGACAGTATGTTTATTGTTATGATCCATTTGGGACTTTTTTATTGTTTAAATCATGTCACGCCATCAGCCCTGTGGTCCAGTAATATGAAAGTGTAGCGTTTAAGGACACATTTTATGATAATTTGAGCTTTTAATTATGTTATAAGATTGTTCTGTCATCAAAAACATACCTGGAGTTGTATTTAACTCCACTGCTGCTTGTTTGATGAATCCTGTTTGGTAAGTGGTTTTGTGTGTTGTGGCGGACATTCATTGGTTTTATTGTGTTTTAACGATTGCAATTTTACGTTCTTACATGCTTTTTTAGTGTTTTAAACAATTTCCTCCTTTTGGGACCAACTCACAACCCTCCCATGTGACTGTTCTGCTCCAATCCTGGGTGTGGAGCAGAACAGTTGGAGCAATCAATTCAGCTGTGCATTGGTGCTAAAAAGCCAGTTTTCACCTTGTTCACCTTATTCCGGAAGTTGCTGTGGGCACCGCCATCTTTTTCCGTTGTAGTTTACATGGGGCATGCGAGCTCGACAGAAAATAAATTCTACACGGACTAAAAAGACGTTTCCAGGCCACCCAGGAAATCAGTGCGTTGCTGACTTGTTGTTGCACGAGTACATTAAACATTTTACACAAATCAATCTACTTTATATAATGTTTTAGAGACTTTTCCCTCCCCTTTGCCATTTGCGCGAACCGGAAGTCCCTTTACAACAAGAGTGCGATCATAGGTATAAAAAGAGACAAAAGTGGGGGGGGCGGAATAAGGTGGATAAAGGCAGAAGAAGAAAACGCAGAGGGGAGAGGAGCGCGGGGGCAACAGGCCGCCCGCAGCAGAGAGCAGGGCTGTGGCTGAACTGGCTCAGGCGCAGTGCAGGGCAGGGGAGAGAGGCCGGCGATGGAGAGGCACGGGCAATATGCTGAAGCCACGTCTGAGCCAAACTGTCTGCGGGCATGCTGGGTACACCACAACACAGGAGCGAGAGGAGCGCAGGCGGCACTACGTGGAGAGAGCGCACCATGACACGCCACACAGACCGGGGCAGAGTGGAGAGACCGAGGGTTGGTGGTGCTGGCCTCGGTGTGGTGTGTGGACCCGGCGCAGTGGCACGACGGTAGTGGGGGAGTGGCGCGTGAAACTTGTGAGACAGAACACCACGATGCAGAATACAAACAGCTCACCTACAAGTATTCCCCTAAAGCTAGTGGAGCTCTTGCAACATAAATAGACGGAGAACTCAGATTTGTTCCAGGGCTGGCATGTTTTATTTTTCTTTCTGCAGTGAAAGAGTGACTTGGTGAGGGGGCGAGCCTGTGTCCGTCCTGGCTTTTAAATGACCTTTGAACCAGATGGACTGCTGGTACATGAACAAGTTTGATTCGCCTTTATTCGCCTGCTCCTCCCCATAGCTCAATCCCAAATGTTACCCCTGAGTCTCAGAAAAGGCTTACAAATGTTTGTGACGTCACAGGCAAAGGTCTGAGATGTTCCGTGCTGTTTTTAAGGCTGTGTTTGCATGTTAGAGGTTAGAAGAAAGCATTTATCTCACCTATGTAATTCCCTCTGCAGCCAGTAGATGGAGCCAAACGTGCCATTCCTGCCGTGGTAAATGCCAAAGTGAAGTTTTTTTGCGCTAAAACATGAAATGCTAAAGTAAAGCTGCTCAAGCGCATATATAAAGGCCAATAACAATAGAAACAATGCATAATATTTGTCATTTAAATTAAATAACACAACATTTTTGGATTATTTGGATTGTGTTGAAAGAGCAAACTGTGAACAAAATGAAAAAGGACAAAAACGTACTTGTAGTGTCTTACTTTAACCATCCAGCTCCTGAGAGACAAACGGACGACGCCACCAGGTTAAGTTACAGGTCAGATCTGTGGGAAGATGACCTCACTCACTGTAAGAATGCATTTCTGTGTTTTTCCGCATTGAAAACAGCAATAACAAATCTCTCATGTTTTTTAATTAATATTGAAGTCCATCTTCTGTCTGAAGCCCTGAAATGTCTCTGCAGTGTATACAATCTAAATAAAATAATAATAATAACTGCAGTGGCTTTTGATCTCTCACTTACTTAAAATTTTGAGAAGCCTTGAATGCATAAAGCTTTATCGGCGCTGACAGAAACATTTAAATCATTATTTAAAAGATCAGGTCAGCACTGGACAATGGAAGCTCTGAATAGGTTACAAAAGTTAGAAATGAAAGAAATAAACATTATATAGTGCGCACTAACGTCTTATGAATTTGTTTTATTTAATTAATAGTGATCCCGGTGATGAAAGGCTTTAATAGACTTCGTGTGGGTCGGAGGATTTTTCTTAATTTATTGTGTTGCCCTCGGTGTCAAAACTAATTGCAATCAGATACATTTTGATTTGACTTTCATACACAGAAGCGTCCACATAGAATAAGACAGAATCACCTTCAACTCAGAGACACACCCTGGACCTGGAATATCATTTTGGAGGTTAATTCTATTTGACTAATCCTATGTCAACAGTCAAACCACCATAAGCACTTAGTTTGCATGTTTCCTGTGTCTGGGCGGGTTTCTCAATCATCATTTATCAAAACCAAACATGGACTAAAGGTAAAGTTATCAAGCAAAGATCCCGACTGAGCCTGGCTAGAGGAATGGGAGCTGCAGCGACCACCGCTCCTGGCAGGATGCTCCGGTGACTGTGTTTGAGCGACAGGTCAAATGCAGAGGGCACATTTCCATCCAGAGACGATGAAGCAAACCTCAGCCAAATGAACAAATAATACTGAGCTGTAGTGTTTGGTGCTGCCCAACACAGAATGGAACAAACTGCACCCTCATGTGCCAACCATCACAGACTTTGGCCTTTTTGAATCAAGGCTTAAACCGTACTAATTCAGACTGGCTTTTAACACTCAGTAATGTAGTGATAATCATCTCTATTTTTTGTACAGGGAATGTATTGTATCATGGTTTTATGCATTTTGATTTCTATTTTTCTGTATTTTATTGGAAAGCACTTGTAACGTGATCTATGAATAAATGTTGATTGATTGTTTGATTGATTGATTGAATGTACTTCCTGCAGCAGCTGAGGAAAGTCAAGCTGCCAGTGCAAATAGTGCATCCATCCTCACCTCCTCCATCACCGTGTGGTCCACCCTCACCTCCTCCATCACCGTGTGGCCCATCCTCACCTCCTCCATCACCGTGTGGTCCATCCTCACCTCCTCCATCACCGTGTGGTCCATCCTCACCTCCTCCATCACCGTGTGGTCCATCCTCACCTCCTCCATCACCGTGTGGCCCATCCTCACCTCCTCCATCACCGTGTGGTCCGTCCTCACCTCCTCCATCACCGTGTGGTCCGTCCTCACCTCCTCCATCACCGTGTGGTCCATCCTCACCTCCTCCATCACCGTGTGGTCCGTCCTCACCTCCTCCATCACCGTGTGGTCCATCCTCACCTCCTCCATCACCGTGTGGTCCATCCTCACCTCCTCCATCACCGTGTGGTCCATCCTCACCTCCTCCATCACCGTGTGGTCCATCCTCACCTCCTCCATCGCCGTGTGGTCCATCCTCACCTCCTCCATCACCGTGTGGTCCATCCTCACCTCCTCCATCACCGTGTGGTACATCCTCACCTCCTCCATCACCGTGTGGTCCATCCTCACCTCCTCCATCACCGTGTGGTACATCCTCACCTCCTCCATCGCCGTGTGGTCCATCCTCACCTCCTCCATCACCGTGTGGTACATCCTCACCTCCTCCATCACCGTGTGGTCCATCCTCACCTCCTCCATCACCGTGTGGTACATCCTCACCTCCTCCATCACCGTGTGGTCCATCCTCACCTCCTCCATCACCGTGTGGTACTGGAGCCACAGCCAGGGACAAACACAGACTACAGCACATTGTGCCTCTGCTGAGAAGGTGATCGGCTGCAGCCTTCCATCGGTCCAGGACCTGTACGTCTCCAGGACTCGGGGACGAGCAGGTCGGATCACAGCTGACCCTTCTCATCCTGGACACGGACTATTTGAGCCACTCCCCTCGGGCAGGAGGCTACGATCAATCCAGACCAGAACCTCCCGCCACAAGAACAGTTTCTTTCCCTCCGCCGTTGGACTCATGAACACTTTAGAACACCTGCCACTTCAATGCCACTTGCACTGCTAGTTTTTGCGTCGTTCTTCTGTGATTTCAGTACATTGTTTTTCTTCATCTCATTTTGTGCATGCCTTTACTTACTTACTGTCATAGTTACTGTTTTACTATTTGTTTTATGTTGCATCGTCAAAGCAATTTCCTTGTTTGTTCTCTTACAATAACACTGAAGCTTTTTTTTAATGATTTTAATTCCGATTCATGTTTCAAAATATATCTTCCTCATACAGAGAAATTTGAATGCTGCGTTCTGGTCCATCCAAAGCCAAAACAGAAGACACCAATGACCACAATGCAACACCCTCCTCCAGCTCTTCTACCCAAAACCTCGCCCGTATGTGAAGAGTACGCGGATTACAGCCTGTTGTGGATCTTCAAATGGGAACGTGCTCTTTATTTTCAGTTTTATATCAACATTTTTCACTCTACCGTCCGAAAAAACCCCCAGACAGCCCTTTTCCCACAGAATAAAAAAATATGAAACGTCCAAAAAACGTATTGGAATTATCTGCGCGCTCCCTGGTCCGCCGAGCGTGTAATGAATTCAAATATTCATATCAAATGTCTGACATATCCAGCGCTGAAATGTCCTTCGTGTTCAGCAGCGCTCTGACTGAACCTGTCCGCCGCTCAAATAGCCCAATAACGTTACAATATAATAACGTACAAGAGCTATTCTATTAAACTTACCTCGGTTTGGACTGAGAGGTGCTGCTCCCCGGGCTGAGTGGAGGTAATGAGGTGGAAAAGCAGTTATTGGACCCGAAGTGACGCAAAAGAGCCGAGTTTCGTTCACGTCGTGACAAATCCGCGTTCCATCGAGGCTCCGTAATGACTCACGCCGCCGCGGTCTCAATCGGAGGTCATTTGAAGAAGGAAAAATGTATGTAATGCAAACTATCAAAGTCTACATTGTGCAGATTCAATTGGAAAAATGTGAAACCATGACAGTAATGTGTAATATGAATGTTTGACTTACGCTGGAGAATTTGCTGGTTGGTATTTTGGCGCTTGCGTGTTAAGTCGTAGAAAGAAAAGAGAATTTTGTACTTTGCTGTTGTTAAAGTTGATACAGTCCAATACAAGAGAGTATACGAAGAGCCGTGTTTCGATTGGCCTTGACTGGTTCACTTTAGAGCGCTTTGGCACGGTTCTTTTGATGATGAAATGCTCAATCGTAATCTAAATTGTACCTGAATTATGTTTTCAAGGTGAGACACTACAGGTCAGGTTTGGTCAGTTTGCGCTCAACATATCGACTTTAACGAGGAAACAACAAACTTGTCCGATCTGCTCCTGAAGATGTTTTATTATTTAATTTAATCCACTTCATCCATAGATTTCTCTGGGACGTTGTAACTTCAAAGGTTGTTTTCTTAAAATGCATTTCTTTCCTCTAGGGACATAAGGATCACACTTAAAGGAGCTCCTACACACACCAAACTGTACAAGATTTTGACAAAACATACAGAAGGTTTTGTTAAAAGTTAATTCCAAGCCTGATTTATTTAAGTCAAAACATTTTTCGGGTCTAGATTACTTAAAAACTAAATTAAAAAATCCAATTTTCCACAATCTACATTTTTTAAAATAACAAATATGCATACAAAATGAACCAAGTCAGATTTATAAGTCCCAAAAAAGTACACTTTGGGCCATTTTTACACATAAAATGCCTTATTTCTATGTGAAAGTATTACATGATGAAAAACTTGTAATGCATTTTTTCCTTACATTTATGTGAGTAAACTACAGGAGACGTTTCACATCGATATCTTTATTCATTCATTCATTCATTTTCTACCGCTTATTCCCGTTAGGGGTCGCGGGTGACTGGAGCCTATCCCAGTGACTTTGGGCCTTAGGCGGGGTACACCCTGGACAGTGGCCAACTCATCGCAGGGCTGACACAGAGACACAGACAAGGACAGACAACCATTCACTCTCACATTCATTCACTAGGGACAATTTAGAGTTGTCAATTAACCTGTACAGTCATGTCTTTGGACGGTGGGAGGAAGCCGGAGAACCCGGAGAGAACCCACGGTAACACGGGGAGGACATGCAGACTCCACCCAGAGAGATCGTGTGATGTTAGGGTGGTTCAGAATTCGAAAAATTTCATATTCACCTGCAGTGTCTGACCTTAATTATCAGAAATTCGCAAAACGACAATTTGTATTTCAAGTTTGTCGCTGTGAGATGTGGCTAAAGCTGGGGCAAACAAGAATTCCAATTAATTGTCAGCTTTTTACGCATTTCTTCCACTTCTCTGAACATCGACACCGCATCTTCACGTCTCTTTCTGTACTGCGTTGGGTCTGGCTGATGCTGGACATATTACGCAGTAGAAACACCATGTTGTCGATCTTAACGCACGCGCCACGTGTCGAAAAAACAGGAAAAAGCTGGTGCTAAAAAACCCTGTGGGAGAAAGTAGAAACCTTGGGGAGAACCAGAGTGAAGGAGATCCTACTCCCACGGACGGACAGACAGTCCAGGACTGACACGTTTGGACCAGAACCACTCAAGAGGAAGGAAGGTGGCTCATCTAGTGTAGAGAGAGTTCCTCCAGGCAGACGAGGAACAATTCATCTCATGTTAACCTTGAAAGTTTCCAGTTTCCTAGCGTCCTTCGTTCTCCTCGGGAAGTTTCAAAGTGTCCAAGTGTGTTTTTCAAAATGTCACTCCATGTATTTTTATTTTATTCTAACATTTGGACGGTACGGACTGTTTTATGAATGAATGTGCTCTATAAACAAGCCTTGACCTTGACGTTAAAAAAAAAAAAATTGCATTGTTAAGAATTTTCTACTTTGCTTTTATCATTTTTAAGAGTTGTAAGGTAAGTTACATTTTGCATGATAAATCTTGATTGATTCATTGATTGTCCTGCTAAACTTGGAACTAGCTTCTCAAGGACGTTGGAAATCATAAAGAGACCCATTTATTAGTGACAACCTGGACAACAGGGCTGCACAATATTGGAAATGATTGCTGTTAATTACTGCAATATCGATATAATTGCGATATGTCAAATGGTGTTGGTGTTATTGCAATATACTTTGTTAGTTGTGATATCGATTATCGCGTTATCCAATATGGCGGTATTGATACTATTGTGCAGCCCTTCTGAACACACAGTAACGTATTTCTTTAATAGACTTAATAAGGTCATCAAGAAGGCAGGACGTGTTGTGGGGGAGGGGCTGGACTCTTCTGGGCTTTCCCGCTCCACAGTGTGCTGGTCAGGTGCAGGAGCTCGTTCAACAACAGACTGATCCTGCCGCTGCTCCACTGAGACACAGGAAGTCACTCCTGCTGTCGCCGTCAGACTGTGGCATTCTGTTCTGTCGAATCCTGTGTAAAGTCAGCTCACTGTGAAGCTGTGCGTGAACATGTGAATATGTAAACAAGCAGTGACAGTAGTAGATTTTTATAGCGAGGCAGTGGTTTTCAATCTTTTCTGAGTCACGGCACGCTTTGTTAGTTGAACATATACCACAGTGACAGCACACCACCAACAGAAACATGACCAAAAAATGTTCGAATGCCGCTTTCTGGTTCTTTAAATTATGCAAAGGTGATTGTTTTGCTTTCGTTTTGAAACAGAAATAGGTTCAGGATACATACATTGAATTGAATGATTTTAAACCTGTTGCTGTGCAGGCATCTCACCAGTGGGACGTTGGACTTTTAAAAGTTATTCCATTTTATCCACCGTCTATCAAACTGCTAATGTTAAATATGAAAAGAAGGCTGTAACTTTCTTATTTACAGTCAATCAACCATTCTGTCTCCAAACCCACAAATAAAAAAATACTCTAAGAACAATTTAGTAGAACTTTAAATTTGGAATCGGCCTGGATTTTTATTAATATTATGACGTCCATGAATCTCATTTTAGTTAAATTTGCTTCAGTTTTGAAAGAGGAATTGTCAAAACCTAACAAATGTTCAAAGTTCACAATCAGGCCTTACCTACAGACACAAACTTTACTTCAATTATTTAACAAAGAAAATAAAGGCAGAATTTATAATCTAATATTCCTCTGAGCAGAGCTTATGTATTTAAAGTAAATCTGTAAAAAGTAAATCAGCTTCACGAAGAGTCCAGCCAGTAGTTTGTCTCCAAAGGGTTCAAGAACAGCTTCAGTTTGAATTGGGGCTCCTGTTTGTCAGACGTTCGCTTAAGGGGTTAACTCAAACTGGACATTCTTCAAGGCAGACTAAGACACACCGGGTCACTGGCTGAAAATCAAGGGTCTAAATCAGGGGTGTCCAAACTTTTTCCATCGAGGGCCACATATTGAAATATAGACCAAGCGGAGGGCCACAAATCAATCGCAAAACGTTAAAAAAAGCTGCATTTAAGCTCCACCACATCTACATTCAGTCTCAGTGTCTTAATATCAGGTCTGTATTGCACCAAAATGTTAGTTATTTAGGTTGGAATTGTAGAAAATCTGAAATGTGCTGTAAAAAGTACTTATCAGGACAATGTGGGCCAGTTCACCAGGAAGCCTAAGGGCCGAGAAAAATTGGTCTGAGAGCCGCATTTGGCCCCCCGGGCCTGAGTTTGGACATGCCTGGTCTAAATTGAGGAAAAATGTATATGTATTCAATTTATATCAGGGGATTTGGCTGATAAAAAGATAAAATTGATAGTATTTTATTCTTACTTTCATAAATTTAGCTACTTAACATTCGATTGTATGTCTGTAAGTTAAATATTTTCTCCTTTGCTATGAATATTGGTAATTGTGACAAAATGTTTTGAGAACTAAAGATCTAAAATGAAATCCCAATCAGGTTTGAACAGGATTTCAAAGGACCTGACTCTATTATTAGCCCGTTCTCGATCTATTTTGTGATTTGCGACAAAAATAATGATAAATTATGTTAAATAACGACCTATATAATGTTATAGTTCAATACTAAACACCTCCATTTATATTATCATTCCTATTATCGTATTGACCTTTGATTAATTTCCCACATTCCCAAAAACCCTGAATCCCAATAAGCCGTTTCACTGAATAATTTTCTCTCCCCAAAATGAAAAGATAAAAACATGCAAAAGTTTTTTAATCTGTAATCCAAATGACACATATACAAGGATCCAGGATATTAGCATAGACCACAGCCAAAAGAACGACGAGAGAAAAATACATGTCTGTACACGGTTTTTGATTTTACAGTGAGCAGCCGCGAGAGTACCAGAGACGCTAAGGCTAACCACGCCGCGCTGCCTTTTGAGTCCCGTTCAGAAGTACCGATGCTACGAAAAATACAAGGACTGGATACTCCCTCGAGCCCTCCGCTGCATAAGTTACAATGTGGTCCAAAGCAACGTGTAAAAAAAACAAAACAAAAATACAAATGATAATAGAAAAGGTTCTAGCGTTCTAAAGCAGGTTCTGTACATGTCTTCATCATCAGTAGCGCTGGAAGCCGCTCGGACGGGAGCTTCTCTGCGCAGCTCTGGGGTTCAGAGGGCGGTTTGTGAAATTCAAAAAGTAAAATAAATTAAATAAAATGCAAAAGCTAAAAAAAACTATAGACATATTTTATTGTCCTTTTTTCTGCGCGCGGTTCTGCTGAGACCGTTAGCTTACCTGCTCAAAACCCCTAAATTGAACCAAATTATCTGTTCCTAAACCTGCCCCCTGACCTTACCCTAATTGTGAAAAATTATAATCTAAAAAATGTACTTTTGCTAGCATAGCCACCAGTGCAAAGTGGCGGTGTATGACATAAGTGAGAAAAAATGTAAGCTTCTCACAGCTAATGCTAACTTTTTTTAAAACGTAAAAATAAAGACACAACCAATTATATAAAGTGTAAAGTAAAGACTACCTGATTGTGTTTACTTATAGATTATTTCAGTTTTTGATTTTAATTTGTTTTATTTTAATCTTTATTATGCTCTAAAATTAGCATTAGCGTTAGCATTGACCACAAACACTTCCATTTACCTACACAGAAGTGTCCGCCGGTAAAAACCTCACAGAGATAGAATTGGGCAGGAAATACTAAGTAGAATAATGAGCTAACCATGTTAAAAATAAGTAGCCAACTGAAATTCCATGCACAAGACCATAATTAATAGCCTACATTTGAAATTCTCCAATTAATTTTTTTTTTTTTTTTTTTTTTTATAAAATAAAAAATTGGCATGGTTGAATTTTTTTCTCCTGGTTAATGGGCAAAAAACTTTTTTCCTCAAAAGTGTGCTCAAGAAATGTTATTAATATGACGAAAAACAAAGACATTATAGACATTTAAGAGGGCGTAGTAGTGTCTTTTTGATAGCAATGTCAAGTCGGGCTGCAACAAACAATTATTTTTGATTAATTGATGGATTGATTAATCTATATTATATAAACTGATTTGAATTATTTTCTGGCTTTCTGACACCGCGTAAGTAGTTTGTTCCTTTTGTTTGAATTAATTTTTCTTATGTATTGTTATTTTACAGTTTTGTTTTTTATTACATCAAAAAACACAATTTACCTGTTATACCTTTTGTTGTCTTATATAGTTTTGTCTGTGCAGCACTTAAGAAACAGTTTTGTTAATAAAATGTGCTATACGGATCAAGTTAATTTGCTGTTTAGAACACGACATGCTCTTAAATGTCAGACTATTCTGTGCTAAATTTGTCCCAGATGAAGCTAAGGATCATCCTGATGGAGTATACTTCCAGACAGAATAGTTTTTTGATCAAAAACACTATAAATGAACATGTTTCCTATGACTTTGTCCATGCAATTCTTGCTTGTTTGAGGCATAAAACCTCTTTTCTCAGCACACGGCATGTTTTGGAGTCAGTGTATGATCCAGAATACAATCCTCTGATGAACAAATTAGACGAAGATTGCACAAGTAACAGTCGTTCCATACACTGACCATTATATTCTTGAGTATGTTTTTATACTATGTGTCGCACAATTTGAACATTTTCACTTAACATAAAAGAAAACCATTTATCCAAATTGCTGCATAGACTTAATGTTTTGTTAATGTGACAAAATGTTCCCAGATGGTTTTAATATAAAAACGCGATAAGCAAATAGTGCGGCATATGCATTTGTCTCAGGCCAGTGAGTAAAGCACAGATTTTACACAACACGGAACTGCCCTTTTCAGCAAATTGTCTGCAGTGATAGTCTTAAAGAAGCCGCACAGACTTTGAGTTTTTATATCACACCTGGTTTTATGACAGCCAGCTTTGGGCATAAAAAATATCACTGGTTTCGATTAGTGTTTTGTTTTTGTGGTGTTTTTTACTCCAGCCATTTAATGCACAGTATTGTTAACACTTGTCAAATTGAGCCATTCAATTAACGGCACATAACGGCCAATACATCTACACTTTGGTTTGAAAAAAATACCCAAAATAGACAAATATTAAGCATTATTTAAGGTTTGGATATCTATGTCTATAAAGTTCTTGTAAGACATTAAAAGTATTTGCGCTGCCATAACAACACAACACAATTACATTTGCGACATGATTGAGAACATTAGGTTATTATGATGTTTTTATTTAGTTTTTTTGTATTCGTGCTTTAAATTTACTCTGAATACTTTAAGCATTGTACAGTTATTTATGGATTTGGGCTGTATTTTTTTTTTTAAACTGAGTAATACTAATGGTTCATGTTTTCTTTAAATCAATCAAACAACACTTTTGGAACAGCTTGCTTCTATGAATAAAGTAGATGGATAATTTATCAAAATGATTTCCAATTTGCAAAGAAAATGTTTTTCTTTTTCCTGACAGCCACTAATTATAAAACTACAATGAGTGTATGATTTATATGTTTTAAATAGACTAATTATCCTTGGTATGGATAGAAAACGTGTTTTGTACTGTCAAGCTAACATTATAAAGTAGATTATAACTATACTGCTTTAATTATCCTATGCTATTTATGATTGTTTTTCCTCTTTTATTCTACTAATGCTCGTCTTTCTTTGAAGATTCTCTAATCCAGACCATAACTATCACAGAATGACTCGTGATGCGCTAAAGTGGATCCTAAAAGAACTTCAGAACGACATGTTAGTTGTGTATTTCCATATATTTGCGCGACGTTGCATAGAGAGTTGGCCCGTGTGATTCTCTTGTTTACACAGGCAAAGCAGGCACGGCTCTGAGCTCACAAACGCAGCAGATCCAATGTAAACCGGCCGTGTTTGAGGTCAGAAATAGAAAAATAATATTATTCTTCAAACAGATTTATGATATGAGCAAACACGCTGACCTTTAGAGGAGACGGCTTCGGCACAGAGATAGGATTTGATGTTGTCAAATAAGTTTGGCTTACACTGCTCCTAATACTGAAAGGGTCATTTTAATATGTCCTTTTTTAATTCTAGCGATCATTTCTATTGTAAATCGAGACTTTTTAAATACATTTCAACTAAAAAAGTTTGAAATAATGTGATTGAAGGCTTCTAGACATAGAATATTTACGAATAAAGTGTATTATTTATGAAAATCTGATATTTCTTAACAGTTTGATTTAATAATGCCGGTGTCTTTGTATGCCTTTTAAAGTCTGTATAGTCCAAATAACAATTATCAAAATACAAATGCAATTATACTTTATTAGCGTCTTGTCACGATTAGTTGATTAATTGTTGCTGTCCTACATTTGCAAAGCTATATAAAACAGGAGAATCAAACGTTATAGTTGTTTCCTGATACAAAATTATCGACCATTTAGTTATGAAATCCTAAATTGTGTGTTTTACGTAGTGCATTTATCTTCTGTTGTCGTTGAGTGTTGATCGTTAACTCAGAGAAAGTATTTTGACTGTTCAATCGGCACGTTTTATTTGCGTTGTTTCTTACGTGTACTTGTAATACACAACTGTGCCACCAGAGAGTGCCCACACAACTTTGACGGTTCCTGAATGGCAGAAATATTGGATTTATCACAAAAAGACTGAGCAAACCTTGACGACGCTACAATATTTCTGGACTAAAATGAATAACGCTTAGTTTGTTCCGTTTAGATCTCACAAAAATGAAGAAACTAGACGGATTATGCAGCTTTATGTTTCGGAAACTATTCATCTTTTACGTGCTCTAGGCTGCTCAAGCTCAGGTAAATGGCTAACGCTAACGACTTTTACACCCTGACTCTTTATTTAAGGTAAGTTTATTCATAATACGGACTAAAACTATGCTATTAAACAGCACTTTTATTTAGCCGTGTTGTTCCACTAATCTGCGTTTACTCTTGCGATGCATTATCGTTAACCCTTCTGTAAAAAACGTTTAAAAAAACACTGTGTTAAGGTAATTTCTTAACCAACCGTTGAAAAGAAAGAACAATTTGCATCCCTAGCCTGTACAAAAACAATAACACAATCAAGTATCTTTCTTGTCTTGTTAATTTAGAAAAAAAAAAACGTGTAATTGGTCAAAGAAAACCCAGAGCTACGCAGAGAAGATTTCAATATTTTCGTTGGTAGCATAGTCCAAGGCTGTCCTATAGTGTCCATCCAGTGTTTTCTTGTGAAAATACTCCATTCACACCGCATTCGCACAAAACGTCTCCTCGCACTCTTTCACGCGCACACATTTACGGTCAGTTTCATGGCAAAGCGCCCCCTCCTGGCCGCCTTCTCCTCCGCGAAAAACGTCGGGAGCTTTAAAGCAACGTACAGAATGGGGACTGAAACACAATCAAAAGGAATGTACAAAAGGCACGATTGAACCCAGTGCTCCTGTTCTGTGAGATTCAAGTGTAGATGAGTCTGTAACATGGCTGTCGTAGCGCTTAAGGTCTACCAAGGGCCTCGCAGTGGTGGTGGTGGTGGTCGGAAATGGTTGGCGAATTAGCCGTAGGAGCTGGCGGACGCTGTGCCATTGGCGATTTGATATCGGGATTTGGTTTTATGCACTGTAATATGGCTGTTTGTAGACTTGTCCTGGTTTAGTTCTGATGTGGACTTGGTTTGGACTCGTGGTACTTTTTAATCACGGTCCAGCGAGGGTTGCCAAAAGAATCGACCCCCAGATACTAATCGATTTGAACAATACTGCAAAAATATTCACATAATTAGGAAAAAATTTCACCTTTTCTCAAACGTTTTAGAATGCTATTGACATCGTTCAGAACTAGCATAAGATCAAACCATAATCTTAAGAAATTACTCTTGGTAAGTGCATTCTATTGCGTAAAAAAAAAGTTCTTCAAGTTTAAAATGGTGTATCATGACAACAATAGTTCTAGCCCAGGTTTAGTTTCAGGTTTGTCACTGGAGCCAGTTAGCTTTATCAAGAAATGGTTTAAATGTGCAAGCCAAGTCAATGGGAAAAATAATTGCATGTTTGGAAAGGGTAATGTTGGGAAAAACAATCAAACTTTGCTTCAAAATAGAATAATCATGTGTCAGAATCAATTTTCTACATGTTAACAGCTTGGCTTACAATTAGCAGATGCTACTAAGCTAATACTAGCCTTCATCTATTTTGCATGGGCTCGAAAACAATGGACTTTGCATATTTGTGAGTCTTCCGTTTGGTGTTACTGAAGCGCTCTGCACATTGAGCATAATCTGCATAGCCACAAATTGGATTGGTCCAAAAACTGATAAATCTTTGTGGAAACTCAGGAATATAAGTTAAGGCGATGGTTCTCAATATCTGGTGCATGTTCAAGCTCTTTTTGGTGATACTCAAGGCTTTCTAGCTCTTGTCGTGATTTTGTCCGGTTTGAGGCCGATTTTAGTTCAGATTTTTACTTAAGCAGGAAGTTAGCTTAGCATGTTGACAGTTTCTTCCACCTCTTAAGGCTATTTCCCCAACATTTCCAAACCACCACTGGCTTCTTCCCTTCGTTAATGTCCACCGTCAGTGCACTGTCTTGTTTCGCCACGTTAGCTCGCGGCTAACGCACGTCATTCATTCTAGTCTGGATGCGATGCTAGCCCTGGCTGTGAACGCAGGCCTGGGTGTTAGCATAGCAAGTTCTCAAGAGGCAGCCAGAACTGTGAGCAGCTCTTCCTCCACGGTTCTGCCTCCGAAACAATTAAAAGTAGTCCCCCAAATGAAGCCTCGCCCCATTAGCTGATAGGGCAACGGCGGTCCGACGATAGGGGGCGTGGTGTCATCGTCCCCTCATTTCAAGTCTTGTAGTCCATACAAAAAAAGCCTCTTCTTCCACTCCGTAACGTTATATAGTCCCCAAAATGAAGCCCCGCCCCTTCACGCAGCCCGTAGCCCATAGGACAAAGGGGTAGGCGAGCGTTTTCGAGGGGCTAATCGTCCCCTCCTCCGTAAAGATCGGCTAGCTTGCGAAAGCGTGGCCCCCAGTCGCCGAGGTAGTCATAGTCCTGGTCTCCGCAGCTGGAGCCGGAGTGCAGGGAGCTGAGGGAGCCCGCCGTGGAGCCGCTGCCCTCGTAGTCGAACACCAGCAGGGAGTCGTAGGGGGGCGCTGTGGGGTCGTTGTCCGCAGCCTTCAGACCCTGGAAGAAGAAGCAAAGAGGAAGACGGAAAACATGAGTGGGAGAGCAGATGGAAATGTACTTCTTTTTTTGTCACTGTAAGGCAGGGCTATTCAACTTTATTTTACCGAGGGCCAGGTTTATCGGATGGTTTTGTCCTCAGGGTCAGAAACACGCCCAACACTTTTGAAATACAAATAACATGTTATGGGCTTTAACAACATCTGTGAGACTGATCCAGGACTAAACCGGGTCTAAATCAGG
This sequence comes from Rhinogobius similis, assembly GCA_019453435.1. Classification (NCBI taxonomy): domain Eukaryota; kingdom Metazoa; phylum Chordata; class Actinopteri; order Gobiiformes; family Gobiidae; genus Rhinogobius; species Rhinogobius similis. The sequence continues at coordinate 7,819,139 of CM033623.1, read as the reverse complement.
ACTAAACCAGGTCTAAATCAGGACTAAACCAGGTCTAAATCAGGTCTAAACCAGAACTGAACTAGGTCTAAACCAGGACTAAACCAGGTCTAAACCAGGACTAAACCAGGACTGAACCAGGTCTAAACCAGGACTAAACCAGATCTAAACCAGGACTGAACTAGGTCTAAACCAGGACTAAACAGGTCTAAACCAGGACTAAACCAGGACTGAACTAGGTCTAAACCAGGACTAAACAGGTCTAAACCAGGACTAAACCAGGACTGAACTAGGTCTAAACCAGGACTAAACAGGTCTAAACCAGGACTAAACCAGAACTGAACTAGGTCTAAACCAGGACTAAACCAGAACTGAACTAGGTCTAAACCAGGTCTAAATCAGGACTAAACCAGGTCTAAATCAGGACAAAACCAGGACTGAACTAGGTCTAAACCAGGACTAAACCAGATCTAAACCAGGACTAAACCAGGACTGAACTAGGTCTAAACCAGGACTAAACGGGTCTAAACCAGGACTAAACCAGGACTGAACTAGGTCTAAACCAGGACTAAACAGGTCTAAACCAGGACTAAACCAGAAACAAATCTAAACCGGGACTAAACCAGGACTAAACCAGAACCAAATCTAAACCAGGACTAAACCAGGACTAAACAGGTCTAAACCAGGTCTAAACCAGGACTAAACCAGGACTGAACCAGGTCTAAACCAGAACCAGATCTAAACCGGGACTAAACCAGGTCTAAATCAGGACTAAACAGGTCTAAACCAGGACTAAACCAGGACTAAACCAGAACCAGATCTAAACCAGGTCTAAACCAGAACTGAACTAGGTCTAAACCAGGTCTAATCCAGGACTAAACCAGGATTAAGCCAGCAATATTTTCTATATTTTTAGAAGATGGTTTTAGGGCCGGATCAGAGCCCTTGAAGGGCCTGATTTGGCCCCCGGGCCTTAACTCAATAGCCCTGCTGTAAGGAAATCAGTTGTCTGCATTTGACCCAGCCTTCAATGCCACTGGGGAACCCTATCAGGACTTAATTGTGTTTGGTCTTAAAACATAAGTATCTCTACTTCGCCATCTCATGAATGCGATTCGACGGCAGAAATGACCAGAACGAGTCCGGTGATGATTTATGGACTTAAAAAACAACACAGAAGATCTCGGAGTACAACCTATAAAGTCACAAATCTAGGAAATTCGAAAATGTTCGACTGTTTTTTTGAGGTTCAGAGAAGGAGCAGAGATGATGACCTTGTAAAACGGTTTTGAAGTGTGAATGAAAAAAAATACAACTCCAGGTATATGTTTGATGCGGGAAACTAGCTGAGGAAAGCCCAAAAAAGTATGTCCTTCAAAAGTGCACTAAAAACACATTTCAGAATGAACACCGAGTCCTTTCTCTCACTCTGATGAAAAATGTTGAAAAAGTTGACGATAACAAAGTTGCCCCAGGTCACCCTTGTAAAAAAGTTCTTGACCTCAGTGAATCTTACCTGGTTAAAAAAAGGTTAATAAATAAATAAATAAAACAAATGTCAGGGAAAATCTGATAACTTTGCTGTTGATCGACTTCTATATTGTGCTTTATTTTGTTATTGTCATTGAGCTAAACAAGGCAGAAATAGACTAAACTAATAAGTAAAGTAAAGTATTTTTTTCTGTCAAGACAAAATGACAAAAAAATTAAATTAAGCAACAATCCACAAAGAACGAAAAGTGCAATAGAAGAAGTAAAATCTTGTAAAGGAATCTTTTTTTTAAGGTTAATTGAGTTCACTGAAAATATAAAAAAAAAAATCAGTCTAGATACTGAAGGAAAGAAAGAAGTGTATAGTATTGCGTGCACATACAGCAAATGTATCGTAAAACTCTAAAAACAACCTTGAGAGCACACTGCATTAAAATTCAACGTACATGTTTTTATTGGAGAAGTTAATTTAAGCATGGGCAGATATGTGAAGGAAGTGTTTGACATCCCAGGCACAGCGGAAAGCGTGTCTATTGGAAGTGCCCTTGTCTCGTCTTTTGTCTTCTCTTCCTCTCGGTGTGCGGCGCGGGACTCTGTTAAATCGCTCGCATTGATAAGAAAGTGAAAGGAATATTTCATTACAGCGAGCGAATGTTTTGTCTCTTTCAGGTGGGATTAAAAGGAAACCCGCTCCATTCAATGTGTTGTGCTCTGTACATTTTGGCTTTCAGTTCTACCGATGTGACGCTTGAAACATAACATGAGATGAACATACTGTCTTAACATGAAAAGTACGATTTTGTTGTCAGGGGCGGCCATAATGAATCACTATTGTGGGCTAAATTGATCAAAAAGAGTACAGACTGTGAATGCTTCTGCTATACACATGAGAAAACATAACATGCACTCCTGGTTTGGTCCTGGTTTGGTCCTGGTTTGGTCTTGGTTTGGTCTTGGTTTAGTCCTGGTTTGGTCCTGGTTTGGTCCTGGTTTGGTCCTGGTTTGGTCCTGATTTGGTCTTGGTTTGGTCTTGGTTTAGTCTTGGTTTGATCCTGGTTTGGTCCTGGTTTAGTCCTGGTTTAGTCCTGGTTTGGTCTTGGTTTGGTCTTGGTTTGGTCCTGGTTTGGTCCTGGTTTAGTCCTGATTCGGTCCTGGTTTGGTCCAGGTTTGGTCCTGGTTTGGTCCTGGTTTGGTCCTGGTTTAGTCCTGGTTTGGTCCTGGTTTGGTCCTGGTTTGGTCCTGGTTTAGTCCTAGTTTGGTCAGTAATGATTATGAACATTTCTTAAATCTATCTAAACTAAAAACACGCAGTTGTGTTTCCGCTCTTATATAAAATAACAGCATTATTTGTGTTAATTATAGCAACTTAATTGGAATAAGACATTATGTTTTAATTTAAATTAAATCACCTCATAAAGACAATAAATGAATGTAACCATTACTACTGCTACCTATAAATACTACATTTATTACTACTACTACTATCACCTCCACTACTTCTAACTGGAGTTATAACTAACTGACTAAGCAACCAGCCAACAAAACAACTATAAAAAATACCAACAAATTACTGGAGTATCTCGATAATGATATTCAGACGATATTATGTCAATCAAACAGAAACGTGTATTTTTTTAATTCTTGAAAATGTATTAGTGAGGTTTAAATATCAGACAAATGTGAAATGTCAAATGAATCACAAAAGTGAAAAAACTCATGATATTGTCCAAATTTTAATATATTGCCCACCTCTATTACTAACTACAACAAAAACCATAACTACTACAACAAAAACACGCAAAAAACTACAAAAACAACCATTGCTACAAGAAAAAAGCAACAACTAGTGCTACATCAAATACAATAACTATTACAGCTGCCACAAAAAACAACTACTACAATTAAAAAAACAAGATACTACTTCAACAATTAAAGCAACTACTACTGCAAAAGCAACTACTACAACAACAACAAATACTACCTCAACAATTAAAACAACAACTACTGCAAAAAACAACAACAATGACAACAACTACTACTGTAGCAAAAATAACAACAACTACAACAACAAATACTACTTCAACAATTAAAACAATAACAACTACTGCAAAAAATACTACTACAAAAACAAAAACTACTACAACAAAAACAACAATGACAACAACTTCTACTGTAGCAAAAACAACTACTACTACAAAAACAACAACAACGACTACTACTGCAAAAACAATAACAACCACTACAACAAAAACAACAACTACTACTACAAAAACAACAACAACAATAACTACTACTGCAAAAACAATAACAACCACTACAACAAAAACAACAACTACTACTACAAAAACAACAACAACAACAACTACTACTGCAAAAACAATAACAACCACTACAACAAAAACAACAACTACTACTACAAAAACAACAACAACAAATATGACATAGCGGCAATGATCGCCCTCGCCGTGCCCGCCACGCCGCCTCAACGCAAAGGCGCTTACGCCCCAATTTCCTCCTCATAAAATACCTGCTGCCGAATCTGTGGCGCTACCGCGCCTCCTACTGCTCATATTTCACAGAAAATGATTCAAAGTTTGAGGTTGCTACCAGACAAAGACTGTAATACTTGTGCTAAAATCCTGGATAACTTTTGGTGCCCCAATTCTCAGGATGATTGTCACCAAGTTTCAGGTTGATCGGGCTACGCCCGAGGAGGAGTACATTAAAGTACAAAGTTTAATTTGAGCGATTTTGAGATTTACCCATAGTAATAACATAGGTTATTTCTGTCTATTAAAAAATGTAGACGAAATATTGGGCTTCGCCACACGGAGACCGTAATACTTATCCCAACAATTTGGATAGCTTTTAGTGCCACACTCCTCAGGAAGACGTTCACCAAATTTCAGGTTGGTCGGGCTTACGCCCGAGGAGGAGTTCATTAAAATGCGTAGTAGAAAAATATGCAATTGAGACATTTTTAAATTTTCCCATAGGAATAACATGGGATGTTTTGGTCATTGGTACGGCTTCGCCGTACAAAATATGACATGGGTCTGATTGGCTTTTTGATCGGTAGGCCAAAATGGAATTTTGTGCAAAATTTCAAAAAATTCTAAAAAACTAAATTTTTTGCTCCCCATATAAAAGTTTGCTTTAATCTGTAGGGGGCGTTAGCGCGCGGAATTTAATTCTTTCACCTCTAGTAGGTTTCAGGCAGGGAGTTTAACAACTGATTCAAATTTGATGCAATTCGGACTTTATATGTGGAAATGGGAGCAAAATTAAAAATTTGAAAATTTCAGGAATTCTGGGCAAATTTTGCAGCTTCAGCACAGAGACCGTGAAACGTAGCTTCCTGATTTGGATAACTTTTAATGCCACACTCCTCAACTTCATTTTCACCAAATTTCAGCTCGCTCGGGCAAACGCCTCTAGGAGGAGTTCGTAAAATCTGAAGTTTTAAAAACGCTGAATCAGGTTTAGCGAATTTTGATCCAATATGGCTGACAACTGGTTGGGCGGACGGCGTTGCCGTAATAATATTTTTTGCTTCTCTTGTCACTATCTACCTCTCTTCCAAATTTCATGATTCTACGATCAAATTTTTTTTTGGCACTTTCCTATCCCGTAATGCATTTTTTGTACACTTGGGGGCGCTGACGCGCCATATTTTTTAATTTTGGAAATCGGAAATAGCCAGAATGTAGAGAGGCACGATTTTTAGAGGTGTGCAAATTTTCCTGACTTTTCGTCAATGTTCACTGGGTGAAAAATAGGGGGGTTGGTCCCAAGAAGAAGAAAGAAGAAAGAAAGAAGAATTAAAGCCGCAAGCGGCATCGAACGGCCCTCGCGGGCGCTGTACTCGCTCAGCTCGCAACTCACTGCAAATGGCGCTGACGCGCCCTCATCCTTTCCTTTACTGGGGCTTTGTGGAGGAACAAAGCTGCGTCCCAACACTGCTGTTATGAATGGGCACAAATTTAGCCAATTGTTGCGGCTCCGCCGCATGGATACCGTAACACTTGTCCCAAAGATTTGGATAACTTTAGATGCCCCACTCCTCAAGATGATTTTCACCAAATTTCACCATGGTCGGGCTCACGCCCGAGAAAGAGTTTGTTAAAGTACAAAGTTTCATTTGAGTGATTTTCCCCATAGGAATAACATGGGATGTTTCTGTCATTTGTTAAAGTTTTGGCAATTTTCGCGGCTTCGCCGCACAGAGACCGTAATGCCTAACCCAATAATTTGGATAACTTTTGGTGCCCCACTCCTCAGGAAGATGTCCACCAAATTTCAGGTTGGTCGGGCTTGCGCCCGAGGAGTGAAGTTTGTTAAAGTACAAAGTTTAATTTGAGCGATTTTTGAGATTTTCCCATAGGAATAACATGGGGTTTTTCTGTGTTTTGTAAAATGTTGGCAAAATTAGCAGCTTCTTGGCGCAAGAGAGACCGTAATACCTATCTTAATAATTCGGATAACTTTTGGTGCTCCACTCCTCAGGATGATTGTCACCAAGTTTCCGGATTGATCGACTTACGCCGAGGACGAGTTCGTTAAAGTACAAAGTTAAATTTGAGAGATTTTAGGATTTCCCCATAGGAATAACATGGGGTTTTTCTGTCTTTTCTAAAATGTTTGCGAAATGTGCGGCTTTGCATACGGAGACCGTAATACCCATCCTGTTAATTTGGATAACTTTTGGTGCCCCACTCCTCAGGAAGATCTCCACCAAATTTCAGGTTGATCGGGCTTGCGCCCGAGGAGGAGTTCGTTAAAATGCGTATTAAAAAAATATCCAAATTTGAGACAATTTGGGATTTTCCCATAGGAATAACATGGGATGTTTCGGTCATTGGTACGGCTTCGCCGTACAAAATACGACATGGGTCTGATTGGCTTTTTTGATCGGTAGGCCAAAATGGAATTTTGTGCAAAATTTCAAAAAATTCTAAAAAAGTAAATTTTTTGCTCCCCATACAAAAAGTTTTTTCACTCTGTAGGGGGCGCTATCGCACCAAATGAAAAAATTCCACCTAAAGTAGGTCCAGGCAAGAAAGTTAAACAACCTATTAAAATTTCAGCATAATCGGACTCGTTTTGCCAAAACGGGAGCATTTTTTAAAAATTGAGAATTCCAAAAATCGTCGGTCAACTTTGGGGCTGCGCCGCGCAGAGACCGTAAAAGTTATTTTAACAAATTGGATAACTTTAGATGCCCCACTTGTGTAGAGCATGTGCAGCGATTTTGAGCGCCGTGGGCGAAACGCCCTAGGAGGAGTTCGTTCAAGTTCGACGTGAGCGAAAACGCTGAGTCAGCGTTCGGAACTTTAAATCCAATATAGCGGCCATACGGTGTGTCAGGGGGCGTGGCCATAATAATATTTTATTTTTGTCCTCAGGAGAGGAATGCGTGTTCCGAATTTCGTGGCTGTACGACAAAATTGACGTCGGGACGCCTCCCATAGGCGCAATGTATTTTGAGTTTTGTAGGTGGCGCTGTCGCGCCATTATTTTTTCCCCAAACATGACACCCATAAAAAACAAAATTTTTCGCCGATTCTGAATTTTGGGCAAAATTTGGTGAGTTTTTGAGCATGTTCAGGGGGTCAAATTAGAGCTCAAAGAGCAGAAGAAAAAATAAGAAATAAAAATAAATATAGTCATAGCGGCAATGATCGCTCCCCTCGCCGCCACGCCGCCGCCGTTAACGCCAGAGGGCGCTTACGCGCTAATTTCCCTCCTCATAAAATACTTGCTGCGAATCCGTGGCGCTACGCGCCTCCTACTGCTCATATTTAATTGAAAATGTGTAAAATTGGTCAAAGTTTGCTGACTGCTTTACACAAAGACTGTAATACTTATGGTAAAATCCTGGATAACTTTAGATGGCCCACTCCTCAAGATCATTTTCACCAAATTTCAGGATGGTCGGGCTTACGCCCGAGGAGGAGTGCGTTAAAGTACAAAGTTTAATTTGAGCGACTTTGAGTTTTTCCCAAAGGAATAACATGGGGTTTTTCTGTCTTTTGTAAAATGTTGGCAAAGTTTGCGGCTTTGCGCGCGGAGACCTTAATACCCATCTTAATAATTTGGATAACTTTTGGTGCCCCACTCCTCAGGATGATTGTCACCAAGTTTCTGATTGATCAGACTTTACGCCCGAGGACGAAGTTCGTTAAAGTACAAAGTGAAATTTGAGAGATTTTGCGATTTTCCCATAGGAATAACATGGGGTTTTTCTGTCTTTTGTAAAATGTTTGCAAAATGTGCGGCCACAAGACGGAGACATAATACCTATCCTGATAATTTGGATAACTTTTGGTGCCCCACTCCTCAGGAAGATGTCCACCAAATTTCAGGTTGGTCGGACTTGCGCCCGAGGAGGAGTTCGTTAAAATGCGTAGTAAAAAAATATGCAAATTTTGATTTTCCCATAGGAATAACATGGGATGTTTTGGTCATTAGTACGGCTTTGCCGTTACAAAATATGACATGGGTCTGATTAGCTTTTTGATCGGTAGGCCAAAATGGAATTTTGTGCAAAATTTCAAAAAATTCTAAAAAACTTAATTTTTAGCTCCCCATATAAAAGTTTGCTTTAATCTGTAGGGGGCGCTAACGCGCGGAATTTAATTCTTTCACTTCTAGTAGGTTTCAGGCAGGGAGTTTAACAACTGATTCAAATTTGATGCAATTCGGACTTTATATGTGGAAATGGGAGCAAAATTAAAAATTTTAAAATTTCAGGAATTGTGGGCAAATTTTGCGGCCGCGCACAGAGACCGTAAAACGTAGGTTGCTGATTTGGATAACTTTTAATGCCACACTCCTCAACTTCATTTTCACCAAATTTCAGCTCGTTCGGGCAAACGCCCTGGGAGGAGTTCGTAAAAGTACGAAGTTTTTAAAAACTGCTGAGTCATGTTTAGCGAATTTAGATCCAATATGGCTGACAATTGGTTGGGCGGACGGTGTTGCCGTAATAATATTTTTTGCTTCTCTTGGCACTATCTACCTCTCTGCCAAGTTTCATGACTCTACGATAAAAATTTTTTTTTGGCACTTTCCTATCCCATAATGCATTTTTGTACACTTGGGGCGCTGACGCGCCATATTTTTGAATTTTGTAAATCGGAAATAGCCAGAATGTACAGAGGCACGATTTTTAGAGGTGTGCAAATTTTCCTGAGACTTCGTCAATGTTCACTGGGTGAAAAATAGGGGGGTTGGTTAGGGTAAGAAGAAGAAGAAGAAGAAGAAGAAGAAGAAGAAGAATAATATTCCGATGCGAAAACAATGTTTCCCCTTTTTTTTATTTAGCAAACTATACATTTTCGGAAAGCGCACGCGCTTTCCTACGTTTTGGTATGGGTCCCTGGTCACTGGCGGACACTTTCGAGATTTTGTAGTGGGCTCCGCCCACTTTCTGTTTTTGGCCCTATTTACAATAGTAATGTTCAGTTTTACATTAAATTGTTATATGCACAGGCGTGCATGAGTTGAGAAACGCATTAGTGGCCGACTCAGCGCACCTGGCGCTGCGTGGGGATGACGACGCGGCAGCGCGTCATCCCCACGCAAAGCGGCGCGCCGACTGCTACTTTTCGCACGGGCTTCGCCCGTTTACAGCGATAATGTTCAATTTTCCCACTACTAATTGGTATGCGCGGGCGTGCATGAGTTGAGAATGCGTTAGTGAGTGTTTGAGGGGCGAGCGGCGCGCGCTCGATTTCGTGCGCGCCGTGCGCACTTTCGCAACCGTGCCATGCGGCACTCTGCGAACTAATAGGCCTCTCGCCAGCTTGTGGCGCTCGGGCCTAATAATATTTTTATTAGCAAAAACAATATATCCGTTTTACTGAGAACGACATATAATACGTTTTTTGAAAGCTCTGACCGTTCCCCAGGTCACCATGGGGTCAAATGTGGATTACGAGCGCTTACGCGCTCGTCACTCACCTCCGAGTCGGGCCCGCGCATGGGCTCCCCATTGGTTTCCATGTATTTTAGCAGGAACAAGTATGGTTACTGAGTGGGGCTTGATGCCAGGGGTGTGGGACAGTTCACTGTCAATGTTTGGGGCGTTGGGGGCCGAACTTTCGCTGCGCGAAAGTTCATAAGACAGTTGAAAGGGTTGTTTCGCATAGCAGAAGTATATATGAAGGTCCCATGCCTTCGGCATGGGCTATTTCACTGTCCGACCATAGAACCGACTAGGCTGCCAATCTTTCGCTGCGCGCGAAAGTTTGGCGAGACAGTTGCAACGATGCCTTCGGCATCGTTGCGGAAGCAATAGGCCCTACGCCCTGTAGGGGCTCGGGCCTAATTAAAGCCGCAAGCGGCATCGAACGGCCCTCGCGGGCCGCGCTCGTCGTACTCCGCTCTCGCAACTCGCTGCAAATGGCGCTGAGGCGCCCACATCCTTTCCTTTACTGGGGCTTTGTGGTGGAACAAAGTTGTGTCCCAAAACTGCCGTTGTCATGAAAGAGCAAAAATTTGGCCAATTGGTGCGGCTCCGCCGCAAGGATACCGTAACACTTGTCCTGAAAATTTGGATAACTTTAGATGCCCCTCCTCAAGATGATTTTCACCAAGTTTCAGGTTGATCGGGCTTACGCCGAGGAGGAGTTTGTTAAAGTAGAAAGTTTCATTTGAGAGATTTTCCCATAGGAATAACATGGGATGTTTCTGTCATTTGTTCAAGTTTGGGCAGTATTTTGCTTGACCAGCCCGCTTACGGATCTACCATAATACTTATCTCAACAATTTGGATAACTTTTGGTGGGCCATTCTTCAGGATGATTATCACCAAGTTTCAGCTTGATCGTGGCTACGCCCGAGGACGAGTTCGTTAAAGTACAAAGTTTAATTTGAGATATTATGAGATTTTCCCATAGGAATAACATGGGGTTTTTCTGTCTTTTGTAAAATGTTTGCGTAATGTGCGGCTTTGCCGCACAGAGACCGTAATACCTATCCTGATAATTTGGATAACTTTGGTGCCCCACTCCTCGGGAAGATGTCCACCAAATTTCAGGTAGATCGGGCTTCTTCGCCGAGGAGGAGTTCGTTAAAATGCGTAGTCAAAAATTATCCAAATTAGAGACAATTTTCGATTTTCCCATAGGAATAACATGGGATGTTTTGGTCATTGGTACGGCTTCGCCGTACAAAATACGACATGGGTCTGATTGGCTTTTTTGATCGGTAGGCTAAAATGGAATTTTGTGCAAAATTTCAAAAAATTCTAAAAAGTAAATTTTTGCTCCCAATACAAAAAGTTTTTCACTCTGTAGAGGCGCTATCGCGCCAAATGAAAAATTCCACCTAAAGTAGGTCCAGGCAAGAAAGTTAAACAACCTATTAAAATTTCGGGCATAATCGGACTTTTTTGCCAAAACAGGAGCATTTTTAAAAATTGAGAATTCCAAAAATCGTCGGTCAACTTTGGGGCTGCACCGCACAAAAACCGTTAAGGTTATTTTAACGAATTGGATAACTTTAGATGCCCCACTTGTCTAGAGCAAGTGCAGCGATTTTGAGCGCGGTGGGTGAAACGCCCTTGGACGAGTTCGTTCAAGTTCGACGTGAGCGAACTCGCGGACTCAGCGTTTCGAACTTTAAATCAATATGGCGGCCATACGGTAAGTCAGGGGCGTGGCCATAATAATATTTTTTTTTGTCCTCAGGAGAGGAATGCGTGTTCCGAATTTCGTGGTTGTACGACAAAGTTGACGTCGGGACGGCTCCCATAGGCGCAATGTATTTTGACTTTTGTAGGTGGCGCTGTCGCGCCATTATTTTTTCCCCAAACATGACACCTATAAAAAACAAAATTTTTCGCCGATTCTAAATTTTGGGCAAAGTTTGGTGAGTTTTTGAGCATGTTCAGGGGGTCAAATTAAAGCTCAAAGCGCAGAAGAAAAAAAAAAAAAAAAAAAAAAAAACAATAATAATATTTTTAGCAAAAACAATATATCCGTTTTACTGAGAACGGCATAATATACGTTTTTGAAAGCTCTGACCCTTCCCAGGTCACCGTGGGGTCAAATGTGGATTCTGACGCTTCTGCAGCGCTCGTCCACACCTCCAGTCGGGCCGTGCATGGGCTCCCCATTGGTTTCCATGTATTTTAGCAGGAACAAGTATGGCTGGTGAGTAGGGCTTGATGCCAGGGGTGTGGGACAGTTCACTGTCAATGTTTGGGGCGTTGGAGGGGGCCGAACTTTCGCCAAGACAGTTGTGAGGGTTCTTTCGCATAGCAGGAGTAAATATGCAGGTCCCATGCCTTCGGCATGGGCTATTTCACTGTCCGACCATAGAACCGACTAGGCTGCCAAACTTTCGCGCTGGCGCGAAAGTTGTGGCGAGGCTGCAGCGATGCCTTTGGCATCGTTGCTTGAAGCCAATAGGCCCCTGCGCCCTGTAGGGCTCGGGCCTAATTAAAGCATAAGCGGCGATGATAACCCCTCGCCCGGCGACCGCCTTCCCAGCTTGGCCTCGGCGGTCCCAAACCGCCCGGTGTCCGTCCTCCTCCTCTGGCGTCACTCGGGCCCCCGTGACCCCCCCTCCCCCCACTCACACCGGGTGGCGTCCCTATAGAAGTGCATTGGCGGGCACTGCTCTCCAGAAGTGGCAAATCCGCTCAAAACCTGACTTCGATGTAATTGACTTTTTCTATCGGAATGCTGTAAATAATGCGTCTGCCGAGTTTCACTGACTTTGCTCTAAATAATATTGGCCTCTCCATAGACTTATGACATGTCTCATAGGAAATGCATGAGGAATATCGTGGCCCCCAGAACAAGCGATCCAAAATAGGACATCGATGTAATTGACTTATTTGCAGCTTTTGACACTTAAAATCAGATTCCAAGATTTCGTGGAAAACCGATAATTTTGGTACTTTACATGACCAGCAGGGGGCGCTATAGTGAAAAGTGCTCATGTGCTCCTGAGTCTGTTCTGTTTAATATTTGATTCCACATCTGTGGTTACAGTTTGTGCTCTGTACGTCAATGCCTGTGGCTTGGAGAATAAGTTTAAGATACAGGAAGTGAAGGCGAATTCTGACAGGAAGTCATGACTAAACCGAATGAGACAGGCCAAAAATGTGGTTTATTATAAAATTTCAATGCGTCCTGATCAGGAGCGTGTATGTAAGACTGATCTAGGCCCAAAACCCTAGGACAAGTTCTCAATGGAAAAGCGAAAACTTAAAGTAGCGTTTAAAAATAAAAATCAATATGGCCGCCTTCTCGTTGGTCTTATGACTGAGCACCAATTATGTTTTTAGGGTGCTTTTATGTGTACTATCACTCTGCCAAATTTTATGGGCCTCCTCCAAAGTAAATGCGTCTCCCTCTCCATAGGCCTCACCCAAGGTGGCGCTGTAGAGGCTGTTTATTAGTTTCAGGAAAAATACGGTTATGACCCATTAATGTCTCTTAAAAGGAGTCACTGTATTGCGTTTGGTGGCTGTCCTGTAGGTTTTAGTTGTTTTTATTGCAGCCTTGTGTGAAGACAGTCTGAGTCCATAGACAATGAATGGGAGCTCTGGAGGCCTCTAGAGGCAAAACTGTGAAAAATAGACCATGGGTCCCACATTGACTTTTTGCATCTTATATAGCCAAGAATCATGTCCCAAAATTTGGTGTCAATCGGACAATCTGGACACTTTTAAAGTGAACTGTAGGGGCGCTATAGTTATTAGTGGTCCTGTGCTCCCTGGTCAATTTTGTGTAATATTCAATTTTCCATCATTGGTGGCAATTTGGGCTCTGTAGGCACAGTCCAAGTGCCTCTGAGGGATAAGCACAAAAACAGGAAATGATGGCGATATTTGACAGGAAGTCAGCAAACCCTACGAGATATCTCCAAAAGTTGGTTTTTATTGAATTTCAATGCGTCCTGATCAGGAGCGTGTATGTTAGACTGATCTAGGCCCAAAACCTAGGACAAGTTCTCAATGGAAAATAAGAAGTTAAAGTGGCGTGTGAAATAAAAATCAATATGGCCACCATGCTGTTGGTCTGATGACTGAGCACCAATTATGTTTTAGGGTGCTTTTTATGTGTACTATCACTCTGCCAAATTTTATGGGCCTCCTCCAAAGTAAATGCGTGTCCCTCTCCATAGGCCTCACCCAAAAGGTGGCGCTGTAGAGGCTGTTTATTAGTTTCAGGAAAAATACGGTTATGACCCATTAATTTCTCTTAAAAGGAGTCACTGTATTGAGTTTGGTGGCTGTCCTGCAGGTTTTAGGTGTTTTTATTGCAGCCTTGTGTGAAAACAGTCTGAGTCCATAGACAATGAATGGGAGCTCTGGAGGCCTCTAGAGGCAAAAGTGTGAAAAATAGGCCATGGGTCTCATTGACTTTTTTGCATCTTATATAGCAAAGAATCATGTCCCCAAATTTGGTGTCAATCGGACAATCTGGACACTTTTAAGTGAACTGTAGGGGGCGCTATAGTTATTAGTGGTCCTGTGCTCCCTGGTCTATTGTGTGTAGTATTCAATTTTCCATCATTGGTGGCAATTTGGGCTCTGTAGGCACAGTCCAAGTGCCTCTGAGGGATAAGCACAAAAACAGGAAATGATGGCGATATTTGAAAGGAAGTCACTTGCGCCAAACCCTAAGAGATATCTCCAAAAACTGGTTTTTATTGAATTTCAATGCGTCCTGATCAGGAAAATGTATGTTAGACTGATCTAGGCCCAAAACCCTAGGACAAGTTCTCAATGGAAAATAAGAAGTTAAAGTGGCGTGTGAAATAAAAATCAATATGGCCGCCATGCTGTTGGTCTGACGACTGAGCACCAATTATGTTTTAGGGTGCTTTTTATGTGTACTATCACTGTGCCAAATTTTATGGGCCTCCTCCAAAGTAAATGTGTCTCCCTTTCCATAGGCCTGACCCAAAAGGTGGCGCTGTAGAGGCTGTTTATTGCTTTCAGTAAACATACGGTTATGACCCATTAATGTCCCTTAAAAGGAGTCACTGTATTGAGTTTGGTGGCTGTGCCGCAGGTTTTAGTTGTTTTTTATTGCAGCCTTGTGTGAAAACAGTCTGAGTCCCATAGACAATGAATGGGAGCTCTGGAGGCCTCTAGAGGCAAAAGTGTGAAAAGTAGGCTATGGGTCTCATTGGCTTTTCTGATCAGGGAGGCCGTCTAGGAATTGTCTGCAAATTTTCACTAATAAAAGTCAAAGTAATTGTTTTTCTCCCCATTGTAATTTAGTGCGCTCCTACAGGTGGCGCCGTAGGGTTGATTGTTATTGTGCGCATATAAATGGATTAAGCAGCTTTACGTTTACGAGTGTTTCAAATTTCATGTCGATCGGAGTATGCATGTGCGTGCAGGAGCTATTGAAATGATTTGGTGAGCACTCTTTGCGCCCCTGGTGGCCAACGATGATAAATGCACCATATCACTAATTCAGTTTTTTTCATGGCGTCCTGCACTGGACATATTCCCCAAGTTTCGTCCAAATCGGACAAAGTCGATGTTTGACTTAATGGGTAGGGGGCGCTAGCGAGTACTTTTTATTTATTTTTATTAATGCATTATATTCAGATCATAATTACGCACTCGTGACTGAAATTACAGCTCTCTCCAGTCCAAGCGTGTAGCCGTGACATGCGATCGTAAAAACAGGAAAGCAGGCGTTCTTGATGGCGAGCAACGGCGAGACCATTTGAGATATCCGAAAAAAAGTGGATTACTATTGAATTTCAATGTGTCCCGATCGCATAAATGTGTGCCAGACCCACGTGTGGCAAAAGCCCTAGTCCAAGTTCTCCGTCAAAAAAAAAAAGTCAAACTGGCGTGGCGACTTCGGTCCAATATGGCCGCCGTGCGCTTGGTCCGAGGGCCGCGCTCCAATGTAATGTTTTGCTCGGTTCACTGTTCCGAGTTTCGTGCGCGTCGGGCAAAATTTGCTCGTCCCATTTCCCATAGGGTTTCGATTCGGGCCGGTGCTGCTCGTTCGGGCCGGGTCGGATGCTCTCGAAACGCGAAATACGAAATTTTTCGGGCGATCGCGACTATACCCCATTGAAGACTTTTCGTGCATGTTTACTGGGTCAAAAAGGGCCGCGAAGAGTATGAAAACGGTCGAAATAATAAGCAATAAACCAGCGAAGAACAATGTCCCTCGCCAGTTTACTGGCTCGGGCCAATAATATTCCGATACAAAAACAATGTTTCCGCTTTTTTTTAGTTCACAAACTATACATTTTCGGAAAGCGCACGCGCTTTCCTACGTTTTGGTATGGGTCCCTGGTCACTGGGAGACACTAACAAGATTTTTAGTGGGCTCGCCCACTTTCTGTTATTGGCCCTATTTACAATAGTAATGTTCCATTTTACATTACATTGTTATATGCACGCAGGCGTGCATGAGTTGAGGAAACGCATTACTGGGCGACTCAGCGCACCACGGCGCTTTACGTGGGGATGACGACGGCGCGCTTTCGCCGAGGCCGCCCGTTTACAGCGATAATGTTCAATTTTCCCACTACTAATTGGTATGCATGAACGTGCATGAGTTGAAATCGTTAGTGAGTGTTTGGAAGCCGGCGGCGCTGCGCTCCGATTTAAATCTTGCGCCGTGCGCACTTTATACCGTGCTTCGCACGGCACTCTGCAAGCTAATGGAGCCTCGCCAGCTTGTGGCGCTCGGGCCTAATAACTACTACTGCAAAAACAATAACAACCACTACAACAAAAACAACAACTACTACTACAAAAACAACAACAACAATAACTACTACTGCAAAAACAATAACAACCACTACAACAAAAACAACAACTACTACTACAAAAACAACAACAACAACGACTACTGCTGCAAAAACAATAACAACCACTACAACAAAAACAACAACTACTACTACAAAAACAACAATAACTACTACTGCAAAAACAATAACAACCACTACAACAAAAACAACAACTACTACTACAAAAACAACAACAACAACTACTACTGCAAAAACAATAAAAACCACTACAACAAAAACAACAACTACTACTACAAAAACAACAACAACAACAACAACTACTACTGCAAAAACAATAACAACCACTACAACAAAAACATCAACTACTACTACAAAAACTACAACAACAACTACTACTGCAAAAACAACTATTACTGCTACAATTACTACTTCGACTACTAATAAAGTAAACTGGTGCATAACTAAGAAACCAATGACAATACTATTACAAACA
This sequence comes from Rhinogobius similis, assembly GCA_019453435.1. Taxonomy (NCBI): domain Eukaryota; kingdom Metazoa; phylum Chordata; class Actinopteri; order Gobiiformes; family Gobiidae; genus Rhinogobius; species Rhinogobius similis. Next base: position 7,802,422 of record CM033623.1, on the reverse strand, counting down.
CTGCAACAACAGTAAGAACATCGACTACTACAAGCACAATAACTTGGACTATAATAACAACTTTTGCTACACAGCCACACTAATGTTTCGAGGCATATCTGACTGTGATAGCATTAGCACACGGGCCCATACTGAAGATAAAGATCCACTGAGGATTTTCTCTGCACCTCAGTCCATTATAACCCATCTATCTTGTCCAAAATATAACAGACAGCGTTCATAATATATCCATGTCCGACTCTAATCCCTAAAGTTCTCCGCTCATCACCTCGGTCGGAGAAAACTATTGAAATCTCCGCTAATCCTCGCGGTTCACCTCCAGCTGGTTTTAAACGGACACAGCCATTTTTGGAGGGAGATTTTCCACATGACAGTGCCGGCGCCCACGCTTCGCAACATCTCCAAGAAAAGCAGAATTCATGGTCCAGTGGGCCGCGAGACTTTGACGATGTCGGCTATAGGATTAGGCGTAATCCAGCGCTGTTACTATAGGGACGGCGGAGTAAAGCCTATACCGTCGGAGAAACACAGCATCCACAAAAAGTAGCCCAGTGAACCGTGGTGACTCCGTTGGAGAGAGGACTCAGAACTGCTGTCCAAAATGTCAAGTGCCCCACCGGACCAGACAGAGGCGCTGACCTGGACATTCACTCGTTGAACCAGAGCACCAGGAAAGTTTACAACCCAAGCTCAACTCTGGAGGCTTTTACTACTGCAGTGCAAGTAGTGTGGTTAAACGCGTAGCTCTTACAATTTTTGACACGACCTGGCAATTACGAGTATAAAACGCTACCATTTGCAGAACTGGAATTGTACTATCAAACGTCAAATCTTTTTTTTCCTCCAAACTATTTGAATTGACACGTGAAACAACTGAAACAAAGGACAAACCCCAGTGCTCACAACGAATGAAAAACAAAAACAACCCGTCATATAACTTCAAAGTACACAGAATAAAAGTTTTAAAAAATGCTCTCAAACTATCCCAGTTTTTCATTTAGTACATACGTATTTCTTTCTGGTAGGAAAATGATCCATATCTTTACTGTAAGACTTTTCTAGTTCTGATTATTGTGATATCAAATATAAATCTGTACTGAGCCTCTTCCTTTGTATCAAAATCAAGTTTGAAATTGAATACACTAGCTGCCAGTGTTGTATTCTGACGTACTAAAATGACAAGACTAGATTAAAAAAACATAAAATGGGTTGATACGCAATGATCTTAATACAGAGATGATGGTAAAAAGACAATTGTGTAATCATCAACATAAAATAATGATTTCTTTAATATAGATACTGTACAGTCCCATCTGAGGGAAAGCCCACTGGAGCTCTGTAGGAGAAACTATCTATTCATTATAATGTAGAAGAGCTGCTCTATCACTCACTGTTCAACAACAACAAGAGCAGACACAAGGTTTAGGAGTTACCAAAGACACAAAGACATGGAGAAAAAATAAGTGGTTCAACAGCCCAAATTTATAAAAAATATCTAAGAATGCTAACAGCAGTTGCGGGCTAAATGCTATGTATTTAACATCTACAGAACAATCCGTTTACTTTTCTGAGGAAACGCCAGGTCAACAACCACCATTAAGCCTCAGTTGTGACTCGACGTGTGTGCTATAAATTACCTCTGCAACAAGTTAACTGATCGATTATAGAAATGGTTGTCAACTAAGTAAACACAAAACACAAAAAACACACAGGAAACATTGTGTGTTTTTTGATCAACTTACTACAAATATTCTCCACCCACTTCAGCTTTATCTGGGTAAAATTGAGTAAAATCATCGTATTCAAGGGTCTTTTGCATCCTAAACAACAAATCCAAATAATGGAAGGAATAATCGCAAGACTAATCAATTTCAGAAATAATTGTTAGTTGCAGCTACTTTAAATACACATCATTTGCCAAGAAATGTATTAGAAGAAGGAAAAAAAGAAAAAAAAAGAAAACTCATTTCCTATTGAATCAACGGAGAGTTTCCCCCAAGGCAGACCACGCCCCCTAATGTGACCCGTCCATTGTCATGTGATCTATTACTAGTTCTGAATGATCACAGTATTCAGGAAAGTTTGAACTTGGTCCTATTAATGTGTATTTTTAAAAATATCGGTAATTGATTAATTGAGTATCCTTCAGTTCTAGTAGTTTAAGTATCAATTAGTATCTGTGTATCATATTTTTGTAGTACTAACACATCTCAGAAGACACAAACAAATCTAGTGGGATAACTAATAGCAAAAGCAGAACGGCGCTTACATAAATGGTTTATCAGTGAACTGTGATGGCTCCATCTGAGAGAGAATAAGAACCCGAGTCTAAACTGTGGCCCCTGGATGAGACCGAGACGCTGACAGGACATTAGCCCCTGGTCCTGTGGGCTCCGAGGACCAGGATCAGAACTGGATCAAGATCAGATGTGGACAATGTGAGGTCTAAGTGGTGCTGGACACTGAGCTGAGGATTACACACAGCAGCAGAGATGTGGGTCAAACGGCCAAACTGTCTCCAGCTTTAGCCCATTACTGGCCAACGTCCATACTTTAAACTCCACAACTCAATTCAAAAATAAGGTACATATACAAAGAACATAAATACTGACTAATCATTGACAAAAATAAACTAATCATTGACAAAAATAATGTCATCAGTAAAATATGTTTAATAAATTTAAAGAATTTCCCCTTGGGGATAAATAAAAGTAATTCTGATTCTGATTCTGATAATTCTTTAATAATCATGAACAAAAAAATAAACTAATCATTAAAGATCAAATATTATGCGACATTGACTTTTTTGACCATTGTCATCAAAAAAATGCATTTAGCTTCATTCACACTATTTTAATGAGTCCTAGTTAGAAAATCCTCTCCTCTGCCACGGTCAAATACACTCCCTGCTGAACTCCCTCGATGTGTGACGTTTTCGATAACTGATCGCAGAATCTTAAGATGAGTCCCTAAATCATCCCGAGACTCGTTCTGAGCATTTCTGCCGTCTAATCACAATCATTTCAACTGGTAGGCTAACTTGCATTTCTTCATAATAAAATATTTAGCTTGTGTAAGCGCTATGCAGCCAGTAGATGTCGCCTAAACTCAGTAAGTGTGGGACACAGCAGAGATACAGATGTTCATTTTTTTCTTTTTCTTTTTTTGCCAAACTTAAGGTACTCGAGCATGTTTAAAGGCTAATAATAACACAAAAATGTAACTATCGTATCGACAAAGCATTTATTCGACAAAGCATTTATTCAAGTTTATTTATCATGAACTAATCATTGATAAAAAGAATAATATATTAATCATTAACACATAATTAATTATTTAGGTTAGGGTAAGTTAATGTTTATGACTGTCAATGATTTGTTAGCTACACAAAAGCCACTTCACTTTTAGGTCAGTATTCAAAAAATGTGAATATATTGCCAACCTCTACTACTACAGTCAAATCAACAACTACAAAAACTAAAACAACAACAACTACTAGATCTACAAAAAAACAACAACAATATAATAATGATTATAAAACATTTAGAAATGCTTTGTAGAAAAGTTACATGGTGCACATTTGAGTCAGTGCTCAAAAGTACCTTTCAACTTTTTCCACAGAGCACAAGTCACCAGGTCATGAATGCAGTATTTTCCACAGAAGGACACGGCGTATTCAATTTGAACTTCAACTTCAATATATTTGGAAAACACACTATTGGATTCACATCTTCAAGTTATTAGAGTGATTATTAGTAGAGTTATTTCACCAGAGCACTGAAATACCAAACTATTCAAGGAAGCCTTAGGAATCAGCCGTGGAACTTCTAGAAAGACTAACAAAATAGTTTCACTTGAAGCTTGAAGTTTTAAGCCATAATTTTTACTTCATATCTTCTGACCTCTCTGTCGTTGTCAATCTGCTACCTTTAACTCTCAGCCAATCACCTTTCAAGTCATTCAATGCACTCTCTCTCCCCTCCATGATCCAGCAGTTTCATGCCACAATCTTATTCTGCCCTTAAGTTACAGGGTTTTCCCCAAAAAGAGACAGAGGAAAGGTTGGACTGACCCTGGTTGTAAGAACAAATGAGGGGAGAGAGAGAGAGAAAGAGAGAGAGGAAAGAGAGGGGGAGGGAGAAAAGGGAAAATAGATAAAGAGAGAGAAAAGGATATGGAGGCAAAAAGAGAGAGAGAGAGAAAAAAAGGAGAGTGAGACAGAAAATGAGAGAGACAAAAGAGTTAGACAGAGAGAGAGAAAATAGACAGAGACAAATAGAGAGAGAGAAAAAGAAAGAAAAAAGAGTGTAAGACAGAAGATAGAGAGTGAGGCAGAGTGTGAGAGAAAAGAGAGTGACACAGAAAGAGGGAGAGAAAAGACAGTGAGACATAAAGGGAGAGAGAGAAAAGAGACTGAGGGAGAATGACAGCGAGAGTAAGACAGAAAGAGAAAAAGAGACAGTGGGAAAGAAAGAGGGAACGGAATGAGACAGAAAAAGAGAGGGAGACAAAAAGAGAGACAAGAGGCACAAAGAGAGAGAGAGACAGAAAAAGTAAGAACAGTGGTGAGACAAAAAACAGAGACAAATAGTTAGACAGAAGAGAGAAAAGAGACAGATGCAAGAGAGAGTGAGAAAAAGAAATAGAATAGAGACCGTGAGACAGAAAGAGAAACTGAGACAGAAAGATAGCGACAGAAAAAGAGACTAAGAAAGGAAGATAGAATATAGAGACTGGAACAGAAAGTGAGAGAAAAGAGTCTGAGAGAAAGAGAGAGAGTGAGTGAGGCAGAAAACTAGAGAAAAATAGACAGTGAAAAAGAGAGAGACAAGGTAGTGAGACAGAAAAAGAGAGACATAAAAAGAGAGAAAAAGAGAGTGAGAAAGAGTGGAAAACGTGAATAAGACAGAAAGAGAGACAAGGAGTGAGACAGTAAGAGAGAGTTGAGACAGAGAGAGGCAAAAGAGTGAGACAGAAAGAGAGAGATAAAAGAGTTAGATGGCAAGAGAATGACAAAAGAAAGTGAGACAGAAAGAGAGAGAGAGACAAAAGAGGACAGAATGCCCAGAGGACAGACAGAAATAGAGAGAAAAGAGTGAGACAGAAAGAGAGAGAAAACAGAGGTGGAGAGTGATACTGAAATAGAACAAAAACAGAGGGAGAGTGAGACAGAAAAAGAGACAAAACTAAGTGAGAGAGAAAGAAAGTGAAAAGAAAGAGTGTGAGACAGAAAGAGGGAGACAGAAAGTAAAAGGAAAACAAAGAGAAAGAGACAAAAGAGTGAGATGAGAAACTGAGACAGAAAGAGAGAACAGAGGGACTGAGACAGAGAGAGCGAGGATAACGAATGAGACAGAGCGTGAGAGAAAAGAGAGTGAGACAGAAAGAGGGAGAGAAAAGACAGTGAGACATATATTTAGAGAAAAGAGACTGAGAAAGAATGACAGCAAGAGTGAGACAGAAAGAGAAAAAAGAAATATGGAATGGAGTGAGACAAGCAAAAGAGAGCGAGACAAGAAAAGAGACAAGAGGCAGAAAGTGAAACGATAGAGAGTGAGACAGAAATGAGAAAGGAAAATAAAGGGAGAGTGAGACAGAAAAAGAGTCAAAAGAGTGAGACGGCAAGAGAATGACAAAAGAAAGTGAGAAAGAAAGAGAAAAGAGGGACTGAGACAGAGAGAGAAAAAGAGCGAGACAAAAAAGAGAGAGACAAGATAGAGAGAGGAAAATAAGTGAGACGGAAAGAGGAAAAAAAGAGTTAAATACAGGCAGAGAAAAAGAAGCGGAGAGAAAGTAGGGCTCGACTTGGACAGAGAAAAGAGACAGAGAGGAGAAGAACGTAGAGCCAGACTGCAGAAAGAGACGGGAAAAATAGTGAGTAAAGAGACGGAGGGCGATGCAGAGCGAGGAGATAAAGCTCGGCGGTGATGTCTGCGGGATTAAGACGTCTCGATCAGCCAGTGGTGAGTCTGACAGTCCCCCTCGTTATTCAGAGCACTCTTTGGCAGATGGCTTCATACACACACCCACACACACGCCGTAACAAACACTACGCGGGCTGACAGGAAGAGGCGGGGCGGCCATCTTGGTTCCACACGCCCCGGGGTCCTTCTCTTTCTCTCTCGTTCCGCAGACAGCAGCCAGTTATCGGGCGCTGTGCAAAAAATATGATCTGATTAAGTGTAGGAGGAGCGCTGCTAAGGCTGTCAGCGCTGGGAAACGAAAGTGAATTTCAATTAAGCGGTTCAAGCCTGGGTTAGAGGGAGGCGACGCGTGCTAGGAGCGAGCGGTGACCTCGGCGGGAGTGTGAGTTAGACTCGGACGTACCGGGTCAGGTCGGCGTACGGGTAAAGTGGACTTCTCGTATGTTATAGGATCCGTTTGAGTGAGGTTTCCATAGATTTAATTTGCTTACAGATGTCTGCGTGCAAATGGAATTGATATTGAGTGGAAACCAGAAGAAATTACAGGCTCAGTTATCAGATTAGCAGTTCAGTAGCCAATAAATCAATGTTAGCAACCTGCTGACTGGTCCTCAATGTTGAATTCAAACAATGCTATACTTTTTCATACTAAAACACAACAGTTATTTGTCAGTAATTTATGAAAATAAATATCTATCTTCAGTCTCTGCTCTAATATCAATGCAAAATGTACCCTTTTTTAAGCTCAAAAACACAAAAACACGCTTCAAACACTAGGGCTGCAACAAGTTAATCGATTAATATCAACTAATGGATTACATAAATAGTTTCAACTAATTAAGTAATTGAACAATCGTTAACTGATCTATATATGAGATTTTGTTACTCAGACAGAGCAGGAATCATTCAAAAAAGACAGAAATTGTGTACATTTTGTGTTTTCAGTGAAAATACCATTTTGCCTGTAACTATTCTCTGGCAGGATGTTATCGAACAGCTTCACTTCAGCTTTATCTGTGTCAAAATGAGTACAAATGTTATATTCACAGCTTTTCGCGTTTCTAAACAACTTATCGATTAATCCAAAGAATAATCGCTAGACTAATGAATTACCAAAATGATTGTTAGTTGCAGCCCTATTAATCATGCTTGTTTCATGAATCTGGTGCAAAGTCCCCTCCCTCTGAGCTTCATAAAATACTTGGTTTCAAATGTCTCACATCTGTGACGTTAGCTACCTTATTCCACCCACTTTTGCCTCTTTTTACTACAAATCCGCACTCCTGTGGTAACAGTGCTTACAATTTGCCAGTTTTACAGTTTTGGTTTCAAATGGAGAACGAGGGAAAAGTCTTGCCGCTAAAATATTATATAAAGTAGATTGATTCGCGTAAAATGTTTAATGTATATGCGCAGCAACAAGTCAGCAATGCACCAATTTCCTGGGTGGCCTGAAAACTACTTTTTAGTCCGTGTAGGATTTTCTGTTGAGCTCGTCTGCCCCATGTAAACTACAACGGAAAAAAAAAGATGACCGTGCCCACGTCATCAATACAACTGCATTTATCATTCCCCAATTTGAGTCATTTACATATTTTGAGTCAGTCATGCTAGTCATTAGCTTGACTATATTTTCATTATTTAAAGCCAGAAACGGTAATAATGTTAGCTGTCAGTTGTAGCCTTAGTTCGCCAGACATTCAAGTTAAATAGAGTTTGTTAAGGAATTACGTTTATTTTTGACACGTAAAATCTCCGACCTGCTTCAAACTGAAGATTCACACTAGCTAGCTTTTGTTTCTCTTCCCATGGTAATTCACTTTGCTGCCAGTAGATGTCATGCTAAAACCCATTCCCGTTAAGTGATCACCTGAAAGTAATGTGTGGTTTTCAATACATACATTATTTTAAGCTCTAAAACATGACATGCTAAAGCAAATGTACTCAAGTGTTGTTTAAAATAAAACAAATAATGCATAATACGTGCCCTTTAAAGAGACAGTACACGACGTTGAACTATAAGTGAGCAAAATGCTTCAGTTTGAGCTGTTACCTTAGCCCACTTAATCCATTTTCTCAATCTTATGTTTAACCATAACAAAAAACTGTCTGGGTAGTTACAGACAGTAGTTTCCATATGGTTCTCATCCAGCAAGAAGTCTCATTGGACAAAGATGAGGGCCCCCGGCAGTTGCTAAATCGTCCTAATCCAACGAAATATTTTTGAAACGTAAAGGTGACACACTGCATGACGCAAAGGGCATTTTCCTGAAGAAATAAAAGTTAGGTACAGGGCCTTTAAAGTCAAAATATTTCTGTCAGAACTGAAAAAGCTGCTTCACTTTTCCTGACAATTTCACTAAAAGTTTCATCTCGCCATCCATTCTCAACAGAACATTTTGTACCTCAACCCAAGGACTAAAACGTCTACACAACACTATTTTTATTCGATGGGGCACATATTTTGGCGGACTCTACCCACAGCGGCTTAAATCAGCGGGGAACTTTCGAGAAACTTCCTGAGCCCGGGCGCAGACAGGATATGTTGCTGATATCGCGTTAAATCGCATTATTCTGTGGGAGCGCTCCATTCAAAGAGAAACCTGTGTGAAGTGTGCGATCCCTAAATCCTGCTGCGCGGAGGTAAACGGACACTCGCACAACACGCTTTGATGGTTTAAAGCAGAGAAGAGGGGGATAGACGAGAGAGAGAGGAAATAGCGGCGATTTGAAGCTCCACTACAGGGCTGTGCGGTTAATCAGATTGGAATTCAGTCAGAGATTCAGTCATTTCAGTGTTTAAAAGGCTTGTTTATGTTCAGGAAATTCTAATTGAAAGCCATTTTTATTTGCTGTTAAATGAGAACAATGAATTTGAATAGATCAGTCAATATGGAGAAAACTAGATTCATGTTTTTGCCATATTGCCAAGCCAATATGCTTTAAGACTTTTGATGAACAGTAGTACTCGAACATTTATCACTGCCATTTTACATATTTAAAGGCCAATTACCCCGACTATTAGGGATGTCACGATTACTTAGTAATTGATAATCGTCACAATAAAATTATATAACTAAAAACAAATTATCTTTACTCCAAAAAAGTAAATGTAAAGTGCTTTCAATGTGGCTGTTTGTATAAATCCAAATCTACGTTATTTATAGCACATTTTATGACCAGAATAGTTTCCAAATGCTGCACAGACACAAAACAACAAAAAGGTCCAAAAACATTAAAACCAAATGAAAGCAAAACCATAAAATAGCAATAAATAAGAGTTAGCTAGATAATACATAGATAGATAGATAGATAACTTAACTTTTTCTTTCACAACGTTTGCTTTCATTCAACTGTACAGATACTATTGGAACCGTTAAGTTTTTGAATGAAAGAAAATTAATAATTTTACTTTTACCGATAATTGTGAACAATCGTTATATCTTGATGTGTCTGTTCACAATAATCGTACCACTTAAATTCGATCTACTGACTACTGCTTCGTTATTTGTTTTGAGAAAGTATTAAGGAATACAAGTTATATTTCCATTTTAATGCTTCAGTTGATTTTGATTTGGTATTAACGCATAAGCAAGAGCGAGTTTTGCCGTTGCAGTAAAGCTAACAGACATTAGCATGCTAACAGCGCACTGAGAATAAACCACTCTATATTTAGATACAGACATCTCGAATAGCTTCTTTTACAATATATCTATGATTTTACTTTAAGTATATAAAAAAGTGATACTTAATAATACGATTGGCCAGTGATGGAAAAGTATATGTACTTTATCAATGAGACTTAAGGTTCACAATGATTCTTTCGCTTCTACCACAGCAATAGAAAAAGACCCTGAATATTCAACTAAATCAGTCGACGTAAATTTCACATTTTTTGCCCAGCCCAAAGTCGACAAGATTTACAGAGCTGGAGGAGAAGACGGAGGAGGGAAGGGAGAAGGGGAGCCAGGACGCAGAGGTGTGAGGAGGAGAGCGAGGATTTGTGACGCTCACGACGGAGACAGTTTGTTTTTCAGCTCGTGTGATGCATCGCTTCCTCTGAGCTGCAGTCTCACCAGGGTTTCACCTCCAACATTTTCTCTGCCGCGTCCAAAAGAGCTCTGCAGAACAGCTACCTAAACCAGAAGTCAAACGCGTTTCCCCGAGGGCCGAAACGCAGCCACACTGTAACACCGGGGTCCACATTTAAACGTAAAAGTAGTATTTGTCTGTATAATTGATGAACCATTTTTTATAGCCTTTTAAAAACAAGTTATCTAGTTCTTCTCTAACCAGTTTATTACAATACAATAAAACAAGTTGCTTATGCTAAAACAAATAAATTAAAATGATCTATCTGTCATTTAGCTCCCAGCGTACATTGTTTCATGGCTTTAAAAAAGGACTAAACAAACTACACAACCGCAACAATAAACTTTATGCACAAGAGATGAATAAAAATAGTCATGTTTTTGAAAATTAGGAGAATAGAAAGTGTTGTCAGACAAATGGGGGCCAAAGCAACGTGATCCACGGTCCACGTTTGGCCCGCAGGCCGCCTATTGGAGATCCTTGACCAACAGCCTACATACGGTATGCAAGGACCCAAAGGAAAAGAGAGAAAATTGAAAAAAGAGTGTGCCATTCCCCAATTTGAGTAGTTTAGCGAATTTGCGTCAACCTAGCTAGTTGTTAGTTTGACTATACTCTCATTATTTAAAAAGCCCGAAACGGTTCAAATGTTATCTGTTAGTTGTAACCTTAGTTTGCTGGTTATTGAAGTTAAATACAGATTGTAAAGAAAGTTTTATGATGTTTATTTCAGATAAACACGTAAAATCTGGTTCCTGCTGTAATCACATTAAATATTAAGTCAGTTGACCTCGATGTTTCTCGGCACTGATCCGTTCGCTCGGGTATATTTGCAGCTAAATGTTGTGTTTTCATGAACGTTGGCTCATATTTGAAAATAAGAAATCAAATATTAATGTCTAATGAGTAAAAGATATTGACAGCAGAGCCAGTTTGTCCACGTACGCGTTGCTGTAGCGAGGGATCAACATTTTTGCACTTGCTCAGAAGCGTCTATATGGACTGTTACATAAAAAAGGAAGCTGGATACAAAGTTGAGTGCGGAGAGAGGACGGGGAGTGATGCCTCTGCGACCTTCAACTTTAAATAAAGCTGCATAATTCAGGTGACTTTATTCATATTCAACAGCGGCCCTGACTAAGCGCGTTTACCTCGTGTATGAAGTCTCCGATGTCTCCGGGGTGCGGGGCGGCCGAGCGCATGGGGTACTGGTGGTCGTGGTGCAGGGGCCTCTCGTCCATCCGCCTGATGCCCACCTTCACGCAGTCCGGCTCCAGCGCGTCCGGCTGCTGCAGCTGGCTCAGGTCGTAGTCCTGACAGACAACACGCGGATTCAGATGACTTTGTTTATCCCTCCAGGGGCGATTTATTCAAGCGTCAACGATAAAAACGGCTTAACAAAGCAATCAGACAACAAACATGACGGAGCAAAAAAGCAAAAAAGAGCTTTCCAATAGCGCAAAATATAGTGCAGATTACCCAAAGAGGGCTACAAAGTGTTAAACAGCCTGATAGCTTTTGGAGTAAAAGATTTTAAGTTTTACTGCAAGAAAAACTCATGATTCAGAGCATGGTGTGGTGATGCTACTATTATACTGTAATATGGTGGTTTGGTAAGCAGAAAGCCATTTAGCCAAACTCCAATCTTTTTTGGGTAAATTTTGACGATTCAATTATGTTGTTTTTTTTGCTTCTGGTGGAAAGTGACAAAGTACAAAAGTGAAAGCACTGTACTTAAATAAAACGGGTGGGTATCTGTAACTTTTAGCAGCTTTTACAGTGAAAATGTTTTACTTTTACTTCACAACATTTGAGAGCAAATATCTGCGCTTTCCACAACTGGACTGAAGAGTAAAGAAATATACTTTTGTGGTTTGAGGGTTATTTTTAGCATGTTCATGGTGACATCCTGACAAAAGGTTTTCAGTTCAAGTTTTTAAAATAAAAAGTATACATATAAAAGGTGTAGGAACATTGAGAAATTGATGAAGATAACCACATTTCACTCTAGGAATTAAATGGTTATAAAAATGTGTGCGAAAGGTTTCGTTTTTTACTCTGAAAGTACATTATTAAGACATATAGTATATTTTATGTGTGATACTTAAATATTTTGCTGCTATATCTGTACTTTTACTGAGATAACAAAACGGAGTACTTCTTCCACCACTGCATTGAGCGAAAAGTTGGGGATACAGCAGATGAAGGAAAAACTCAAAAGGCTCTTGATGAAGGCCGACAAAACCAAGAGAGAAAAGTAGGACTGAAAAGAAATACATTCATACATACAAGACGTAAAATGTCTGGAATTTGGCATTGTCTGATATTCAAAAATGTCAATGCCATTTCGGTTTTTAGGTTGACATTCAATTCACAATGTGCTTTTTAAACATGCCCCTTTCCTTTGCACTATAGGGACATTTTTGTCATTTTCGTAGTAGATTTGAGCTGTAGAAGGTCGAAAAAATAACTCCAAAGACTATTTATAGATACTAATTTACTACTGAGTGTTTCATTTTGTGATTTATTCATGGCAGGTCATGTTTTTTAATTGATATCATACATACAGCAATATATCTCACTTAAAAATGTGTTTTGTGACAGGCTTACTTCCAGGAGCATTAACTTTTGACAGAAAACTGAAATATTAACTGCGAAAGTAATACAAGAATCCAACGCCTTTCAGAAGAGAATGCTTTTTCAATAGCAAGTGTTTGTGTCATTTTAATACTAAAATATACAGAAACAATATTTGTTATTTGAGAAATTTAAAAGTAAAATCCCCAGCTTGTCAAGTCTTAAGGCTATTTGCATGATCTGTTAAAATAGTTATAAGGGCTTGTTACAGAATGTGAAGAGATCGAGAATGTAAATCTGAAATGTAATGGAGCATTTCATGTAAAGGTTGTCGTCTTGTGTAATGAACAACATTTGTTAATGAAATAACACAAAGTACTTTTTTCTTATTATATTTTCAAATGAGCCCAAAGTACTACTCCTTCAAAATGGTGACCAGTTGATTATAAAAAATAATTGTATTTTAATAATCGCAATCGTGATCTTCTAAAACACATTAGAAAAATATTTTTATAACAAAAACAGTGGCATTAATTATACACTTCATTCATAAATATTCTCTATGTAGAAGCCGACAGTCTCGACATTTATTTGGTTGATAATAGGGCTGTAACCATTAATCGACTAATTCTGACTAGTCGACTGTAAAAAATAATTAAATATAAAAATTGATCATTCATTCATTTTCTACCGCTTGTTCCCGTTAGGGGTCGTGGGTGACTGGAGCCTATCCCAGTGACTTTGGGCCTTAGGCGGGGTACATCCTGGACAGTGGCCAACTGGTCGCAGAGACATGGAGACATGGACAAGGACAGACAATCATTCACTCTCATATTCATACACTACGGGCAATTTAGAGTTGTCAATTAACCTACACAGTCATGTCTTTGGACAGTGGGAGGAAGCCGGAGAACACAGAGAGAACCCACGGTAACACAGGGAGAACATGCAGACTCCTTGATAATTGTAATCGTTAACTAAACTATACAGACTTTTAATAGAGTAAGTTTAGAATAAGGAGTCTGCAAGGGTTGATCCTTGGACCACATCTTTTCATACATTTAATACCAACATTTGTCACAAATAGGAGCATTTTCATTTAGCTAATATTAAACCAATGGATATTTTAAGATTCTAAATACTAAAGTTAGCGTTTCACTGAAAAGTATTTTGACTGTATAGTAGAGGAGGGCAAATATATTGAAAATGGATATGTCATTTTGGAGACATACAAAATTAGAATATTGTGTAAATCTTCTATAACTAATACTATTAACAATCAATCAAACAATCAAAACAAGACAGAAACTTCTAGTGTAACATGTATAAGAGTATAAAGGGATTTTTCTGTGCTTTCATAATTGATTTTATAACCCATTCACGCTTTGTGCCGTACTTGAACCTTTTTTTTAGCTCATTTCTGATGCATCGTTAAAATATTGTTATCGTAATAATGACAAAAATATCAAGATTTTGTCAATACCGCCTACCCCTACTTTATAGTGTGATTTTTACCAGTAGTGACGCAGCAGCTTATTGTAAACTTTTTTTATTTTACATTTTACGTTTTCTAGATCTAGCTTGAAACGTAAAGTCAAGTCCTTTATTTCAATCCCTAATTCTACAGAACGGTCCCAGCCTTTAGAATGAAGGCGCTCTGTTCACAAACACTGTAAATGTCACTGAGCTTCATGTTTTGGCTGCTCCGTGTCTTTTCCCATACCTGGTCCTCCTCTCCGCCCCCCTCCTCGTCGTACTTCAGGATGTTGTCTCTTACGTCGTCCTCCGGGTCGATGAGGAGCTGCTTGGCCTGCCTCTCCTTGTCGCGCCTCTTCATCCACATGACGAACACCAGCACCAGCACTGCAGCGTGGGAACACAGATAAGAAGCGCCCATTTAAAGTGTGCAAAAGGAGGAACGCTCCGGGCTAGCGCTAAAGCTAACCGAACGCCAGCGCTTCTGCATATAAAACAGTGTGTGATTTTTCAGGGTGATGTTACAGAGGAACGCCGGAATTAAGCGTACAGACATATCGCATACCCACATAGCCCCCGATTCTCTATGCACATGGCATTTGCATAAAGTCTAAATTCGGTGGAGAGGCTCCGGGACGGTGTTACCAAACAGTGGGTGAAGGTGAGGACACAACATCAGTGGCGTAAGGCGCTTTGAAATGCAAACGGTCGGGACAGGGTTTAAATGTGCTGAACGTGATTGAAATGTGTTGAAATTGAAAGTTACATCTGATGGTACTTGTGGAATTATTATGATATATAAGTAAAATAGGACAAACTCTATCTTTAAACGAGTCCTTCACGCCTTTATAATACGTTTATTCATACGTTTCGGCCTCCTCTTTATGGGTGATATTGAGTGAAAGTTGGAACTTTAATGTCACCAATAGTAAAATCCCTGAGTCCACTCTATAACAGCCTTTAGTAGAGATAACCAGTAAGTTCTGTTGTGGTTGTTTCTCAAAAGTGAAATGTCAGTTATTTATTTTTGGAAAATATCCTAATATTTTTTACTTCAGCTAACATTACATCTTAATTAAACGATAGTGTAATCTTTTGGGTCATATCTCTTCCTCTTGTCTAGGGAAACTGACAGTAATTTAATAATGTTTAGTCAAAGAACTGAAATTGACAAATTAGCAGATTTTCATGGAACAGCAGCTGACGTCAAGTATGGAAATCAGGCAGTAGCTTTCGACGCAAGTTTTGACGAAGTTGTTTTTCTGACTGGTGCAAAGCGTTCATTGTGCATTTTTTTTTCTGAGTAGGAAAACCGTTTTCCCGAGGACGACATGAACGCAGCGTGAGACCTGATTACTTGGCAAGCAGATGCTAAAGCTAATGTCAAATTGAACGTTCTTTCACATGCAAAACGAACAGTGAAACCAATCACCATATTCAAGTCTTCATGATATTTATGTCATTTATCTGGTTTCTTCACCAGTAACATGTAAAAGTTAGTTAGTCTTTAGATCAGATGCCAGTTTCACACGTCATCCCATCTAAAATGAAACACCAAAAGGTTTACACACTCGAAAATGACTTTTAACAAGGCTTTGACCTCTAATAAATGTGACGGATAGGTTTGTACCAGCCCAAACCCACTTGGTTATTGACAATGTGCGTTTTTTTGCAGGCTATGCTAACTGCTATAGCAAAAAATACAGGAGCGCCTCAAATCTTCCTGGACTAGTGTCATGGATAGAATGAACTTTGAACACTTTGTCATTTGCAGAAGACATTTTACCGCCTAAATAAGGGCAAGCGGTGAGAGTTGGTAAATGCAGCAATAGAAATTATGATTTTGATTTGGTTATATTTTCCAAAACACACCAAATCTCAAATGGTACACTTCATTTTTACAATGGTAATTTTTTTATGTTCTCTTTTTTGTGTCAATATGTTGTTGTTAAGTGCCTTGTTTTTGTCAATGACGAGGACAAAGCGTAAGGGAGAGCGAGAAAAGTCTAAGTGAGGACAATGTACACCCAGGAGAGGTGGTTTGAAAAATTGCTTGTCGATGTTTTCGTGTGAGCGGCGCAGGGCTGCACAGAGACACTGCAGTTAGTCCATCTGCAAGAACAAGAGCTGACCCAGGGACCGAGTTAAACGCTCATAAACTCCACACATCTGCCCACTATCTACTTCTCCTATAGACTTGTAGACTATTTTGGTTTATATTGTTCTGGACTGAGCAGTTATGAAGCGAGATAAAATCACCAAATATAGTGAATGAGGCAGGAATTCCATTGGACGCAAAAGCAGAGGCAGAGTATGACTTCATCTCTTTACAGATCCATTGAGTGGGTACTTTATTACAGTGTTTATTTAAATATGTTTCTGTTCAAGGAAATTTTAGAATGTTGGGGGAAATTTCTTGTCAATATAGTCTCAATAAATGTTCATGACACTATATGCTTTCAATATACATTTGTTTTTTCTACTTTATTCTAGAGTTACGGTTAAGTTTACTTGCCAGCATGTTGGCAAAATCCAACAAATACTGAGAATAACCATAGCCACTGACATACGAAGACGGTGTCATTACCAGTCCAATCCTAATTCTAAATATATAATATAAATACTGTGTCACCAGTAAATTGAAAATGACACTGATTCTCCATTTAAAATATTAATCCTACCATTATAAAACACATATAATCCTTTTCTCTGCTAACAATCTATGATACATATCGATGTTTTATATTTTCAACGCAATATTGGCTTAAAAATGAACCAAAAATAGAACTAATTCATTTTAGGCTGTTTGCAATGGTCCAACATTATGGTAACACTAATAATATACATATTCCAGCCTTAAGAAAGCAGTTTAGATTGTTAAGAATGATTCAGGTTTAGTAATTACTTAACAAATGCTCTAACCCTAATTCCTAGCCCTAACCTCATCCTTACTTAAGGAGTTACTAAGCCCGAATCATTCTTAATAAAATACATATTCATTATAAATTAAGCCTTTGTTCATGCTTTGTTAAGGGAAATTAAGGTGGTGTTATTATAAAGTGGGAACAAAATAAGGCGGGAGCGGATATTAACGTCACAGTAAAGCTAACAAACATTAGCATGCAAGCAGCACACATCCTGTTTCGCAGAGAATAAAACACTCTATATAATTAGATGCAGACAGCCACAGCGGTCTCATTTTGACCCTGGGGGCTGTTTTTACACTGTATCTGTACTGGAGCAACATAGATTTGACTTTTTAACATGAACATATTGGGTTTGTTTTGTGCATAAATGGTGTAGAGCAGTAGGCTTGAATGGGTTGTAGGTGAAAACAAAAATTTCCGGAGCAATCTATTCAACAACAAACTGCAGTCTCATTGCACCTTGCAGAAAAAAAACATAATTGGCACCCCAAGTCCACCATCACACGCTGCACTGCCCTGAAACCTAACACCTCGAACGCCTCCGTCTTTCTCCTCCATAAAACATCTTGTTGTTTTAAACCCCTTTTTTCTTGCACGTCAACACGTCTCCCACTGATCTCGCTCCGTGCATATCCCACCGTCAGCGAGCGGCCCGAGGATCAGTCCACACCGCTGCCTCCCGTTTACTCGAATCAAAGCACCCCTGGTTCCCCTTTAAGCGCCCATCAGGTACGGCCCTCTGCGAAACCTGCTCCTCTGTGATCGGCCCGCGATGTTCGGCTGATGAAACCGTTGAATCACCGCGCAGACGCTTCCCCTCACTCCGCTCCCCCTCACTCCGCTCCTCGTCTTTACCCCGGCCCTTTGAACAGTCCGTCTTGTTTGTGGCGTGTTGGAGTTGAAAAGTAATGGGTTGCATAATAATTTGGTGGGATAGCGCAGGCGGGCATGGGTTTTGGAGTTCTTTTTTTTAAATGGTATGAATGAAGAGACAACTGAGGCAGAAAAGAAGATGAGGAGGTGATGTAATATTAACATTGCGTGGCAGTACAGCGAAGTCTAAAGCACTTTATTCAGTTTGGGCGATATACTTAAGTTATAAATAGTTTGGAACAATGCGCTAGAGAACTGGTACAGAGAAAGTCCATTTAAACATCATATACGTAACTAGATTTGAAAGGAAATTGTTGCAAGGAAGAAGAAGAAGAAGGCCAATGCAAGGACCAAGACAGCATTACTTCATTAAGAATCTGGTTGCAAATTAGTTTTTCAAGTTAACCTAAAAACATACGTTTTTTTTTTTTTAACTGACAGAAACAAATAAATAAAACAATATTATCTCATCAACTCCAACACCTACACAAATTATTCCATGGGATACGTACAGGGGCAGCATAAATCACTGCTTTTTTTGTCATTTTAGCTCATATTGTAATATAAGATTATAACATAATGATCAACGAGGGTCGTAGATTAGAACTATACAAAAGACAGATGCATAATAGGTCTTCTTTAAGAAAATTATAGATTATTATTTGGTTATTTCACAGATTGCAATAAATAAATAAATAATTTGTCTAGATGTTGTGAATCATAATGAATCTGTGCGACTTTTTCAGGTACAAATTACAGCTTTAGTGGGGTTAAAGGCCTTCATTGTCACTTGCAGGTGTAAATGTCTCTTATAGTGACAGAATAAACTGCTTGGGTCAGGGATGCGCCATAATATTGAAATGTTGTGATACTAAATTTGATGATATGGTATCGTTATCGTTGGCTGCTGTGTCAATACATCGCCGTGAGTCGTTTTTGGTATAATTTACAGAACTATTTTGTGACAGTGCTATAATTGTGTTGCTTGTTTAGGGAAACATTTGACATACTCACTGTTATTAAAACTGGTGTATTTCATTATAGGTTTGTGCAGGTTGAAGTTTAAAAAGTAAAAACACTGTTGAAAAGCATTGGATTCATAAAAATTGTGATGTGTTGTACAGTTTCATGTGCAATACATTGATTACCGTATGCATTGCAATATTGTAATTTCATGGTGTCGTGAGCAGTGTATCGTATCAAACTGTGGGGGACCCTGTGATTCCCGGCCCACGCTTGGATTGACCCGGCAACCTTTATTTTCCTCGTGGAGTGCACAGAATAATTGGACATCTCCGCAGGATCTTCTCTGTTCCACGGCGCTCTGTGTTCATAAACAATCAGCCACTGACTGATCTGCTCGTCCACTCGAGGTCTGACAGAACTGTACGTGAACCATGTAATATCAGCACTGCTCCCGCACCACGCCTCACAGACTGACGCGTAAAACCAAGTATACGACAATCTGTTTTGATTAATTGCACTGATTTAACACACTCTGACAGCCCTAACAATAACCTGACACATTTTATAGCTACTATTCTATTTTATTACCAGTTTAGTTAAAGTCTATATGACAGGTTCTCATTTTGGTCTAATTATAACTTAGTTTGATGGAGGGCACATGTGGTAAATAGTTATCATAGTTTTATATCAGTC
This sequence comes from Rhinogobius similis, assembly GCA_019453435.1. Classification (NCBI taxonomy): domain Eukaryota; kingdom Metazoa; phylum Chordata; class Actinopteri; order Gobiiformes; family Gobiidae; genus Rhinogobius; species Rhinogobius similis. The sequence continues at coordinate 7,782,894 of CM033623.1, read as the reverse complement.
GAGATGCAGTTTGTGAGGAAATTTCAAAGAATACATGTTTAAAGTATCTAAATAAATGGAATCCCTCCAGCTATGTCATCAAAAAGCGAACATACAAGGACAATTTAAACGTAACTGACACATTTTTCGGACATTTTAAACCACCATTCAATAAAATAAAAGTATTATTCATTGTCAATTCCTAACTGTTGTGTAATTTCTATAGATTTTGGCCCTCGTTTTCGAAATGGTTGCTAGGTAACAGTTGTGGAATTACCTCTATCTATGTCATATTTGCAGCCCATGTCCAAACCAGGAAGTAACATTATAAATTTCCCCAAAACGGTCAAACTGGGGACCAATGGGCAAAATGCTTAGTAAAATCTTAAATATAATCTGATCTATAATACATTTAGTATTTTCTCCCTGATCAAATAATGATTTTATATTGCACAGCTTCTATTGCATGTACAAAAAACTTGGGCTTTTTGGTTTTAAGGAATTCATTAAAGGTGCTGCTTGAATTTTACTGTCTTAAAACCGTGAAAACAGAATAGTTCATTTTAAACTATTTGGAGCAGTCCACATGTATCGGTCACTTACCTAATGCATTCTGAGCATCCAAATTATTCACAGACATAAGCGCTTTTTACGACAAACATTAGCCTGCTCTTTAACTGGTTGAAGACAGCACACATCGGTTTGATTCTGACCCTAAGAGCTGCTTTTGCAACATATCTGTAGTGCGTAAAATCGATTTTATTTGCGTAAATCCTCTTTAAAATTGTATTGTTTCATTGCAAGCTTAGATCTCGTCTCCATTCCAGAATATCTGTTCTTTTCGTCATGTTTTAGACTCAATACTGTTTATGTTTTAATTTTGTTATAGTTTTTGATGCAACTATTGGAAAAATGTACACGATCTCATCAATTACCGATGACCGACTGAAAATGTGGACGAATCAAGCAACTCTTTTCCAAAGCCCGGCACGTTGGCGTCACCCTTGTCCCCCATTAGCCGTCCATTAGCCGTTAGCTGCGCCCTGTGATCCGTGCTACATTGTGTTGATAGTGCAGTAGCAGAGGCTGAAGCTGCTGGAGTGTTGCAGGTTAACAAGGCCATAACTCACAAAAACTGCCCCATTGACTTTGACACAGAGGATTAAAGGCTGGGAGCGGAGCCACGGTAAACCTCTGCTTCACCAAACAAAGCAGCGACGCCGTGACGGACACTGCAGGCTGCACAGGCAAATGAGAGCGGCGTGTTTATTTACAAAGCAAATCCAGCAATATGATACAATCTGTGTGCACTTTTGTCCCCGACTCAAAAGACAAGGATCTGCTTGAGACCTGAGTATCACGAGGAGTCATGAGTGATCAATCATGAGCTACACGCCAAATTACAATTTACATGGCCAGCACAACTATCTGATAACTAGAATAATCAGATAACGCAAAATTAGATAGGATTTTTGGTGTGTGTTTTCAAGTGTTGGGAGTAACAGCGTTTAAGTATAACAACATTACTAAATGGCGATACTTTTATCAGTAACGAATAATCTAATTCATTATGCTTTCCTCTGCAATAAGGCCGTTATAGTTACTGTCAGTGTAAAGTGGCTCGTTATTGCAGCAAGGATTGATCAGAATCTGGTGCTCGTCTCATTCAGAAGCCGCAGCGTTTGTTTTCAGAAGTAAACACGTGCAAGGCGAAGATTTAGAAGCAGCGATTGAGATTGATGATAGAGCTGCAACAAGTTAATCGATGTACTGCAACTAATCGATAATTGAAATGATCGTCAACGTAATTTAGTAATTGAATAATCGTTAATTGGTCCATACCTAGGTTCCAAACGTGCCACGAGCTGAGAAAAGACGTTTTATGACTCGGATTGAACAGCAGTTGCATGAAAATGTGGTTTTAAACGTACTCAAACAGCTTCACTTCGGCTTCGACTTGGTCAAACTCAGCAGGGGCGTAGCACAAAATTCTGGGCCCCAGGTACAAACCTTCTCGGTGGGCCCCTAATACATAATTTATCCCAAATTTAACTATTATTGTTTTTTTTTTTTGCTAGAATATGTACCCTATGGTTTCTGAATACACTTAATAACTTGCTAATTTATAAACAACTTCTGTAGCTATCAGGATATTATAATACAGTTTTGTTTGTCTTAACAGTAACTACCAGACCAATTTAATAAAGATCTTGAAACGTATTATTACAGTAAGAAAACAGTAATACACAAACTGCTAATTATAATCACCAGCTTTATTTGTGAACAACATGGCTATTATCTGACCTCTGATTTTAATGGGGCTCTCAGATCTCAATCATAATTGATGTGTGACGCATTTAGTCTTTCATGAACTTTACTCAACCACATTGCATTTTATTATAACAAAACGGACTAAAACGTAGAAAAATGCAACAGGCAACAAAAAAAACATGACATGCTTTTGAGGGCCGTACCCTTTAACCCCCCAATGTGACACCTCTGAAACTCAATAAAAACCTTTTCATCGCGACTTTTGTGTTTTAAACAACTAATCAATAAATCGAAAGAATAATAACTGGACTAATCGATTAGCAAAATTAACATTATATGCAGCCCTTATCAACACTAAAAATAACCACATAACAGGAGCAGCAAGAGTATAGACAAGAATGTAGACACTTTTCTGATATTTCATTGGTTCAGCAGACACGGGCTCTGATCCTCAGTCTTTCCAAAACACACAAGGAAATGTGTCGAAACAAGTTGACTTTGTGGATAATATATAGTTATTTTGCAGCTCTAGCATTCTCGTAAGTGCAGTTATTTTAATATCTATTCAGCCGCGGTTCAGCTCTGGTTTTTAAAGTTGGTAAATGCACTGTTTGGGTTTGCTGCGTTAAGGTGACAGTTTGTCCTACTTGTTCTGTGGGGGAGAATAGCCTATAACTAACACTGGTGGTGCATTTGATAATTTACTGTAAAACTAAAGTGGACTTTAGCTCAGTTTTTACTTGAACAGCAGCAGTGGGTTTATTTTTGGAGGATTTTGTTTGCCATTGAATAGTTACTTTACCTGGTAATTAGATACTTTCATCACTTAACTTACTAACACAATTACTTTTGGGAAGAAGTAACGGGTAACTATAACTAATAACATTTTTAAGGCACCTCCAATACTGGTGTTTACATGGACAAAAGCAATCCGACTAACACTTGGTGATACATGTCAGTTAATCAACAGATTTTTAGAGTAAAGGCCAACGCACAACCTCCGTTATTTTCTCTGAGCATGCACACACTGGACGGCGCACCACAACGGAAAAAACTGATGCTTTTTTCACTTCTTCTGTGGTAAGTACAGACAAATCTCTGTTTTGTGAATGACAGAGGCAGTGTTCTAAACTTGGAGGAGAAGGACGAGGGCTGCAATGGAGAAAAAGAGAGAGCACCTGTTCCTTTCTTCTCTCTGTGAAGGAGAACTCCTGTCTCACTAGAATAGCTTAACCTGAGCTTTCCTCTCCGCACACAATGCCTAAAGAGTAGTGTTAAACCTGCTCAGGCTCTGCGCCGCACTGTGTTTGGGAAGTGTTGATGCGTGTCCTTGAGCTCCAGTGTGCCTTGGCCTAAATAGTTTGGAAAACAAAGTACATTGAATTTTTAAGAAACTCTTTCAGTATTCATTTTTGTATTTGCAACAATAGTTTAAATTTTTTGCATAATTCTCCTTGTCAAACCCGACACAGGTGTGAAAAATCAGGTAGAAGTCAGATTACTCAGATTTCAATGGTCTGATAACTCATTTTTAACTCAACATTTTTGGTAACCACTGATAATGTTTTTATTAGTAGATATGCAGAATTTATTCATTGGCAATGACCAAATGGCAATAAATGCCCAGACGTGTCACACAAATTTGAATTCTTAATATTTATTTCTACCTTTTAAAGGGCCTGTACCAGATTTTTACTGCTGTGAAACGGGAAAAACAGAACTAGTCCATGTTCTCGCTTTTTTGTATGTAATAAAGTAAAATCTGTTTTGCCCCAGCACAACTATTTTGTAAAGGCATCTATTTGGGTGAAAATGAGACCAAATGTTTTACTCTGCATCTATTCATAGAGGGTTTTATCCTACGAGAGAAGCAGGAAGTGCGCCGTTAGCATGCTGATGTTTGTTAGCTTTACCCGTGAAGGTCAGAGATGCTCCGGGCTCAAAGACTGATGAAAAGTGCTTCTAAACTCATGGAGGTGAATATTTAGGATGCTGGGGCTGTATTAGTAAAGTGAGCGATACATGTGACTGATGTAAAGACAGTAAAAAGGTACAGGGCCTTTACCCATAAAACCCTACGGCAGTGTTCCTTCATTAAAAACCTACCAAAGTTGTATTTAGCTTCATTAGATAAATCCAGTTTAGTAAGTCGTCTCTCTGAGCCTCAAAGCAGCAATTTTGAAACATTCCTTTTCTAAAATAGTTATGCAGTTGAACCCATATCTCACTCTAAATCAAGCATGTCCAAACTCAGGCCCGGGGGCCAAATGCGGCCCTCAGACCAATTTTTCTTGGCCCTTAGGCTTCCTGGTGAACTGGCCCACATATAAGATAAGTACTATTTACAGCACATTTCAGATTTTCTACAATTCCAACCTAAATAACTAAGATTTTGGTGCAATACAGACCTGATATTAAGGCAATGAGACTGAATGTAGATGTGGCGGCGCTTAAAACATCAGATAAATGCAGCTTTTTTAACGTTTCACGACTGATTTGTGGCCCTCCGCTTGGTCTATATTTCATTATGTGGCCCTTGATGGAAAAAGTTTGGACACCCCTGCTCTAAATTCAACTTTGGCTGAGTTAATGATCAGGGGAACAATTGCATCAGGGTTAAAAGCTCTTAAAAGTTGATATTCTTTAACTCTGGCTGCCTGATCCATAACCAATGGCATCACTCATTAGCTCGTTCCACTATAATATTCAGACTTATGAGTTCTTCCTGACCCATACAGGACTCACCCAGAAGAATAATGATGCAGATGAGGATGGCGATGATGGCTCCGGTCCCCAGCCCCGCGGCGATGATCCTCTCCATGTCCACACAGTCGCCGTGGTGATCGCACTGGCACACCTTCACCCTCAGGTACGACGTGTTGGACATGGGCAGGTTCCCCGAGTCCGTGATGATGATGGGAACCTCGTAGATCCCACTGGCGAGGGAGCCGATCCTCAGGCGCAGCTGGGCGTGCTCACCTGGGGGTTGACAACATGAAATGGATCAAAGTGATCAACAACTTTGTTCAATCTGCTCCTAACTATGTTTCATGATTTCATTTAATCCACTTCATCATAGACATTGTTCAAGTTCAAAGGACGTTTTCTTAAAATGCATTTTTCTCCCACATAGACATAAAGGTCAGCCCTAAAGTAGCTCCTACACATACAATCTTGTACTTAACTGGATTTTGACAGAATGTACTGAAGGAGCCTTATTTAGTAAAGTTTTAAGTCAAAAGATTTGAATTTTTAGGCCAATTTTCAGTCACATCTAGTTCACTCAAAAAATAAAACATAAATCCACACTTCCCTCTGTATATTTTGTTGAAAATGTGTATAAAATGAAACAAGAAATTTAAAGTCAGTTCTGTCCATTTTTCAGAATTAAATGTCCAAAATATGTGCTATTTTGGCCATTTTTACACATCAAATGCCTTATGTCTATATGAAAACATTACATGATAATAAAAAAACTTGCAATATATTTTTGTTACATTTAAGTGGGCATAGAATTTTAATGTATATCTTTAAATGTAAGACGTTTTCTTATTTACTTGTAGTGTCTCACCTTAAACGTAGTGTACATGATTATATTTAAGATTTGTCTGAAAAGAGTGTGAAGCTTTTGGCATGACCCTCGGCTGTATTTTTCTGTACAAATCCCGATAAATCCAACTCTAAAATAAGTCAAAATCCTGGCTTTGGTACGGAAACAACAGTAAATTCACCCAGCTTCACCGGTGGTGGTACAGCCATGTCCATGATCTACCTGGCTCGTCTGGCCTGGAATAAACTGAGCCCCAATTACCGCTCCAAGCTTTTTGCTGTCAGCATGGACTACGATAAACTTGAGAGGAACCGCCCTGACTTCTAAATAACATCAAGTGGACAAAAACTGGACTAAATATGAGCAAACACATAAAGCCAATGGCAAATCTGCACAGATCCTGAATAATTCTCCGGGATTCTGGCTCATTCTAGCTCATGTGCGCAAATGTTTATTTAATCTAAGGTCATTTAACCTCATTGACGTTTTGTCTCTTGCTTTCACTTTGTTTGTGAGATTGTCAATAAAGTTAACATTGTGATCTCTTAAAAAAAAAAGAAGATTTGACCTATTTTCCCTCAGTTTGACACTTTTGGTGACATTTACAATGTTACTTCCTGGTTGGACATGAGCAGCAACCATACAGTAAACAATGTCTAAAACCCATGTAAATTAAACAACAGTTATGCTTTGACAAACAATAATAACACATTTATTTTGGTAAATGATTGTTTAAACTGTAATAAAATATGTTGGCCTGTAAAATGTCCCTGAATTTTGGATGGAATGACGCCTATATATAACTCTACTACTCAACTTCCTGTCATTTTCTACTTTTTATTTTTCAAATTTTCTTCACAAACTGCTACTTGACTGATGTAAAACTATGATAAATGTCTACCTCAGGGACTGTTCCACCAAACACAGTCCTAATTATAAAAACACGAGAACCTGTCAGAAACACGTTGACAGTGATAATAATAAAAACACATTTTTATGCATGGGGGCAAATAAAGCAACACCACATGAGCTGGCAATCAGGTTTTTTTTTTTTTTGGCTGACCATAACTGGAAGGCAAATTTGGCTGCGTTCCTTGTTTCAGATGTCAGCGTGCAGTGAATCCTTTAAATATATTTTCGGTTTATGAGGTATTTATGAGGTTTGACTGTGCCGCCGCACCCTAAATCTGGCTCGGAACATTATTTCAACCCGTCTAATAAAAGAAAGGTTATTTTTGAGGTTAAGATCAAATAGAAATTTGAATTGTTGCAGTATTAAGTACCAACTTTGACCTATTTGGGTCCATAGATCCAGTCAACATCTGAGGGAACGCCCACTAACGGAGTTCTGTGGGGAAGAAATCAGTTCATTTTAATGCAGAAGAGCTGCTCTATCACCCACTGTTCAACAACTACAGGCGCACGCAGGCGTAGGAGTTATGTTGTACCAAATGCAAACACAAAGACACAAAGATGTATAGAATAAAGAGGTCCCAAGGCCCAAATTTGTACAAATATCCAGGAATGATAATAGTAGCTGTGGGCGAAATGCAACTGCAATGCTAGAGCCGTCTGCTGTATTTTAACATCTACAGAACAATCTGTTTACTTTTCTGAGGTAACACCACATTAACAATCAGATCTGTAAAAAAAAGAAAAGAAAAGAAAGAAAATATTGTAATTTTACACACCAAATCTTCTATGGATACATCAAGAGTGGTCACTTTTGTATTATTTAAATCTGTCTAGTTAATGTTTATTTATCCAACGCTTTCCAAATAACCTTGCCGTAAATATTTTGCAAAACTGGCCATTTTATCATTCTGCTTCTGTGCTTCAACTTGATAACTATTCTTGCCACGAAAATAGCCACACTTTCTGAAAATGACATCTTCTGCAAATTGTTGGAAATTGGACGGTTTGCTATCGACTTATTCAGAGTCCAGCAGACAGCCTCCTCATTTGTGTCTTCTTAAGTGTCACCATTTTAGGAGAGGAAATTGTCCCAAAACAAGAGCGAGTGAATAAAAGCAGTAATTTCCTTTGTGAAAGAAGACATAAATCAAACTTGACACGCGTGATAACAATCTCATCAAAGAAAACACACTCTACTTCGACAAAGACCTTTTCCCTTACACCTTAATGACGATATTTTATGTTGTATAACTAAAAAAACAATTATGTGTAAGTCTAAAGACCACCAGCAGATGGCGAACGAATTCGAAGTACAGAAGTATAAATGAGTCTAAAAACTAAAACTGTTAATGTTGACAGTGGCTAGCAGCATTGAAATGATCAGAATGAATGAGGTGAATGTAGATGAGACTTTGGTACTGTAGATTACCACTAGATGAGGTGTTTTTGAGCTTTTAACCATGTTCTAACATAGTTCCGTCAACAAAAACATATCTGGAGTTGCATTTAGCTTCATGCTTCATTCATGCTAGTTTGACAAATCCTGGTTAGAAAATGATCTCGCCTTCGACCGTCAGAAACACTCCATTAACTTCAGTACCGTCAAGAATCCATAAATCATCGTCAGACTCGTTCTGCCTCTAATCACGATCAATGACACGACTAGCATAACAAGCAATGTGTTTTTAATATTTGTGTCATGGCCTCTGCTGCCAGTAGATGGAGCCACAGCTAAGTTAGTGTAGTGTCTCCCAAGGCAGTGATTAAGTTATATTGTTCTTTGTAAAAAACATTTTATTTTTTGTTCTAAAACAGAAGATGTAAAAGTAAAGATGCTCAAGAGCATGTTTACAGTACAATTAATGCTTTATAAGTATTGGAACCGGTTCTCATCCCTAATAACCGCTTTTCAAAAATAAAAAACACACACATGACAATCTGCTGCTTGTTACAGTGAAATGTCACCAAGAGAAGGCGGGGCTTAACAGTCCTGCTGTTTTGAACACGACGTCAATGAATGTGTTTCTATTATTACACCGTTTTAGATCAATATACTGCATAATACAAGGAACAAGATATAAAATCATGATCTATTTATGTTACAGTTAATTCTAAATGCCTGAAAATGTTACATGGACCTATTTATGAATTCCTTGCTTTTGCCCAGGTACTACTGAAATGAAGCTATCTCTGGTCTGTGCAACATATTCATTATGCATTGTCCCTGTCAAAAAAATACATAAATACATCAATAAATAAAGGCATACTGTATCGTTATTTCATGTGGCATAATGTCGGTTTATTGATTAAACCCCTGTGTCTGTAGCGATGACACCTTGTATGCCTGCGGGTAAATTATGTCTAGATATGAAACCCCAGTCTAATTTGAATTGTAAATGTATTCATGCAATCAATCATTAAACATCAATACTCGAAGCTGTAGGTCTTGCAAACTAATATTGAATGTATTGGTTTTCCCTGCAATCACCGCCGTTGTTCCATATAGATACCAACCATTTATTCTGCAGGCTAGTTACTCCTGCCAATAGGGGGCAGTAAAGATCAATTGATGCTATGTGGCATTTGCCCTAAACTAGAAAACATAAATGTCCAGTAATCTGCAGTGTATTCAGTTCTCTTGCTATTATTTGTAAAGTACAGTTTGTTGTAGTGTTGCAAATGGTAAATGTGAATATAGTTCTACTGCAATTAACTCTAATTAACGCAACAAACCATATTGAGACCAGAAATACCAGGACCCAATTTGCAGGAAATATTACAGGCCTATAGACCTTTTAAATGTCAAAAGAATGTTAAAAATAACATAACGGAGGCGACTGGAAGCAAAATGGGGAAAACCATCTCACATTTTCAATGATAAACTGACAACATAACTAAATGTTAATGGTGTAAACAAAAAAATATATTTTAAATTTCCAGGATAGCAATGTCAGTTAGTTTGCTTTTCAAAAACAAAGAATGGAAAAGCACTATTTTCTAGACGCAGAATTGTATTTGAGCTTCACAAAAAGTATAATTTGAGATAAAGTATGTAAAATATCTGTAGATAAAATGAAAAACTATTAAGGTTTCAATGTTTCTGTAAGGATTTGTCCAGTAAAGCATAAAAATTAGGATGTGTGAGTGAGTGAGTGTCTGTCATTGTCTGCTATTAAATAAACAAATAATGTAAAAATACAATAGTAAATGTCTTTGAAGTGGGCAAGATGGTTTTCATTTGCCAAAAAACCTTGATTTTTCAGATTTTACTATCCTCTCTGGCAGGGCTGCAAGATATATCACAATCAAATCAAAGTTGCAATCACTTAAATTAAGTAGAATAATTTCCTTCGCAAACAATAAAAAATCTAGTTTTATCCTGTGTCAAAGTAGCTAACTCTGTAGTTTACTTTACAAAAATGTTCTGAAGTAGATGGGATTCTTGGATTAGTTCAAAGTTCATATTTCAGACATTGCGCAAATATTAACTCTAGTTGACTGGTCAACAATTATTTTTTCGATTAGCCGTCTAGTCAAGCGATTATTTCTATTGTACACTGAGACTTTTTAAATGCATTATCAACCAAATAAAGGTTGAAATATGGCGAATTTTTTGACATTGACATTACTTTTGCCTCCAATTTCCTCCATTACAGAATTCAAAATGTGTCTACAAACTTTTAAAGGGTCCATACATGGGAACGTTACGATGTCATTTGAAACCCGGAAATATAAATGCGTTACTAACCGTTGAGCCTTGAGAGTGTCCAGTTGCGGCGTACGTCGGAGGGCCGGTTGGCGAGCTCGAAGGCGAAGGGTCCGGCGTTGGGGTTGAGGTCGGGGTCGCTGGCCGTGATGTTGATGCCGCTGGGGTCCGGTCGCTCGCACATCTCCACTTCAGGAGGAAACACGTGAGGAGCGTTATCGTTTATGTCCAGAAGGTACATCTGCAGAGTGCCAGTGCCGCTGGCTGGAGGGACGCCTGCGGAAAAAACATACAGGGTGAATTTACAAGACGCTGTGTTATGTATCAAAGTAACATTCCTCGATTAAATGTAAAAGGATGTTTCTTAAGTTTTACCTAATCCTCAGATATGAAGTAAGCGTTTTGTTTTGTTTTGAAGCATTTTTTGGCCTGTAGACTTTACCAGACAGGACAATGCAGTGTGAAACGATGTCAAGAGAAATGAGGGACTTTCAGCAAATTGTCGGAGCCAGGAATCAATCTCACAAGGCTGAGGTCGACAGGCATATGTGCTGCTGTTTTAATCACTGGGCCACAAGGAAGCACTATACTGATAACAATTGTTATGTTGATTCACAATTACAACAATAAAAAAGTTGGCAGATTTTACCACTTAAAGGGGCTGCACCAGGTTTTTCTCTCATGGAGTCGTTTGTGTTGCCACAGTACATATAAAGCAGCTCTTAGGATCACAATGAGATCACTATCTATCACTATCTGAATCTAATTACAAACCGTTTTTTATTGTCCAAGAACCAGGAAGTTTGCTCTTAGAATGCTAGTTATTGTTAGCAGTTGTAGAAGTGGCCCGTGGGGTCAAAATCAGACTGCTGTGTGCTGCCTGCATCTAAATATAAAACATTTTATTCGCAGAGAACCAGGAAGCGCAATGTTAGCACGCTAGTTGTTATTAGCAGGGGTAGCAACAGCTCTTAGGGGTGTGAGATCGCCATGTGCTGTCTTCATCAAATTATAGAACATTTTTATCATCCAAGAACCAGAGAGTGCGTTGTTAGCATGCTAATTGTTGTTAGCATTAATGTGACGGCAAAACTCGGCCCTGGCCTCTGAAAGTTGTGAAACATGCAAACTATGCTGAATATGAAATACATTAAGTTTGGTGCATTATTCACACATAGTTTAGCGTGACTGACCAGCGAGGTTGGTGAAGTGTCTTGCCCAAGGACACAACAACAGTAGAGTGAACCGTCTTTTTTGTGGATGAATGCATAGATGCACTGTAAAGCATATTTATATGGACAAAGAAACCTACTGATATGTTTTTGGGATTACCTCAATATCAATAATCAAAATATATTATTATTAACCAACAAATTATGCTAAAATCCCCAAAAGTGCCTTTAAATGCCATGCTCAAGAATCCCACCAAACTGTAAATTTGACTGCAAAAGTACAGGGAAAAAATCACATTATACTGTGTTTATCTTTTAACTATAGTTTGTCTGATTAACTTGCATTAATTGACAGTTTGCGGTTGTTTTGTGAATTGATTTGTATCTTAAAAAGCACTTTAATAACATAAAACAATAAAATGTATTATTATTATAATACAATCATATCTTTTCACAGATTTTCAATTGTTTTCCTTATGTTAGACAATAAAATAGATATTCGCTGTATGCATATCTTCAAAACAACAATTTAGACATAAACTTGTCGACAATCTAGCTCCACGGTTGGTTCACTAGTTCATTAAAAGCTAATCTCGTACCAATGAAAAACATCAATGGTCTTATTTACAGTCCAGTTTCCTTGATTACTGGTAGCACTTGCTCCAGTAAATTCTCCACTCTCTCGCGTGGAATGAATGGCCGCCTCTGTCCCATCGCACGGACATAAATCCAGGACAGTGCATCAGCGAGTGCAGTGAGCGGGTGATCCATGTCAGCGCTGGACATATGGTGACCCGTGAAAAACTGCCCCCCGCCTGGACCCTTCCTCTGCTCAGTGTGTGTGAGACAGAGGCAAGGACAGTGAATCTGCAAAGACAGCCATTTTTGAGGCGAGTCAAGCGCACAGAAGCTGGAGAGGGCACATATACTGTACATATCAACCACACTGCAAAAAAAGTTGGTACATTTTGAGTGTTGGTTCTCAAGATGATTGTACAACCAGAACGAGAACCAGAAATTCTATAAATCAGACTGATTTTCCAAAAACACAATAGTATTTCATCTCTATTTTACTCCATTTACTCTATTTTTCTTTTTAATTTATTGTACATTTGATTTTTGAGCTCAGTTTTAACATGACATCTTGGGATTTTAACCAACTAAGAAGTGTAGCTTGTGCGGTTCAAAGGACAGAAGTTAGGGACTGTTAGATTGTGTGAAATGAGCTGTTGGCTTTTGTTGTAACCATGGAGACTGTGCGCGGAGTTAGCTATGGACCTTTGAAATGCTACGAACTTTTTACACCAAATACACCTGGAGACCTTCAAGCTGAAACACAGGGAATGAGCGTCTAATCATGGACTGAAACAGCAGAACAGAGCGCTGCACGGGCTGCTGGACAGTCTTTTGTCCTGAGGGCGGTTACTCTCCACAAACTGCCCACACACAGACGGTCTGCTGACTCTACCTGACGAATCCTCCTGCTAAAGCCGCACTGATATCTTTGACTGACACACAAAGGTGACAGAGAAGCGCAGTGAAAATGTCTCTACGGTTGAATTTGAATTTCCTTCGGGATCAATAAAATATCCATCTAATCCCAATGGCGTTTAAAACACGTCATTACTAATGCATGGTAATAAGTCTGTATTCCCTCTGCAGGTTAAAGGTGCACGACGTAGATTCTCTGGTGGAAGGAACGCCACCTGCCATGAACATTAGCATTAAACTCCAAGGACGCCACCAGGCCAAGACACCAATCAGATCTTTGGAGAGGAGGCACTGCTCACACTATTTTTGAGCAATAAAAACGTGGAATTGAACATTAGGGCTGGGAAATATGGACAAAAAGGTATATTTCAATACAATGTTTCATATCTCAATAAATTATATATATATCTTGATATATTTTTAAGTGTAATGCATTTTTCCATGCCATGTGGCTGCTGATTAGAAAGTAGAAATGTATATCTACAAGAGGCTTGTTTAGGTGCAGCCTGTTCCTGATTAGAACTATATCTAATCATTAGTAAATAAAACAACAACTCTCATGCATCACACAGTTGGTAGCCTTCACTTTTAACCTAATCAGGCATAATCAATTACAGAATACAACAAATAATGAGTTTAATGGGTCTTCTCCACATTCTCTCTCTTTGTTTAGTATAATTTGTGACTTTTTCCTTTAACTGTGGCCAACTGGTGTTTCATCAGCTTTGTCTATGTATTGCTTGTGCATTTCTGTGACAAACCAAATGGAAAACGAAAAAAATTACAATATGGCAAAATGTATATCTTGCTCAGAATTACAGTGATAGATTGATACAGCTGGCCCTTCACCAGAAAAGTAACATAGTGCCTCTTTAACTTGTACATAATAATAATAATAAAATATGTTATTATAGTGTTTTATTTGTGCTTATATTCCAAATAAACAGACTTGAATATTCTGTGTCAATAGCGCCCATCCATAACAGCAGGGTCTCTGTGTGCACAAATTGAATTGAATGGCATTCCTCCTCGACAATTTTCCACTTTGAACACAAGGTCCTCTTTTCCTCTGCCTAAAAAGCAGCTTTTGTGATCGGGACAGGCAGCAGACGGAGGGATTGCTGCGCTAATGGGACCAAAACATGAAGACGCAGTCCAACAAAAACAGGAAGCTTGAGTGGCCAAGGTACATTTAATTACGACAATTAGGAATGTAATTAAAGGCAGCCTGCGCCAACCCTGGACTTAGCATGCAGCTCTCTCTGCTCGTCTTTCATCCGTGCCCACTCTCACTGAGGCATTTGGTTTGATATCACAATGTGATATAAGACTGAAAATTGCATTGCCCTAAAATACTCGCGCGAAGGGTGGCGTGCGGTAACTAATGCTACTCTAATGCTAAACCTATGTACAAATGTATAACGATGCATTAGCTATACACAATGTACTTGATGCAAATTTGAGGTCGTAAAAGATTATTGCTGCATTTAAAACTGAGTGTTTGGGGATTTTATGTAACAGTGGGGGATTTTAATGAAATGAAAATCCACTGCTTTTACGGTGAAATGTCACAATGAAGAGGCGGGGCTTAGCAGTTGTGCAATTTTGTGCAAGAAGTTATTGGTCCTGTTTCTATTACTGCACTGCTTTGGATCAAAATTGCAGTTTACAATGCGAAAAATGTAAAATGATGATCTGTTAATTAATAATGTTTAAAGGACAAGTATTGTGCACTGTTTGTACTGTCACTGGCCTTTAAATATGCTTTTGAAGATCTTTACAGTGGCATATTAAGTTTTAGTACTTAAAATAATGTATGTAATGTGAAAGACAGACTACTTTCCATCAGTAAAGCGTTCCCTCATCAGTATTTGTGTTAGCACTCCAACTAATATAAGCGCACCGTTTAATAACATGATTTGACGTCAGAAATGCTCAGAACAAGCCGATGATTTGTTAACTAAAAAACCTATGGATATCGACCTTTGATCTGGTCACAATCTGGGGAAATTTCAAACAGAGCGAATTCTGAGGAGCTTGTGAACAGGATTACTGAAACAAGCGTGAATGAAGCTAAATCAACTCCATGTATGTTTTTGATAAGTGAACAATGTTTTTTTTTTTTACATTTGAAATATTTTTAAAGAGATTGTAGGGCTTGTAGAGCTACCAGGAGGGTTATGGTCGACTAAAGAAATTCTCGACTAAATGGGAATGTGGCAAAAATATATCAAAACTATGAAATATCTCTATATATCTGACCCAAACTGCACTCAAACGATCACAACGGCACAGAAATTCATACAAAAACAAACTATTTATTTAGTACTAGGAAACAGTGTATATGTTAGATCTATATAAGTTTAATCTAACTGATGATTCGCACCAAATCCATCAGATAACTAATTCTATATCTTCTCAGTTTTTGCCTTTAATCTAAATCAAATAATTTATCGACTCATTCAAATATTGGTTGACTAATAACTAAACTATTAAAGCCCTATACACCATATAGAACATAGAGCACCTTTAACTTCACAAATCCTTTAAATCAACTTTTATTAACGCTCTTAGATAAGTGTACAAGTTGTGTCGACGTCGTTTTTCCTCACCGTTGTCAGACGCCATGAAGGTGACGTTGTAGAGGTTGTTTTTGACATAGGGCGACTCCCGGTCCAGCACGGCGATGGTGGAAATGCGCCCGTTCACCGGATCGATCTCCAGCCAGTTGGCCGGGTCGAACATCTTCGAGTACCTGAGTTTACAGGGAGAAAATCAGATGAAGGAGAGATGGGACAGAGAGAGGAAAAAAAGAGGAAGACAGAAAGGGAAAGAGAGGAAGAGAGACCTTTAGAAAACAGCGCATAAAGCCCTCTCTATCAGAATCTGGCGGCGGACCAAGCACCGAGGCCGCTCACTCACATCCATCTCCACTGAAAACGTCCTAAACGAGCTGGAATCTACATCTGTTGCTGGAGTATGGTATGTGATCATTTCTCGCGCACTTGGAAAACAGCCACGATCGCGCCGCGGCTTGGGAAATAGCTACACACGCCTATTAAATGTAAAAATTTGATTGAAACATCATAGACAGATTTAAATTGCATATCGAAAAAAAAAAGAATGTAAGTTATAATGTTCGCCGTTAAAGCAGAAATTGGATGGGAAAAAATACCTGCAGGCTTCCATATGAGCCAAAATGGTGGAATGAACATAGATTGGATTTTACGGTTTTCTTTTTCTTTCAAGTATTTAGTGGTCGCACATGTAGGTCAGTATATTACATTTTGTTAATTGTAAACTGCAATATTGACGGAAAATGACTTCATAATAAAACAGGGTATATACGTCCAACTGAAAACTGCTGAAACGATTCTCGCTCCTAACCTTGAAAGTCATCACAATAATGACCGGTGGCCAAACCAGATTGTTGCACCAGGGTACTGAGCCAGTCATGGCTGGGTGAGCAACAGATTATCATTTTTTAAAATAGTGTTTTTATTTGTGAAACGCTGACGTTGACGATTGGCTCCTACCTGGGCAGGGACAAGGGCGAATGGAAAAGTTTGAAGCCCGGTGCATAATGTATCTCCTTTTAAAGAGGACAGACACCCTTGATATTAATCTAAAACGACTAAATAAAATAAACACGTCCTCTGATTTTAGGCCCGTCACGATAACAAATTCTGAAGTGTGATATATTGCTACAGAAAATATCACGATAAATAATAATACTGAAACTACTTCATGCCACTGACAGCATGAATCCCCCACAAAAACGTGTCCGATGTTGCTAAGAAACATGAGTTGCAATAAATAAATGGCACAATCAAACACTTTTTTTGTTAGTTGGTGTCTTATTTCACTCTCCTAAGCTCAAATTGTATTGGGAAAAAAAAAGAAAAGGTTCTCCAAAGTGCAAAGAAAATGCACATGATAAATACTGAGTCCCAAATATATTGTTCTGCACATCCTATATTGAATGATAAGTCAATATAGTAATTATCGTGACAGGCCCAGCTTCGCCTGCCTGCTTTACGGTGGTTCACCAAACAAAACAAAGTGCCAGACTTCCAGACCACGCTGATGGCCCAGCCTGTGGGTAGCTTCAAATCGTTTCAGTGAGCAGTGGATTACTTTACATTTGGGTCAAAATGGCTTTGTGACGCCTCTGAATCTTTCGTCTTGACTAGTGCTTCCCAAAGTGGGGTCCGGGGCCCTCTGGAGGGTTTAGAGGCACTGCAGGGGGGCCCCTAAAGTTTGTTCATATAACTTTCATAAAAGAAAATTGAGCCTGAAAACTGTTTTACGTAATATATTTGCTTTATATGTACTACTTTAAATAAATATTAAGTCTACAGTCATTTCTATTTCTATTTTTATGTGTACATTTAAAGAGAAAAACATTACATATTATTTTGAATATAGAGCAAATTATTAGTGGGGGCCCCGAGTTATCGTCGGGTTGATAAAGGGGCCACGACGCTGCCAAGTTTGGGAATGGCTGGTCTAGACCCTTGACTTTCAACCAGTGCGCCGGGGAACACTAGTGCGCCTTCAGGTACTGCCTGGCGTGCCTTGAAAAAATGTCCAATTTTGATTTACAAATGGATTTAATTAGAAAATTTACAATTTTTGAGTGTCCTGAACGTATTTCTGCACCAAAAAAGAAAGCAAAAACAATCACCATCAGTGGCACGAACATTATTTGACACATTATGTATGTATTTTTTTACTAAACGGTCTGATTTAGTAATGTTTTAGTAGGTTGTGTGCCGTGGTATCTTTTCAACCAAAATAAGTGTGCCGCGACTTAATAAAGGTTGAAAAACACTGGTCTAGACCAGTGGTTCTTAAACTTTTTGTCTGGGGACCCCACAAAAAAATCTTGTGAGGTCTGGCGACCCCACATTACTCCCACGCCGATTTTGGGCAGACCTATAGTTATTGACACTCCCTCAAAAGGTTTTTGTCATTCCGTCAAACTAAATCAACTAAAAACCAACTGGCAATGTAAGAACTACAAGAATTTATTTCACAAGAAGTGGAACAAAGTGAACAAATAAACGCTGAATAATTATGACATTAAATAATACACTAAATAATGTTGTATTTATGTCTATAAAATACAGGGGTCACTGGGTCAAATGCTCTACAAAAAAAAAGTACTGTGGGATTTTATTTTCTTTACCTCACTGTACAGCAGTAAAACTAACTTTCACTTGCACTTCACTGATGGCCTTATATCTGACAGATTTCAATGTCAACTATACACTTACAATGTAGATAAACTAAAACACTTAAAATTGTACATGAAATAATATGCTTAGAAATGTACATAAAACTGGAGGTGCAGGTCAGGCTG
Organism: Rhinogobius similis; assembly: GCA_019453435.1. NCBI lineage: Eukaryota > Metazoa > Chordata > Actinopteri > Gobiiformes > Gobiidae > Rhinogobius > Rhinogobius similis. The sequence goes on along the minus strand of CM033623.1, from coordinate 7,764,445 downwards.
CGCAGGTTATAGAGAAAGTTAGTATTGGACACATCTCAGTCCTTGTCTGGGACAAGTTAGTTAGCACAAGGTAGTTAGGACGAGTTAGTTAGGATGAGTTAGAGGTTGAGCTCTTCTCGTCGCTGCAGTGAACCAAAGCACTCTGTGATTTTGTGATGAGAGAGAGGACCGACAGGAGCCATGAGGCCCAGCCTCAGGTGGGACTTTTCTCCATAATCTGAGTGAAACTGTCTGGAGGATGTGGACAGGGAGCGCACGCAAAAGGCGCTGTGAGGAGCGGAAGACCTGAAGCGCAGAAGCGGGTTTGAATGGCGAACGCGCCCGTTCACGGAGGCGCACAAGCCTCGCTCTGACCGCCACGAGCCCGCTCACGGACCTCACGAGTCCAGTTCACGGAGCTCACGAGCCCCGCTCACGGACCGCCACGAGCCCGCTCACGGACCTCACGAGTTCAGTTCACGGAGCTCACGAGCCCCGCTCATGGACCGCCACGAGCCCGCTCACGGACCTCACGAGTTCAGTTCACGGAGCTCACGAGCCCCGCTCATGGACGCCGCGAGCCCGCTCACGGACCTCACGAGTCCAGTTCACGGAGCTCACGAGCCCGCTCATGGACGCCGCGAGCCCGCTCACGGACCGCACGAGCCCGCTCACGGACGCCACGAGCCCGCTCACGGACCTCACGAGTCCAGTTCACGGAGCTCACGAGGCCCGCTCACGGACGCACGAGCCCGCTCACGGACCTCACGAGTTCAGTTCACGGAGCTCACGAGCCCGCTCATGGACCGCCGCGAGCCCCGCTCACGGACCTCACGAGTTCAGTTCACGGAGCTCACGAGCCCCGCTCATGGACCGCCACGAGCCCCGCTCACGGACCTCACGAGTCCAGTTCACGGAGCTCACGAGCCCCGCTCATGGACGCCGCGAGCCCGCTCACGGACGCGACGAGCCCGCTCACGGACCGCGCGAGCCCCGCTCACGGACCTCACGAGTCCAGTTCACGGAGCGCACGAGCCCCGCTCATGGACCGCACGAGCCCCGCTCACGGACGCGTGCGCCTCTGCCCCGGGCCGAGCCCGACTCAGCCCGACAGCAGAAGCGGAAGGGTCGGTTTCGGGCGGCTCGGCTGGGACAAGAATTTAAGCTCTAAGCGGCACACACAGCGCCTAGGAATGCGAAAACAGCAGCTCTGAATTTGTATATATATGTTTTTTTCATAGTTTCACCTCACAAAATAGCACGTTAATTCCCGACTGGAAAAATAATTTGGCGACCCCACAAAAGTTTTTGGCGACCCCACTTGGGGTCGCGACCCCTAGTTTAAGAACCACTGGTCTAGACAATAGATCTTTACACTCCCCCTATGAGTGATTAGTGGCCACTCCATGGTACTGCAGCTCCGGCCCAGAAAGAATTCTCCCATAGAGCAGCAATGCATTTTTTTGCTGGTGTTCGGCGGACAAGAACCTATAGCTTTCACAAAGGTCAGATTTCGAAGGGACTGTTCTCTGTTAACTCTTTCTACTCTAATAAAAAGTAACAAAAGAACAGAGGACGTGTGTCAGTGGTTCAGTGAAAACAGGGATTTTCCGAGCAGTGGCGACTTGAGTTACAGCAGAATAAAGATGAATCACACCTGCATGAATCACACTAAATACTCTAGGAAGGAAAAACAATTATAACATGGTTAAAAGGTCTTTAAAGTCAAAGACATGATCACCTCACACGACCTTCAGGTATGTCTATTTACTGTAATAGTCCTCTACAAAAGACATATCCGGGACTTTAACCTTTCACTTCCTGAAATTTCTGATCGCAGTGTAAATGTCATGTAAAAAAAGCGGTTTCCATAAGGCAAAATCGCACAGAAGAGAATTCACAGACTGAGCGCGTGCAGTCCGCCAGCGAGTGTTGCTATGGCTACGCAGACCTCAGCTCCACTTTTAGAAACAAATAGTGGGACGTAAGGAGAAAACAGCGGGCACTAAATCCTAGTCCACCTCTGAATAATAATAATAGTCATCCGGACTTTCGGACTGGTGGCTCTGAAGCGCTGTAGCTGCAATTTAAAAGAAACATTAGGTTAAAATATTGATCACACCCATGACTGAGAAAATTGAAATGGGTTGCAAAATAAGTTGATAAAAATAAAACAGATTTTAAAACACTCAATTCTTCACATTTGACATTTAAAGCATGTTTTAGAAATTTTTGATGGACGGCAAAAATGTAACAGAATTTTCACAACTGCATGATTAAAATTCTATATACTTTGCCGATGGTATTCTTGAAGGACAAATACAGTATTGTGCATGTTTTCACACGGTCTTGAGTACCTTTGCTTTGGTTAAAAACATACAAAAAACAAAATGACTTGTGACGACTTGATAAATGTTTTCTTTATTATTATTTTTTACTTTATGTCATTATTCTACTGTATATTATGTGTATGTTCTGTTCTGGCGGAAAAAAAGTCGCCACCTCGATTCAACTGAGCAAATAGTAGTGAGCCTCCTATTGATAATTGTTGAATTGGTGATTGTCTTGCAGCTGCAACACGATACTTAAACCCAAAAGATGGAGTGAGTGGCTTCTCATTTCTATAACAAACGTGGAAAGACAAATCCTGTGGTCGTGGAAAATGTCGGTGTGTTTGGGAAGGGTAATATCATTGACACCAAGCAGAGAAATCATCTAGAAATTGCACAAACGACTAAAATTGGTTTAAGAACTGCCCGACGCATTATACAAAAAAAACTGAAAGGATAGTGAGAGGGCAGTGCTTTAATCTGGAGCTGCTGTAGTTGATCAGATCTAGGTTCAGCAACACTTTATGCCCACAGAATGAGATCAGCTGGACATGAACATCCTGAACGACCCGGTTATTTCATCAATGGATTTCTTCTCTGATTCCAAGATGACGATGTCAGGATTCATGGGGCTCACACTGGGACAGCTGAACATCATTTTCACACATGGACTAACCTCCACCCTTTGAGAATCTTTAGGATGTGCTGGAGAAGGCTTTGGCAGTGATCAATGTTAATGTTAGCGTTCCCATTGCGATGAATATTTAAGGTGCTGGGACTGCATTAGGAAAGTGAGAGATAGATGAGACTGATGTAAAGAGCTTAACATGAACTAGTTCTGTTTTTCACATTTCCAAAGAGTAAAAATCAGGTACAGCACCTTTAATGAATCAATGGCAAAGTGAATGTGTGCTGTAATTAAAGTTAAAGGCAGTCCAACCAAATATTAGAACATGTATTACATCTGCAGCGACCTTTTTTTGGGGCCAGGAAGTGTACAATTCCATGTTTTTGATGAGAGAACAATGCTAAAAAAAGAGACAATTTTGCATAATACGTATCCTTTAAGAATGTTTAAGAATTACGAGGGGTCTATTATGTAATTGTACATTGGAATCACATCTTGCTAATTGAATAGCTCTGGTGGTTGGACCGTGCTTTAGTCCTGTCTGGTATAGTCTTGGTTTGGTCTATACAATACAATGTCTATTTACATCCCTTATTTTGGTGGTTCAGATCGGAGTTAATCCATTTTTTTTTTGACTCACAACATTACAGAATAAATTTAGTAAAAATAAAAAAAATTTTGTTTGTGTGAGCTCTGTAACAAAGCCTTCCACAGCGACAAAACAAGGATTTGATTACAGGTTTAATTAAATGATGCATAAAGTAGGAACTAAAAGATAAGCAATAACTCACACTAAATGCTATCACAACACTTGAATTTGCATACATAACTTATGTCCATGTAAACTTATATTTAGGTGTACTTTGACAGATAATGCAATAGTCAAAGTAAGTGGACATCAATTTGCCAACATCTATTTCTTAACTTTCGAGAAATTGAAAAGCTAATATTGCAGTTTTTACATTACCCTTATCGTTTTCTTCACAAACCGTTACTTATTTTCAGAAACTGTCTGTTGTTATTCCAGAATACACAGTCAATTCAATATTTACAGACTAGCATTGAGTGCACTGGTGCCAAAAGCCGAATGCAATAAAACCTACACTGTGCCGTTATTTACAGAGATTCAATAAAATCGCACAGACAGATTCTGAGTGTTTACTGATGTCAATAGATCTGCAGATCCAAAGAAAAACAAAGCCCAGTGGAGATGTCTGCTCCGCTGGTAAATATTAGAAAAGGAGAAAGCAAAATCCACTCTGATATGAACACCTTTTACAAAATATATTGAGTTTACGGAACATTATCCAGACTATGGGGATGTAACAATAACCGTGATGTGACATTGGAATCAGAAAGTTTCTGTATTGAATTTCAAGCTCCAATTCCTACATGCCTCATTTTGTTGCAGAAATGTGACAAAAAAGAATATCATTATCAATCAATAGTAAAATGTGAGGTAACACTTTATAATAACAACACTTTCAATAGCCTTAATAAAACATAGAACAAAGATTTAATTATAATGAACAAAGTCGTTTATCAAGAATGATTAAGGCTTACTAACTACTTATTAATATCCTAACTTCCCAACGCCTTGATTAAGAACTTAAGATACTAATAAACCATTTGTTCATTGTGAATTAAAGGGGCTGTACCCCATTTTTTCATGTAATTAAATAAGGTTTGATTAGTCAGTTCTTAAAGTCAAAATGAGACTGCCATGTACAGTCACCACATAATAATAAGGAATTTTTGTCATCTAAGAACCAGGAAGAAATGCTGTAGGGCAGTGTGGGGAATACTTAGGTTGCTAGGTGAGGTGAGGGATAAGTTTGGACCTTTGTAATCCGTTTCAAATGAACTACTACTTCTGTTTTCAGTGTTTAAGACAGTAAAAATTAGATACAGTGTCTTTAAGTTTTTGTTCAAACTTTTTTAAGGCTAATTAAGATCTAAAATGGTACCAAATGTAGTTGTAGCACTAAAGGTTTGTCAGGGCATTTTAGATAAAAACAAACATAAATGACTTTACTGTTGGTCACATGTTTGTGTTTATTGTTGGTCACATGTTTGAGTTTACTGCTGATCATATGTTTGAGTTGACTGTTGGTCACATGTTTGAGTTTACTGTTAGTCACATGTATGAGTTTACTGTTGGTCACGTGTTTGAGTTTACTGTTGGTCACATGTTTGAGTTTACTGTTGGTCACATGTTTAAGTTTATTGTTGGTCATATGTTTGTGTTTACTGTTGGTCACATGTTTGTGTTTATTGTTGTTCACATGATTGAGTTTACATTTAGTCACATGTATGAGTTTACTGTTGGTCACATGTTTGTGTTTATTGTTGGTCACATGATTGAGTTTACATTTAGTCACATGTATGAGTTTACTGTTGGTCACGTGTTTGAGATTACTGTTGGTCACATGTTTAAGTTTATTGTTGGTCACATGATTGAGTTTACAGTTAGTCACATGTATGAGTTTACTGTTGGTCACATGTTTGTGTTTATTGTTGGTCACATGATTGAGTTTACATTTAGTCACATGTATGAGTTTATTGTTGGTCACGTGTTTGAGTTTACTGGTGGTCACATGTTTAAGTTTACTGTTGGTCATGTTGATCACATGTTTGTGTTTACTGTTGGTCACATGTTTGTGTTTATTGTTGGTCACATGATTGAGTTTACAGTTAGTCACATGTATGAGTTTACTGTTGGTCACATGTTTAAGTTTACTGTTGAACATCCGTTTATGTTTACTGTTGGTCACATGATTGAGTTTACGGTTAGTCACATGTTTTTCAGCCACAACTCAAGATTTGTTCAGTGATATCAGTGGCCTAACCCTTCAGTGCAGCGGACACCAGATTTCAAACTGGCATGTACTGTAAAACATAATTAACATAAACAGTTATAGGTGACAAAATGAATATTTTGGACCACAGCTCTACAATAAAAGTTTGAGTGGTTTGTACAGGTTGCAAAATTTGGGTCAAAGCTTTGATTGAGTGCTGTGCTCTCTGCTTACCTCTGTTGGAACTGGTCACATTTAAGTTTGAATTTAATTAAGAACTAAATCAAAAGTCCACCATGAGTCACGCTACTTCAATATTTCATAAAACCATTACCGTTAGATACATCTTCCCCTATTCTTTTCTATTATGATGAGAATAATCATTTTTTGGCGCGAGGACGCTCAATCGAAAAACCTTTCATAACCTCACAGTTGAATAATTGAGTGAAAGAAAATTGGACATATTAAACTTGTTACATGGTGATTCTAATTGAAATAAAGCAAGTATCTGTAATGAAACTTTATTTTTAGACCGTGTTTGATCTCCCCAGGGGTCCTTTGTCAAACCAACCATTGGCTTTTCAACACAGCAGTCAGTCGAGGATAAATTTTGAGCAAGTATCTCAGCTTTTAATATTACTGAATGCGCTTATTGCCCCGCAGGCGTTGTAAAGTTAAATTGGATTGGCTCAAATGAGGGTGAAACATATGCACACGTATTACACTGAAAGCCTTGACTGGTAGTTTCAGTAAATGTCTTTCAGAATGACCACACTTTGGAACAGAGCAATTTTAGGGCAGGATTTGAGTAAGGGGCCGTTAAAAAAGATTGGGGGTAGTTTTCCTCGAATTTCTCTCAAACGTGGCATGTCAAAGTCATTATTTTATAGCTCGTGTTCTGGTCAGAGCCTAAATTGAGCACGTAATATCGGACATTTTAGGTTTTTCCATTTCAGGTTGCACGCTTTAGAAATGGGCGAAACTAAATGGCAACGTGTCCTTTTTCCTTAAAGCACAGTTCAGAGGAGCGGCCCCCTGTTGTGTTCGAACTATAAATATCATTATGAAGAATCTAGAGGGCGTCGGAGGGACACTGGAGTGTAAACCTGCAGTATGTTTTCTTCAAAAGCTTTTGGAGGAAAACTACGGTATAAGAAAGCGAATACTCAAATTGAACTCTTGAGTAACACTTTGGACAAATAAATGTTGTTATTTCTGAGTTAAATGACATGACATGGAAAGCATTCATCTGTTGTGATTGTTGTTTTTATTGTAGGGCAATATGATGATAAAAATCGAATCGTGAGCTCATCCCTGTGACAAGCTATTTTTATGACATCGTCGTATCGTGATTCACCGTTTGTCTCTTTAATGCAGCTGTCTGTTCAAACACACTTTTTCTCCTGTTGTTTAGCCTCTGACTTTATGACTTTATTTACCTCTTACACCTCTTAAGTGCAATAATTCAACTCAATGCACCAAAACGCAACTAAAAGCGTCAAAAATGCGACTAAAAGTGACAAAGACTCACTTAATTACAACAAACACAACTGAATGTGACAAAAATGTGACTAAAAGCGACAAAATTATGCTTAAAATGTGAATCTGAATAGAAAATCTAATCACAATCGCAAAACTGGTCAGAAAAATCACAATTGCATATTTTTTTCCTAAATCGTGCAGCTCTATTAAAGGCAATAGAAAAAACAAAGTGAACACAAATCATGATAAAATCGAAATCATTATCTGGCCCCAAGAAAATCGTGATTATCATTTGTTGCCGTATCGCCCAGCCCTAATTTATTGTTAATGTTCTTGAAGCTTACAATTAAAAGTGAGAAAGAAACCCCTTCTTTAAACAGAAACCTCCCCTCAGTCTACAATAGCCTCATAACAACTTGGCAGGAATCAAACCGGTCATATGAGGTACTTTACAGCTCTGTTTGATGAATGCCAAAGATGTGATCCTTCTCAACCTTTTTTTTCCACGGTATGGGGATTTGTCTTTACAGTCGTTACAGAAATGAGAAGCCACTCGCTCATCAGTTGGGTTTAAGGACTGCTGCAGCTGAATCTGTTGAATTCTATGTGGCCACTTGTTTTTCTTCAGACAGGGCAAGTTTCAGTTATAACTCCTCCCTTTGATCAGGACCAGTATGAGCTCAGGAGTTTAAATTCTGCGGCGCAAACCATTTCCATCACACTGAAAATGAGCTGTGGAAGGAAGTTGATTGGTGTTGATTTCAAAACTGCGTTCAGATGACTGTCTTTAGAACTTTTTCTACTGTGATCCCCTCTTGGACAAATGAGGGACTACATCGACGTTTCTTAGCATTAACAGACACATTTTATCAGGAAGATCAAGTTCATCTTACGACATAAAATATCCCAAATCCACTTTTTATCTAATATGTCTCAAAATGAAGGAAGATAATAGATTTATATGTCCCAAATAAGGGCAACTTCATCAAATTTTACACATAAATTCCCTTAATTATACATGAAACTATTATTCACCTTATTCTGGAAGTTGCCGTACGCGCCGCCATCTTTTTCTGTTGTAGTTTACATGGAGCAGACGAGCTCAACAGAAAATAAGTTCTACATGGACTAAAAAGCCGTTTTCAGGCCGTCCAGGAAATCAGTGCGTTGCTGACTTGTTTTTGTGCGTGTTCATTAAACATTGTAGACAAATCAATCTACTTTATATGATGTTTTAGCGAGAGACATTTCCCTCGTTCGCCATTCGCGTCAAACTGGAAGTCCTTTTACTACAAGAGACAGATCATAGACATAAAAAGAGGCAAGTGGGCGGGGCAGAATAAGGTGAATATGATGACAAACTTGTACGATTTTTTTACTATTGCCCTGCAGTGTCTCGGCTGAAAAAAAAATTCCATTAAAAATCTAAGTTGGCGATAACATTATCAGAACAAGTCTGGTGGTGTCGATTATTGATTATTTCTCTTGTACATTTTTAAACACACTTACATACATACATTATCAATCAAAAAAAGGCTGAAATATTGAGACTGAAGGCTTTTACACAGAGAGTGAAATGTATTATTGTATGTATTATAAAAAAACATAAATAGTTCATTCTTTTGTGACATTTTGATTCAATAACGCCACTGTCTTTGTTATAAAATGGTCTTTTTGTGTGTGTATTAGAGTTTATATAGCCAAGATAACGATTACAATTATCAAAACGACTACAATTATTGGTAACGCTTTAGATTAAGGTTCCTTAGTTAACTATTTATAAGATGTTAATAAGCACTAAGCACACATGTTTATGCATTTATAACACCTTATACACGTACATCAGCCAAAACATGTTTGAGTGAATAAACCACATGTACAGAGCATTAATGAGCTGCATATTACATTATTTTCAATTATCACGCTAAGAAATCCTTGTAAATACCTTAAAAGTGCTTATAAACACAACAAATAACAAGTGCTTATTAATACATTATAAATAGTTTACTAAGTAACCTTAATCTAAAGATCTAAAGCGTTACCCAATTATTTTTTATAGTTGACTACTCATGATTAATAGTAGTTATATTATCATTACTGAAACAGATGTGGTGTTGAGGATGTTTTGTGCGACCCCAGACTGTGGTAGCGTGTTCAAATTTGGTTAAATGGCCGATCGTGTCCCCTGCTGCAGCCCTCAGCGCCCCTCTCGCTCACCTGACGGTCTGCCTCATGAAGCGGTCCGGGTCCTGGGCGGTGAAGGTGGTGAGCAGGGACCCCGCGGGCAGGCCCTCCTCCAGTTTGATGGATTTGGGGTTAGGGCTGAACTCCGGGGGCTCGTTCAGGTCCAGGATGCGCACCGAGACCGTGGCCGTGGACTGGCGGGGCAGGTGGATGCCGCGGGCCAGGGGGATCTCGTTCTCGGCCTCCACCGTCAGCATGAAGGAGCGCGTCAGCTCGAAGTCTACGGGCTGCGGGAGGAAAGAGGAGAGGGGGAAGTGAGGCAGGTGTCGCTACGAAAGGTAATAATACGATGTGATCCAGTCATTTAGACCTCCATGTTCTGATGTACATGAGAGTTTTGTATTAGTTCAGCACTGCAGATTTCAGTCTAGTCTCAAATGTTCAAGGTGCATTTATTCCGACTATGTTTACTGCTGTTGTGTCCATGGCCAAGACACTTCAACCACAAAGTTTCAATATGTAGCTGGGTTACATGTCTGGACTGGAACGGGCTAAATGACTATTGTGATTGATCTGCTCTGGCAATTATAAAAAGATGCATTCATTTCATTTGATTTTATTGATTTATACAGTAAAAGATTAAAACAACAAGTTGCAAATATTCATCTGTCTGATTGTCTTCTTAATTAGAATACGTTTTGTAGTTTCCTCTATATCAGACGAAGATGTAATTAGATTTAAAAAGGTAATTGCATAATCTCTTACTCATACTCTTACTTATTGTCCGATAGAAGAAACAACAAAAGGATTTGAATTAAAAACTGTTGCAGCAGGTTCCCGTTCTGCAGCAAAGGACAGACATATAATAGCCACACACTCTACAGTCCAGGCAGTGACTACAAGTGTAGCCTTCAGCCAAGAAAAGTCTGAATGCCTTTTGAAAATGAACATCAGAGCTGCTTGTCCTCCAACAGAAGGGGATATGATTCCAGAGCCGGGTGCAGGTGTGGAAGAATGACCTCTGTCTAAAGGTGTTCCTGAAGGAGACATCAGGAGCTCCTCTGTTTTTTTTAATTTATAAGACAGACAAACAGGGCAAAAGGGGATGACAGTTCATGGACATTTACAGTATTAAACAGTAGACGCAAACAATCATAAACAAATAAGTGGAGAGTACGTGCTTGTTACAATTGTTATAATTGTGGGTCACAATGTGCGTGGATGTGTTTTAGTTTTTGTGTGCGTTAAGGTAAAGGCTCATCAAAGCAGAGGGATGAGAAGAAGGTGAGATGATAGTGACTACCCACTTTTTAACTTTTCACTGACGGTATTGCCCCGGTTCAGGACTTTGAAAGTGCTTACACGGGCTGGTCCTGTTTTCAGATCATTAGACAAGAGTTCTCATGTGAAACCACGTGAATCTGCGTGGCCAGGATGCCAGGAAGTCTACTATGAATTTGAAAGGTCCTTTTGTAACGTCTAACCACAGGCTCCAGCATATCATCGGAGGGAGAGTGACCAGACGGCAGACAGCAGGAGATGGAGGAAAGGACCACTGCGAGACACACAGACAGGGACTTTACAAACGTTTGCTATCCAGCCTTGCTTTAAATCACCTACATTCAGAATATTAATCTTATTTTGAATAGTTTTGACCAGAAGATATTTAATTGCTTATGTGATATAGAGGATTTCACTGGTTTTAATACATTTCTGATTGTCATTTAGCTTGAACAATTTGTCATGAAATAAGAAGAAATATACTGGAAGTCAGAAACACTTTTAAACAAGTAAATAATCTAGGTCCATCCAGAAAAGCCATTTTAACTATTCAAAGCTTTTGAAATTAAGATTAATATCTGATTCCATTTAAACTTATATTTTTGCAGCTCTTTGCTGTGGTATTTTGGTCAGATTTGGAGTGTCCTCTCTAGTTTGGATGGGAGTCCAGGAGCACTTATAAGCATGGCTGTTGTCGACTGAAGAAATTGTTGGTCGACGAAAGACCTGCCCTATCGACCGATTAATCGACTAAAATGGGTCTGGCAAAAAAATATCAAAACTATGTAGTATTTCCATGTATGTGACTCAAACTGCACTCAAAACTCCACAACTACAGAGGAATTCATGCAAAAACAACTATTTTTTTTACAGATAAGTACTAGGAAATAGTGTATTTATATGTTGGACTCTTCAGCAAACTCACTCCATATCTTCTTGTTTTTGCTATATAATTCCTTTAAATCTAAATAAAAATAATTAGTTGACTAATAAAAATGTTGGTCAACTAAGACGCCATCGACCGATTAATCAGCTAAACACAGCCCTACTTCTAAGTAATTACCAAATTAAATTCCTGTCTGACCAGAAAAGGTTGTAGCTGCTTCCTGTGTGAATGGAAGAATCCACACATGTATGCATACAAATATCAAATACTTTACATGAAAAAAGACTGATGTATAATTCAAAAATAACTTAAGGCTTTATTTGAAATGTCCCTGAGCTATTATTATGTTGCTTCACCTGATTGACAGCAATTTAAGCATTTGTTCAGAAAAGTTCGTAAACACCTAAATTATATTCCTCAAATCAAATTTTGGCATAATTTGCAATATCCTGTGGCAATTGTCCTTCTGACCTTTTAGAAATCCATTGTGGAGCTTAAATGGGGTCAAGGAGTCACTTGCTTTTTTATCGATTCATTTTTCCTGTGTTGTCCTTCCTGGGTCACCTTGGGCGGAGGACGGTGCACCCTGGACTGCTGCAGGTTAACTAGCTCCACTTTTCCCACACATGCATGTCTTTGGGAGCTTCAAATGGTAACATTGGAGTATAATTTCTCTTACACATTGTCCAGGTCTTCAGTTTAAACATGTTCAACCGGGTTTTGTGTTGAGATACTGTATTTACATGCTTTATTAAGGTTGTGACTGTAACTAATCTGTATTGACTTACTTAGATTAAGCAAATTAGTATTTCTGTTGTGCATTAAGATTTTTAAAAGCTTCTAGATAGAGAATGCGTACAATACTGTATTCATGTTGAACATTGTTAGTGGTGTTTTGCATTTGAAGTTACAACTGCATGCTTCTTTGTTTAAAAAAAAAAACGTCCTTGAGCATGTGTTTTAGGGTCTGAGATGTTTGTTTACATCTTGTGCTTTAGTATTAAAGCTGATTATTCAATTAAAAAGCAGACTGAGTGTTGCAAGATGCTCAGACTGAAAGTTTCCAATCAATCGAAAAGAGATCTCATTGGGTCCTCATTGTATGAAATCGAGTGGCATCCCGGGTTTGTATTTAAAAGCAGTGGGAGTGTGTGTTGTGCACTGGAGATGACACGAGGCACAATTCCCACAAGCCGAGATGCAACAGGAGATTGGGTCCACATGAACAAGACAAGTCTAGCTTTTTATTTATCTTTTTTCTGTCATTGTAGCATTGCTTTTTGGAACGACGGCTTCTCATTCAGTGTAACTCGCCACTTATTTTGGAAGAAAAATTAGATAATATTCCACGTGTGCACAATCTTGTGAGATCTTGAGCGCACTAGAAGATTCTTAAATTTAAACCATGAAACAAAGTGTGCAGACCACAGACAAAAGGACATTTTGTGGAGATAATTTGTCTCACTTGCATGAATTTCTACACCGGGATATTCTGTCACTAGGCAACAGAGTCTGGTGCTGTCTGGCTGCTCTGATTGGCAACATTTTGGAACCATACGATTTAAGGTTTTGGGGCTGCGACCCGACCTACAAAAAGCACAGACATGACAAATAATTGCTTACAACATGCAATACTAGGGCCACTCCTCCCTTTACATGACACGTAAGGCCTTTTTTAAGACTTTGTTGAAAACCCATTTGTTTGCACAGGCTTTTAACACAAGATGAGCAGAACATTTGTATTGCATTTTTAATTTTAATTTTAGCTTGTTTCTGCATGTTCTGTTTTTGGCTTATTGTATTTTTTATATTGTGTCTGTACAGCACTTTGGGCAATTATCGTTGTTTTTAAATGTGCTTTATAAATAAATTTGACTTGACTTTATGACACTGTACTCTGTTCAATGAATTTGCTCGCTCCTTTCACCCTTGCACTGTTTTAAATAAATATTATTTGTTGAATTTTGCTAGTTTGGTACATTTTAAAAATGCATGTTCTTCGTGGACTCGCCTCTCCTCTGTTGAAAGACTTCATTAAACCAAAGACTGTGAGTGGAATGGGCACCAGGGCCACGGCTCGAGGGGACTGTGAGGTTCCACACAGACGCACCACATTCAAACAGACTGTGCCCTCTGTCAAGAGGCCTAATTACTGCAATAGTCTTCATCTGACAATAAGATCACTGTCCATTTTTAAATCACACATTTAAAGTGGATAAAGCAAAATTCAGTCAACTCTGCCTTTTACTGTTTCTGCTGTATTTGTCTGCTGTGTTACCTGCCAAGGAATGACAGATGGAAACTAGCACCTTTTCAACAAGCTGGCATATATACACTGTACATGTTACAGATGTTCATTAATATGCACTGTTCTTATCATTAAATAAAAAAATAATAAAAACTTGTGGAGAGGCAAATCATGCTTGTGTGCTGTCGCCTTTAGTTGTTACCACTACTTTTTTTTTCTTTTTTTATGAAAAAGCCGGTAATATGCTTCAAAATCTACCCATTTCCAGCCGCAGAGCAAGTCAACAACCTCTCAGCCTCAGCTCAAACATGGATCTCAAATACAGTAAGCCGCTCTTGATGTCCTTGGTCTACCATCAAAAAAAGCTATTTATAAACCTTGCAGCCGGAGATATATTACACACATATTTGATCCCAGCATATTTTAATAAAAAAATCTGACATACGGCTCGCTTAAAAGAATGTGCCGCAGTAAATATTGATTTTTGGATTTTGAATGTGGACTCTGACCTTGAGGGGGCTGAAGGAGGCCAGCCCAGCGGGGACTGGACCGAAACAGTGCCCCCTGGAGACGGGACCGGCGCTGGAGAGGGGCAGCGCTCTGACATGGTTTATGAAGTCTGTAATCTGCAGCCAAGAGGAGCTCCGCACAGATGAGTGGGATGGTTTGCTGCGTGTTCTGTTTCAGTCTGGCCTTTCCACCGTTTCTCCATTTAATGCAACGGTTCGCTCAAACGCACTCTTTTCCCCTCCCATTTCTCCTATAGACCATTCTATGTTTTCGTCAAAATATAGTGCACTGCCACAACAGCGTCTACGCGGCTGCTGCTGGTCACTTTTTCGTCTAAAATGCATCTTGCCTGCGACTGTTTCCTGACTTTTTACCGGTTAAGCAGCGGCATGTCATCGTTTGCCGACCGAAGCTAAGTTGTGGCGGTAGCTGTGAGGTTAACTCTCTCAGGATTGTTTCAAATGGACATTAAAAGTGGCGACGATTTTATTAAAACTGTATCATTTGGAGCTGTGAAAGTAGTGCGTCTGCAGTTTTTACATTATACAGAAATATACAGTATGCCTCGCTTTTGCCATTGTTTGTGCATCTCTCTCTTCTGATGAAAATAAAGCGTTTCCAGCGTCTCCTCTGCTCCTTTCCATTGACCGCTGGGTTTTGTGTGTGCGGAAGTGTCAGTCATTCAAACGTGCAGTGCACACTTTCCGATCAGATGCAAGTCCAGTCGTAACAGCTCCACACTGTGAGACTGAAGCAACTACGACTGAAAATCAGAGGAAAATCTGTCTAAAAGTGTGTCCTAAGATCTAGACGAGATAAACAGCTGTTTACGTGATAGCTTTTGGCCACCCAGTCAGTTGGCGTACACGAAGACTGTGACGTCATTAAGAATGGTCTGTTGCAGTGTTGCTCAAACTGTGGTACCAAATTTCTTCTGGTGGTACATGGACACATCTTCAATTGTTTATTTCGTTTAGAGTACATTTTAGTCAAATTTTTTTGTAAATTTCTAGTTAAAGCTACTGTAGCAATGGTGTATTCCAACTTAAGACCTGGTTTATCCCTCATTTACCTGAAATAGTCCTGTTATAGACCCAATTTAGATTTGGTGGTTCTCAGAAAGCTAAACCTTTTCTTGGTGGTGGTGCTTAGATTGAGAACCACTGCTCTGTTGGTTAACGTCTGTAAGGCTCTGACTGAGTGACAGCTGGATTTAACCAACCACAGTGAAGTGTGAACATGAGCACATGACTTTATTTACCTCTTAAAGGCAATAAAAAAATACAAAGTGTACATGAATTGTAAGAAGATCGAAATCGTGATCTGGCTCCAAGAACCTCGGGATATTCATTTTTTGCCCTATCACATAGCCCTAGATCTCGTTAAAAATCATCATTGATTTGGTTTGAGGAGTTCATATTCATGGCTTTTTGAGGTTGGATTCTAAGACATCATTGAAAACGAGAGTTACGAATGTAACTAAGGTTCTATGAATTCCGGATGACCGCCAGAGGGCGGTGCTTTGCACCTGGATATCTACATGTGTGCACAGCACATAGGTCGAGAGTAAATACCAACGAAGTCACGTCATGGACGTGACCTGGGTGACGTCAGCACCACATATATACCCGACGCACCCAGCGCTCTTTTCTTTCGAAATGCACTCGCAATAACTCGGGGTGACAGCAAACTCTGGCGGTCATCCGGAATTCATAGAACCTTAGTTACATTCGTAACTCTCGTTCTATTTCATTCCTCCTGACCGCCAGAGGGCGGTGCTTTGCACCTGGATGACTTAATACCAACAAGGTCACGAAGAGTCAGTACTCACCAAGATTAATTGCTGATGGCAGAAGCAGACAATACCACTGGAGCCACCGGATGAGAAGCAGCCACATTCACTCTATAAAAGCGGGCGAAGGTGCAGGATGAAGCCCATGTAGCTGCAGCACAGATGTCATTCAGTGGAACACCCCTCAGCGCCGCCCAGGAGGTGGACACTCCCCTGGTGGAGTGGCAAGTAACTTTGGGAGGCTGGAGACCCCTGGACCCATAGGACTGTAGGATGGCGTCCACAACCCAATGCGAGAGCCGCTGTTTGGAGACAGCACACCCTTTCCTGTGACCCCCGTAACAAACAAACAGGGCATCCGTCTTACGAAGCCCAGCAGACACATCAATGTAATTCCTCAGCATACGAACAGGACACAAAAGACATCATAGCCCCCAACCGCAGACTCCGGGGCGAACACAGCCAAGGAAAGCGGCTGATTAATGTGAAAAGCAGAGACTCTTTTAGGCAAAAAAGATGGGTTAGGCCACAGGGTTACACCAGACCCATCAGAATTCCAGCGAATACAATTACCAGCAATTGACAAGGCATGGAGTTCCCCAATACGCTTCGCAGAAGAGATAGCAAGTAGAAAAGCTGTCTTAACTGACACCCATCTCAAAGGAGCCCCGTCCAATGGTTCAAATGGAGGCGAACACAATCCCCCCAGGACTATCGGAAGATCCCAAGAAGGAACTCGAGTAAGCTTCGGAGGTCGCAGGCGAAGGGCACCCTTTAAAAAGCGGCACACCAAGGGATGCGACCCCACCGACCGACCATCAACCATGGAGTGGCGGGCCGAGATGGCAGCAACATAAACCTTAATAGTTGAAACAGAAAGACCCTTCTCAAGTAGCGTCTGAAGATAGTTCAGCAGCACTGGGACAGAACAGTGCACTGGATCCACATTATGGGTCTCACACCAACCAACAAACAGTGCCCATCTATTGCCATACAGCGCTCGTGTGGAGGCAGCACGAGCATTCAGGATCGTATGGACGACTGCTTGGTCACATGAGGTCAACATAGAGTCCGGCCCTTCAGGGGCCACAAGTACAGACGAAGACGTTCCGGGTGAGGGTGCCAGATCCTCCCTCCCAGTTGTGACAGGAGATCCTTCCTCTGAAGGAGAGGCCACGGTTCCCCGTCGAGGAGCTGCAGAACCATGGGGAACCATATCCTCCCTGGTCAATATGGAGCCACTAACAACACTCTGTGATCGCCCTTGGCTATCCTGTGCAGTGTTAACAACAGGAGTGGAAAAGGAGGAAATGCATACAGGAGGCACCCCGGCCATGGGTGAGCCAGTGCGTCTTGCCCCAGAGGACAGTCTGGTTCTGTGAGGGAAAACCACAGCCGGCAATGTGTTGTCTCGTTCGAGGCAAATAGATCTGCCCCCGCCATACCGAACTTCCTCCAGATTTCCTGTACCACTACAGGGTTCAATCTCCACTCCCCCGGTTGTGGTTCCTGCCGTGAGAGAAAATCTGCAGCACAATTCTCCACGCCTGGTAGGTGGACTGCCCTGACACTCAACAGACGAGGCAGTGCCCATAGGTGGAGCTTCCGAGCCTCCGCCAGTGAGTGAATCGACCTCGTACCCCCTTGATGGTTTATGTGGTAAACCGTTGACGTGTTGTCCGAACGAACAAGTACATGTTTCCCCCTGAGAGCAGGAAGGAAGAACATGAGTGCCAGCCGAACAGCTCGCAGTTCCAGCACGTTTATGTGTTGAAGTCTTTCCTGAGATCTCCAAACACCTCTGACCATCCTGTGGTTCCAAACAGCTCCCCAGCCTGTAAGCGACGCGTCCATGACCACTAGTTCTCGACGACATGGAAGATTTAGGCCCAGACTGTTGAGCCAAATTTGTAGAGGGCGCAAAAACAGAAGCCCCAGGGGTACCACTGTTGACACTGAGGTGAGCTTGCCCATCAACTGAAGAAGCAAACCGAACGACACTGTCCGATTTCTCTGAACGTGAGAAACAAGCTTGAGAAGATCCGTCACCCTCTGGGGGGATGGAGAGGCCTTCATGGTCACAGAATTGATGGCAATGCCAATAAAGATCACTTGTTGACTGGGAATCAACGAGCTCTTCGCAAAGTTCACTGCAAACCCCAATTGTGAAATGTGGTCTAGTAGTAAGGAAGTGTCTCTGAGTGCTTGATCTCAACTCTGAGCACACACAAGCCAATCGTCCAAGTACGGCAGAATTCGCAGTCCTTGAGCTTGAAGAGGCGCAAGAGCTGCCGCCACACACCTGGTGAACGTACGGGGAGCAAGAGAGAGACCGAAGGGGAGCACTCTGAACTGGTATGCTCGCCCTTCGAAGGCAAAACGGAGGAACTGTCTGTGGCGTGGCGCCACTGGTACATGGAAATAAGCGTCCTTTAAGTCGACGCTTGTGAACCAATCCCCTTCCAAGACTGACTGCAGGACGTCTGTGGTCCGCAGCATGTGAAAACGCAGCACCTTGACGTAACGATTTAGGCGCCTGAGATCGAGGATAGGACGAAAACCACCGTCCTTCTTTGGAACTAGAAAATAATTTGAGTAGAACCCTTTTAACTGGTCTGACCTCTGAACAACTTCTACGGCACCTTTCCGCAGGAGTTCCTGAATCTCTTGTCTGAGGGCCACGGACCTCACTGGGTCGGAAACAATCGTCGTCCTCATCCCATCGAACACTGGGGGCGCGTCTGAACTGAATGCTGTAGCCCTCGGACAAGGTTGAAATGACCCACGGGTCTGTAACTATGGCCTCCCAGCGATTGAGATGTGCATGGGAAAAACAACTGGGGGCCAGCAGTTGAGTGTCAGACTCGACTATTGTGGCGGCCTCCCTTGTGGCCTGGAGGCGGTCTGGCGGACCTGACGGTCGTGTCTTGGGGCTCTGCCTCTCGGTGGGCGAAATGTGGGCGGAGAGAGGGCCGACTGGCGGACCTTGGCCATCAGAAGCGCGTTCGGCTCCTGGGAAGGGCGAAACTCTGGCTGCTGGGCGAAAGGAATTAGCACCTCTGGGCTGGGGCCTGGGACCACGATGCAGCTCAGCGAACAGTCTGCGAGACTTACTCGCTTCAACAGCCCTCTCCAGGGTCTGCTGAGCAGCAGGCCCAAACACCTGGCCTGGAACCACAGGCAGAGTGCGAAGTGTACCCCTGCAGGATTCTGACAGGGGGGACTGGGCTAACCACACCTGACGTCTGGCGATGGTTAGGGTGGACATAAGCCTGCCAAGCTCTCTGGACATATAAGCAAATGCTTGGAGTGAAGCATCACTCAGGCCCTGTGTAGCATTGTCAACTCCAGCCTCCTTGAGGGACTGAGAAAGGGCAAGTGCTAGGTGAGAGAGTTACCCAGGCGACCGATTGAGCTGCCGTGGTCGTAACTCTTGATAATGAGGTAATCTGTAACTCTGCACTGAGGCGTGGCAACGGGCCTCTGGCCGAGCAGCATCGGCTGGTGCCACAACTAGGCCTGCAATAGTGCTATCAACAGATGGCATACGATCCAATCCATACTTTGTTGCATCTTGCATAGCACTCAAAGTCTTGCAGTCCCGCGTGAAATGAGTAAACGATTTGGGATCCGCCAACATCGTTGGAGCTCCTCAATGTACGGCAAAGAGGCTGGGACTGTGAACACAGGCTTCTGGGAGACCCTGAAAAAGGCACTTGTAGGTGCAGTTGCCACAGGTGTCTCAATCCCAAGTCTCGATAAGGCCAACTGCATAGCTTGGTGAATAGAGGAAAACTCTGGCTCCGTCCCCAGGGGCTCCAAGTCCGAGGAGTGGGAGCTCATCATAGAAGGGTTAGGGGAGTGGCAGCCTTCATTCTGACCTACCAGGTAACCTGCACCATCCACTCCAAACAAGGTATCTGATGCAGCAATGGACATAGCATCTTCCTGAACTTGATCAGCACTAGAATCTGTCTGATCTTCCCCCTCATCATGTGGAATGGGGCCAGGCACAGTGGGAGGATCACTGGGCTGCAGACTAAGGAGCAATGACTTAATCTGAGCAAATTCAGAGGCCAACGTGTCCACCTTGGCAGACAACACCTGATCATGACTCCTCTTAGCTGCAGGGGCCTCTGTGTGAGGGCGCTGCGGCGTTTAGTCACCTTAACAGGGCTAGAGGCCAGGGTCAGTTTAGGCATAGCACTCTCCACTGCGGCCAGTCTGGCGGCCCTGTCCGCCAGTGGCATGGACATACAATTAAAACAGGCGTCTTCAGTAAGTGCTTGTTTCAGATGTCCAATCCCTAGACACTGCGGGCATAAAGTATGGCCGTCTTCTGGGCTTAAAGGGGCCAAGCAACTGTTGCAACCATGCATCAAGGAGGTAGACATCATGCCGTGTTGAGTTACCGGTCAAAGCTGTAATAACACACCCACCAATGTGCGCTAGGCGGGAATCAGCGCGAAGCACTAGTTCAGAATTAGTGACAGCGGAGCGTAGACACTCACAAGTCACGAGCAAATACTGTAAACACCGCAAAAATCCAGAATAATGGTAGCACAGGCGCGGAAACACGCACGAGCTACGTTCACCACAAACTAAGCCCGTAACAACGGGACTAGTAAAGTTGGAAAAACACCCACAGGTGCCTGACTTGCAGTGTTACAAGAGCGAGGGCACTCACAGAACACGGGTTGAGATGTCAGAAATGAGGTAAAAGAGTCCAAAAATTGTGGTGTCGCTGGAGCGAAAACACTCACAAGGCACCAGGTCACGTAGCGGGCTAAAAAATAAAAAGAGCAGTCAAGCCACAGGGCGTAGTCACCACGGGCGCTGGTTATTAAGTGTTAGTAACACGGGTAAAAAGTCCGAAAATGGCGTGCCGCTGGAGCGAGAACACTCACGAGACACTGGTTCAACTAGTTTAGCAGGCTCAAGAGATAATTGTTATAAAAAGTCAATGGACTACAGATCACTAACTGTAAAAACTGGACGCCAAGAAAGCAAGGCTTGCCAGCTAGCTAATAGTAGCCGTAATCAGCTATAAGACAGCCTAAACGGCAACTTGTACTTACTACAGGCGATGGTAATCGACAAAGGTGTGACACGGCTCGCAGCCTCCGGAGGACGCGGTGCGCAGCTCCAAAATGAGAGGCTCCAAGCGAGAACGGCAATGATCCAAATCAATAATCTAAATAAAGGAACTTCGACCTACTGCTGATGCGAGAAATGTAGAAAGAAAAGAGCGCTGGGTGCGTCGGGTATATATGTGGTGCTGACGTCACCCAGGTCACGTCCATGACGTGACCGTTAGTATATTTACTCCCGACCTATGTGCTGTGCACACATGTAGATATCCAGGTGCAAAGCACCGCCCTCTGGCGGTCAGGAGGAATGAAATAGAACAATTTATACCAACAAGCACAAGTAAACAGCATAAATGAAAAGAATGATTAAACAGTCCAGTCATCCCCAAAACTCCAGCTTACTCACGCCATGCATTCGCCTTTCAGTTGTTGTCTGTATAGATCTTTATGATCTTAACCAAATATATAGTCAACTTACAAAAAATAAGACATCATAGACCGATTAAAACAGCCCTAATGCTCAGTTACATTTAGTAAAATGTACCGGTAGTTTCCAGGGGACAACGGGGCCTTTTTACTCTCCCACACCAGGTATACTGCAACATTTGCACTGTCTGCCAACTGTACATTTCTGTATATAGTCTTAGTCTATCTTAGTCTATTTTATTTAATCTATTTTCCTATGTTTGATCACTGACAATGGCAATAAACCGATTCTGATTCTGATTCTGATACTGTCCTGAGGAAGAGTGTGAGTGAGCATTCAAAACTGTCAGGTAAACAAACAGACTCTGGTCTAAAAAAAAAAAAAAGAACCTTTTAAATAAATCTTTTTCATTACGAAACCAGAACTACACTGAGGCGACCGTTGCCATTGCGATATACTTGGCTGTACATCGTATCCTTGGGCAAGACACTTCCCCCACTTTGCCTTTGCGGCGGTCGAAAAGGTCAACGGCAGAGAACAGCAGCCATGTTTCATTAGCCATAACCCTAGTTACAGTACATATATGCACCACGCGCTCCATATAAAATTGAACATGCCCCCACTCCATCTTCTTCACCGTAAAACAAACCCGGCGTCATTGTGTATTCATGCGCTCCGTGTGCGTGCCCTGACCTTGACCACGGTGAGCAGGCCCTCGTTGGTGGTGGGGTCCGTGGGGATGGAGAAGCGTCCGGTGGGGTCTCCGGCGATGATGCGGTACACGGCGCTCCAGGCGGCGGTGTGCGGCTGGTCCTTGTCTGTGACCGTCAGGTTGGCCACGATCACGTTCACGCGGTTCTCGTGCACCTCGCCGAAGAACTGAAACATCCAGAGACAGATCAGTAGGAGGTGGGTGGAACGTCATCTGAGGTTGTTGAATATATAT
Organism: Rhinogobius similis; assembly: GCA_019453435.1. Lineage (NCBI taxonomy): Eukaryota > Metazoa > Chordata > Actinopteri > Gobiiformes > Gobiidae > Rhinogobius > Rhinogobius similis. The sequence continues at coordinate 7,741,864 of CM033623.1, read as the reverse complement.
AAAATTGTAATAAAAAAGTATATCAAGTCTATGACAGTGGTTCCCAAAATAGCAGAGGAAGGAGATGTATCGATAAATGTGTGTAAAATAGATGTATAGTATCTCTGTTGTTTTGGAGCAGGCATGTCCAAACTCAGGCCCGGGGGCCAAATGCGGCCCTCAGACCAATTTTTCTTGGCCCTTAGGCTTCCTGGTGAACTGGCCCACATTGTCCTGATAAGAACTATTTACAGCACATTTCAGATTTTCTACAATTCCAGCCTAAATAACTAACATTTTGGTGCAATACAGACCTGATATTAAGGCACTGAGACTGAATGTAGATGTGGTGGCGCTTAAAACATCAGATAAATGCTGCTTTTTTTAACGTTTCGTGTGGCCCTCCGCTTGGTCTATATTTCAATATGTGGCCCTCGATGGAAAAAGTTTGGACACCCGTTTTGGAGATTAAATGTTCAGCATATTGTCTGTAATTAAAACTACTAAAAACGACCCCAAAAAGACACAGAAACGTCAAGCGTGATATTTTTGGGGTTATTTTTATTTTAAGACAATATTTGTATTCTCTTTTTTCCTTTTTTTGAGAAAACCACCAAAACTGACATATATTCATTTTCGTCTTTATTGCACAAAGAAACTTAAAAGAAAGAGAGTGGAAGAGAGCTTGACTTGTGTGTATGTTACGCTGTCTCTTTAAGATAATGTCACATTTCAAACTCTATTTTGAGACTAAGGATACCAACTTTGACCCCACAATAATAATAATAACCTAAAATGGTATGAATGTAATCTTCAACACAAAATAATACACTACTTTCTTTACATTACCGTGTGATTTGATAAAGATTATTCGAAAACTGTCAAATTTGGTCAGATTTTTATCGGTATCAAATGAGTATCCAATGTCAATACTAGTTTTAGTATCAGTTACCATCTGATTTTTGATACTCAGAGTAAAAAATGTATAAATAAATTCATTGGTAGCTTATCAAAACTTACCCACTTTTCAGAATTTCGTTAATTTTCACCAATTCAACACTTGACTTTTTCTCCCCATGAGAACCAATTTTACTCAATGATTACCGCACAGAGTAATCAAGAAAACAGTTAAAAACCCTGTAGTGTAATTAGTGGTATGTTTTTTGGAGAACACGTAAGGCCAAATTCTGTGCCCCTCATTGTATCCCGTTGTGAGAGCTTTCTTTGTGTTCGTACCGTGTCAGTGGTGAACTCTGGAGGGTTGTCGTTGACGTCTGTGATGCGGATGATGGTGGTGGCCGTGTTGGAGAGTCCGTACGTGGGGTTCCCCTCCATGTCTGTGGCCTGGATGATCAGCGTGTACTGGGTCACTTTCTGCAACGCAAAAAAACCAACAGGAACACGTCATGAAAATCAACATTATTTTTCATTATAACTGATTTTGTAAGCAGAGCAATGGAGTGGGGTAAAGAGAGGGGAGAGACAATTGGCAAATGCTCACCTACCTAAACCTAACCTAACCTAACACCTTAAAATATCGTTGGATACTTCTGAATATTTCCCGTTCCTGTGAGGCTGGCTGCACTGTTTGAACACAGAGGCGGGGCTTACAGTAGAACGTCCAATCAAAAACACTATTGTCTGTCAAATTGCAGTGTCATTGGCCGATGCGTAGAGACTAATACAAATAACAGAAGAGAGAAGGGAAACAATCAAAAGACAATATAAAATAAAATTAAGGCACATGTCCAAAGATCAAACTTCCGAAAAAGTTAGAATGTTATTTTTTCCATTTGGACCATCATACACTTTTTTCAAAGATTAACAGACATCAGATCTATAAATGATAATAGTATGGAAACTATTACTACTACTATTTTCTAGCTTCAAAATTGTGCTTTAGTTTTGCAAAAAGCATCATTTTTTGTGGTTCATAAACATAAAACTCCCTTTTTGGGTCAAGATTTCTGTAATTATTTTCCAGCAAAAACATGCAAATACTAACTGTGTCTGATAAGCTAATAATCTGCCAAAAAGTTGTCACAATTATTTTTTTTAAAACACTAATCACTAATAACAGTATAGTGAGAGTTTGCTCGAAAATGAATGAAATGAAATTTGTTCTGAACCAAAATAGATTCAGCTTCTGAAAACCCTGCAGGACAAATTGTAAGCCTTTGACATTTTTTGCAAATAGCACTTACTCATTTTTCCAACAAAACTCTTCATTTGTAACATTCTTTATTCCAGTCTAGGGCTTATTTTGGTAATTGATTAGTTGAGCGATTATTCTTTCAATTAAGTGATTCGATGTTTAGAATGTGAAATGCGAATGCGAAGAATGCTCGTGAATATGAGAATTTTACTCAATTTGACACCAATAAAGCTGAAGTGAAGCCGTTTGAGGACGCCGTGGTGGAGAATGTTTACAGACGAAAGGTTGTTTTCATTAAAAACACAACATTTACACATTTTCCACTGCATTTTTTTGCAATTCCAGCTCTGTCTGAGTCATATTAATTCAATTACGTAACAAGTTGACTACTCTTTCTATAATCGATTGGTTGCGATTAACAGATGAACTTGTCGCAGCCCTATTCCAGTCATTATCATTTGCCAAAACCACACATATTTTGTGATATTCTAAAACGAGTTCCAGTTGCGTTTTACATTTAGAACAGATTTGTTAACATTCTATTAAAGGCATTGTTAACATGAATACAACCATCCACAATTAAACGTGCCATGTTTTCTAGCTATGACAATAACACAATAGCGGCTAAGGCTGATGAAAACTCTGTCAATTTAATCCGAAACATATCTTATTCCGTGTGCACTTCCACTTTGGCTGGGCCCGGCCTTGTTTCAGAAGTGGAGCAGATATTGGTTTCCTCACAACAGCTGACAGCAGTTTTCAATGAGCGCGTCGTCCCCGAGTGGAGTGAGTGTAAATGTTTACGTGGAGACGAGCCAGTCCAGTGTGAGCTGAGCCAAACGCTGACAGGTGAAATAAAAGCACTGGCTCGCAGCGCGCGGCTGATAAACACGCAGTCTTCAAATACGGATGGCATTACGCACACGACGCATTACCGAGACCGAGCTTTGACTTTCCAGTTCCAGCTAAAACAGAGCAAGAGAGAATGTCTGCATGAGTTAAAATTATAGGGTTAAACGTCAACAACTCACGTACGTATTTGTCTCTTCATTTAAACAAACTGTTGTCGGTGTAATGAAAAAAGTTCAATTAAAAGGTCCGCTCAGTTAAGTAGAAATGGGCACAATATACTGTGTCGTCACCAAAAATATTCAAAAAAGATCTAACACAAATGAAATATATTGCTATCTTTAAAAAAAAAAGTGGAATTAAATGTGCCGGTGTTCGTGGTTAACCAATTTTTCGTCATAAATGCTGAAAAAAATTGACTAGTTAATTGCCACGATTGTTTTATATAGTCCAAAAGATATACTTGCAATACATATTTGCGTCACCAGAGGGCGTGTAAGTGCCCCCAAACCCAGAGCTGTGACTTATCCTCATAAAAAAAAGTTTGCTGAAACTCCAGTAACAATAGATTTACTGAAGAAGAACAAATGACATTCAGACTTAATTTAAAATTGGACAAATTTGACAGTTTGTTTTTAACTGTGTGTGGCTTCATTTTAAGCGGATGTCTTAAAGTGCGTATGGCAAATTTGTTTGATTTTCTAATTTTGACTTCAGCTTGTGTATTAATACCTGTTGTAAATATAAATCATAGTTTTACATCGATCAAGTAGCCGTTTGGGGAGAAAAGTTGAAAAAATGTGTTGAAAATTACTGGACGTAACAACAAATTGATGACATCACACTGGGGAGACTCACTCATTCCATCCAACGGTTATGTATGATTTACTCAAAATGAATCCAACGAAATAAAGGCCTTCACATATATACATATTTTTGTGGAATAAAAAACAAAAAAAAGTCTTGGCTCAGGATGGTTACAAGGTAATTTCCCAGTGTGATGTCATCATTTACAACCAGGAAGTAAAATGACAAAACCTAAAAAATTGCAAAACCGGGATAAAAGTTGAAAACATATTTTAAACATATTTATCTTACCTGTATTTTAATTAAATAAGTACTCCAACCTGTCATCTGCACGTTAAGTTGCTGTTTTCTTTTGTTTTACTTTGGTCAGGTTCTGTTATTTGTGTTTTTTGAGTTCTGTTAATAATGTTTGAAAGCTCAATTAAAAAATAATAAAAAATAACAATTTACTGTGGATTAAAGTGGATTATTCAGCTCTCTGTGAACGACATGAAACGATCAATCTTTAACCTGTTCCTGCTAACATGTTCCTGCTAATGTTTATGACTTTACACCGTGACTCTGTATTGCGTATTTAGTGCATTCATGACCAAGACTGGTGAGTTAAAAATAGTTTCTAGACGTTATTATTCATTCATTAGTCATGTTGTGCGCAATATAATGACCCATCCAGTCTTTAAAAATTAAATCTGCAAGAATGATTTGATTTTCAGCCTCAACCGAGAGATATATTTTTGCACATTTCTTTCTGACAGCAAAAAACATCAAATTTTTCTAAAGTTACTCTAACAAAAGCTTCTGAAAAACTTTATGAAGAATTGAAATTGAAGTTAATTTCACTATAAAAATTTTGCAGAGTCCTGAACATACTGTCAAAGTGGGCCGAAGTATGTTCTTGGATGTGAACTTCCAACTAACAAATGTGTTCACACCGAAAATACCCAAAAAGCTGCCCCTTTTGGCGAGCTCCTTCTTGTTAAATGTCAGACCACTTTGTTATTCAACCGTCGCCAAAATCTCCTTCTGTTACACCCCGCTCCATAACGGCAAAGCAACCTGTTTTGAGTGTGCTCTCAGCCACCCATGAATTATGTTGACAAGCCAATTGGGTTTCTAATTTTGAAATTGCTCATTAGATGGGTTTGTGTGAATGGCAAAGCGTTGATGTCTTTAACTCCTGACAGTGCAAAAAGCTGTAACGTGCACCGACACTGGTTTGAAAACAGCAGCGCAATCACAGCTGAAGCAGGGATGCCATCAGCTGTCATAAACTGAGGGCACATCATATCACAGAGAGCCATTTTGGTTTTATTGCAAAGTGGTTTTAGTCTTAGCATCTGGCAACCCAAAGTGAAGAGCTAAATCGACTTTCTGAAATAGCATGACATTTCACTCGCCCGAGCGTTTTATCGATTTGCCGATTAGAATTGCCCAATTTTGGAGTCTAGCAAGACATCGACCATTAGCCGGTGTTTTAGATGATTATATATAAGTATGGCAACTGTATGAATGGAAAAACTGAGGATCACGGTAAATGTATTAGGACACAATCTGTTGTTTTGCTTGGTAACAGCTGTTTAGATGTTATTAAAGTGTATTTACATCGTGCAAAGCCCTGTTTGGTTTAGTGTCAAATGGTTTGATGTTGCAGAGTCACTGTATAAAATTATAAATACTTTTTTAATGCATTGTTTTTATCCAGGGTAAAAGGAGCAAATAAAACACATTAACATGCATATTAATGGACCAAAAAATTAAATAACCATGTAACGTGTTCATCAATGACCCCAGGTAATGTTGCTAAATAACACAATCAAACCAAACTCTACATCAGCCGGTTAATTTTGAGTCCCTTAACATCATCATCGCTGAGCTTAAATTGGTGCTTTCTTTTTTTGTAATGATTTTCTGGGCAGAAGGCTTTATTTGACTGGACAATTGTAATGTGAAATGGAATGAGAGCTGGTACAGACATTCGGCACAAGGTCGAGGGCTGGAATCAAACGCGCATGGCAGCAACCGCATACGTGCAACACCCTTAACCCCTGCACCACCAGCGAGCACTAACTAGTGCTTTCATTGACTGGGGCAGACTCTCACCTCTCGGTCCAGCCCCGCGGCCACAGTGATGATGTCGCCGGTGCGGTTATTGATGGTGAACATGTTGGAGGAGGGGCTCTGAGGATTCTGGGACAGGATCTTGTAGCGGAGCATCCCATTGGCTGTTTTAGGGTCGTCTTTGTCCACCGCCGTCACTGTCATCACAAAGGAACCTGCAGAGGGTACAGCGCAGGGAACTCAATAACTTCCATTTTAAAAGTGAGACCGATATGAACTGCATGCTTAAAGGTGCACTATGTGACTTTTCTGAAGGGAGTCCACTACCTGCTCATCTCCATAGCCTGGAATGTTCTACAGTATGGCACTGAACTTACCCATCTAAGTTCATTCAATGACAGGTGATTTTATTGCTTAAAGGGACTGTACACAATTGTTAGTGTTTTGAAACGTGAAAAACAGAACTAGTTCAGATTTTTGCATGTAATAAAGTCAAATCTGTGGTGTTCCAGCACAGATATATTGTAAAAGCATCTATTCGGCATCTACTAATGCCATGCTGTTGAATATTCCATTTGGACCTGCAACAATTAATTGACTAAGTGTGACTAGTGAACTATAAAAAATAATCATATATTTTGATAATCTTAATTATTGTCTGGACTACACTGACTCTAAAACACATACAACAACACCTTTAATAACAAAGACTTGACTCATAATGAACACATTTTTTTTGGAGAATGATTCAGGTTATAATAAAGTGTTGCTATTTTGTTGACTAAAACAAACATTTTAAAAAATCTTGACAAAACCAATAAATCAAATCTATCTAAAGAAAAACAACATAAAAGTGTGTTGTGTGTTTGCGTACCCGGTTTGGAGCCCTCGGGCACAGATCCGTTGAAGATGCTGTGGGTGAACTCTGGCCTGTTGTCGTTTTGGTCGATCACGTTGATGACGATATCGATGGGGTTTTCTACTTGGTTTCCGTTTAGATCCACTGCATGAGCTCGCAACTGTCAACAAAAAGCACAGCACGTTTTATCACAGTTATACATGCCTAATAAATACAAATTCAAGGCACACATTAAAGAGAATATATAGTAGACTTCTTCTGGCAGATGGAGAGGCCGATGGTTCAAAATGAGTAAAAAAAACAAAAAAAAACAAATCTAAATCGCATTTTTCAGGAGGCTGTTCATGGGCCTGTTTACAAAAGGTGAGTATGAGTAAACTGAAAAAAATATGGGCAAATGGAATGTTATTTGAGAAAGACAAATATGCACACTTGTTGTAGCTTCAACAAATCAGTTCTTTATCGTAAGATTGTGTTAAAACAAATCTCAGACTAAAGTCAAACTTTAGTAACAGAGCTTCAGACAGAGCAGTGCGTCCAGTTAGCTGTACACACCTTTACACAGATATTTTTTTACATCAAGAGCCGCATACTGAAACTGAATTATTCAAATGGATGAAGTGAACATATTAAAACTGTTCAAGTCACCAGAACTCTAACTGGGCTGAAAACCTTCTGGGTAGGGCTGCACAATTAATCGCAATCGAAACAAAAACTCAATTTTATGGATGCAGATAGAAATCGCAAAGGTTGCCATTTTTGAAGTACCATAATTTCCTCCAGAAACAGCAAATGATCCCATTTTATTTTGCATAAAACTGCCAACCCTGTAGTTTAGATTGTAGTTTGTTTTACATTATTTTAATAGTTGATATTAAGTTGATAGACCTATTCCATTCTTTTAAAATGTGAACTTTGAACAAAATCTAATTATTATAACATAAATCACAAATCTAATCGCAATCGCAAATAAAAAAAATATATAATATACTTAGATTGCACTACTATTGGGTGTAAAAAGTAGTTTCAAATAGGGGTGCACAGTTAATCGCAATAGAATCAAAAGCACATATTGAAAGGAATTAGCAAATTGCAACAAGCAACAAAAACGCAAAAGCAACAAAAATGTGTTTACAAGTGTCAAAAAAGTAGCAACAAAGCATGACAAAAAGAGACAAAATCTGAACTAAAAGTGGAAAAACGTGACAAAATCGCATCTAAACGTGACAAAACCAAATCTAAATTATTAAAACATAAATTGCAAGTCTAATCACAGTCACAATACTGGTCAGAAAAATTGCAATTCGATATTTTTCCCCCATCATGCAGCTCTAGTTTCAAAACCTGAAGTAAAACAGTTCTGCATTTGTTCATTTGGGCCAAATCAATAGGATCAATAGGCCACATTTGAAACTAGCTTGAACATGCTTGCAATAGCGGACAGGGTTAATACCATATGTCTGTTTTTCTTGTCTGTAAACCACCTTTTCCCCAATTAATTTAGAAAACTGGGAAAGAACTCATATTGATTTGACTAAAATTGAAAATGTAATTAAAAATAAGTGTGAATAGCTTTCCTAATTTAAGCTTCATGTGAGCATTTCTCATTGTATGACTTACACTGCGTTGATGTCGAACAATGCCATCGACGGCAACAATAAAGCCTTCTCTGCTTGACGACATTAATACGTCCTTTGATTTGGTAGACCATAAAAATTAAACTAATACATTCTTGTCTTATCTGTAACGATGACTGCTGACTAATAGGGCCCGTGGAGTTCGGAATTAGCGCCTTCCAATTATCCCGCTTCACCCGAATGTTCAAAACGACAGTAAAATTGCTGTGAAAAGGACAGTGCCAGACGTTTTCTACAAAAACAGGTTCGCAGAGGTCCGCGGCCCGGTTTGACCCTGTCTGCAGCAGAGACGGGAATATTCAGCCCACAGCTCATCTGCATACAACGGCAAACAGGAGCGCTCGCTGTCGCCGGGATAAATGTGTTTTCAAATAAATATGTTTTTTACCTCTCAGACGGTTGGCTGGTGCACGTATGTCAGATATTCAGGACCACATTTGTCATTCCGGTGTTTTTCCTGAGATTTTTAGCTCAGTCTAAGCTTCGTCCAAGGTGTTGTTGCGTCGTTAGGCAAGACACCCACCTTTTTTGGAATGGTATACGGTTAAATTTGAGCCCATTCTGCAATCTTGTGGCGTTTATTTGATTCCAGACATGCTTTTTTGTCACCTTGGGATTAGTATTTCAATAAAGTAAGTATCAAATGGAAATAATGCAATATTTTGGGGGAAAAAACAGGGTAGAAGTCAATTTTAAAACCTTTTGAAGACCTTTATGGAAATCTTTAAGACCTCGTCACACACATCTAGCAATTTTTGGAACTGCAAGCACAGCCAACCAAAAACGTATTGAAATATTGAATAAATGGTATACAATATCGATAGCATATTCAACTGCGTGGTGTTTGCGCTTACAATTTCAACTAAAAGTGAATGTACAAAACACACAGAAAAAAGGAGGACCGCAACTGTTCAAACTAAAGACGTCCACTGTAGAAATTCTCTCCATGTATCAAACCCAAACTGCACTCAAAAGACTCCGACTCTACAGGGATTCATGCTTCAACTACTTTGGCCAGCTTTGTCAATTGTATCAATAAACTGCTGCTTGAAGTGTGGTGAGGTGAAGTGTCTAGGGCTGTAGTCGACGAAAGAAATTCTCGGTCGGCTAAAGACCTGCCCCACCGACCGACTAAAAGGGGGTGTGGCAGAAAAATATCTAAGTATCTCCGTGTATCTGACCCAAACTACACTCAGAAGAGCAAAACTGCACAGGAGTTCATGCAAAAAGAACAATTTATACCGAAAAAGTACTAGTGAACAGTGTATTTATTTGTTGGAGATACTGATTTACTCCAAAGTCTTCCACTAATTCACTCCACAGCTTCTTGTTTTTGCTGTTTTTGTCAAATAAACTTGTCAAATGCAGATAAAATAATTGGTCGACGAATAAGAATGTTGGTTGACTAAGACACCATCAACTGATTAATCGACTAAACTACTAAACGATTACCTTCCCTTCTCAACATAATCCCATCATGTTAAGTGACGATACGAAATTATGGATCATTTTGGTTATTTTAAAATTTGAAACATTGTTCAGAAATTTTAATTCGATTTAAAAGGCCTTATTTTACCTACATTTATTTATGGACTTTTTGAGACCCAGCGGATACCCTAAAGAAACACGTCACAAACTACACCTCACCAACAGAATGAACAACGGCGAAATAAATGTAGCACCTGGGAAGCGTGAATTCTGTGCTAATCGAGCCATGCGTTCGTTGTGAATACCATTTGAACGCAGGTCGAGTCCGGTGATGGTTTATGGACTTTAAATATACACAAGAGAAGTCCGGGGTTTTAACTGTGACACTACAATCAAGGGAAAATTCAACGCAGTGATTTCTGAGCGCTCAGAGAAGACAACCTTGTAAAGAGGATTGATGAGACAAGCGTGAATGAAGCAAAAAAAACAATTCCAGGTATGTTTCTGATTATATAGGTCATAGTGAAGGTTACATCTCTCAGTGTGAAAAAAAGTTCTTAAACTGTCTTTGAAAATAGAAGTTTGGCAATAAATATTCATACTAAAAGTCATTAAAAATACTTTAAACTTGGGTATTCAGACAGATTACTAATTTCTTTGGGACTAAAAACCTTGATGGTTATTGTTTAGGGGCAGGGCCAAACACAGTTCCCACAAGACGAGACTGGATTCACGACACAAGACGAGACTTAAAGGACACGTTATACAAAATGTACCTTTTTGACCTTTGTTCTGTCATCAAAAACAAACCTGGAGTTGTATTTAGCTTCATTCAGGCTTGTTTGATGAATCCTGTTCAGTAAGTCCTCTCTCTCTGAGCCTCAGAAAACACTCCCCAAAATTTCTTAGCGACCTCATGTAGGTCTGTGATCTTCTGTGCTATTTTTTTGTCCACAAATCATCACCAGATTTGTTCTGAGAATTTCTGCCGTCGATTCACGTTCATTACAACTGTTAGCTTACATTAGAAGTTTTGAGCACTTTTGTTTATCTCTTTAACATTTCCCTTTGTAATTCCCTATTCTGCCAGTAGAGGGGAGATCTACCATAAATCCTGATGAGGAAATGCCTCACAGATATAAAACAATATATACTTGAAATTGGCAGATTATTTTAAGTTCTAAAACATGAGATGCCAAAGTAAAGGTACTCAAGAGAACGTTCAAAAGTCAATAACACACTTAGACATTATGTGTCCTTTTAATAATTTTTCGTATATAGAAATGATTCTGTTCAGTTCACGATTAGACATTACAATTTTCAACATATTTTTCTTTTTTTAACGCTCTTTTTTAATACAGTGGCTTCTCAAGTGACATAACTCACCAGGGCTTGCTATTTGCGTAAATGTATCATGCAAAATATCACAAGATCCTTCTCCTCAATCTTGTGGCCATTTTATCTTGCCATATCTTGTTCTTATTACTTATTAATCATATGTGCACCAGCTAAGATCCGTGAATATGTATAACTAACGACAAAGATAAACAAACAAAAAGCATTTATCTTGGGGTCAATTTGTGAGAAAACGAAATAAAAAAAGTCTGCTTATGGCCCGAATCAATCCCCTTTTCCATCTCATCTCAATGACCCCAGACTGAGCTCCCAGAATGCAGCTGGAATATGAGATTTATGTAATTGGTGCCGGTCAGCGCAGCCGCCTGGAGCTATCGATCGCTCCAATAAGTCATCGTTTTACGGCCCATGTATCAGTGCAAGAGGCCCTTTAAGATCCTTATGCATAAACATCACCACCCAGAGCCTTGACAACTACATCCAAACCATGAATATTCAAATCTATGCAAATGAGCAACAGGACGTGACTTTATTCTAACGGGTTATACTGTAGGCAGTAAGCAGAGGAATGTATTTGATTTACTTGACTCATCCTTCAGTGTCTGGAGCAACTTCAGGAACAACCAAAGACACATTTCCAGATCTTGTTCTACATAGAACGAATAATCGACTAAGCGTTAACTGAACTATACAGACTCCAAAACACATGTCAACAGACCTTTTAAAAACAGACCATGACATTAAAGGTCCTGTACCTGATCTTTACTGTTTTGAAATCACATGTATCACTCACTTTCCTCATGCAGTCCCAGCATCCTAAATATTCACCGCAAGAAGTTTATAAGCACTTTTCACGAGTTTCTGAGCCCAAAGCGCCACGGATCGTCACAGGCAAAGCTAACAAACATTAGCATGCTAACGACGCACTTCCTGTTTCTCTCGTAGGATAAAACGCTCTATAACTAGATGCAGAGTAAAAGTTGTGGTCTCATTTTCATCCGAATAGATGCTTTTGCAATATATCTGTAGTGGGACAAAACAGATTTTACTTTATTACATGGAAAAAAATCATTGTCTAGTTCTGTTTTTTGTTTCACAACAGTAAAAATCAGGTAAAGGCCCTTTAATACATCAAAATATCAAAGAAAAAAATAGATGATTGCTGATTTTCATTAATAACAAACTTTATTCATAAATATTGTCAATCTAGAAGTCTTCGGCCGCCATATTTCAATCTTTATTTGGCTGATAATGTATTTAAAAAGTGTAATTATACAATACAAATAATCGTTTGACTGGTCGACTACTAAAATAATCTTTGGTGACAGCTCTTCTATATGGTCAGGAGTACCTAGGCGCTACGATGTTATAATCTACAAAGGGGCAGATCCACCATAACTGTGGAAACGCCTAAACAGCATTTTGAAATCTTTGCACTCCCTAGAGACCTAGTTTGAAAAAGACTTGATTTCAGAGCCCTGCCATGCGATGACATGTGCTTTAGATAAAAGAGCTTTGAACTCCGCTCCGTGTGAACAGGGCCTTACTCGACCAAAGTATTTATTAGTCTAAATATTTGATTGGGATTATAAAAGATTTATGTGGACCACAGCAGAAAAGAGAAGGCATGGAGTGAGTTGGACAGAGTATTGAGAGTAAGCTGACATGTTCCTTTTTACATTTTTTTACATTTTACATTTACATACAATTAGTCGATCAAGAATTTCTTTAGACAACTATAGTTTTCAGATCTGATATTTTGTACTAATTGGTCGATGACGTCGACTTATGATTTTATGTAAATGATTGGACTTTTTCACATAACTGTTTCCAAGCACTTTCTGTATTGACCTTATTCTGCTCCTCCCACTTTTGCCGTTTTTTGCACTTTTGTTGTAAACGCACTTCCGTTTGACGAGAACTCCGTTAAAGCTAATGACGAACGAGGGAAAAGTCTCGCCGCTAAAATGTTACATAAAGTAGGTTGATTTGTGTCAAATGTTTAATGAACACGAGCAACAACAAGTCAACAACGCTGAGGCCTGAAAACGTTTTTTTTAGTCCGTGTAGAACTTATTTTCTGTTGAGCTCGTCTACTTCATGTAAACTAATACAACGGAAACAAGACGGCGGCGCGTAAGGCAACTTCCGGAATAAGGTCAATAGCCCTAGTTTTCAGATCTCATATTTTGTACTAATCGGTCGATGACGTCGACTTATTATTTTACGTCGATGATTGGACTTTTTCACATAACTGTTTCCAAGTACTTTCTGTATAAATTGTTGTTTTTGCCAGTGCAGTTTGGGTCAGATAAAGTTTTTAGCTGTTGCCAGTTTCACTCCATTTCCTGTATCGTGGACTAACCGATTGAAAGGTTATTTAGTATTTAGTCTCTCAAGAGTTTCTTTAGTTAACTTCAGCCCTACTATTTTGTGCAAAATAAATGTTTTGGCCTTCAAGTTACTTCGTCCAAACAGTTACAAATGCTTTTTTACTTCATGTCTTGGACCACTATTTTGTACTCCTACTTGAGAAACATCCTTTTGAAGTATCCTTCCTTGATCGGGTGTGTCAGAGAATATATGCGAGTGGAAGCGGCGTCGTAAGTAGAATGAGCAGACTGTGGAGGAGTGGGAAGTGAACTGTGCTCGGAGATAACAGCTGTTGTGATATTTGCTAATTAAAAAATAGGTTCAACAACCAACACGAGGCCGCAACGAACCGCTCGAAACAAAAGGTGTGCCAAGAGCTCCGGAATCCTTTTACACTCGCTCGCTTTGGCTAATTGGTGGATTTTGGCTTTAATTGTGAAAATCAGGAACACTTTGATCACAGACAAATGTGTGCATAAGCAAGCAGAGAATGCATACGGCATCTGGAGGCTAGAAAGTAGATATGATAGACCTGTTGTTCTAAGCGCCGTAGTTAACTATCCATTGCACCTAAGTCCTTTGTCCATATTAAGGCTGCACAATAAATCGCAATAGTGTTGATATTGCAATACTGACTGACGCAATAACGGTCTCGCAACAGAATATATCGCAGTAACACCAAACTCTTCCATGTGATAGACAGGCTCTGTTTTTACAATTAAAATATTGAAAAGGGGAAATTGTGAATAAAATCTAGATTTTGTCTCTCGGTTTTGTATTTGTTATTGTTTTTTATTTTTATTTTATTATAACAGACATTATTGCATCAAAAAAGGGCTGCAACAATTAGATTAAGTAGAGTAATCGTGACTAGTCGACTGTAAACAATAATTGCAGCTGCATTTTGATGATGTATAATTCTCTGGACAAAACAGACTCTAAAACACAAACTTAACGACTTTTATAACAAAGACAGTGACATTATTAAAGAAAAATGGCAAAAAAAAAGCTCATCCCTGTGGCAATCTGCTATTTTTATGACATCGTCGTATCGTGGTTCACTGTTTGTCTCTTTAATGCAGCTGTTCAAACATACTTTTTCTCCTGTTGTTTAGCCTCAGTCGCCTTTGAGCAGATGACTTTATTTACCTCTTACACCTGTTAAGTGCAATAATTCAACTCAATGCACCAAAACACAACTAAAAGTGACAAAAATGTCTCTAAAAACTACAAAGACGCGATTAAAAGTGACAAAGACACGACTATAAGTGACATTACAACAAACACAACAAAAGTGTGACTAAAAGCAACAAAATTACACTTAAAATGTGAATCTGATTAGAAAATTACATATTTTTTTCCTAAATCGTGCAGCTCTATTAAAGGCAATAAAAAAAACACAGTGAACACAAATCATGATCAAATCGAAATCATTATCTGGCCCCAAGAAAATCGTGATTATCATTTTTTGCCGTATCGCCCAGCCCTAGATACAGTAAAAGAAATGGTATCGTATACACTCACGTGGAAGTTGGAGATGTGCTCTCGGTCCAG
This sequence comes from Rhinogobius similis, assembly GCA_019453435.1. Lineage (NCBI taxonomy): Eukaryota > Metazoa > Chordata > Actinopteri > Gobiiformes > Gobiidae > Rhinogobius > Rhinogobius similis. Next base: position 7,726,809 of record CM033623.1, on the reverse strand, counting down.
GGGCTTGGTCACAGACAGCTGACCGGAGATGGGGTTGATGATGAAGATCCCTGTGGGCGGCTGGTCTGCTCCTGGACCCGTCACACTGTAGCGCAACATCCGATTCTTGTCCCGGTCTGAGCGGATCTGAGGAGAGCAACAGACACACACACATGAGTTAAACAGGGATAGAAAAGAAAAGAGTTAAAGTAAAGAAAAAGGAATAACCAAAACAATTACAAGAGAGATCTTTCATATTGATTACTACAAATTCAACTTCAAACTATTACTTCTGAGCTCACATAGCTTAGATCTATTTTAACTTTTATAAACTTTGGCACAGGAACTGCTGTATTCTTGTTTGACTTAATACATCAAATCACATTTATGTTTATTTACTTACTGATTAATACAGCAAAACCTCTTCTTTTTTTTTTTTAAATAGTGAATACGTTTTGCTATTCCATCCCTATATCTTATTAAAGTGCCTATGACATGTTCGACCACTCATGTAACTAAAATACGGGTAAGATAAATATATTTAAAGTTTTGCAAAAAAAAAAAAAAAAAGGTGGTCCCGATATAGCTCTTTTTTATTTATAATATCACTTCCTACTTGTCAATGATCACACTAGAAAACATTGGGCTAAAATTCAGCTAATGTCACAGATATATATTTTTTAATCAAAATATATGTGAACACCTTTATTTTGTTGAATTCATGTTTAAAGGGTCCAAAAAAGCTGTTTGTTTTGGGTAAATTATGCATAACCTTTGGATGGAATGAGTCTGTGTCTGCCTAGTGTGATGTCATCAATATGTTTTTACTTCCTGTCATTTTCAACAGATTTTTCAACTGATCTCCACAACTCCAACTTGATTGGTGTAAAACTAGAATTTTTATGTACAGTAGGTATTAATAGATGAAATTCAAGTCATTCGCACCTTAAGTTCTGACAGGGATCTAGTAAGTCTACATCTGTCTGAAGGGAGGAACTAACAACAGTATTTCCTCCTTTAAGACAGATGCATAAAGCAGTGACTTACCAGAGCCCTGTCAGAAATGAAGAAGCTACAAGGATGAGTAGCAAAACTTATTCTCTCTTTTAAAAAAAAGTTTGTTCAGTTGACAGAGTTCCGTTTTCTTGCTGTGGAACCTACCTGAGGGATTACACAGACATATTTGCACAGTGCATTGTTTATTGTACTGTAGAATGTTCAAGAGTAAGGATTCTCTTCAATTCATCTTGCATTTTTTCAGTAACGTGTGTTTTAATTACAGCAAGGTACTGTCTAAAAGTACCATTACAGTACTGAATAAAAAGGTTAAGGTACTACTAGTAACGAAAGAAAACAAGTACAGAAAACAAGAACCAAAAGAATATTTTCTTTAATGGATTTCATGGACATGTGATTCTGTTTAATAAGGATTAGTGATAAGGATTAATACAGAAAAAGGTTCCAAAAAAAAGTACCATTCAGGAATCGGTACCTAAAACAAGATATTGTTCAAATACTATTGCCAGAACAAAATTAAAAAGGACCCAGCTCTAGTTTTAAATGCAAAAAACTGCTCCAATCTCCATCAAGACAAGCAGGTGACGGACCCTCAACCATAAAAGTTACATAGTGCACCTTTAAACCCACAATCTATTCACTATTAATGTTTCTTGTTATTACGAAAGCTTTTTGAGAACTTTTGACCATTTAAAAAGGCAAATATTTTGTTTGGAAATTATAATAGCAACAGTTTTCATTTTCTGTCACTCCCCAAACCCTAAAATAACAGACCTTTCAGTTAAGATGAGGAAAAAACTCAAACGACAACAGGTGGGTGCAGTCTTAAAGTGTAGGCTTTGTAACTCGCACTTTCAGACACAAGAATAGCAAAACACTAGTGACACCTCCGCTCGATCTCCTGTATATTTTGGAAACCCTTTGCTGCGCCAGATGCAGCGTGGCAGCTCGTGTGAAAGTAGTTGTCTAAAATGTAAAGTTAGAGATTGTGCCTGACCTAAATGTGTCTGCTTTGTCACAGAGACTTTTTCTGAAACTCTGCGCCAAACGCTCAGGGCTGCTGCCACCGCCATGCGCCATCTGATCAGAGTCGGAGCCACAATAAACTGTCACAACACTGATAACACGGCGCTGGACATGTCATGGAGCGGCGCAGACACAGAGACGAGCGCGGGGGGCATTTTCAACAAGAAAAGTAACACCCAGAGATAGGAAAGTTTCATGTGACGTGTGAAGTTTAGAGGCAGCTACGCTTTTTTTATCCAGAAGAATTGACAAAACCTGTTCTTCGTCTAGTTTTTGGAGTATTCATTTAACTAAACAACCAACTTACTTTTGAAGAATGAATCGTTAATTTGCATCTTAAATAGGGGTGCACCGGTATTGATGCGCGTATAGAATATCAAAGTCGATACGGAAGAATGTGCTGAATCGGACATCGACTTCAGAATAAATAATAAATTGATTTGTTAAGACTATTTGCAGGCCCTTGTTGGTCAAGAACATCTCATGATATGTGAGGTTTTGTTTATATAAAGCTGTTCTGTGGTTAGTTGAAGGATAAAGAATAGTTGCACAACCAGTTTGGATTAGTGTTGTCACATGTTATTCTTGTTTAAGAAAATAAATTCTATTTTCAGTCTGCAGAGGTATCGGTCGATATATCGGGTATCGGCAGATACTTAAAGCATGCATCGAAATTGGTATCGGTATCTGAAAAAGCTGGATCGGTGTATCCCTAATCTTAAAGGGGGCATATTACGTAAAATCTACTTTTAAATGAAAAATATTACGCATTTTTCATATTGTTATTAGCCTTTAAACATGCTCTTGAGTACCTTAAATTTGCCTCTCAACAACAACAGTTTATTATGCACTAAATGAACATCTTTCTCTGCTGTCTGACCGGACACTTAGTGAGTGTATGCAGCCAGTAGATGGCGCAGAGTCAGAATGTCAGAGACTGTGTGACATTATCAGGCTAGCAGTGGCAGTTATTGTGTTAAGACGCCAGAAATGCTTAGAAAGAGTCTGCCGATTATTTAAGGACTTAAAACAGCAGATGGTTCTCGGATAAGTGACGTATGAAATCAGAAAAAACCTAATTGATCAAGAGAGTTCAGCAGGGAGTGTTTTTGACGTCGGAGAGGAAAGGATTTTCTATCCAACGTTCCTCGAACTTGCGTGGATTAAGGTAAACGCAACTCCAGGTATGTTTTTGATGACGGAACAATGTTAGAACATGGTTAAACGCTCAAAAAAGTCACTGTAGCATATATTTCTATTCTATGGTTTTATGATTTGATTTTACAGGTTGTAGTAAAATGATGAAATTTAGTAGCTACTATACATTTTGTTTGCTGTTTTATGTCTATGCAGCGCTTTGGATATGGTTGTGTTTATAAAATGTGTGTAAAGAACCAACAGTGTATTTTTTCATTGCTAAAAACTGTAGTTGTATTTTATTTCATACCTTGTCAATATTCACAAAGTAACAGTTAACTTCCTGTTCTTGAGAGAACACTTTTATTTTGAAGAGCAACTTCCTGTTTATTGTTTTAACGCAGCATTAGCTTGACATAGAAAAAGAGGGAAAAAGGCAAATGCAGAAAAGTTGGGACGGCGCAGAAATGAACATGGTTTTTGTGTTAGCTGCCCCTCTGAAGAGGCACAAGGTATGTTTTAAGTTGCAAATAAGCACAGTTGTAATGTTTGAGTTTATAAAGTGAAGTTATATTGACTTTGTAAAACATGTTAATTGATGTGTAATTAGAAAGCTAACGTTTTTGCTAAGGTGTAAGAGCATGGCATTTAGCATTTACACAATGTATTTTTGTAAAGCGTCAACCTTCATTCAGGGGGGTATGCTACAATGTGCTTTATAAATAGTGGATTTGGACGTGGATAAAATGTTCAATGCTGTTCGCGCTGACATTCCTCCTTGTGCCTGCGCTCGTCCGCTGTGTCTTTTCCTGTTCCCTTCTCCTCCACATGTCCACGGCTTGCAGCTCTTTGTACAGTGCTGGTGTGTGCTCGTGTCTCACCCTGACGAGGTCCTCTGGGAACTGTCCTCTGGAGTTCTCCGGCACGTTGATGGGGGGGATGACCCAGTCCCTCTTGACCCGCCTAAGTGCCCCGTCGCCCCCGGCAACCACGCTTCGCCACGGAAACATCACCTCCGGCACAGACCGCTGCTGAGTCAGGACTGAAGCGCCTGCGCTCACCTGTAAAAACCACAAAGTGCCAGTGAGCCACAGACATTTACTGCTGTAACCCATCCCCCACTACTGCTGGTGCCGTAGCAACTGGATTTTTGCAGTTTTTGTTGTTGCTAAATTTTTCATGCTGCTGTGAAGTTGTTTTTTTCCCACTTGACTGTTACAAGTTTCAACCTCAGAGTGTTCCACTTGGGTAATTGCTGCATCATAGTCTAAAGGAATGTAACAATCAAACACATTTCTCTAATATGTTAAAATGGAATTAAACAACAAAATCCAAATCCTAAATTGTGTGTATGGGGTTTTAATAGCATTGTCTCCTCTTCCATGTATTTTTTTTGGCAATTATAGTGCAAACTAGGTAAATGTGCAGCAAAAACGTCTAAAACTTAGTATGCTGCCTCCAGTGGTCACTACATTTTCTAATACAGTGTTCCTTAAACCTCCATGCCCCGCCCCTCACTCTCCCCTTTAGTCCTTCAGACCCGCCCCTCACTCTCCCCTTTAGTCCTTCAGACCCGCCCCTCACTCTCCCCTTTAGTCCTCCAGACCCGCCCCTCACTCTCCCCTTTAGTCCTCCAGACCCGCCCCTCACTCTCCCCTTTAGTCCTCCAGACCCACCCCTCACTCTTCCCTTTAGTCCTCCAGACCCACCCCTCACTCTCCCCTTTAGTCCTCCAGACCCGCCCCTCACTCTTCCCTTTAGTCCTCCAGACCCGCCCCTTACTATTCCCTTTAGTCCTCCAGACCCGCCCCTCACACTCACCTTTAGTCCTCCAGACCCGCCCCTCACCCTCACCTTTAGTCCTCCAGACCCGCCCCTCACCCTCACCTTTAGTCCTCCAGACCCGCCCCTCACCCTCACCTTTAGTCCTCCAGACCCGCCCCTCTCTCCTCCCTTCAGTCCTCCAGATCCGCCCCTCACTCCTCCCTTTAGTCCTCCAGACCTGCCCCTCACCCTCACCTTTAGTCCTCCAGACCCGCCCCTCACTCTCACCTTAAGTCCTCCAGACCCGCCCCTCACTCTCCCCTTTAGTCCACCAGACCCGCCCCTCACTCTCCCCTTTAGTCCTCCAGACCCGCCCCTCACTCTCCCCTTTAGTCCTTCAGACCCGCCCCTCACTCTCCCCTTTAGTCCTTCAGACCCGCCCCTCACTCTCCCCTTTAGTCCACCAGACCCGCCCCTCACTCTCCCCTTTAGTCCTCCATGCCCTCGCCCCTCACTTCTCTTTAGTCCTCCCGGACCCGCCCCTCACTCTTACCTTTAGTCCTCCAGACCCGCCCCTCACTCTCCCCTTTAATCCACCAGACCCTCCCCTCACTCTCCCCTTTAGTCCTCCAGACCCGCCCTTCACCCTCACCTTTAGTCCACCAGACCCGCCCCTCAATCTCCCCTTTAGTCCTCCATGCCCCGCCCCTCACTCTCCCCTTTAGTCCTCCAGACCCGCCCCTCACTCTCCCCTTTAGTCCTCCAGACCCGCCCCTCACTCTCCCCTTTAGTCCACCAGACCCGCCCCTCACTCTCCCCTTTAGTCCTCCAGACCCGCCCCTCACTCTCCTCTTTAATCCTCCAGACCCGCCCCTTACTATTCCCTTTAGTCCTCCAGACCCGCCCCTCACACTTCCTTTTAGTCCTCCAGACCCGCCCCTCACTCTCCCCTGTAGTCCTCCAGACCCGCCCCTCACTCTCCCCTTTAGTCCTCCAGACCCGCCCCTTACTATTCCCTTTAGTCCTCCAGACCCGCCCCTCACTCTCCCCTTTAGTCCTCCAGACCCGCCCTTCCCTCTCCCCTTTAGTCCTCCAGACCCACCCCTCACTCTCCCTTTTAGTCTTCCAGACCCGCCCTTCCCTCCTCCCTTTAGTCCTCCAGACCCGCCCCTCACTCTCCCCTTTAGTCCTCCAGACCCGCCCCTCCCTCCTCCCTTTAGTCCTCCTGACCCGCCCCTCACCCTCACCTTTAGCCCTCCAGACCCGCCCCTCACACTTCCATTTAGTCCTCCAGACCCGCCCCCCTCACTCTCCAGTTAGTCCACCAGACCCACCCCTCACTCTCCCGTTAGTCCACCAGACCCGCCCCTCACTCTCCCGTTAGTCCACCAGACCCGCCCCTCACTCTCCCGTTAGTCCACCAGACCCGCCCCTCACTCTCCTGTCAGTCCACCAGATCCGCCCCTCACTCCCCCGTTGGTTCTCTAGGCCCTGCCCAGTTTACCCCCTCTATATGAAATGTAGTTGTGGGCAGAGTTTAGATGTTTAGATTCACTTTAAATAAAAGAATATTAATTATTTAAACTGTAACAAACGCTTACACTGTATAATTTTATTCAGTTTTACTCAGTGGTCTCATTCTGCTGTTTTCAACTGCAAATTGTGCTCAAGTACATGGAAAAAGAGTCAGGTACAGGCTCTTTAACCACTCAGATCCACTTTTTGTTGTGATTAGCATTGTTGTAAAACGTCAAAGTTTCTCTTTTGTGTAAAGTGAAGAGAAAATCAGTAGTTTGGACCCATTTACCCAAAGTCTTTGCAATGTAGTAGAGGGTCCAAGTTTTTGAATGAAATTATACAAATTCTAGACGTCATTTTAGTCAGGAGAAGACAACAATTATGTACACATTGGATGTAAAAATTAAGGCACAGTGCACATTTTAAACATGCACAAGCGATTAACATTTGAGAGGGGATTGAAATGTGAACTGCTAAACTAATACAAGAATCCCATGCATTTCAAAACACGTCTGCAGAAGTCAAAAACGACAAGGTTAGCTGGCTTTATACAGAAATAGACTCCATGTTTGCGGATATTTTGCAGTATGCCGATGACCTTAAATCACCGAAATAACTGCACTGCCATTGCGATTTGTGACCATTCAAATTTCCAGTGCCATTCATCTCGCAGCCCTAACTACTACTACACATACACACACGCGCACACACACACACACTTGTCCATCAGGGGCCTGCGTGACCTCATTCCGGGGGGATTAATGCCGCTCGTTACAGACGTCTGGTAAATGCCACCACCTGTCACTGATCACTGATCTGCAGACGGCTCAGCGCGCTCTGGGCTCAGGGCTGCAGGCTCCGGGCTCGGGGCTGGTGCGCTGGGGCAGGAGGAGTGGGAGGAGCTTAAGAGGGGAGGAGGGGCCTGCGCAGTTTTGTGACGCTGGCTGTGGTGATGTCAACAGATACTGAAATCATTAAGGTTAAATAAGGCTGCAGTGTCTGGCGTGTTCAGTTTTGACCTCATTTCTTCTTTTCTTTTTACACTTAAGGCAAAACACTTTTTTTCTTCAATAATTTGTCTTTTGGTCATTTTGCTCCGTCAACATATAGGCTTTTGTGTGGGTGCAACAAACGTGTCCGATCTGCTCCTAAAGATGTTTTATTACTTCATTTAATCCACTTCAGACATTAATTTCTCTAGGACTTTATGACTACAAAGGCAGTTTTCTCAAAATGCCTTTTTCTGCTGTAGAGACATAAAGATCAGCACTTAAAGAAGTACCTGAACTTTAAAATCTTGTATCTGACAAGATTGTAAAGTAATGTACGAAAAGATTTGTTGATGTCAAATTCTAAGCCTGATTTATTACAGTTTTTTTTTTTAAATAACTAATATGTTTACAAAAATAAAAGACTCTAAAGAATCTTGGTTCTGTCAATTTTTCCCAAATTTGTGCAGCATTTTGGTTGTTTTTACACATAAAATGCCTCATTTCTATATGAAAACATTACAAAGAGCAAGAAAAATTAAACAGGACCTAATGGCACAAGGTCTCTTAAAAAAAAAAAAAATAAAGAAAAAAAAAGAAAAGAAAAGCTCACTGCATAAATTGTCCCAAATTCAGGTCCCATTTAGTCCAAAGTCTGTTAAACGAGTTCATTTTCAAATAGAGTCCGAAGGTCGTTTTTTCCATTTTAAGAATGTCAGTCCAGGCTTTGCTTTTTGGTTCAATTTAGAGCTGCACGATTTGGGAAAACTATCTAATTGTTAGGGTTAGGGGTAGGGTCAATATTGCGATTGCGATTAGATTTACAATTTATGTTTTTAATAATGGGATTCTGTTTAAAGTTCACATTTTAAACACAACCAAAAACTGAAATATGAACTGACAAACTGAAGATCCACGTGTTTCAGAATGTTTTAGTCACTTTTTATAATGTTTTTGTTACGTTTAGTTGTTTTTAGATGTGTTTTTGTCACTTTTAGTTGCATATTTGTCACTTTTGCTGTAAGTACAAGCATAGCAATTTTTATGCAGAAGAAAACTGGATATTTTGTTGTTTGTGGAGGGAATTATTGCGCTTTGAAAATTGACATTTGAAAAATTGCAGTCTTTGCAATGTGCTAATTCCATCCATTCAAATTCCGATTAGATTTAAATGAAAAAGTGCAGCCTTAGTTCAGTTTGTGTCATCCATTTTTTTGTGATGGCCTTCACCCCTGCTGCCAAGAGTATGCTCCAAAGATATCCATTGATTTAGCCCACGGCAAGAGTTTTAAATATTATAAATTACAAATGAATTCTAGATGCAAGACATACAATTATCTGTTATAAAACTGCATTACCCAAACATTTCTCTTATAAAGGAGTCAATTTAGTTCTTTCTCCTAAAAGTATATCTTAAAATATTAACTTTATGACAAAATCAAACCAATCTGTGACCAGAAACGCACAAGAAAGCGCCACGTACGTTGATATTTAAGATGAAAGCTAATTGGCTGCACATTGGTGATCCACCCTGCTTCACTTCCTCATCTGAAACTGTATTTATTTCTTTATTTAATTAGACTAATGAGACAGGAACAGTGCGCAATACACATTAACCTTAACAGGAAAGAGGTTTTGTATCCTGTTGTGGCAAAAGTACTAATGTCTACCTGTAGTTCCTGGCCAGGCTAATGGTAATGTAAATAATCACGCAAACTAATATTGAAGTTTAATAAGAGTTTGTGAAGACTGGGAACAGATTTGACAGATTTAGATACTTCCTCCATTTAACCAGCAGCATATAGAATCAAAAATGTTCAACAGGAAACGAATTATGCCGAAGTTTAATGCAAAAAAAAAAAAAAAATCTTATGAATCATCCCTAATAAACTACTGTATATGTTTGTTGTGAAGATTTTTTTTTTGTTAAGGCTAATTAAGGTGTAGTAATTATAAAGTTTTACCGAATATTGTTTTGATTTTGATGTCAATTTCCATTTTGCGTAAGGTTTTTTTGAAAATTAAAGAGATTAAGTTTGCAAAAGATCAATTTATTGCATTAAACTTTGGCATAATTCGTTTCTGTTCAACATTTCTGATTCTATATGCTGTTGTTTGAACCCAAAGGTTGTTAACTACATGGGAATAAAAATAAAAACACATTACATACACATCTAAGTACAAGAAAATATTCTCAGTTAAAGCTGGGGCGCCTGATTTTCACACTGCCGGAACTGGAAGTAGCCGTTAACTCGTGCCTTGCTCTCACAAACGCTTTGGCACGTCGTTAAATTCACATGCATTCATTTTCAGCCCTGTGTAAAGCTTTAGAACAGCTTTTTTCAGACGGTGAAGTGAAACTGGGGAGGACCACCCAAGCGCGGCCAATCAGAGCGCTGCTTTAAGCTCTTACTTTGAGACAAAAGACTTTATTATTAGATGCACACAGCACGCAGAGGTCTCGTTTATGTCACAAAGTACTGCTTTTACAAGATATTTTTTGATGGAAAACACAAAATTTACCAATTTACACCTAAAAGATTCAGATACCCTAGCTTTAAATAGTTACAAAACCTGAATCATTCTTAATTAAATATTTGTTCACTGTGAATTAAGTATTTGTTCATGCTTTATTGAGGCTGGAATAAGTGTAGTTATTCTTCTTTTATTATTATTATTATTATAGCTAGAAGTCGAGCTGCACAATTTACCGAAAAAATATCATTATCGCGCTTATCGTTAAATGCATATCGCAAAGACGGGTGATAATTTCTAATGGTTAAATGCATTAATCTTGCATTTCTTGTGTGCCTGAGCTTTCCTTTTTTTTACAGTACTTTACTGTTTTTACCAATCATACTTAAACGTTCACTCCCAAAAGCGTAGTTTTGCTAAGTACAGATGTTAATGTCTAAGTGGTTTCAGTTAAACCTCTTGTTTCAAAATCCTCAAATCCTTTTCCCACTATTTCATGCACACATATATGAAGGTGAATAAAATATCTGAAATGTTTAATGTGTTTTTGTGGTTTGCAGGATAATGGACAAAGCAACTCCAGGTTTTAACACTCCAAAGGTCTCCAATGTGTGTGTATTTGTACCAATTTTAAAATAAGAGTTGAGTTATCGTTCAACCTTGAAAAGAAAAGTATTCAAATGTGGAAAAAATATCGCAATACTTGAACACCCATGTTCACCTTATTCCGGAAGTTGCCGTACGCGCCGCCGTCTTGTTTCCGTTGTAGTTTACACGGAGCAGACGAGCTCAACAGAAAATAAGTTCTACATGGACTAAAAAGCCGTTTTGAGACTGCCCAGAAAATCGGTGCGTTGTTGACTTGTTGTTGCTCGTGTTCATTAAACATTTTACACAAATCAACCTACTTTATGTAACATTTTAGCGGCAAGACTTTTCCCTTGTTCGTCGTTACAGCAAAAGTGCGTATCTGTGGCGAAAAGCGGCAAAAGTGGGCGGGGCGGAATAAGGTGAATTGCATATCGCACTAATTCCCCACATCGCGCAGCCCTAGCTAGAAGCACATTTCGTGAGCGGTAAAGTTGCGTTTGTTTGTAAAATGCCTCTGACAGCAGGAGCACTTCTCAACATATTTCCACTCTGCTCCGCTCAGTGACCTCTCTTTTCCTCTATCGCTCTTATCTCTCGCTCTCTTCACCCCGTGGCCTGTTTGTCAGTCTTCATTCTGACCTGATTACTCCCAGGCCTGACTCTGTGCTGACGCCGCGCCTCTGCCAAACCAGCGTCTGCTAACAGCTCCACCGAGTCCTTTGGGTGCTCCTTATGGACCCGTGTTGACAGGTCTTTTTCACTGAGTGTGGCACTGCCGGAGCTGGGAAATAATATACTGGACAGGCTACTAGATGCTATCCGGATTGTTATGGCAAAATTACTTTCAGAAACCAACTGGAAAAAGACAAATCTTTTCAAACAATTGTCGGCGTGTGTCTTTTTTGACAAGAAGTGGACAGTGTTTGTTTTGAAAATAAGTGTAATCGAGTTATGAATAGAACTGTCACGAAATGCTGCGAAAAGAGTTGATTAAAAATAAAAATAGAACAACTGTATGTGGTTATCTTTTAAACAAAGGTGATATTTTTGCACTTTTGGGTGTCATTTTACAATCATTTCACATTTTTAACAAACTCATATCAAGCATTTGTTTATTTGTTAGCCTTTACGCTTATTCTTGAGTACCTTTGCTTTGGCGTCTCATGTTTACGAACTTAAAGCAATGTATCAACTGAAAGCACACATTAATTTATATTCTGTGAGATGTTCCCTTATCAGGATCAGCAATTTGACGGCAGAAATGCTGATGATGATGTCACAAAACCGGTACATTTGAAACAGAATGTTTTCTGAGGCTCAGTGGAAGAGGACTATACAGGAATCATTCAAAAAGCATGATTGAAGCTGAATACAAGTCCAGTTTACGAGGAAACGACTTAAAAATAAAGATATTTAGCTAGTTTCTGTTGCGTTGCCAAATATTTTCTGATTGTCATTATCGGGACGCTCCAAAAACAGTATATTGAAACGATTTACTGTCAATATAGCCATCAATCTTCTTTATTTTTAACTAAAACTGATTAAAAAGTCCACACAAACAAAAAGAGATAGAAGCAAAAGAATATTTTCTGTCAATATCGTCTTGTTTTTGTCTAATTAGCTACAGTAAAACATACACCAACAATCAACTATGTTTTTGAAGTACTTTGCACACATTTGTAGCACATTTCTGATTATTAAAAAAGTGTTATCATCATATCGTAAGACCTTCGTATTAATTTTTTAATCCACCTAACCCTCCCCTCGTATCTACTGTGTGATCTGTAGTAAAACATATGGCGCTGGGTTATTTTGGGTGCTCGGAAACAGCCAATCAAGGACTGTGTCTGGTGTGAACATGCAGCGGCCTTATTATCGCCGTCGTGCGGGAAACAAACTCGGACAGATGGCGCTTCTGCTGGCTTTGTCTCTGCAATCAGCGCACGGAAGAGCAGAGCCGCCCGCTGCGACCAGAAAGATGTGAGTTTATATACGTGCTCATAAACTGCAGGGGAGGGGAGGGAGAGAGAGGGGGAGAGAGAGAGAAAGAGAAAGAGAGAGAGAGGGAAGAGAGGAGAGATAGAGGGGGGCGTTAAAGAGGCGACAGAGGTGAGAGGAGAGAGGTGAGAGAGATGGGAAGTTGAAGAGACGAGAGGAGAGAGAGCGGTATGAACTAGACGAGAGAGAAAGAGGAGAAGGAGGTGAGAGCAAGAAAGGAGGAGAGAGAGAGGGGGAGGGAAGAGAGAGAGACGGGAGAGAGGAGAGAGAGAGAGAAGAGAGATAGAAGGGGAAGTTAAAGAGACGACAGAGGTGAGCAGAGAGAGGTGAGAATTAGAAGACCGAGATTAGACGAGAAATAGAAGAGAGGGGGGAAAGAAAGAGAAACAGGAGAAGGAGGTGAGGAGAAGAGAGAGAAAGGGAAGATAAAGAGACAAGGTGCAGAGAAGAGATAGGAGGTGAGGCGAAAGAAAAGAAAGGGGAAAGAGAGAGAGAGAAAGAAAAAGCAGCGAGGAGGTGAGGAGAAAAAAGAGGAGAGAGAGAGATGGTAAGTTGAAGAGACAAGAGAGGAGAGAGAGAGCAGTATAAATTAGACGAGAGAGAAAGAGGAGAGGGGGATGAAAGGAAGAAAGGAGAAGAGAGGAGGAGAGAGAGAGAGAGGAGCAAGAGAGGAAGTACAGAAAGAGCGATGAGAGAAAAAGCAGAGAGAGGGGAAAGATAAAGAGAGAAGGTGAAGAGTAGAGAGAGGAGAGAATGAGCAGAGAGAGTGGAAAGATGAAGATAGAGAAGGTGAGGAGAGAGAAAGAGAATGAGAGGAAAGAGAAAAGGGAGAGGAGCGAGAGAGGACGTGAGAGGAGAGAAAGGAGACAGGGAGAGGATAAAGAGAGAGAGGAGAAGAGAGGGGAGGTGAGGAGAACAGACAGGAGAGAAAAGAAAGAGAGAAAGGGGAGAGTGAGAGGAGGTGAAAGGAAGAGAAGATTGGTGAAATATAAAGAAAGAGAAGAGAGGAGGTGAGGAGAAGAGAAGAGAGAGAGCGAAGAGAGAGAAGTAAGAGGTAGACGAGAGTAGAGAGAGAAAGAGTGAGATACAAAGGAACGAAGGGAGTGAGAAGCAAGGTGGAAGATGGAGAAGGAGAGAAAGGAGAAAGAAAGAGGAAAAAAATAGAAACAAAGGTGGGCGATGACAGGAAAGAGAAAGAGAATAGAAGGTCAAGAGAAAGAGAGAGAGAAGATAAAAACATGCAGGGAGAAAGAGATATAGAGGAAAGAAGGATGTGAGGAGCAAAATGAAGGGAGAGAACGAGGTAAGACAGAAAACAGAGACGGCAGCAGGCAGAAGCAATAGAGTGAGATCCGGGAGAGAGAGAAGGGGAGACAAAGAGAGGAGACGGTGGAGAGACGAGAGAGACAGGCGCAGGTATGAGTGAGGCTTTGTGTCTGATAAAGCGTTGAGGCGGCGCTCTCAGATGATGAGTCTGAATGAGGCTCCACAGGCAGCAGACAGGAGACTGCGGGAGGGGAGCAACCATCCACGCACCGCACCCTCTGCAAAATCGAAACACCGGAAACCTTTTTTGTCCCCTAAAAAGAGCGACAACTTTATAACGCTGTGCGAAAGTGTGCGCCGTTCTCGGGGAAATAAGAGCCGCTGGAGAAACTGCGGATGCCGGACTGAATAGTCACTTCCGCGTGTTTTGGGGCTGTCTGGCTGATCGGATAGTATACGAGATTAGCGAAAGAAAACTGAATTCTGTCGATGGGATAAACGTTTTAGAAAGAAGATGTTTTGCCACTCATCCAAGTAGCTTCCTCAGTTCGTTTGACAGAGATTGGGAAAGTTACTGTCTTATAGTTGTAATCCTTAAAGTGCGTATGATTTTTATCTTTATCGTTTATGATTTTCTAATTTTTACTTTATTTGGTGTATTAATGCCTGTTGAAAATATATATTATAGTTTTAAACCAATCTGGTATCAGTTTGTGGAGAAATGTTGAAAATTGTGTTGGAAAATGACATGTAAACAGATTGATGACATCACACTAGGGAGACAAAGGCTGTAGCACAATTTACAAAAAGAAACTACTTTTTTTGACCCTTTAAAAGTTAACTAAAAACATAAAAACATTCACATATATTTTTATTTGTCAAGTAAAAAAAATGACTGACATTAGATGGGTTTTGGCCCAGTGTACAGTGTGGTTGCTTCTTTATTTCCTAGCGTGATGTCATCATTTACAACCAGGAAGTGAATTTTAAGACCTTAAAAAATTGCTAAATTTTGATAAAATTTGTAAAGAATGTATACATTTTAAAAATATATATTTATCTTAACTGCATTTAGTTCAATGAGTAGTCCAACCTGTCATAGGCACTTTAAGTTGTTTATTCGATTAATTGGTCGACGGTGCCTTAGTCAACCAAGATTTTCATAGTCGACTAATTATTTAATAAGATTCAAGGATTTATATGGCAAGAACAGGAAAACTAGAAGATATGGAGTGATTTTGTCAAAAAGTCTGACAATATAAATACACTGTTTCCTAGTACTTTTCTATATCATTTGATGTTTTTGCATTAACTCTTGTGCGGTTGTGTTCTTTTGGGTGCAGTTTGGCTCAGATACTTTATAGTTTTGATACATTCTTACCACACCCCCTTTTAGTCGACTAATCGGTCGATATAGCAGATCTTTAGTCGACAAAGCATTTCTTTACTTGACTACAGCCCTACTGTCTTATATCTGTCTGAGGGGAGGAGCTAACTACACTGAAAGTTTACAGCTGAGTATCTGTTGTTAGTTAAGTCTATTAAACTACTATAAAGTGTCTTGTTTAGCATAATCGTTCATGTCCTTAACGGGTCATCCTACTCCTATTAGCATAGTCTGATTAGCCCTAGTTTTACCTTTGTTTTGGATTCGGCCTGAGGATGGAGAATTGAGATTAATAAAGCACTGCAAATGATTTTCAACATTAACATTCTACTTAACTTTAAGGCATTATCTGGGACATAAAACGTCTACAATGGAAACAACTGATGGATAGCTTTGGAATATATACGACATATAAAGAGTGGACATTAACAAAATGGAGAAAATGGCACAATACATTTGAACCAGTTTAAGCTTTAAATGTGCTAAATGGAGGCTTGTTGATGAAGCAAACTTAACCTAAGAATATTTTACATTCAGAATCACAAAATATACCTTGTAGTCTCATTTTGATTAAATATTTGCAATAAATAACCCTAAATTATTAAAATAGTCAAGGATTATTATTGTAGTAATTAGTCACAATTATTCGGAATAATTGTAGCCCAATTTGAATAGTCTCAATTAGCAAACGCCAATAACTGCAATTATAACTTATTATACATAGTTAATTTCCTCTGTCTTATTATGTACAGAACCAGACGTTTTTAACTCTACAAACCTGTTCGGAAATGCATTGGATTCTTGGATTAGTTTCACACTTCAGATTAAAGTCTTCTCTCAAATGTTAGTTCCCTTAAACATTTCAAAAAATCTTACCATCAAAACATAAATTGCAAATGAAATCATAAAAAATGCTTGTTAGAATGCTCGATATTATCCAACATGGTTCAGCCCTACTGCAAACCCTGTAGTTTAGACCTCAGTTTTGCAACACTTTCATTTCTTGCGTTAGTTTAGCAGCAGACATTTGTTCTTGCATGGTTCAGCCCTGAATAAAAGCACGAAACCTTACCTTCCCGTGTTGTACTTTGTCCCCGTGCGTCCTGCTCTTGAGGTGCACCCTGGTCTTCCACACCTGTTTGGACTGCGGGTCTCGGGCGTACACCACCAGCGTGTGTTTACTCAGCCTGTCCATGGGGAGGCGCCGCAGAGCGTACACGGCGCCGTCCTGGCTCACCCTGAAGTCGGCGCTGTCTCCGGCCTCCAGCCACACCCGTCCGGCTCCACAGTCCCAGAAGCTCACTGCGGACAGACGAAACGCAGGCAAAAGGTAAGAGCGAGATACAGTAAAGCCTTTTAGGGATGCGCCGATGTCGAGGCTGGTGCGGGATATGGATTCTGATTCAGGGAATGTATGGGAGCGGTTCCAAGATTGAGGGTTAAGACTTTGACGTTTTGCTCAATTTCTTTCTCTGTTGAATGACCACCAGAGGGCGCTCAAAGTCAGTTAGAGAATTGACCAAAACGGAAGAAAAAGAGCAACAAGGAAAACAAACATGGAGGAACCCACAACCGTTTTTTTAAGATCACATTTGTTGGAGAAAATAATAACAATATATTTAATAATTGCGATGTCAACTTATCGTTCGATATATGACAGAAAGGCTCAATATTTATCGTGCATGTTTTCTTTCCAATTTGGGGAACTTTTTCTTTGCTTTTTGAGCTTGTTTGAGCTGTATTGTGAAATAAGTACTTAGTCGCGACACCAGCTAAGTACAAAAGTGTTTCATTGTACCATTTTTTTAATTACAGTTCATGTTTTTGCAGTTTTTTGGGGAATTCTCCTGCTATTAGTGACATTTAGAAATCCCAACATTATCGTTTATTGGGATATTTTCTAGCGCATTATATTGCACATCAAAAGTTGTTATCACGACAGGCCTACTTAGAGACGCTTTTTTAAAAATGGGGCTTCTACAGCTGTGTTCACTGCTGCCCCCAGTGGACACATCCAAAGGTTCTGGACGCAAATGTCTGCAATGTAAATAAGCCACATTGTTTTGTTTCAAGATTTCCAATTTTGTCATAAAAATAAAATGATTGTTATACCACATTTAAGAAAGCGTAATTTAAGAACATAGACCAGTGCTAAGATATTGGCCATATCTCGCATTGAGAAGAACCAGTATCAGTAGTTTATTTTCCATTTGCAGTATAAAAAAGCCACATTGGACAAAAGGTGCGAGAAGCTTCTAGTGCACAGCATCCATTCACCCACTCATCCACTCAAACCAACTTAATAACTGTTTTAGAAGATGCAACCACATAAAAAGACCGTGAGCAACATACTATCAATACATACTGTACATTGGAAAAGGATTCAGTTAGAGTGCATGTTGCATTTGAAGCACATTGTTTAAAGTCATCAATGCCTGTGGGAAGAAACTTGTGCTATGTTGGGATGTAGTGCATTTAATGGCACGGTAGCGCTTCCCAGAGGGCAGAAGTTCAAATATGTAAGTGGCAGGATGATCAGACGATGTTTATAAATGTCCTCCACGACTGTCAGCTCCACACCTACTGTCCCAAAGGCCCAACCCCTCTGTACAGAGCTCTGCTTTCTTTGACAGTGGCATTTCCAAACCACACTGTTACTGCGCATGTGAGAACACTTTCACTAACACAACAATAAAAGTTTAAAATAATCTGTTTGCTCGGAGTAAAGGTTGATAGACAGAAAAACGCAGTGGACAGACAGAAGCTCAGATATTATATTATTGAAATGACTATTTGCTTTTGGTTGTTATTGGCCCAGAATGTTTTATACTTGAAGAATAATTAATGGTTACAAGCCATATAGGTATATAGGTTTTGTGTTTTAATGAAAGAAGCATGTCTTCTTGGTCTCTGCACAAGTATCAGTTGATATCAGGTCCCTTAAAGCCAAAGTACATCAGTATTGGAAATGTAAAAGCTGGATTGGTGCGTCTCCAATCATAAATGAACTCCTTTATTTACTCATCAAATTAAAACTAAACCAGGACCATAAGCCAATAAAGACTCACTTAAATCGCCCTTTGCCACAACGCTGTAAAACACGACCATTTTGAATATTTTAATTCACAGAGCTCCATTACATAATTACAACTTTTTTTCTCCTAGAGTGGTGAAAAAAGCATAAAATTGGTTCTCGCTGAAGTAAATAGCAGTCATATAAATGCATCTGGAGTTCACATTTTCATAAGAGGGTACACTAGAAGAAAATTGAACCAAATTACTTTTAAATACAGCCGTTTGAAACAAGCTCTTAAAATGTAAATGTATGACGCGTAAATAAATCAGACTATTACGGTTAAAACGGTTTTCTTGCTTTCCTTCATTACTAAGCACTGGCCATGTCTCGCAGTGTTACAGATGTAGCGCTTGCACAAACACGGACATTTTTTTTGACTAAACTAGGACTAAACCTGACACTAAGCTTGGACTAAACCAAACTACAAAGTCTACATAAGGGCTAATCCTGTGTGAAAGAATGGATATTTTGGAGGATTAACTTTGTCCAAAACCGTTGTAAACGCTTCAGCAAGTGTGCGAACAGAATTACCAATCAGCTTTCCAACAAGCTTTTATAAGAACTTCACCAAAACATCATTATATTTTGAGAAAAATGCATGCACTTTTTGATTATGGTCACATCAGCGATAAAGAGATTCCACTGATTTCCTTGAAAGCTTCTTTGAGTCAAATCTGTGTTGGACGAGAGCGGCTAAAGAGCGGGAGGAACAGCCTGTGACTATGTGGGTATTAAAACAGAGCAGGCCAAAAGAAAATGACGGTGGAAAAAAAAAATCACAGATGGAGAAAAGCAATTCTGTAATTTTCCATTTTCCAAATAACAACAACAAAAACACAAAAACACAATTGTCTTTTATATCTTTATTTAGGGTTTGGTGATATGGGAAAAAATTAATCATGATTTTTTTTTTCTCTCATAATGTTCGATCTTGATTTGATTTTCTTTGGTCTTTTCAAAAACATGGTAAAAATGGCTTTTAGTAACGATTTAATCTGTGCCATTTAACACGAATAAAGGTACGATTTCTTCCTCTAAAGTCTGACTTCTGTTCCAAACCAAATCTTTTAACTGTGGAGCTCACAATTCAAAACCCAACTCAAATAACTGACGATGTCACATGACTCGATCTCGATCTGTGGACCTTTCGATTAAAGGGGCTGTACCTGATTTTTACAGTTTTTAAAGGTGAAAAACAGAACTAGTCAATGTAAGTCTTTACATCAGTCACATGTATCTCTCACTTTCCTAATGCAGTCCCAGCATCCTAAATATTCACCTCCATGAGTTTAGAAGCACATTTAACAAGCCTCTGAGCCCACAGGTAAAGCTAACAAATATTAGCATGCTAAAAGTGCACTTCCTGCTTCTCGTAGAATAAAACAATCTATAAATGGATGCAGAGTAAAAGTTGAGGTCTTATTTTCACCCAAATAGATGCTTTTACAATATATCTGTGCTAAAGCAACACAGGTTTTACTTTATTACATGCAAAAAAATCTGATACATGAACTATTTCTGTTTTTCACGCTTTAAAACTGTAAAAATCATGTACAGCCCCTTTAATCGCCCGGTCCTAACTTTATTAGACATTGCTTTACAACTTTGTACATTGTTTCTTCATTCTTTGGTCTAATGATCACAGCTGTACAAGCAATATGGATGACATGTCTTGCTAAAGAGCACAACAAGAGGCTGTGGGAGCGCCAACAATGGAAACAACGGATGGATATCTGTGGAAAGCACTTTTAGCTGCAACAAAAAAACAATAACAGGTAGAAGGATGACAGGGATGGATCCAGCTGTCAAGGACCAGACTGAAATAGCTTTGGACATTTATAAAATGGAAAGACTAATGTTTGCAGTGAACTTGGAAATGGACAAATTTGCCGGAAATGTGACAAATACAAAAGGGGACATATACCAGACTGACTTTCTACGGACTGCTCTTTTTATTTTTATCATTTTCTTTTGTTTGTATTAACTTAACTTAATATTCAGGCTACTACTATTACTACTTCATTAATACCTAACTTTTAACTCCGTTACCCTTAAATAAGTAGTTACTAAGCCTTAATCATTCTTTATAAAGTATTTGTTCATGCTTTATTAAGGCTAATTAAGATGTAGTCATAAATACATATAAAGCAGTACAACATACTGCATACATACATACAACGACCATTTTGTGAAGGCTAATTCCAAGCCAAAGGTTTAATTTCCAAAAATATACTTCCGAATTAGAAGGAGTGTGATGTATAAATTATGAGCTCATATCCAAATTGTGGTTTTTAAGTGAACTATTTTAAGGCCACATAGTCATTTGCAAGAAATGACTGTAACTTTGTGTTAAAATTATATGCTGTTATGTTGAAAAAAAAGAACGTTTTGTGGCGTCTAAATCAGCATAGTCAAGTTTTAATCGAGATGCCGCTATTTTTAATCACCAATGATCAGTAAACCCAGATTTGGAGTAGTATTTTTTCTGTGTTAAATGGCAAGTGCGTCTTTTTAATGATCAGGGAATTGAAATCAGACGCCATTTTGCATTTGTTTTGTCAAATAAACGATCGATATGACCTACAACGCTGTCATTTTTACCAAGCTCTATAAAGTATCAAGGCTTTTTCTGTAGTTTTAGTAAAGGATACCGCTACTCCTGCATTATTTCTAAATCATTCAACACCTTAGACTTGGAACTGATCTCTTTCAGTGTATCGCGCTTTATCATCGACTCGACTCGGCTCTACCATGATCCGAACATGTCTATACGATCCTTTCCCCCTTCTCCATCGCTATAAATATTTTCTCGACTCGCTCTGACATGTCCTTTTACACGGACCACTCACAGGATCTTTTATTTATACCCATACGTATTTCGTGCTCTATCAATTTGTATGAGAACAAAGAGCGCTCTTAAGAAATGGGACGTGTGTTTTTTTTTCTTACAATGGTGTTATTTTGGCGCTCGTTTCTGGTAGAGGTGCTGAATTATGAAGAGTCCGTCGAAATCCATGCGTACAGTTCTGCCCCAGTTACAGTGTGTGTGCGTGTGTGTGTTGGGGTGCTAAAGCTAAAGCTAACCCCGCTAACAGGCAGCACAGGGCCGCGTGGAGTGCACATGGTTATGGATAATGAATGAGCATTTTCACAGAGCTGGTGCACCCTCGCAGACTGCAAATCGGAGACACGAGGAAGAGGAGGAGGAGGAGAGCCCTGGAGAAACATTTGAAATATGTTTTAGCACTGGCACCCAAAAAAGGCAAACGTTATTATTGGTTTTTTTTTAAATCTGAAATTGGATCACGTTCTTTGTTTTCTTCATATTTTTCATTTGGCTTTTCATTTTTTAGCATCTCAGAGCTTTTTTTGTTACTAACACGGGAAAGACGTCTTATTTTTAACTTTAAAATAGAGGTGAGCAATATCGACACAAATTAATATTGAGATTTTTTTTATTATCTTAGCCAAAAATGTGCCAGTAAATGTCTTTGAGGTTCAAGTATAGCACAAAACGTGAAAATTAACCAAATAAATTAGTTTCTTCCTTTGTCTGTAAGAGTTAACTAGACATTTCTGTTCAGCGTATTGTTTTAAGCAGCTCTTTGTCATTTTTAATAGTTTTTATTATAGACAATATACCTAATATTCTATTCTATTTTGCATACCTACAAAACAACAATTGCGATTATATCCAAGTAAGGCAAAGTGCTGCATCTGAAATGATATCTTCCATTTAAAAAAAGTAAATTCATTATGTGTTTCACTGAATTTACATAAGAAGAATAAATTGAGGCTGATAAAAGATAATACTATTCTGTTTATTCCCATCCAACCTTTTGACAATTCATTAATAGGCTGAAAACAGAAGAATAAACAGGGTACACCTTAATAATTCCTCTCTTCTGTACGACAAATATGTGAGAAACTCCATTTGCATGTAGTTACTTTTAAGATTATATGAAAATTAATGAATAGGCAAAATATGCATAGTCAAAATGAATAAATAAATAAAACTGAAGCACTTTGTAGATTTTAAATAATATACAGTCCACTATTTGATTACATGCAGAATTTAGACAATGCTTCCAAAAAATGCTTATTAGCAGTTCTTAATTAAAGGGGTGGTATTCAATTTTTGTAGAAATGTGTCTTGCCATAGCACATTTATTGTAAATTAGGCTTTTTTGGTTCAAAATTAGACCACAATGTGGTGTCTGCGTCTAATTATAAAGAGTTTTACTGTCCGAGAAGCAGGAAGTGCACTATTAGCATGCTAGTTGTTATTAGCAGTACAGCCAGAACTCTGCACTGGTCCCTTTAAGTCGCAAAAAACGCTTTTAAAAGCTAATTGTAGTGAATAATCAGGCTAATCATGCTAGGAATGTGTTGGGAAAGTTAAGAATAATTTTGCACAGTTTACAATGAACTCGTCCTGTTTTTGACGTTTTTAAGCGCGCCTTTGAGCAGAGTGCTAGCTAGCCTCAGTTCTGCGGGTGGAGTGAGTGACCTCTGCAGCTCGGAGGGTCAGCCCGATTAAAATGGACCAAACGCAGACTTTGATTTGTGCGGATTTGGTCTTGCGCTAATCTGATGAGTTCTGATCAAGAAAGGCATGACCCCATCCCATGCGCCAGGATTATGTGTCTTAAATGTGTATGGGTGGTCAAACGTCAGCTAAGGTCAAACAAAAACAACTGCAAGAGGGAAGTATTTTTTAAAGAGAAAAGACTCATTTGACTGTGGAATGCGAACGAGTCATATTCTGTGTTCATGTGGTCTTCGGAAACTCAGGAAAATGTTTTGCTGAGTTTAAAAAGTCTATATGACAGGTTCTCACGTTTGTATAATTATAACTTATTTTGTCGAAGGGCACCTGTAATAAATATTTGTCACAGTCGAGTTGCAGTTTGTGAGGAAATTTAGAAAGATAAAAGTTTCAAATGACAGGAAATAGAGCTGAGTTCTAAAACAAAACCCCTCTGTGATGTCATCAAAAAGCGACATGCCAACACATTTTTCTGTCACTTTAAACCATCATGTAACATAAAACAAAGGTGTTATCAGGTATAATTTATTGTCAATTGTAACCTTTGTACAATGTATATGGACTTTAGCCTTTGTTTATAGAATGGTTGCTAAGTAACAGTTGTAGAATTACCTCTAATATTATATTAATATCTGCTGTCCATGTTCAACCAGGAAGTACAATTACAAACTTCCCAATAAGTGTCAAACTGGGGACCAATGGGCAAAATGCTCAGTAAAATCTTAAATATAATCATGTTCACTACGTTTTAGTGAAATGTGTAGTTTAACCTGCCATACAGACTTTAAAAATCCACATGAACACTCGCACAAGCTGTTTGAGTTAAAAGCTGCTGCTCGACTTCCACACCTGACAGTTTGAAGAAGGACAATAATGAGTTATATGAGACAATAATGATTTGTCCATTTATCTTAAACATTTGAACTCTTGGACTAAACATTTCTACATTTAGTTGAACAGATTTGAACAAGAAAGACCTGAAATTCTTGTTATAGTGAAATATCAATGTGACATTTGCTAGCTAAAGTAAAACTGGTTGGATGTTTTCCAAAACAAAGAACGGCTAAGTTTAGCTTTTGAGAAGTCTAACAACAACACATCTTATTTATTCACTTTAGGAAATGCTGTTAAAGAGCGTTACTGGTGACATTTAAAACTAGAGATAAAAGCGCATGAATCCAAACAAGTCAGAGCCTCTGTGTTTCTCATCTCGGAAACACAAGCATCTGAGGACCATATGATGCAACAACTGACACGATGATAAGTATAGCACAAGAAGCTAATGTTTGCACCAAAATAATGTAACGATAATTCAACTGGAATAATCAAATAAGAATCTTTGAACAAACATATAACTGCACAAAAATTTTAATATAGCTAGGTTAAAACATTTAATATTTTGCAGGTGTGTAAATTACAATATGTTTATTTATTTTGTACTATTTTTATATTTTTATTATTATATTATTATTATTATTATTTTTTTTTTAATGTATTTTCAATTTAATTTATACTTTTACTCAATTAGACCACATATTTTAGAGGGTATGATTTATCAGATCCCCTGGCAGAATTACTTTAAAGGTCCTGTACCTAATTTTACCAGTTTTGAAATGTGATAAACAGAACTGGATTGTTTACATCAGTCACATGTATCACACACTTTCCTAATGCAGTCCCAGCATCCTAAATATTCACCACCATGAGTTTATAAACACTTTTCACGAGTCTCTGAGCCCAAAGCCAGTTTTGCTGTCTCGGGTAAAGCTAACAAACATTTGCATGCTAACGGTGCACTTCCTGCTTCTGATAGAATAAAACACTCTACAAATAGATGCAGAGAAAGCACTGGGGTCTTATTTTCACCCGAATAGATGCTTTTATAATATATCTGAGCTGGGACAACACAGATTTGACTTTATTATAAGCAAAAAATCGGACACTTGAACTAGTTCTGTTTTTCACATTTCAAAACAGTACAGCCCCTTTAATTTATACATTTACTCAATATGTAACTTTTTCTGGAATGTTTCACAGTATGGCATGACATTTATCCGTCTGATTTATTTTATTTCAGATGTTTTTTGGCTCAAAAATACCTTGGGAAAAAAAAAGCTCCATTTCAACATCTCCACAGAGACAAGACGACGCGGCCAACCCTCCACCAGAAAAAACAAATGAGGTAACATCTTCACGCTTTTCCAAACAGCTATCTCAATATCTATCATAAAGCTAGCTAGAGCGTTATTTTCCCAATTATTTGCCGCGCTAGCCACAAATTGTGAGGCAAAGATTAAATAACGACAACAACAAAGCAAACAGGATTACAGAGACGGCGAGTGCATCTTCTTCCAAAAGCCTTTCCGTGCTAAATACCAGAGCAGAGCAGAGTTGGAAGCCCGCTGCATTCTTAATATGTGAGTGTGGCATCTGGGCGCTTCTAGATAAACTATGTCTCCCAGCCAAGCCACGGGCCTGCTCCTTCATCTGCTTCTGCCGCTGCTGTTTCCAACCATTCCCTGCTTCACACAGAATACAGAATGCATAGGAATTCAATAAGGGCGATGCATAGTTTATCACGCACACTTAGCTGACAGATTAGATGCAATATGTTCGATGCCGGAATGGTGATTTCTGAAGTCTTTGCGCCAAGAAGTAACTCGGGGAAAAACGGCGAGACAATGAGGCTTTCGAAACGACCAATATGGATGCGTAATTGGACAAACAAAAGTCTACAGAAATAAAGAATATTTCTGGTTCCAGAAGTTACTTTTCATGCATTATTTTTAGAGTATAACAAAAGACACAATGTAGAAGTTATGGGTGCAGTGCAAATGACAACACAACCTTCAGATTTTTAACAGTGAGTGGAAAAATTGTACGAGTAATGGAGCTCAAACTGCAAATAAAATCGAGAAAGCTGCTGGAGTCTAATAATAAATGAACAAGTCTACAACTCAGCTAAGTATTTATTTTGTCCCTGACATCTAAAAGAAGAAAAGCAACAGATAATAAAAAGAAAGAAAACAGATGAACTACAGGAACACTGCAGCTGCACTCACATTCTCACTGATACAAACTTTGGGATCACACACAGTTGAACTGTTTACCCTTCTGTCCTTGAATAAGTGAGTTCTGAGTCTGTTGGTTGAGGAAATGAATTGTTGTGGGGCAAGTTGAAATGTTCTTTATTCCCCCCACCATTAACAAACAAGCTAGCTTTCGGAGCAACATCCGAGAAACTACTTTCAGTTTCCATTTTATCGTATAAAGTTAATTTGAGCTAAACAATTGCCTCAGAATCAGTTGTGCTGGCCATAATTCTGCCACTGAGTTGGAATGTTGCGGAACGTTTATTGAATGAAAATTATGTCAGTGCATAGAGCTGTGCGATATGGCAAAAAATTATTATCACAATTTTCTTGGGTCCAAATCATGCTTTAGATTTTATTACGATTCATGTTCACTTTGTATTTTTTCATTGCCTTTAACAGAGCTGCACGATTTAGGAAAAATATCTAATTGTGATTTTTCTGACCAGTGCGACTGTGATTAGATTTGCAATTTAGGTTTGAATAATAGGATTCTGTTCAAATTCACATTTTGAACAACATTTTGTTGCTTTTTAGTTTTTGTCATGTTCAGTTGTGTTTGTCATATTAAATCACGTCTTTGTTGTTTTTTGTCACGTTTTTGTTGCGCTTTGGTGCACTGAGTTGCATTTCTTGTTTGTAGGTGAGTTTTTGTTGCTTTTGAGCTCATTTTTATTGCTTTTGGTTGCACTTTTTCTGCTTTTTGTTGAATTGTGCAGCCCTGGTCTATAAGAAGTAAATAAAGTCATCTGCTCAGAGACTACAGAGACAAAACAACAGGAGAAAAGTGTGTTTGAAAAGACAGCTGCATTAAAAACAGAAAAACAATGAATCACGATATGTCGATTTCACAAAAATAGCAGATTGTCACAGGGACGAGCTCACGATTTGATTTTTATCTCCGTATCGCCCAGCCCTATCAGTGCATAACTTATATGTGCAACATTTTGAAGATTTCACCAGTGTCATATTTTGTATATATACAAAACATATTATGTTTAGCAAGCCTGTCCCAAAGTCCTAACATTAATCAATTAACTTAACCTAACCCTAATCCCAACGCTAACCTTAACCTAATTGTGAAAAAATATACTGAACAAAAGAAAATAAATAAATAAATAAATAATTAAATAAAATTGTGGATAGTGATGGGTCCTTCCTACAAGTTTGCGATATACAAAACGTTTTATAATTAGACAAAGACAGGGTGCAGCGGTCTGATTATTGCCACAAACCTTTGCTTTTACAGTACACTTTCTGGGGAGAAAACTAAACGTGTTCATATAAAAGCAAAGTTAGTGAAGCTTTAAGAAGTCTGTGATCCTAACCAGGCCTTACCAGAGCCAACACCGGGAGCAGAGCAGGTCAGAGCGAGAGGGGGAGAGAGTGATGTGGGATATCATGTTGTGTTGAGGGCGTATGCAAAACAATAGCCGAGTGAGTCATGCATTGGCTGAGGGCGAGTGGTGTTTAATGTAATATCCACAGTCCAGTCTGAAAGCCCAGCGGAGATGAATCAGGAGAATGTACAGAACAGTGACGCAGGCTTCGCAGCACCCGACTGAAATTCAATCTACATTTAACACACTGGAGTTCAAATAAAAACAAAGAACGAGTGATTGTGTAAGGACAACAACATTTACTACTGGCAATTTAATATGAAGATAGGCAGCTTGTGTGAGTGTGAGTATATTTTATATCCATGCAGAACAAGGAGTTTTAAGTAGAAATTTAGTTATATGTTTTGTGTTTTCTTTTTTTAATGGTCAATTCTGTTTATTCAGAGTCCAGAGATAAACTCAGCTGGAATTTTTAGGCAGATTAGTAGGGTAGATTTTCATGGATTTTCCAAAAAAGTATATGATGTGAAATGGCTACAAACTCAATTACTCTCTGTATAGTACACTGGTCAATATACAAATAGTATAATAAAGGAAAAGATATATAATATGACCATGATTTTTAGTCACCCACAGCCCTGTTTCACTGTGAACCTGTTAGACTGCAGTGTACATTTTGTTATTCCATCTCTGAACAGAAAATCTGGGTTTACGGTACAATCTGTCACCTATTTACAACGCCATCCTCAAACCCAAACCAAAACAAAGAAACAAAAGGGGTAAGCGGAGTACGCTAAAAGGAGAAATTAATTGAGACATAATTATTATGGCCAAAATAATTATGGTTAATGATAATATTGCAATGATGATGATTTTTATTTATAGAGCGCTTTTCCACCAACAGGCACTCAAAGCCCAATTGTGAAATAGATATTAAAAACAGACAATTTATTTATTTTATTAATGTTATGGATATTAACATTTCTAATTTATATATAATATTATGAATAAGATCAAGAACAGCTATAAGACAATTGTCTACGTTATAAGTGAAAACAATAGCGATCTAGACAAGAACCTCGTGGATAAGTAGCTTTTATCTGGTGGTAAAATGGTGATTATCTTGGTTGGGGATGATCACAGTTGTACAAAATGTTCAACAAATGATTATTGTCCTCCCTTTTTATCGCGCCAAACGATATTATTGTTCATTGCACCATTCTCATCAAGGACTTGCGTGATTATTCAAAATATGATACTCCTTACACTGACCTACTAGCTTGTGTAGTTAGCTCCTCCCTTCAGACAGAATTAAGGCAGTAACTCACCAACACCTTGACAGGAGTAAAACGTATTCTAAAACTTTTCTCCAGCTGACAAAATCAACAGTTTTTTTGCTCCGCCCTTAAGTGTTCAAACAAAGCTTTGTGTCTTTCTTATGATCAGGTGGTCAGCCAAAACAAAAATATCAGCTGAAGGCAAATTTAAATGCGTAGAATCTCCACGTTTTGGGCATGCTATTCACCTTAGTCCACCCCACCCAGCTTTGCCTCTTTTTGCCACAGATACGCACTTTGGTTGTAAACGCACTTCCGTTCAGACGAGAACTCCTTTAAAGCTAATGACAAACAAGGGAACCGTTTTGCCGCTAAAATGTTACATTAGGTAGGTTGATTTGTGTAAAATGTTTAATGAACACGAGTAACAACAAGTCAACAACGCACCGATTTCCTGGGCGGCCTGAAAACGTTTTTTAGTCCATGTAGAACTTGTTATACTGTAGAGCTCATCTGCCCCATGTAAACTAATACAACGGATACAAGATGGCGGTGCCCACGACAACTTCCGGAATAAGGTGAATAGATCAGGCATCTCAAACTCGCGGCCTGGGGGCCAAATGCGGCCCTCAAGACGATTTTTGGTGGCCCGCAAGACAATTTTTAATTTGTATTATAAATGATCCAGATCCCTCCATCAGTTATGATTGGGCCTAATAACACATTACTTAAGTAATATCAACATGAGCTTATTACTAAAACACATAGTTTGAAGATATTTTATGACTTATAAGGTATTACCATTTATAAATTCTAAAATATATGAAAAATACCTTAAAAATTTAAAACTTCTGGTAACTAAAATCTCCTATATAAATATTTTGTGGGTAAGGACAATGTATTTCAGTGCGTTTTAGGTCTGTCTCTGTTGCGGCCCCTGACCAGCTCTGATTTTCTAAATTCGGCCCCCTCTCAAATGAATTTGAGACCCTTGCTATAGATGATCCAGGGCCAGCTCCGGCACAATGAGAGCACTGCATTACGTGTCTATATCTAATGCGTTCTATTCTGGTGCACCTGGGTTTACTTCTTAGTGACACAAGGCAACACAGTTCAACAATCAACGTTTCAATTAAAGCAGCCACCATCTGTTCTTCTATCTGTCGCTCAACACATTTTCTCGCTCCTGTTTCTCTTGCTTTTTTTCTCTCTCACCCTTTCTCTATCGTTCCCTTTCTCTCTCCCCTTTTCCTCCTCCCTCTCTCTCTCTACCGTTTGTCTCTTGTTCTCTCTCCCTTTCTGTCTCTCCCTTTTTTCTTGCTTTCTCCCTCTCTATCTCTCTCCTTTTTTCTTCCTCTATCTCTGTCTCTCTCTTTCCCCATTTCTCTCTCCACCTCTTTTCTTTTTCCTCTCCTTTTTCTCCCACCTTTTTTCTTCTCTCTCACACTCTCTACCTTTCTCTCTACCCTTTACTCTCTCTCCCTCTTCCTTTCCTTCTCCCCCTTTCTATCTCTCGCTCTCTCCATTTCTCTCTCTCTCTTTCTCTCCATCTCCTTTTCTCCCCCCCTTTTTATATCACTCACCCTTTTTCTCTCTCTTTCCCTTTCTTTCTCTCCTTTTTTCATCCTCTCTCTCTCCCTTTCTATCGCTCCCTTTTTCTCTTGCTCGCACCTTTTCTCTCCCTTTCTCTCTCTCTCTTACTATAATTTTCTCCCTCGCTCATGTCTCTCTCTCTTCCTCCTGTGCGCACTTCTCCCTCTCTCAGTGCGAGCCGAGCGCTGACCTAAAAGATGAACTATGCGCAGCTCTCCGCCCTGAATCTAAAGCCTCTGTCAAAGTCACTCACTGCAGGAATGTAAATGAGGCTGACAGAACTAAACCAGGGCAGAATCAGGGCTGTACCAGGACTAAAATCAGGGTTGAACCAGGACTGAACCAGGACCAAACCAAGACGAAATCAGGACTAAACCAAACCAGGACAGCATAAATAAGGGCTGAACCAGGACAAAACTGGAACAAAACCAGGATAAAATCAGGGCAGCACCAGTCCAATCAAGGCAAAACCAGGGCCAAACAAGGACTTAACCAGGACAAAATTAAGACTAAATTTGGACTAAACCAGGTCCAAATCAGGACTAAACCTGGACAAACTCAGGATTAAACCAGGACTAAAACAAACAAGAACAAAATCAGGTCTGAACCAGATGTAAACCAAGACTAAATCACGACTAAAATCAGGATCAAAACAAACACTAAACACACAAAACTAACCCTAACCCAGTACAAAAATAGGGCTAAAGGACTTAATGAAGGCAAAATCAGGACTAAACCATCACCAAACCAGAGCGAAATCAGTGCTAAACCAGGAACAAACATGGCCCAAAACAGTAGTAGGGCTAAACCAGGACTAAATCAGGGAGGAATCAGGACCAAACCAGGACTAAACAAAACCAGAGCAATAGGGGCTTATTCGGGAAAAAAAGAAGTGTAAACTTGACTAAAACAGGATGAGAAAACTTTCGCGACTAAACCAAACTTACAACATATTTTGGATGTACTGTGGGACAAAATCAGGGCTAAACCAGGACTTTAACCTGGACTAACTAGGGAGTAAACCAGGACAGATCCATAACTGAATGAGACCGAAATCAAGACAATCAGCACTAAAACAAATTAACGTCAATATGCCATTGCAGACTCAACCAGGACTAAAAAAGGACTAATCCATAGCCATTTCAGGTTAAAAAGTCAAAATCTTTGGCCTGAACCTGGACTAAAACTAGGATCAACTTAAGCAGTCAAAATCAAGGCTAAAATGGACAAATTAGGATAAATAATAATAATGATAAACAGTTCTGAACCAGACCAAACTAGGACCAAAACTTCGCCGATAAACTTCACCTGACGCATAAACAGCTTGATTAAAGAAATAAATAAATCATATTCCTAATAAAGCCCCTGCCTCATGCCAGACTGGCTCACTGCTGGAATGCAAATGATGGCTCTGTCGCCGTGGTAACAGCGGAGGCAGGCGGGGCCTGCGCTGGACGGACGAGACATAAGGAGCGTGACCAATCCATCGACACGGCTTTAGGAAGTCAATACGTGCAAAGAAGAGCCACAGCCAGGGCCCGGACACTGGGGAGAGGAGCCGGCACTGTGAAGGATCATGGGAAAGAAGTAAATAAACAAAACTGAGCGTTAACTAACAAAAAATAATCAGAAACTGTAATTGACATATTAACAAGAAGGCTGAATTCTGCAGATCAAGACTCAATCATGAGCTGCAGCTAATGATTACTTTAGCAGTCGACAAGTCACCAGTTATTTCTGTTGTACATTTAGACTATGGCTGCTCGATTATGGCAACATTTATAATCACGATTATTTGGCGGATACTTGATGTCACGATTATTTTGACCAATCACTTGTATTGACCTTATTCTGCCCCACCCACGTTTGCGTTTTTTTCACTTTTGTTGTAAACGCACTTCCGTTTGACGAGAACTCCGTTAAAGCTAATGACAAACGAGGGAAAAGTCTCGCCGCTAAAATGTTACATAAAGTAGGTTGATTTGTGTAAAATGTTTAATGAACACGAGCAACAACAAGTCAACACTGCACCGATTTCCTGGTCAGTCTGAAAACGGCTTTTTAGTCCATGTAGAACTTATTTTCTGTTGAGCTCGTCTGCTCTGTGTAAACTAATACAACGGAAACAAGATGGCGGCGAGTAAGGCAACTTCAGGAATAAGGTGAATAGTGTCGAAATTATTCAGTAGAGAAAGCATATACTCAATATATTTTATGTTTTATAAAAGTGCTTTTGCTCCAGGTTTGAGTGGCAAAAGGAGTGGCCTCATAACTATATATACATAATAAAAGAGGACAATTAAATGTATTTTCGATTACATCAATTTTGCAATTGACTAGAGTAATAATAGAAATCACGATTATATATACAATCAATTGCAAAGCCCTTGTTGAGAATTCTAAAATGTATTGTTTCTGGGAAAGACTATCGATAGCTAGGTATAGCAATAGCAATACACTGGCCTGTGCGTACAACACACGGCACTGACGATACATGTCCTCGTCATCTAAGAGACAATAAGTCAGGGTACGCCAAAGATATTTAAAAGTATTTACAACATTCAGATGATTGCCAGACAATTTATGATGATGATGATGATGATTTTTATTTATAGAGCACTTTTCCACCTAACAGGCACTCAAAGCACCCAAAGTCAAATAGTGCACCTTTAAACAAGTCAAAATAGCAAGAAAAGAACATTGGAACGGATCATATTTCATTGAAAATAAGAACATCGTCTTTAAAATCTACCCAAAAGAACAATTCCTTGACTCATAAGCCCAACATGACATTTTACAAGAATTGGTTACATTTATTGGTTAAATTTAAAGTCAGGACATAACAGAGCTTTGTCCTCCCTCGCTAACATTATGACACTATTTGCAGAATTGTATTTTAAATTGTTTTGTTTTCCGTACACAAAACACACATTAGCAGCAGGGTTAAAGACCATCAGGTCCTCAGTGTACATCAAGTGACTGACCACAACACCTCCAGTCATTCACAATATCAACTTTTGCCAATTTAAGTTGAAAGGTACTATAGACTATATTACCAATCAACACATTTCTGAATACTCTCGTACGCCACAGGCTACTTCAGGGCTTTTGAGGTCGCGTGAATTGCCTTTCCGAAACGGTCTGAATCGAACTGAATTGAGCATGAGGACCTGCGGTGTGAAAACGCTATTTTGCGACCGCTCAGATTAGCCTACGTTGACCTGTTTTTGCATTGTTTTCCAGGACTTCCAGGTTGAGCGTGACGCAGTGTGGCTGGTGTGCTTTGTGTACCTGGATTTCACAGCGTGTCAGACATTAGGACTGATGGATGACCCTGTTTTGTTCACACTGAAGCACAACAGCTGCTGGTTTAGCGCACAGGGGTGAAACAGCATTCAGAAGCACTTAACACATTTTCCAGAACTAACGGGCAAACTACAGGCCTTTTATGCTTGCCGTTTTGTGAGATATTTATTAACTGTTTCTTGCATCCGTCCATATGCTACTGGTACGAACTAGAAAGGAGCTTCATTAAGATCGCAGTGGAGAAATTCACTTGTCATGACAGGTCTACAATGGGCACTATATAAGCTGAAGCATCCAAAACTTTCTTTTCTCCATGGAGATATTGTTTTGCCTGGATTTCTGCATGGAATGGCATAAAACTTTAACATCAGTCTAACTGAAACTTCTATGAAAAACTAGTACCGTTGCCTTTGTGCTTAACTATTTAAACAAAATACTGAAATAAGCTATTGAATGGGGAATACTTCTCAAAAATGTTGCACAAAACAGAGACTTGGAGTTCAAGAGCAAAATAAAATTGTAGTTTGGAAGGTGTGCAATGTTGTGTAGAACAGTTAATAATAAGGACATTGTCACACAAAAAAAAAGCATAGTAAGAAATGACAGAAGGATTGGCTAGATAGTGAAGTGAACTCACTTTGATTATTTGAACATGTATCGATAATGAAACAATATAGGAAAAAAAGAGCTTTGGATAGATTTTCTTTTTTTTTTTAATTACCAATTGCGCAATACTTGAACTTAAGTATTACTTAGACTTGAACAATATTTGAACAATACTTGAACAACACTTGAACTTACACAATATTTGAACTTGTGCAATACTTCAACAATATTTAAAGTTCTGCAACACTTAAACAATACTTGCACTTGTTCAGTCCTTGAGCTTGTGCAATACTTGAGCTTGTGCAATACATGAGCTTGTAAAATACTTAAACGATACTTGAACTTATGCAATAGTTGAACTTGTGCAATAACTGAACTTACGCACTACTTGAACCTGCGCAATACTTGAACTTGTGCGATATTTCAACAATATTTGAACTTGTCCAATACTCAAGACTTGTGCAATACTCGAACTTGTGCAATACTTGAACTTGTGCTACAACCAAAGACCGACAGATTAAAAAAAAACAACAAAAAAAAGAATACTTGTAATAGAATCAAAACAAGAAACTAATTTTAAATGGTCAACGCTAGGAACAATCACATTAAATAAATAGGGCAAAACTGCACCTTACCTGAACAGATGTAGAACAGTCAGTTCAGAAACTAAGATAAAACTAAGATATTAATGAAATAACAACTATTTTGTATAAAAAATGACATTGTGTGGTATAAAAAAAGAGTGTGGTATTAAAACTGGTATTAAACGTTTAAAGTTGAGTTTTACATTTTTGCCAAAATCACCCGTCCTTGCATTCAAATGAATTCCCCAAAAGCTGCTCGTCATAGTGGCACGGTGGATTATCAGGACGGCTCCTCCAGTCATCATCACACTCTGGTCTTGGACTTCAGCCCTGTAACTTTAGCATTAGCATTAGCTCTTTCCCGGCTGTTCCGTCCGCAGTGCCGTGCCTAAGCTCTCCTGTGTTTGCTCGCAGCCTTTTCATCTCCGGCCCGGGTTCTTATCAGCCGCGCTGCTTCCCCGGCAGTGGATCAAGATGGCCGACGCGCGCTGCTCTGTATAAGCCAGTTCACTAATCACAGTCCACAATGTGTCAGATCAATGCCTTTGCAAACACGATATTAACAACTGCGGCGGATTGGGCGCTAAGATTCTCTGAGCTCTTTTTGTCTACTTTCCACCGCTCTTTCTCTCGGGTAAGTCCTCACTGTAAATACAAACACAAAAATATAAAAGAAGTACTGGCTTTAAATAGATGTATTCTGTCACCGTTTTTCCACTTCATTATCAAACAATGCAAAGCAAGCAATTTGGCTTTTGAGTTTACTGAGTCATTCCGCGAAATATGAGCCTTGTGTCATGACATTTTTAAATGTGAATTATATTCTTTGACTTTTGTCATATTCAATAATGTTAAATCAAAAATAAAATACATGAGCAAAGAAGAGTTAACTGTTGGCAAGTAATTTCTGTTATTTTTCATGAATGGATCTAAATGTTTTGTTCTTCACACTCATGTAACTAATAGGTAAACGTTTAATTTCAATATGTATGAATGCAGACTATCTTGCATAAACTAGCAATTGGCAAAATTGTTTAAAAATGTCATACTGTTGCCAAACTGACATTTTTAATAGTACAATCCCATTCAAAAAATAAAGAAGTGTGAGATGGGTCTTAAAATACTACAAATAAATAAATATTAAAATTGAAATATTTTGATTTAGATAAGGACAGTGCATATTAATGAACATCTGTAACTGTTACAGTGTACATATGCCAGATTATAGCAAAAATGCTAATTTCCATCTGTTGTCCAGGGGGCGGGGACACAGAAGACAGATAAAAAAAACTTTACAAGGAAGACAACACAGGACAATAAACGGCCACAGTTAAAAGTGATCACAGACTTGCCTTTCCTTCATCCACAGTTTAAGGCGCTGTTTGAAAGTGGACAGACGATGACATTTCTTTTATATCATAGGAAGGCTGACAGTAACAGAATATGCTTATTTCAAATATGAAAACAAAAATCTAAATCCAATAATAATAATCATTTTGTTGTCATTAAAGTTGAAAAGGCATGATTTCGTGAAATCACCCTGCTGATTTTATAGAGATGTCACTGCTTTGCTTGGAATATTTCAGTTTAAGACAAACCTGGCCAAGTTACAAGTCAGATCTGTGAAGAGGCAAGCATGCACAGGAAGAATCCATGTTTTTACGGTATTTTTGGGCAAAAAAGACCGTCCTTATAACAAAAAAATAAACGTAAAATAGACAAGTTTAATAATGTAGGTGCAGATTCCAAACGCAGCAATAAAATCACCATGGAGACCCACTGAAATGTTACAAAGTACCCTGTTAAGTTAACATTTAATTTATTTTTTCACACACTCATAATACAATTTCGCTAGTTCTATTGTGCTGTCATAAATATAGGCTTTCCGAGATTGCTCTATTAAAAATAAATTGGAAAAACACCTTATACCACTATGGCTACACTCAAATTTCTCTAGAGGCCATTTTGCGGTTGCATGCTAGTGCGGCTACAATTAAATAAAGCAATATAATGAAGTAAATCTCATTTAAGAGAAGGGGTAGCAGGGCCGGACAATCACCAGCAGTTGTCACATATCTGCAGTGCATGTATCGATTGTCTGTCCGGCGCTATGAGGGTAACGGATGGTTGGCGGCGCAGTTGGGGATAGGGGCCTCGGCTTTAAAGCGTTCGGGGCGGTGGGCAGGTTATGTATGTGTGGGTGCCGCTCGGAGTAAAACCCAGAGGAAAGCAGATTTATATCGCGTTCATAAAGCTGATTTATCTGCCCCGGCCAGTCAGCGCTTCTGAGCGATTGTGTGCGTTTATGCTGAAGTGGGCAGGCGGGAGGCAGCCACATGGAATATACAGTTTACTGTCGGACGAGGAGGAAGAGGAGGAGGCGCGGAGACTATTTGTACAGCTAGAGGGATGCGGCGATTAGACAAGATAAAGAAGGGGAACTAGAAAAGCACGGTGTGATTTTGACAGTGATGCGGGTGGGACTGCAGGGGGAGAGAATACAAAAGGATTTCATCTTCTTGTAGCTGAAGTGAATATTGCCAATTATTTATATTTTAAATTATTAACTTATAGACCAACTACATCCTCCAGTTTGGTGCACTAGACTAAGAACCTGGCTCAACATCTGAAAGTGGTTGCCTGAATGCTGCGGTTGCCTTCTACTGCCTACAGGTTTAACCCCCGTGACACTGAAGGATGAGTCAAATGCAAAGAACAGAATTGTCTTCTACAAGGAGAATTAACCAGATCTTTGCTACTTTGTCAAGATTGGGTATGATCTGTGCAGGGCATATTCAACATTAGGCCCGATCGGACCCTCCAAACGATCTGATCCAGCCCACGGCCCATCTTCCAAATATTAAAATAATATTCATTCATTCATTTTCTACAGCTTATTCCCATTAGGGGTCGCGGGTGACTGGAGCCTATCCCAGTGACTTTGGGCCTTAGGCGGGGTACACCCTGGACAGTGGCCAACTGGTCGCAGGGCTGACACAGAGAGACAGAGACATTGACAGACAACCATTCACTCTCACATTCATTCATTACAGACAATTTAGAGTTCTCAATTAACCTACACAGTCATGTCTTTGGACAGTGGGAGGAAGCCGGAGAACCCGGAGAGAACCCACGGTAACACGGGGAGGACATGCAGACTCCACCCAGAGAGAGCGTGTGATGTTGGGGTGGTCCGGGATTCGAACCCACGATCCTTGCTGGGAGGCAGAAGCTCTAGTCGCTCTGCCACTGTGCACCCTTAAAATAATATACTTTCTCTTATTTACTGGTTTAGTCCTTGTTTAATTCTGCTCTAGACCTGGTTTGGTCCTTCTTTAGACGTTGATTGGTTGGTTTAGAGCTAGTTTAATTCTGGGTTAGTTCTGGTTTAGTAGTAGTTTAATTTTTGGACAGTCCTGGTTGGTGCTGGTCCACTCCCAGTTTAATTGTGGCTTAGTACTGGGTTGGTCATTTTGCAGAGAAATGTTGGTAAAGCTTTTTGGATTTACTTTTCACAAAAAATGTACTGTAGCATTACTGAAATAAAGATAAGATCTAGAAGTGGTGCCGTTTTGTGCGTGTATCCGGCCCAGAGATAACAACCCTCCAAAAATTCTTGCCCCCAGGAAAATTATGTTGAATAGATCAATGCTAATATTGATACCGACCAGTAGCTTGTGTGAAATTGATGATATCCTTATGTCCTTAGGGCATCAGATATGTCTTTTAAAGTGAGTTACAACGAGAATAGAAGTGCAGAAATCCAGTGCAGCTAAAAGGGGTGGCTAAATGTTGACACAACCATCATAAATGTACAACAATATACGATAATTTATACCTTATCCCTTTCACTTGGTTATCAGTGACAACAGAAAGAAAAATTGACATTGGTATTGGCTGGGCCCTAAAAACAACATGTGCAAAAGCTTGTCAATAACAGGAAACGAGAAGGCAGTAAAAAAGTTCCAAAAGCGGCATAAAGGTCTTCACTTCCCTCCCTAGAAATCTCCGTTCCACCTGCAACGTCGTAACGCTGCCACGCTCACCCCTCAAGTAAACTCTGAAAGTAACTGCGAGCCCGGAGGCGAATAACAGTCGGTCTGCGGGAGAACAAAGAGCGCAGAGCAAACGCGAGCACACATCTCACGCGCGCGGCGAGCAGACAGTGTAGATCATCTCCTGTTTTTAGCTCTCCAAACACCAAGTCTAGCAGTCATTTTCACCTCCTCTGCACCTGCCCGCTCCTCTCAGCTGCTCCAGTGCGCCGTGCCGGTCCGGGCCTGTGCAAATGAAGTGGTGCGCCGCCTGTAAATGAGCTGTTCACACTCGCGCATAGAGGTCTGTCCCAAAACACTGAGCCCCACACATGCAGAGCGGCCCGGCGGTGCAGGGGGGAGAGTCTGGGCAACCGGGAACGACAATATCAGGTTTGTCGTCTGGGATTTTTTGTTATTGTTCATCGTGTTTCATTTTGCGTTTCATTTATTGGAGCAAGAGTTAATAGTAACATTTAAAACTCAATTTGATACTAAGAAATATACTTGATTCTCAGTACCGATTTTGACACCGCAAGGATAATTAAAGCCGCGCAGCGGCGATGATGGCCCTCGCCCCGCACGCGACCGCCTTGCCACGCGGCCTCGGCCGGTCCCAAACCGCCCCTGGGCACCGTCCTTCGCCTCTGAGCGTCACCCGGGCCCCCGTGACCTCCCCTCCCCCCGCTCACACCGGGTGGCGTCCCTATAGAAGTGCATTGGCGGGCGCTGCTCTCCAGAAGTGGCGAAACCGTCCAAAACACGGCTTTGATGTAATTGACTTTTTAGATCGAAATGCTCTAAATAATGCGTCTGCCGAGTTTCACTGACTTTGTGCGAAATAATTTTGGCCTCTCCATAGACTTATGACATGTCTCATAGGAAATTAATGGGGAATATGCGGGTCCCCCCAGGCCAAACGATCTAAAATAGGACATCGGTGTAATTGACTTATTTGCATTTTTTGCCGCTTAAAATCTGTTTACAAGATTTCGTGGAAATCAGGAAATGTTGGTACTTTTACATGACCAGCAGGGGGCGCTATAGTGAAAACTGCTTATGTGCTCCTGAGTCTGTTCCGTTTAATATTTTATTCTGCATCTATGACTACAGTTTGGGCTCTGTAGGGCAATACCTGTGGCTTGGAGAGATATTCTAATTAACAGGAAATTAAGGAGTTTGTTGACAGGAAATCACGATGAAACCGTGCAAGAAAGGCCAAAAAAATTGGCAGATTATTACATTTAAATCTGTCTTGATTAGGCACGTGTATGTTAGACCGATGTCGGTACAAAACCCTAGGACAAGTTCTCAATGGAAAATAAAAACTTAAAGTGGCGTTTAAAATTAAAATCAATATGGCCGCCTTGTCGTTGGTCTTATGACTGAGCACCAATTATGTTTTAGGGTGCGTTTTATGTGTACTTATCACTCTGCCAAATTTTATGGGCCTCCTCCAAAGTAAATGTGTCTACCTCTCCATAGGCCTCACCCAAAAGGTGGCGCTGTAGAGGCTGTTTATTAGTTTCAGGAAAAATACAGTTATGACCCATTAATGTCCCTCAAATGGAGTCTCTGTATTAAGTTTGGTGGCTGTCCTGCAGGTTTTAGTTGTTTTTTATTGCAGCCTTGTATGAATAGAGTCCGACTCCCATAGAGAATGAATGGGAGCTCTGGAGGGCTCTAGAGGCAAAATTCAGAAGAATAGGGCATGGGTCCCATTGACTTTTTTGCATCTTATGAAGCAAAGAATCAGCTCCCCAAATTTGGTGTCAATCGGACAAGCTTGCAGCTTTTAACTGAACTGTAGGGGGCGCTATAGTGACTCGTGGTCCTGTGCTCCCTGGTCTATTGTGTGTAGTATTTAATTCTCCATCATTGGTGGCAATTTGGACTCTGTAGGCACAGTCCATGTGTCTTTGAGGAGCACGCCAAGAAACAGGAAATAGAGGCGATTTTTCACAGGAAGTCATGACTAAACCGCACAAGATAGGGCCAAAAAAATGGCAGATTATTAAATTCCAATCTGTCTTGATTAGGCACGTGTACGTTAGATCGATGTCGGTACAAAACCCTAGGACAAGTTCTCAATGGAAAATAATAACTTAAAGTGGCGTGTGAAATAAAAATCAATATGGCCGCCATGTTGTTGGTCTGACGACTGAGCACCAATTATGTTTTAGGGTGTTTTTTATGTGTACTATCACTGTGCCAAATTTTATGGGCCTCCTCCAAAGTAAATGTGTCTCCCTCTCCATAGGCCTCACCCAAAAGGTGGCGCTATAGAGGCTGTTTATTAGTTTAATGAAAAATACAGTTATGACCCATTAATGTCCCTTAAAAGGAGTCTCTGTATTGAGTTTGGTGGCTGTCCTGCAGGTTTTAGTTGTTTTTTATTGCAGCCTTGTGTGAATAGAATCAGACTCCCATAGAGAATGAATAGGAGCTCTGGGGGGCTCTAGAGGCAAAATTATGAAGAATAGGGCATGGGTCCCATTGACTTTTTTGCATCTTATGAAGTATAGAATCATCTGGCCAAATTTGGTGTCAATCGGACAAGCTTGCAGCTTTTAACTGAACTGTAGGGGGCGCTATAGTGAATCGTGGTCCTGTGCTCCCTAGTCTATTGTGTGTAGTATTTAATTCTCCATCATTGGTGGCAATTTGGACTCTGTAGGCACAGTCCATGTGTCTTTGAGGAGCATGCCAAGAAAAAGGAAATAGAGGCGAATTTTCACAGGAAGTCATGACTAAACCGCGCAAGATAGGCCAAAAAAATTGGCAGATTATTAAATTTCAATCTGTCTTGATTAGACACGTGTATGTTAGACCGATGTCGGGACAAAACCCTAGGACAAGTTCTCAATGGAAAACAAAAACTTAAAGTGGCGTTTAAAATGAAAATCAATATGGCCGCCATGTCGTTGGTCTGACGACTGAGCACCAATTATGTTTTAGGGTGCTTTTTATGTGTACTATCACTGTGCCAAATTTTATGGGCCTCCTCCAAAGTAAATGTGTCTCCCTCTCCATAGGCCTCGCCCAAACGGTGGCGCTGTAGAGGCTGTTTATTAGTTTCAGGAAAAATACAGTTATGACCCATTAATGTCCCTTAAAAGGAGTCTCTGTATTGAGTTTGGTGGCTGTCCTGCAGGTTTTAGTTGTTTTTTATTGCAGCCTTGTGTGAATAGAATCACACTCCCATAAAGAATGAATAGGAGCTCTGGGGGGCTCTAGAGGCAAAATTATGAAGAATAGGGCATGGGTCCCATTAACTTTTTTGCATCTTATGAAGCATAGAATCATCTCTCCAAATTTGGTGTCAATCGGACAAGCTTGCAGCTTTTAACTGAACTGTAGGGGGCGCTATAGTGATTCGTGGTCTTGTGCTCCCTAGTCTATTGTGTGTAGTATTTAATTCTCCATCATTGGTGGCAATTTGGACTCTGTAGGCACAGTCCATGTGCCTTTGAGGAGCACGCAGAGAAACAGGAAATAGAGGCGATTTTTCACAGGAAGTCATGACTAAACCGTGCGAGATAGGCCCAAAAAAATGGCAGATTATTAAATTCCAATCTGTCTTGATTAGGCACGTGTACGTTAGACCGATGTCGGGACAAAACACTAGGACAAGTTCTCAATGGAAAACAAAAACTTAAAGTGGCGTGTGAAATTAAAATCAATATGGCCGCCTTGTCGTTGGTCTTATGACTGAGCACCAATTATGTTTTAGGGTGCTTTTTATGTGTACTATCACTGTGCCAAATTTTATGGGCCTCCTCCAAAGTAAATGTGTCTCCCTC
This sequence comes from Rhinogobius similis, assembly GCA_019453435.1. Classification (NCBI taxonomy): domain Eukaryota; kingdom Metazoa; phylum Chordata; class Actinopteri; order Gobiiformes; family Gobiidae; genus Rhinogobius; species Rhinogobius similis. The sequence continues at coordinate 7,684,402 of CM033623.1, read as the reverse complement.
TCCATAGGCCTCACCCAAAAGGTGGCGCTGTAGAGGCAGTTTATTAGTTTCATGAAAAATACAGTTCTGACCCATTAATGTCTCTTAAAAGGAGTCTCTGTATTGAGTTTGGTGGCTGTCCTGCAGGTTTTAGTTGTTTTTTATTGCAGCCTTGTGTCAATCAGTCTGAGTCCCATAGAGAATGAATAGGAGCTCTGGAGGGCTCTAGAGGCAAAAGTGTAAAAAATAGGCCATGGGTCTCATTGGCTTTTCTGATCAGGAGGCCGTCTAGGAATTGTCTGCAAATTTTCAAAAATAAAAGTCAAAGTAATTGTTTTTCTCCCCATTGTAATTTAGTGCGCTCCTACAGGTGGCGCCGTAGAGTTGATTGTTATTGTGCGCACATAAATGGATTCAGCTGCTTGACGTTTACGTGTGTTTCAAATTTCATGTCGATCGGAGAATGCGTGTGCGCGCAGGAACTATTGAAATGATTTCGTGAGTACTCTTTGCGCCCCTGGTGGCCAACGGTGATAAATGCACCATATCACTAATTTAGTTTTTTTCATGGCGCCCTACACTGGACATATTCCCCAAGTTTGGTCCAAATCGGACAATGTTGACTTTTCACTTAATAGGTAGGGGGCGCTGGCGAGTAGTTTTTATTTATTTTTATTAATGCATTACATTCAGATCATAATTACGCACTCGTGACTGAAATTACAGCTCTGTCAGTCCAAGCGTGTAGCCGTGACATGCGATCGGAAAAACAGGAAACGAAGGCGTTCTTCGATGGCGAGCCACGGTGAAACCGTTCGAGATATCCGAATAAAAGAGGCAGATTATTAAATTTCAATGCGTGCCGATCGCAGAAATGTGTGCAAGACCCACGTCGGGCAAAAGCCCTAGGACAAGTTCTCCGTCCAAAAAAAAAAGTCAAACTGGCGTGGCGACCGGTCCAATATGGCGCCCGTGCGCTTGGTCCGAGGGCGCTCCAATGTCATGTTTTGCTCGGGTCACTGTTCTCTATCACTGTTCCGAGTTTCGTGCGCGTCGGGCAAAATTTGCTCGTCCCATTTCCCATAGGGGTCCGATTCGGGCCGGTGCTGCTCGTTCGGTTCGGGTCGGACATTCTCGAGACGCGCGAAATACGAAATTTTTTTCCGGGCCGATCGCGACTATACCCCCATTGAAGACTTTTCGTGCATGTTTACTGGGTCAAAAAGGGCCGCGAAGAGTAAGAAAACGCGAAAAAGAATAAGCAATTAAAGCCGCAAAGCGGCGATGATGGCCCTCGCCCCCGCCCCATGCCAACACGAAGAGCCCGCCTCTCACCCGCCCGCTTTTCCCCCCTGCATCACCCCTCCCACACAAACAACCCCTATATACTTAGCTCCATTCAGTGCAATGAGTGAAGTTCAGACGTTGTCACGGCTGTACAGTAGGGTTTAGGGCGGGGTCATAATATCATTTTAACTTATCTTGATATGGGGTTGTAACACTCACCCATAATGAGTGATGTTACCAACACAAATATTAATCTGAGTAAATGACTTCACTTTTTTATGGCCTCTAATGTCCTGTGAATGTAAAAGCCAACAAAACAATGACAAAATGCAATCTGTTTAAAGTACAAAGTATAATTTGTCCTTTTCCACAAACAAATATAAAAATCCACTAAACTTCATACATCCCCTTTAATGTCTCCTGGACCATCGGCCGCGCGCCCGTCTCCCCCGGGCCATGAACAGATTCCTCCACCTCATGGCGCTGAACAACAAATACACCGGGGCCAAGACGTGGGCTCCACAACAATCCAAAAAGAAAAAATAGTTTTTGAGATCTCAAAATCCCAAAACGAAGACCAAAGCTGGGCCGCCGCGGCGCAGCTCCTTGGCGGCACCTCAGCGAGGTAAAGGAAAAGGAGCGGCGTCACCGGACAAGAAGAGCCGGTGCTGTCGGTCCATGAGTCGGCGCTCGGTCCCTGCTCCAAACCCGGTCCACAGTCCGTGTGTCAGGCCCGGTGACCGCGCTCTTCCTCGGTCCAGCGCCAGCCGCTCCGCAGCGTGAGAGAGAGAAAAAGAGAGAGCGGCGCGCACTGCCCGTATGTCCCATTAACAGCCCGTCTCAGCCCGGGACAAACAGCTGAGCAGGTAAAGAACACCAAACCGTCCCCCTCGGGTGAGCAGCAGACGGGGCTCCTCACTAAGATGACGCGGCTTCACTCGGATGACGCGGAGCTTAAGCCGCGGTAACTGCAGCAAGTACACGTAAAACGATAGAAAACAGCTAATGCTAATGCTACACAGTAATTACACGAAAGAAACGACAGATAGAAGAGTTAGCTTGTTATTTACCAAACTCCAGGTCAGATCCAGGACGTAGGACTCATCACGACGCACCGTCATGACGGAGAAAAAGTTTATTCCAGTGCATCACTGTTTACCGCAGCACGAGGTGCTCCCTCCGCTCTGCTCTAGGCTGGAGGCGCGTTCACAGTGAGGCGCGCTCACGTTGAGGCACGTAAGGGCGGGGTAGCCGCGCGGGTTGGCCAGTAGGGGGCAGACTGCTCATTGTTCTCCTCTTCATTTCTCTCCCCTCTCCGTAAACGGTCACATATGTATTTATGATTGACACACCAGAGCAGCAGACACTGGGGGCAAGGCAGGTTAAGTGTCTTGCCCAAGGATGTTTATGTGAGGAGCGGGATTCGAACCGCTGACCTTTGGATCATAAGACAATCTCTCTGCCACTGAGCCACTGCCGCTGCTGCCGCCCCTCTCTCCTCCTCCCTCCTCACCTTTTACAAGGAGGAGGGGCCAGTGCAGGGAATGGGTGTCAATCACCAAAGCCCTCAGACTGTGTTTGGGGAGAATTTGAGCCCCATAGACAATGAATGGGAGCTCTGGAGGGCTCTAGAGGCAAAAATGTGAAAAATAGGCTATGGGTGTCATTGGTTTTTCTGATCAGGAGGCCGTCTAGGAATTGTCTGCAAATGTTCACTAATAAAAGTCAAAGTAATGATTTTTCTCCCCATTGTAATTTAGTGCGCTCCTACAGGTGGCGCCGTAGGGTTGATTGTTATTGTGCGCAAATAAATGGATTCAGCAGCTTTATGCAGACGAGTGTTTCAAATTTCATGTTGATCGGAGTATGCGTGTGCGTGCAGGAGCTATTGAAATTATTTGGTGAGCACTCTTTGCGCCCCTGGTGGCCAACGGTGATAAATGCACCATATCACTAATTCAGTTTTTTTCATGGCGCCCTGCACTGGACATATTCCCCAAGTTTCGTCCAAATCGGACAAAGTCGATGTTTGACTTAATAGGTAGGGGGCGCTAGCGAGTACTTTTTATTTATTTTTATTAATGCATTACATTCAGATCATAATTACGCACTCGTGACTGAAATTACAGCTCTGTCAGTCCAAGCGTGTAGCCGTGACATGCGATCGGAAAAACAGGAAACGAAGGCGTTCGTCGATGGCGAGCCGCGGCGAAACCATTTGAGATATCAGCAAAAAGTGGCTGATTATTAAATTTCAATGCGTGCCGATCGCAGAAATGTGTGCAAGACCCACGTCGGGCACAAGCCCTAGGACAAGTTCTCCGTCCAAAAAAAAAGTCAAACTGGCGTGGCAACTTCGGTCCAATATGGCCGCCGTGCGCTTGGTCCGAGGGCCGCGCTCCAATGTCATGTTTTGCTCGGGTCACTGTTCTCTATCACTGCTCCGAGTTTCATGCGCGTCGGGCAAAATTTGCTCGTCCCATTTCCCATAGGGGTCCGATTCGGGCCGGCGCTGCTCGTTCGGTTCGGGTCGGACGCTCTCGAGACACGCGTAATACGAAATGTTTTTCCAGGCCGATCGCGACTATACCCCCATTGAAGACTTTTTCGTGCATGTTTACTGGGTCAAAAGGGCCGCGAAGAGTATGAAAAGGGGGCGTAATAATAATAATAATAAGCAAGAAACGGACGAAACACAATGTCCCTCGCCAGTTTACTGGCTCGGGCCAATAAACGGACGAAACACAATGTCCCTCGCCAGTTTACTGGCTCGGGCCAATGAAAAATTCTCTGTTTAGGTTCAAGTTTTAGACAATTGCCTGACATTCTCAACACCAAATAAATACTACTTTCTTTATTAAACATTGTGTACTTGTACTAATTCTAAAGATCATTCTAAAACAGTTCATGAAAGGTCACATATTGTCCTGTAAAAGGGAATTTTATAGTATCGATACTAGCTCAAATGAGTATCTCGTCTCAATACATGTATTAGTATCGATTAGTATCTGATTTTCGATACTTTTGACAGTATTGTGCATTTAGAACATATATACATATTTTTGTAATCCTGCTTTAAAGCTGGTGTATTTGACTTTTTTTTTTGTAAATTAGAACATTTTGTGTTTTTCTCAAAGACTTTATTGTAAAAGCATAATTTTTTGACACTACATGTTGTTTGCGGTTAATAATACAGTATTTTATGTCTCGTTAACCCTGAAATAATAGCCCTGATTGGCTGTGTTTGGGTGGTCCTCCACAGCTTCACTTTGCCGTCTGAAAAATAACAGTTATAAAGCTGTACACGAGCCCGAAAACGAATGCTTGTGAATATTCCCCGTATCTCCGCCTATTCACCTTTTTCTGCCCCGCCCACTTTTGCTGTTTTTTTGACACAGATACGCACTTTTGTTGTAAACACACTTCCGTTTGACGAGAAGTCCGTTAAAGCTAATGACGAACGAGGGAAAAGTCTTGCCGCTAAAATGTTACATAAAGTAGGCTGATTTGTGTAAAATGTTTAATGAACACGAGCAACAACAAGTCAACAACGCACCGATTTCCTGGTCAGTCTGAAAACGGCTTTTTAGTCCGTGTAGAAGTTATTTTCTGTTGAGCTCGTCTGCACCGTGTGAACTAATACAACGAAAACAAGACGGCAGCGCGTACGGCAACTTCCAGAATAAGGTGAATAGTTCTGTACTTGCGGTTATTCAACTTCGTGTCGTACATGTAGCGTTAAAAATGTCATTAAACCATTTTTCAACAATAAAAACATGCACATTATCAAATACGTAGCTTGCAAATGTAAGAGTCTAGGCGGGTCTTAGCAGTCCTGCAGTTTAGAACAGGAAGTCAATGGATCGGTATCAATTACTGAGCCCTTTAAGATCAAAAATGTGGTTTTCCATGAACGAAATGTAAACTAATGTTCCTTGTACGTTGTAGTTTGATACTGAATGCCATCCTGTCATCCACACACAAGCCTTACGAGCGGGAAAAGTGAACGAGCTGACGACTAGATCTCACAAAAATGACGAGGATTAATCTTGCTGTGAAAGGTAAACGTTATTGCTCACTTTACGAAAACAGAATAAACCGGCTTGGGACAAAATAGTAAATTCAACAGAGAACGTTTAGCAATACTCCGCAAAATGATAACATCCAGCGCTTCTACGCAGGGAATCTTTAATTAACCTTCATGCCTGTAATCCTCTCTAAGTCCAGTTGTGTCTGAAGCGCTGTTTTCTTGTTTTCTCGTCGCTATAATCCATCAAAAACACAGATTCTCACAATACTGAATCCGGCGCTCAACTTTTTCAACCTTCGGAGATCAAATTCATAATCCGCAATAATCCAGGCTGCAGTTTTGAAACTCAAACTTAATCATATCAGAGATTGTTTTGGCTTTCAGTTTTTGTCACAACAATCAGTGGGTCGTTCGGGTCACTGCGAGAACTTTTTTTGTGAGTGCGGTTCAGAACGACAAACGACTTTTCGGCTTGATGCCAATACACAAATATATAGATCGCACGATTCGCTATGGCAACCAGGCGTTTCAGCAGTAGAATAATAGTATCGTAATGGCAGAATAAACGTGGAGCAATAAAAGATCAGTAAGAGTTTTGATGTATTAATAATAGAGAGCTAATGGGAGAATACTATTATGAGAGTGATTTTAGTACCATCAAAGCTTATTAATCAAAATAAACACTTCAATACGCTATACATCATAATGCCTTAATAATATAGATGATTATTGCAGACTACATTATAATATTAAGCAGACAAAAGTAACTAGCTACATTGTAATGCTTGGACATGATGGAAGAAGTCATCTCTCATCATTTGAGCTGCCAGTTTCAATGGCAGTTAAACCATGTTTCGACTGGTCCCGTTCCCTCCGACTGGTGCTTTGGCACAGTTCTTTTAATTTCTTTTAATTTAAACATAACACATGTTTTCTTAATGAATCAAATCCAAATTGTATCCGAATTATGCTTTTAATCATAAGGCCAAGTTCAGCTATTCACAAAAATAGATTCACTAATCCCAACTTTGTGTCGCTGTGAGACATGGCTAGAGGTTGCAATGATATTAGAATTTTAAAAAGTCGATAAAAAATATACTCAATACCGATTCAAGGATAATTACAAGTGCTCTTTTTTAGGTTTAAGTTTTAGATAAGTAATAGTACTTTCTTTATTAAACATTGTGGTCTTACACTAATTCTGACAAATCTCAAGATCATTCATTTGGAATTTAAAAGGTCAATTTTTGTCCAGTGAAAGATTTTTTTTAGTATCAATACTAGCTCAAATGAGTATCTAGTCTCGATACTTGTTTTAGTATCGATTAGTATCTGATGTTCGATACTTTTGAGAACACTACTTTAGTTTAATAATGGTGTTGTGCATTTAGAACACATATATACATTCCATTTTTGTAATCTCGCTTTAAAGCTGGCTCTACTTTTTTGTTGTTGTAAATAAGTACATTTTGTGTTTTCTCTCAAAGAGTTTAGCAGCAATTTTCACAAATTTTAACCACTGCATGTTGTCTGTGGTTAATAATACAGTATTTTATGTCTCATTAACCCTGCAATAAGAGCGCTCTGATTGGCTGAGCTTGGGCGGGCCTCCACAGTTTCACGTTGCCGTCTGAAAAATAGCAGTTTTAAAGCTGCGCACGAGCCCGCAAACAAATGCTTGTGAATATTCGTCGCGTACCAAAGGGTTTGCGAGAGCTAGAGACGAGTTACTCACTTCCGGTTTCATGACGTGAAAATGAGATACCCCAGCTTTAAGGTTATCGTGTCTGTGGCATAAATGTGTTTCTTTATCATTGTTTATCATTTATATTTTCTTCAGCAATATAGTCGCACTTCAAAATGGGTTTGTTATATAGTTAGAGCAATCAAGAAACTATTTCCAGTTTATCCTCAACCTTTTCTGCATTTATTTCACTTACCTTCTGTGCCGCGTTCATATCCTTGTGTAACGCATTGGATTAGAACACAATAAGTGCATTATGCTTTCACATTCACGGCCTAACTAGGAATGAGGAAAACTCGTGTCCTTTTCTGCAGGTGAGGCGCTGGCAACACCGATTCAGTCGTGATTGCAGTTCCCCTTTTTAAACCTGTGAGATTGCAGGCTACTTACCCTACCTTTACAATCTTGGGCTAACTAGGCAAAGAAACACAGAAAAACAAACAAAAAATCACTACAAAAGCGCCGACCATAGCCATTCCTTGCACACCTAGAGTTTTTCAGACCTATGTTTGTCGTAATGATGGGTTGGAAGTCGCACTTAGCGGCAATAGCGCGGTATTGTAAACAGTCCATTATGCGTGCGGCGAGTATTTACAAAACCTCTCTTCAGATTACAGACTTCCAGTGCACAAGAGGCAGAGACTATAGCCCAAAAACAGCACCACAAATAATCCCCGGAGGACAAGCTGTCGCCCTGGACGCATTGATCTGTGTATAAACATCTCGATAGACTGCAGCCATGGATTAGCCCGGGAATAAATGCTGGCTTTGCAGTTGCATCATCTTTAAAATCAACCGCAGCTCGCCCCGGCTGTAATCTCGCCTCCCTCCCCCGCTGAGGACCCCCCGCCGCTCCGGTCTGCCAGTAAACACAGGGGTAGCTCGTCGTTAGCTGCTTGTTGTTGTCGTTTTGGGAAAGGGCTCGTGCCGAAAGTACGAGCGAAGAGCAAAAGAGGAAGTGGTGATGTTAGGGTTTACCAGACTGGAACAAGAGAGACGGAATGAAGAGGGACTCCGCAGGAAGTCTGTAAAGAGTAACCGGATTTCAGTCGCTACAGGTAAATAAAAGTGGACAAATGAGGTGTTTGGTGTTACAACTAGACGAATTCTTAAGATCGAGTTGCTTAAAGTGTATATGACAAGTTTTTACGATTTTCTAGATTTCACTTTATTTGGTGGAATAAAACCTATTGTAAGTGTATATGATAGTTTTACACCGAAGTCAGTTTGTGAAGAAAAGTCGAAAAATATGTTGAAATTTACAGGAAGTAGAGCAGAGTTGGGGAGACCCACTTTTTCTGATACTTTAAACATTAATTCAATAAAATAAAGGTGTTCCCAAATATTTATAACAGTGTATAATAATTTCTGTGACATTAGAAGAGTTTTGACTCGGTGTACATCATGGTTGCTAGGTAACAGTGACAGAATTGATTTACAACCAATAAGTAAACATTTTAACATTAAAAAATGGCCAAACTGGGATAAACATTGTTAATTATTTAAAAGAGACTTAGATATAATCTGTATCTTAAATATGCTTTAATAAAATGAGTACTTCAACCTGTCATAGGCCCTTTAAGATCTAGGGTTGCCAAAAGTATCAAAACTAAGATACTTAGTTTCGATACTAATACTAATAAAACAATATTATTGTTTATTGTATTGCACAATGTGAGCAGGTAAACCTTTTCATTCATCACTCTTTACAATTTGCACACGCCAGTCATGATCTTGGCTATGGTCGAATGAGATGGAATTGTTTGAGTTTGGGAGTAATTTGGAACGCCTTAAAATCTCAAAATTGCACAGTGTAAGCCCAGCTTCAGGGGTGTCAGAAATTGATACCAAAACACTAATTGATACAGAAAACTATTATAAAAACTATACATACTAATTTGCAAAGGATTTGACACAGAATATATTGCAAATAAGACCAAATTCCTAACTAAGAAAAATCTCCCATTTGTTAGTGCTCACTCTCCATAAACATGAAACAGTTTGACTCTGGCTAACGGCTAACAGCTCAGCTAACAGTGCCTGGTCTACAGCGAGGTGAAGGCGCTAAATCAAAGCTAATGAGTGCAAAACCACATGATTACACGCTCCACTCGAGAGAGACGACCACCCACACGACGGACCACACTGGCCCCAGACCCCGAGGCCTGTCCTGGGGAGGGAGTCACTTACAGAGCCCTTCCAACTCCCATCATCTGCCACAAACCGTGTCTGAACACATTAACGGATCGCTTGGCTGAGTCCTGTGAGTATTTCTCAACCTTGACCCCTGTGACCGGTCCAGAGACTGTGTGAAGCTTCTGTACAATACAATGGAACAAATGTTTTCTCAGCACAGTGACATGAACTATTGATTCATTTGGACAGAAGAAGGAATTACGCTCAAAGGCTGAGAATAAATGTCTTGGCTGACTTACTGTAATATCTAAAAAACAAGCATGAGAAAATAAAGAAAATAGGTTTTGTTCTGCCCACGTAACTTTTCCTCTTTAGTTATATAAAAAGGCCATATTCAAAGTAGTAACAATGCTTTATATTAAATTATTATTTTTCCACTTTCCATTATTTTCTCCATGTTGCAGGCTCATTACTTTCAAGATGAGTGTTTGTTGACTACATTACAACATGAGCTGAAGGTAAAACCTGGTGCCGCTTTCAGTTTCTGGTTTTCTTTTTAACATTTCTTTCAATTTCTTGACATATAAAAGTATATTATGTAAATCAGTGGGCCATCACTTCTGTTGGCCAGGACAGCAACTGCGAGAAGAAGCTTATCAGAGCTAATAACAATACAAATAAGGCATCATTATCATTGTCTTCTAATGGGTGTACATGACAAGTATTTCACAAAGTGGTTCACAAAAGCACCTTTTGTAAAAACAAAACAAGAAAAGCCTTTTTTCCATAGCAAGTAACAACACACAGAAGAACACATTAGCGGTGCACAGTAGTTCACAATTGAAAACGAAATCACAATTGCTGTTCTGTGAAATTATCAAGATTTAGATAAAAGATTGTCTTCTGGAAAGAACAAAAGATCCTGTGTTTTTATACCAAAGTCTTGCTCTTACGTATAGATTAAACCTAAGGGGAATTCCCAATGGAAGAAGCTAACGCTCGCTCTAATCGTTCTAAGGCAGTGAAAACAAGAAAGTAACAAATAAAGTAACATCTTGATATAAAGCAGTGCTTGACTTTATCTTCAACACGGAGCTGTATTCTTTGAATTGCCAGTTTATTGTACACTTTAAAAATGAAGGGGACCATGTAGCCTGTAATAGCGTGTAGCTTGTAGCCTTTAGCTTGCCCAGTGAGATATTAAGTATAGGCTCTTTTGAAGCTAAAAAAGTAAAAAAGCAGCCTCTTTCTCCTGCATTTCAGTCAATGGTTTTGACCCTTAATACTGAGTCTTGAATGTGCGTTTGATCATATATTTCAGAATAGCCATTTTCAAGTCTACTATGCGAGTACAGGGAGTCAAATGGTGTCTCCAGATCAAAGTTGTTTACAATGTGAACAAGAATCTTACTTTTTAAGTCGCAAATCTAATCACAACACTTGCAAAACTATTTTTTTTTTATCTTTCTCAAAATGCTCAGCCCTATTCCAAATCTACAACTGCTTGCACTGTGAAAATGTCATGTCTCAATAGCGTCAATGAACGAAAAGCAGTTGAAATTGCATCTGGCATTAACACTGACGAGTAAGAATGAGTAAACCACTTGTGCACGACACACTCAACATTTAGAGAATCTAGCAAAAACATAAAACCTCCTCTTGAATTAAACCCTGAAATTATATAATTTCATTAATATTCCCAAATCTTCATATTGGCACCAGTGACATCCATTCACCCCAACACAGACTGTGTCTTATAATCATCGTCACTTGGAAACCCATTAGATTCCGTCCCAGTCCTTCCATTAAAGCGCCTTAAATCTGTAGTTTTAAATATCTTCCAAATCTATCACCGCACCACTTCACTTCCTCCTTCTTAACCCACAATGCTTTGCACACAGCACTAATGCACAACACAGGCATTCAGCGGTGCCATGTGGGGTCAGGCACGCTGCCATCCACCGCAAGACAAATTAGACTGAAGGGATTTAGGGAACGCCGAAGAGCAGACGAGCCCCCGAAAAGTCTGAGAAATGACTGCCATACTTTATATGCAGAGGTGAGTCATCGAAATGACAATGAAAACACGGTCGCAGTTAGCAAAGCGCTAGGCAAGCAATAATTTAGGTAATAGCTTATATGGTCTTGCAAACAACAAAATAGCATAGTATCTCAAAAGGGTCTAAGAAAAACGGTAAAGAAGAGGTACGTAATTCTTGATGTTTTCGCGATGTTTTTGGAAAGTTAAAAGACAAATGATTGCAACTCATTAGCGCTGCGAGATATAGCTCAATTGAATCGAAATTACAATTTGAATAGTCGTAATTAGCAAAAGACCGCACTTATTTAAGTCCTTTGCAAACAATGAAAGATTTAGAATTGTTATGTATAAATCCTGCTAACTCGTCAGTCTACATACAAAAACGTTCTGAAATTCGTGGGATTTTTCAAAAGTTAATGCTCCTTGGCATGGTTTAAAGTGTGTACTTTTGACAGAGTCCAACTATTAAAACATACATCGTAAATCCAATGTTGGTCGCAATTAGATATCCAGCCCTACAAGTTATTGGTATTTCCGATTATTTTTCTTTTTCTCTTTATTGATAGCTTAAAATGTCCCTAACAGCATTGAAACCATTCTGTAGCTGAAGTAAACATTGTAGTTCAGGTTAAATACCCAATCCCAATGGATATTCCCCCAAAGATTTTACCTGCACTCTTCCCATTGTAAGTATTTTTATAATGATTTTGTATGTCTTTATCTGTTTTGTGATTTTAATGCAATTTTATTCTGCTGTGTAAAGCACTTTGAATTGCGTAGTGTACGAATTGTGCTCTAGAAATAAACTTGTCATGCCTTTCCAAAGAGTAAAAGCCCATTTAACAAAAAAAGAAGCCAATTAATTTCTGATTTTATAGATATCAGAAGACATTAGGACAGCCAAAATGAGTCGAGTGATGATGCTTCAAGTAAATGTTGCCCAAGTAAAATTTAAACCCTTCCAGAAGTGAAGTGTTAAGAATTATTGCGCAGCCCGCTACTTATGTAACCATTCTACCGGTTCATTTTAATGAGGCAAAGATAATAGTTCTCTGTTTGACGTTTGTAGACAGCACAAACAAATGGTTGTTTATATATTCATACCATTTGCCAACGGTCAGTATCTGATGTCCAACTAATTTCTAAACTTCACTCATTTACGTAGGATTTTTGGTGCTTGATGAAATAAAACTAACATTTAATCGTCAAACAGTTGTGGCTCGCGATGCCTTTGGTGTGTAACTGTTAAACATAACATCAGATTCAAGAAATGTTTTGTTTTCCAATTTTTTCATAGTTTTGCCGTTTAGAGGCTAAAGCTAACTCTCCTATTGAAAATGCAACGTGTGGAATGGTGCCAGCCTTTAGAATGTAGGTGTTCTGGAAAAGTACCATACTGCAAACGAACGGGTACATTTGCAATCATTTACATCTGATTTTTAGCGATTGCTTACCTGCACAAAATATATCTAAATCTTGCAAACACACGACTCTGTAAATCAGTGCATCGCTCGAGTAACTGTTGTATTTGGAAGACAAAGTACAATTCATTTTAAAATAACTCGTTCGATCTTTGTCATTTTCTCTCTCTCTTTCTTTCTGTTTTTGTATTAATTTTCCTTATCAAAACCTGCACAGGTGTGAACAATCAGAAATCAAAATCATATTTAACAGTTAAAATAAAATGACATTTTAATAATCTGATAGCTACAGAAATCCAATAATAATCAGGCAAATATAGCCAGTGTAATTTAGTAAGCGCAAGCCTTCACTACAACTTATAGAGATGCAGACCATAATAATAACCAGACAATAAGAAGTAGAAAGTAGGGCTGTAGTCGACTAAAGAAATTCTTGGTCGACTAAAGTCCTGCTTCATCGACCGATTAGTCGCCTAAAAGGGGGTGTGGCAAAAATATGTCAAAACTATGAAATCTGTCTATGTTTCTGACCCAAACTGCACTCAAAGAACCAAAACTGCACTGGAATTCATGCTAAAACAACTATAAGTGCTAATAAACAGTGTATTTATATGTTAGATGTTATAAGTTTGATAACTATAACTCTTGAATCAATCCACAATCTTCTGCAAACTCACTCACATCTTCTCATTTTTGCTGTTTTCGCCGTTCAACTGTCTTAGATAAGTTAATGTGCTAATAAGGGCTTGCGTTAAGTCACATTCACCTTAATTTTAGTATATTTTTACCATCTGAAAATAAGATTTGCCAAAGACATTTTATGCTCGTTCCAATGACAAATATTTTTTAAGACAAGTCAGAAAATACTCAAATCGAGATAAATAATGCTTAATTCAAACACTTAATCATTTATTACTTTTTTAAGATTATGTTTTTTATTTTAATCAAGGATAAATGAATTGGTCGACTAATAAAAAGGTTGGTCGCCTAAGACACCATCGACCGATTAATCGACCAAACGACTAAAGCATTACAGCTCTAGTAGAACGTACGAAAAATCGAAGAAAAAGTACAAATATAACCTAAGCGCCAACATTACTCCAACCCGATGTGAGTGTAATGGCAGGGCCTGGTTCGGATCAGTCTGCGGAGCGTGTAATGATAAGCAGACTGGAGCATGCGCTTACATTCGACACATAAACACAGACGGAGCGAGTTAGAGACGAGCTGGGGTTAGACCGGCTGATCGCTGTCTCCACGCGGGTTTAGGCTCTTTTCGTACGACGGGTGATGAGCGCCGTGATAAATGGGCAGAGTGGGAATCTAACCAGTGCGGTCGACCCGGCGGTTACTGGTGAACTGGAGTCATTATGGGATGAGACGCGCGAAGACAGAGGGCTTAGTGTCGAGAAGAGGAGGACAGTGTGTTATAGTATGTCTACGGGATGATATTTGAAACTGTTAGAGATTCAACATAAGTGTATCTTTTATTTTAAAGGCCCTGACCTTGACTTTTATGTCTTCTAGTACAGGCTAGAGCTGCAACTAATGGTCATTTTGCTAATCGATTAGTCTAATGATTGCTCTTTTGATTGATGGATTAGTTGTTTTGGAACGCAACAGTCACAAGATGGAAATATTTGTACAAAATTTGTCCCAGATGAAGCTGAAGTAAAGCTGTTTGAGTTGGGGAAAAAAGAGTGTCTATGTTAAATAAACTCAATTTACACATTTTTTGCATCATTTTTATGCGATTGCGGCTGAATTAGAGTCATAAAACCTCTTCTCTCAGCTCATGGCAAATTTTGGAACCTATGTATAAATGTAATAGAGTATTAGTAAATCAGTCGACGGTCGTTTCAAAAAACGGTGAGTCGTGATTGATCGATTAACTTGTTGCAGTTCTAGTTCAGGCAATCGCTATTTGCACCATGCAGCTAATTGAAAACAGAAATAGACTGATATCGTCCGTGTATTTTGTCCATTTGAGTGAGAACCAAGACCTTAATCTGTCCCACCTAGTTTGCTTCTGACAGCTAGAGATGGCACTTTTATTCTTTGGGCATTTCCGGTTGATAAGAAATACGTTTGGTTAAGTGGAGAACGAGGGAAAAGTCTCGCCGCTAAAATATGATAAAAAGTAGGTTGAATTATTTTTCTTTTATAGTGCAACATTACAGTGAGAGAAAACAGTTATAACTGGACCGTGTTCCTCACTTGTGGTTCAAAGTTGTGAACAGGGCCTTTAAAAAACACTACAAGCTACAACAGAGGTGATAAAATCATCCAAACAAAGGTATAAGGTGATATTTCTGTCCTTTCATTAATTGAGTAAATGATGGTCATTGTGATGTTTGGGAGTCAGTGATTTTCAAACATTACATTTTGAGTTGATGACTAGGTTATAACGTTTCCTGATCAAAAGTATTCCAGGACTTGCATTTAGCTTAGTTTATGGTTGCTTAAGGAATCCTATGTATGGGGTCATCTTCTCTGCTTCTTCTTGGAGCTTCACAAAGTACTCAGTTTCACATTTCCCAGATGTGGGTGGTGGTGGTGGTGGTCTCCATAAACCACAGTTGATAAAGTGTTATTTAATTTCAGAAAAAGAAGTCAATGCCTCAGACATGTGCTTACAAACTTTCACGTTAACCAACTTTTAATTATTATAATAATCAATCTACAATTGTTTATTGATAATTATGATTTTGAGAATTGGTGGTGCCCCTCCAATTCCTAATTACTTATAAAAATACATAAATTAACTTAAATTAACTTTTAATTTCTAAAACATGAGATGCCAAAGCAGAGGTACTCAAGAGCATGTTTAAAGGCTCTTAACTATACAAATAATGTATGATATGTGCTCTTTAACATAAATAATACAAAACAGTGAATCGGCAGTGACTATAACATGAACAAAACACAATGAATACGATTTAGACAGACACTAAAGCAAATTGGATTGCGCTAAACGTTTGAATCAACAAATAATTGTGGCAGCAGTGAAGCAGTAAATCCTATGACAGCTCAAAGCAGAGCTCACTGACACGCCCTGTTTCCTGTGGTCCCATGTTTACTCTGTGGAACTCTGTGGTCTGCTCCCAGGCCATTCATTACTCTGCATCACTTATGGAAATTAATTTAAGGCTCAAGTTACATAAGCATACATGCAATTAGTGTAAGATGTGAGCTAGAATATGATACTTGCTAATGTAAACAGCCAACTCTCGCACAACACAGACTTCGATTTCACTGTGTTTCGGGTTTAAACAAGTTAATTTAATTAAGACCTAAGATAACACGAAGTCAAATGATGCATATATAAATAAGCGTTCTGTTTATAATCCATCAAAAGTAAAGTAAAATTAATGTTGATTTTTACATAACAAAGACTTAATTCATGATGAACAAATCGTTTATTAACAATGATTAGGTTTAGTAACTACTTGAGTTCCTCCTATTCACACCTCCTTAATTAAGTAGGTACTAAGCCTGAATCATTCTTAATAAACTATTCGTTCATCATGAATTAGTCTAAGGCTAATTTAGGTGTAGTTATTGTAAAGTGATAGCAATACATTTATAGATTGACCGTCATGTATACCTGAGTTTATGGTGAACCCAAGCAAATGTTTAGATTTTAAACATTTAAAATGAAAAATTATCACATATTGCATTTAATTAAAGGGCCTGTACCAGATTTTAATTTATTGTAGATAAGCTAAATGCTCTTTACATCACGCTATGTATAATCTATGCATTTTACTAAGCATTTTGTTGGGTAATAACCAATTACCCTTATTCCAGAAGGTGCCGTGGGCGCTGTCATCTTGTTTCCGTTGTATTAGTTTGCACGGGGCAGATGAGTTCAACAAAAAATCAGTTCTACACGGACTAAAAAGCCATTTTCTAGCCGATCTGCTTGTGTGCATTCAACATTTTTACACAAATCAATCTACTTTATATAATATTTTAGCGGTGAGACCTTTCTTTCATTCGCGATTTGCGCACTTCCTGACTCTTGGTACAAAAATTAGGTACAGGCCCTTTAACATGCCTCTGACAGGTTGGACTACTCATTTAACTAAAATGCAATTAAGATAAATATATAAAAAAATTTGCTTAAATTTTTACAAATGTTACCCCAGTTTATATATTTTTTTAGGTTTTCAGTTTCACTTCCTGGTTGTAAATGATGACATCACAGTAGGTAATTACCAAGAAACCATCCACTACAGTGCACCAAAACTTCTCTAACGTAAAATACTTTATTTGACAAATAAAATTACATGAGAACACCTTTATTTTGTTTAATTTTTGTTTAAAGGGCCAAAAAAGTAGTTATGGATAACCTTAGTGTGATGTCAATTTGTTTACTTCCTGAAATTTTCAACATATTTTTCCCCACAAACAGCTACCTGATTGGTGTAAAACTATCATATATATTTACAAAAGATATTAAAACACTGAGTAAAGTCAAAATTGGAAAATCATAAAAACATCATACACACTTTATTTTATATTTTATTTATTTTACTTTTGTGCGCAAATGTTGTCAGAATTGCTGAATGTTTAAGTTGTTCGTATTTACCCTGCTCGTCAAACCACTTTTCGTTTCATTTTCCATCCACATTTACAGACTCATCCCTGAGTATATGACTGTAGTACAAATGATTTGACAGATGGGGCCATTATCTATATTTTCCTACGCAGACACCATTCATATAAGTATAAATGTACCATATAATTACTCGCTAGGCTGAAAGTATGATAAACAGTGCAGTGTGTATACATCGCCATGGAAACAGGTCTTAACTTAGCCCTGGTCCATATCCGGATCTGGGACCTGGTTTGACTCCAAGGCTCCATACTGTGGTCTGTGGAGGTCTGGACCAGTCTTTAACATTAAAACTACAACAACTAAAACTACTACAGATCACTCTAAATCCATTCTTCTTTTTTTTTTGAGCCAATACTGATGCAGACGTTAAAGGACTCGGAAAAGCTGATTACAATTACAAACAGATTAACAAAATGCACGGTTATTATACATTTTTGGTCATTAATATGCACACTTATGATGTGTATTTGCATGTCTTTAAAACAGTGCATTTTTTATATTTATATAGTCCCTACAGGTTTGATTCTCTGGCTATTAACAAGGTGTGAGTTGTTTTTTTACTTGTTTATTGATGATTTACAGTTTTATGACTTTGCTTGGATTTGACTTTTCTAATTTCAAACCAGTTGAAAAGTATGTAACAACAATTACATTTACATTAGTTTGGAAAATCCGTCTCTAAAAATCATACGAGAAACACTAGGGTTCAGAATGACTCAACAACTTTTCATGGGTTTCAGCTTCCTGTTTGTTCGCAGGTTTCAGTGACTTTTTTTGTCGTCATCTCCATTTTGAGGACGTCACCGTTAACTGTTGTCTGTCTCTGCTGTTAGACGGTTAGGGGCGATACTTCAAGAAGACATCCGTTTTGGGTTTTGATCATTATCTACTGCATCACTTAAAAGCCAAAAAAACTTACCACAACAAACTTTTGCGGACATTTAGCTTTGGCCACATCAAGGCTAACTCGTCCCCAGCTCTGCGCATTGGAGAAGCCCTCAGAGTATTCAAGAGCACAGACACTGTGTCCAGGCGAATGACTGTGATCCTAAAATATAACACCTGGACAGCTGGAAATTAGGCTAAAGTTAAGACTACCTGCAATTCCTTTTTTCTTTTCTACCGCGTGTTCCCGTTAGGTTTCGCAGGAGGCTGGAGCCAATTCCAGTGACTTTGGGCCTTAGGCTGCGTACACCCTGGACAGTGGCCAGCTCATCGCAGGGTCAACACAGAGACATGGACAGACAACCATTCACTCTCACATTCAGTCACTCGGGGCAATTAGAGTTGCCAATTGATCTTCATGAGCATGTCTTTGGACGGTGGGAGAACCCATGATAACACGGGGAGGACATGCAGACTCCACCCAGAGAGATTGTGTGATGTTATTCTGGTTCGGGATTCGAACCCACGATCTTGGGAGACAGGAGCTCTAACAGCTCTGCCACAGTGCACCCCTGTCTGCAATTCTAATAATGTTTATTTGCGTAGCCATGTGCCATTAACGTCATGCTTCAGTTTTTCTCTCAACCATACAACCGCCACTTTGCAATGGTGGTTATGCTAGCAAATGTTTTGTTTTTACAGCATATAACATAGCATAGTTTGTTTAAATTTAGGGCTTTGGGATAGGTAAGCTAACCGGGTATCGGCAGAAGGGCACTGTAGAAGAAAAGGATGCTAACGTGACAGTTTAAAGTCTATACGACAGGTTAGACGACACATTTAGATTTACGGTTTTACTTAACATTTTGGTTATTTGTCCCTAGTTTAACAGTTTTCGTAAAGTTTAAAATTGTACTTCCTGGTTGGACATGAGCAGCAGATGTGACACAGGTAGATGTAACTCCACAACTGTTGCCTACCAACCATTTTGAAAAAAGGGCCAAAATCCACATACGTTACATAATAGTTATAATTTCACAAATAATAAAACCTGATAACGCCTTTATTTTGTAGAATGACCGTTAAAACTGTCAGAAAAACGTGTCAGTTGAGTGTTTACTGTCCCTTTATTTTCCACTGGTCTCTCCTGATGGTAGTAATCCATTTCAGACGACCAACAGGGTCTTTGGGGATGTTGTACAAGAATAATCCTTTCTTTTGAGACTTGACGTTGGCACAGCTCACAGTCCAGCAAGTAGCTTCCGTCAAGATGGCAGTAGATGGGAGTGTGTCACATCACTTCGGACCCATGAATACTCTAAGTGACCAGTCAAGGACTTTTTCCCATTCAAAAAATGTAGGATTTGGTTTGTAATTGGTACTGGCAACCGTGCTAAAGTTTCATCATTCTGAAAACCGTGGATTTGACACAACAAGATGTGCTTCATGCAACAGGTGTGCTCCTAAAGGTATCCCGCGGTGGAATTCTGATCTGTTTGAGTGTTGTGTTGATGACTGTGGACAGGTTGGTCCTCCTCTCTGCTCTCTGACCGTTAGGATTTAAACATGAAGGCGTTGCGTCTGATTGGTTCTGACATGACCCTCCCACACCTCTCCTGAACCATGTATTTCATCATTTCGCGCTCTCAGATCTAAGGGAAGACTTTTAATAAAAACTGCAAGTGCTGAATATGGAAGGCCAGGTCAGATTGAGCCAAAAGTACCGGATAGCGAGCCGGACGTTTTGGGGTAAATGCTTTCCATACGAACTCGACAACTTATATCGTAAAACAAATATGGTACAATGTGTTAGTGGGCTTTGTGGTTTGATTTACGATAAACTTTTCCAGGCCTAAGGGAAAATTTTAGGCATTATTTCCACCTGATTTTTAGGCATTATTTCCACCTTTGGTTTAGCGTGGCACGTAGTCTTGTGGTCTTATACTTTTTCCAAAACACATGAGAATATATGTGTAAACGAGTGGATTTTACAGTTATATATCGTTATTCGGCAATTCTTTGCAATGGGAGAATAAACAGACGACAATAGTAAATAGTACAAGTGCTTGATGCTTGATGTTTGGAGCGTACAGATTGCTAAAAAAACGTAGATCAGATTAAAGTAAAGGGTGAATAATAACACACAACTTACAAAACATAACACCTTCCTTAAAATGCTATCTAGTTTTTCGGGAAATATTTAACTTTCACAATGTTTGACCCACTGTAAGATCGTACAACTGTAACAAACATTATAAGAGAAACAGATGTCAATTTAAAAAATGTGTACACAAAAACTACTTTCTGGATATTATAAACATTTTTGGGGGGTCCCAGAGGTACAGAGGTAAGATTATATTGTTCTAACTTACACAGTTGAATGGAATCAATAAAATGTTTTTTCTATTAATACTTTTGATTGTATTTACTATTTGCATCCATTTTCACTAGAGGTTATCCAGAGACATTATTTTATTTGAAAAATGCTCCTCAATATTCCGACTTGATGGGCACTGACTGACAGAATTATAAGCAGCACAACTGATAAAATGTGGTTCTTTGCTTTTCTTTGGCCTCATTTTTGTCCAGTGAGTTTTTGTTTTCGCTGAAATCAACGTTATATATATAAAATGGAAACTGAAAGTAGTTTCTCTGTTGTTGCTGCGACTGTGCAGAGCTTAGATAGCTTGTTTGCTAATGGCAGATGTCAGATAAAAACTCCATATTTTGCAGAGTTGTAGGTTTTTATATTTGTCATCAGACTTTAGCAGCATTTTCACATTTTAGTTGTGTTTTGAGCTTTTACAGGAGAAAATGTCATCACTCACCATCGACTCTCATGTGTTTTTTCCACTCACTGCTAAAATTCTGAACGCTGTCATGTCATCTGCATAACCTTTATCACATGTAAGTATTTTCCAGCTTATAAATGTATTTGTATGCCTTCGAATACATGCTGGCAATAATATACAACATATGATGCTTATGAAGTATAGCTGCATTTTGACCCATTTGTTTTGTCAGAGTCAACTTTATCTCGAAAACAACATGCGGTTTTCCTCTCATGTGTTTTGTCTATCGCGGAGGCCAGTCGGGGTGAAAGGTTGCGAGTGTGATTCCCTGGTGCCACTCTGAAGCAACATGAGCACACCACATAACAGCAGGGAAAGCTCACACACATTTGTGACATGTGACTGAGGCTGAGTGTAATGCTTCTGTCTGCACACATTTTATCAAAACAGTCAACAAGCGTTTCCAAGTGCAATACAGACCGTAGCAGCAGTTTTTGAACTTATAATAATAATAATAATGATCTATACTAAAGCTGCAACTACCAATTGGGTCAAATACAACTGGGTAAAAGGCAGAGGAAAGTGTACCTTAACCTTAACCTAATCTTTGACTTAATTTACATTGAAAATCGATTATTCTCCATACTGTTAATTTGATTCATTGACTAGCTGTTTAGAATGCAACAGACCAGTACATTTTTATTAATTTTTTCACAAAATTTGACCAAGATAAAGCTAAAGTGATGCCGCTTGAGGACATCTTGACTGGATATATTTGCAGACAAAAAAGGTTTTTCATCAAGAAACAAATTTGTATACATCCTGTGTGATTTAGATTTGTTTTATTACTCATTTAAGATTCATTTTATTACTTATCACTCACTTGTTCACTTTGTTAAAGTCTTAAAATGTTTATTTTACCAGCTGAATAGTCAGACGTACATTGGGATTGTTTTTTTTTTTCTATTAATTCGGCACCAAATAAAAGGTTGAAATACAGTGACAGAAGGCTTCTAGATATGTTTACGAATACGATTAGAGAAGAGCAGGCGAGTGCAACTGGGATGTAAAAAAATATATGAAAGTCAGGTGCTCATAGCGGAGAATCTTGAAAAACAGTGAGGACGACTTGTGTGGTAAATGTAAAAAAAGATGTCCGTCACAGAAAGTCAGGTGTTTTTCATGTTAACAAATACACTGTAGCATTGCTGACAATCAGAAATGTTAATAGTTAATAGACAAGACGGATTATTCAGATTATTCGTTACAACCCTAATCTACGGTGTGCTTCCGAGGGTGATTACAGACACCTTACACCTTTGGAAGCCACAGCTGCTCCACTGCTGCACTCCCAGCGGTCACCCATCCAAGCACTAACCAGGCCAGACTCTGCTTATCTCCCGAGATCAGGCGAGACCGGCTGTTGACGAGGTGATACTGCCACAACGGTAGTACAAGAAGTAGTACTAACAGCAGTGATATCAATTACAGAAGACAATTCAAAGCACTGTTCTCCAAGCACTGTACATTTTATAATAACTACACCTTAATTACCCTTAATAAAGTCTTTCTTCATGCTTTATTAGGGCTAATAAAAGTTGAGATAATACACCCAGCGGAACAAATGACATAAAAGTGCAAACTGCAGACTTCACGTGTCGGGGGTCGTATCTGTGGTGTGAGATAGAGCAGCAGTATTAAGTTTATAAAGTAAGCTGTGGCGTGCAGGGCTGAGATGTTAACAAGGCCCTGGGAGAAACACCGCCGAGAGGAGCAGCTCAGATCAATGCGAGGGGGAGGGGCCTGCAGCAGACAGTGATGCATGAGCCGCTCATAAAGTAGGACAATCCCAGGCCCTGACACACAGGGAGAGAGGAGAGGAGAGGGGGGAGAGAGAGAGGGGAGAGAGGAGAGGGGAGAGAGAGAGAGGGGAGAGAGAGAGAGGGGAGAGAAGAGAGAGGAGAGGGGAGAGAGAGAGAGAGAGAGAGAGAGAGAGAGAGGGGGGGAGAGGGGAGGGGGGGGAGGATCGAGAGAGGGGAGAGAGAGGAGAGCGAGAGAGGTGGGGGGAGAGGAGAGGGAGGAGAGAAAGAGAGAGAGGAGAGAGAAAAGAGAGAGAGGACGGAGAGGTGGGTTACAGGAGAGAGAGCAAGAGGGAGAGAGGGGAGACAAGAGAAGTAAGAAAGGAAGGAGAGAAGAGCAAGAGGGGAGAAAGAAGAGAGAGGAGGGAGAGAGAGAGGAGCGAGAGAGAGAGAGAAATGGGAAAGAGATGGGAGAGAATGAGAGGTGTGAGAGAGGAGAGAGAGGACAGAGAGGGGAGCGATAGAGGGAGGAGAGAGAGAAAGGAGAAAGAGGTGAGAGAGACAGAGCAGAGAGGGGAGAGAGAAGTGAGAGGGGAGAGAGGAGTGAGGTATAAAAAGAGAGAGATGGAGAGAGTGAGAAAGAGAAGAGAGAGAAAGGAGAGCAGAGGAAGAAAGCAGAGACAGGAGGCAGCGAGGGAGAGGAGAAAGACAGAGAGAGAAATAAGGAAGAGGGGACGGGACACAGGAAAGGATGTGGAATAAGATAAAAGCCAACTGAAAGAACGCAAAGGAGCGACGAGTAGAAAGAGAGAGAGACTTTTCCACTTCACTAAAACAGTTTATTAAACGATAACTCCGGCAACCTCCGCAGAAACATTCTCACTTAAAGCAACACCCCAAAATGCGTACAACAATGAGCAATTAAAAGCTAAAAAACAGGTTTCACTCCCAGCACTCCCACAGAGATGCAAAGGAATGAAAGGAGGAGAGAAGAAGAGAGCGATTTGGATGTTCTATAGTTGTGGGAAAGGACGAAGGGGTTTTCCACAAAGACATGAAGAGAGGAAGAGACTAAGCTGACCACTGTATAGTTTGGCTTATTTCGTAAGTTTAACCACACACAAATAAGCCCTTGAATCGTACAAATCATATTAACTGTACGCAAACAAGACAGAACATCTTAAAAACCACTGCGAACGAAAGTCTAAAAATAAAACAAACTGCTTCAAATGCCTTAATTCCATGTCGGGAAAAGCTGGCCGTGTGTAATCCAAGGTTTCCAGGAAGCGCGGTCACTGTGTCTGGCATGAACGACCAAATATGGACGGGTCACTCTGCAGTCTGACCTTTGCGCACTGTACGGGAAGCAGAGTCCTGACCTCGGCTCCATCACGCGAGCGCACATGCAAGCTCAGCGCACGGACTAGAATAACCGCCATGAGAAAAGACACTCCTGGGAGATAACACGAGAAAACAGGAAGCGAGCGCAAGAGGGAAGAGGGTTCGGTCTGTATGTTTTATCATTTTCTCATGTTTGACCCAGTAACGGACAGCTGAATCAACGTTCCGGACCCCCGTTTTGTTTTGATTCGCTGCAAACGCCGGGCCTGAGTCAGCTGAGAACGGGGATCGTGCACGACTGCTGCATGACGAAGCCTCGGAGACCGGGGGGTGGATGGGTAAACCAGATCAGAAATGTCCATGGGAGGTTTCTGCGAGGTTTCGAAAGCGCTTGAGTCACACGCATGAGATTCGTGAGAGCTGTGTGGACCCAAAAAGACACGGGAAGTTATGATTCATGGCCAGGTTTGGTTACTCTTGTGGTTCTCAACCTGCGGTGTTTGCTCACTTGGGCTGCAGCAATCAGAAAATAAATACGATTATCAGTGACGTGCGTGTGACGTGCGTGTGAGGACTACAGCTGGTGAGGCGCAGTGTGGCAGGTTCAAATATACCTATTGTTGATCATATAATTGCTCTCAGATGCCTTTGTTTTCTTTACAAATATTTAATAGTTGCGATTGTCAGTAAAAAAAGAACACAGACAAATGCTCTTTAAGCAGTGACTTTTTTTATCTTTTAACCATGTTCTAACAATGTTCTGTAATCAAATACATACCTGAAGTAGCATTCAGTTGCTTTCACGCTTTGGGGAATGTTTATTTGAACCCCCCCCCCCCCCTTTAATGACAGATCAACTCGCCCAAAGTGCTTTTCCTGATAATAAATTGACATAGCACTCGAAAAAAGTGCACTTACAAATATTTATAACAACTTTTTATGAAGAAAAAGTGAGTGAACCCTGTGAATGAACGCTCCTGTTCATTGTGTATGTGGCCGTGCTGTTAGAGCGCTCTCTCTTTAAATTATATCGACAAATACTGGGAGATTTTGCGATTTAAAATCACAAAATAATCAAAGATTACAAGAAATCACAGAAAAAGAATAAGTAACTAAATATATATATATATATATATATATATATATATATATAAAGTATGTATGTCTTTTAGACATTGAGATGCTTTTTTCTTCCCAAAATGCCTCATCTGCCACGTTTGGAGCGGGTTATTTAAGCCAGTGGTTCTTAAACTTTTTCAGTCGCGACCCCAAAAATAAAAATAGTTCACATTTGCGACCCCCAAACACAAAAAATAGGAGACACGCAGAGTGATAAATTAGCCTTATTTCTAATGTTTGACTTTCTTTTGAGAATATAGACCTAGAAAATGACTTTAATAGGCCAACAAACAGGAATCTACATTTACCACTGCATTTGAAGGGTGTCAAGCCTTGTTTAAGACTATTGTATCAATTTTTCATCTGGGGACCCCCGGAAATCATTTCGCGACCCCTTTTGGGGTCCCGACCCCTAGTTTGAGAACCACTGATTTAAGCAATCAATCAACAGCTTGGTTTATTCCCCAAAAAAAGATCAATTCAGTCTGCGTCTCTATGGTCATGTCAACAATAAACCGTTAATAAAATCACATACAAAAATGATCAATCAATGATCAATGATCAACAACAGGACCCAAATTAGAGCTGAAATCTGACAATGGAAGAGATTACCTTGGGACCTTAACTTTATTGGATGTTTTATGTTTCGGTCTCAATGGGTTCTTACCTGGTTAAATAAAGGTTAATAAATAAATGTTGCAAGTGATTTTTGTTCTCTGTGTCGTGTTCCCAAAACCCTAACCCAGCCACATTCAACCTTTGCCTGCATCAAGGGACACAAGTGCATTACTTCGCAATGTAAGTACGAGAGCAAGAGGCCTCCAAACAAACCAAGAGCAGCAGACAGAAGTGCTTTGTGCATTCGTGGATGGGAAAGATTTGCTTTTCTCTCAACTGGATTTGGCAAACGTTTGATTTCTTGCGCTTGCACTTCGCCCAATCAGCTTGAAGTATCCGTCTGAACGTTTGGCTTTCAACAAGAGCACTCAGATTGATGACGTGGAGAACTTGAGTTACACATTTTCAATCTGGCTTGATGCAGAAATGAGATCTGAGAAACTGTTATTGGGATATACATTTTTGTCACCAGTAAAAGCAGTATTTGTACATTTATCCCTCAGACTAATTGGCTATTCTCTGGCTGACCTCGAGTTTGAATAAAAACACAGCAGACATGATAACCCTCATTGTTTGTACTCATCCTGTTTGCATCCAGTTACAGTGAACCCGTAGACCTCTTTTCACCCCAGCCCCCGTCGCACAGTCCCAACGCACTCTTCTTCTGCTCCAATTAAACCGTCAGCAAACGGCATTTCCAGTTAAGTGAGAACTAGGGCTGTCACTGACGATTATTTTAGTAGTCGACTAGACAGCGATTATTTTTTCAATTAGCCGACTAGTCAAACGATTATTTCTATTGGATATTTAAGCTTTTTAAATATATTATCGGTCAAATAAATTATTAAATATGGTGACTTCAGGCTTCTAGATAGGGAATATTTATGAATAAAGTGTATTATTGATAAAAAAATAATAATAATCATAAAAGATCTATTCTTTTTTTACATTTGAGCTAATGTCACAGTCTTTGTTATAAAAGGTATTTTGACATGCATTTTAGAGTCTGTATAGTCTAGTTAACGATTATGATTATCAATTTTTTATGATATTCAATTTTTCTAGTCACGATTAGATGATAAATCGTTGCAGCCCTGGTGGAAAGTCATTCATTTCAATGGAGAACTACGGAAAAGTCTTCCGATATAAAGTAGGTTTGTGTAAAATGTTAAACGTTCATGTGCACCAACAAGCCAATACTTTCTCTGGGCGGCCTGGAAAACGGCTTTGTAGTCTGTAGAACTTATTTATTGTATTAAATAGAGCTGCTCAATGGAAAAAAATTATAATCACGATGATTTGGCTCATAATTGAAATAACGATTGTTTCAAACCGTTACTTCTGTATTGTCAAAATGATTCTGTAGAGAATGTATAGACTGAATATCATTTTTTATTAGTAATGTTTTAGTAAAGTGCCTTTGCTCCAGGGTCTGAGGCAAAGAGAGTGCACTTACAATTCTGAACTGAGGGCAATTCATTGTCTTAACAACAACATTTTTGTAATTGGACAGAGAAATAATTGAAATCATGATTGTATATACGGTTAATTGCAGAGCCAGAAGACATTCGGCAAACTCTCAAGACGGGAGTCAATCTCACGACACTGAGGCCAGCACTGAGCGAGTGGGTGGAATACTAAAAAATTTACAATTCAATTTTGATTCTAAGGAAAAAGTGATTTTTTCTTTTTTAAATTCTCTTACCATGTGGTCTTATACTAGATCTGATAAAGCTCAAGTTAATTCCAAAACTGTTCAATAAAGGTCACATTTTGTCCTGTTTGAGATGAGCAGACCAAAGCAGCACGAATTTGCCCTTGGCGTTATCTGCCAATGGTTCTGAGTTGACTTTTTAACAGCAATTTTCTAGTACTTTTTTTTTTATGCGAGCCCAACTAAAGCAATCTAACTCTGTAAAACGTTAATCAGCTTGTGGCATTTTCATCAATAACTCTGCAGCCAATCCTCTGTGGGAGCAGAGTTCAAACTCTGGAGGAATAAATGTGATTATTTTTGTGTTAAATGGCACTGATTAAAAGTCTGTCTTGTTTATGTTCATGAAAGTAAGATTAGGCCTGCACTTTTGAACAGTTTTGCAATATTACGACGTTATTGCAACATTTTAATATACTCTTTGACACAATCATTTCAGAAAAACCTCTTCATTTATTAGTCTAACTGCATCAAAATTAAAACTTGACAGAAGCAAAACCAAGACTAAATCAAGGCAAATTTAGACTGAATAAATACAATAAGTACATTTCTGTCTGATGGAAAACCTTAATGTTTAACACCCTTCCAGTGTTTGGAAACACAACGTCTACATTCCATTAGTCCAGTACCATTCCACGAGTTAGCACTAATGTATTTTTAATGGGGGAGTTAGTATGATCCTCCAAACATCGCAAAATGAAGGGCTGTTTTGGCAATTGACAACCACTCGTTAGAAAACATTTTCACATTTAGCACTGTATTGTATTGTTGCTGTTGGCAATTAGCTCAGAAATTAGCTTGCATGCTTACATCCTTGTAATATTCTATTATATTCTGGATAATAATGCTGTGTTTCAGCTGTCTTCAGAGGTCGGATTTTCTGAATTACGATGGAACGCTCTCACTTCACGTAACTTGGAAACTCGGGCGACATTTCAGAACCCCGAGTTTATCCGAGAGAGTTAATCCAACATGCTTGCACCATGCTTTTGGATAAAGTTTTACGTTAAGAATTGGTGTATTTTTTCTTTAGTTGCTCTCTGCTGCCCCCTGCAGTCTGTGAAGCTGCTCCTGCACTACCGTTGAGCCTCTGCAGTTATCTTGCTACTGTCTACACAGAACTAATGACAACAAAAGCAGAAATTCACATTCAAATGATGATTTATAACTTAGAGATGTAATAACACTATCCTGTTAATTGCATCCATATTTTTGGTTGATCTGAGCACCTTCTTGGATTTTATTGTTTGATTTGAGCCGTTTCAACCCATAAACTGTAATGTGTTGCTCATAGTGTTTCCCAAGTAGACCACAGAAATGCAGAAACTCTGAGAAAAACGTCTCTCTGAGGTCCAAGTTCTCATCTCCAAAGACGACTAGAACACAGCATAAAGCACCAAAAACATAGCGGGCCACAACAGTTTGACAGGAACTTTTTTTGTTTTGTTAAGTGCCACAAACCCAACAGTAATAAACACACGTCACCAAACACATTACACCTGAAAGGGTCTGCTGTGACATATTTAGTTTGTTATATCAATGAATACGTTAGCCAATATTGCAATATAGATAATTTTGCAAAATATTGTGCAGCCCTAATTAAGATAAAGAGCCATATTTAATCGTTTTTAATACACACAATCAAAACCTGTAATCCATCAATACAAGGAATCATTATTTTGTTTTGTTTACAAATTTGACAAGTTATTCTTCGGCTGCAGTGCAGAGTGAGACTTCCTCCCGTCATAGAACATCGCACAGACGACGGGTTTTACTAAGTGTGCTAATGATTGTAAAGGTCACACAGTTAAACGTGCAGAGAGTGGAGATGACGCGGCTCCTGTCATTTTGAACCAAACGGCACAAACAGACTCCGAGTGTCGTCATGGTAACAGGGAGATCCAGCTGGGATCAGGGCGCCGAATAATTAAACAGAGAGCACTGCATATATTAACATGTGACAGTTGTAAAAACAAAAAAATATATGAAAGTGTTTGAGCCTTTCATTTTGTATAAATGTGTATCTAAAAGTATCTAGGGTTTAAGTGGACCATTAGAATTTTTTGGATTATGTGAAAATGTTGTAGTGTGCTTTTGACCCGTGCTTCAATGCTGCTGCGATAACCCGTCATCGCCTGGAGTTTGGTCAGGAGTATTCGGAGTGTCCAAACTTTAAAACACATATTGAAACATATTCATTATTAACAGCAGTTTAACAGAGCCACTGTACTTTTAATAAGGCTTGGAACATTAATTTTACGTCTTTATATTTGTAGACCTGAGGGCCAAATCAGGCCCCCCAAAGGATATGATCCGGCCCTCAACCAATCTTCTGAAATATTGTAAAAGCATCTATTTGGGTGAAAGTGAGACCCCAGTGCATTTATTTGCATCCATTTACAGAGTACTTTATTTTCCAATTAGGAGGACGTGCACTGTTAGCGTGGTAATGTTTGTCAGCTTTACCCGAGATGACAAAACTCGCTGTGAGCTCCGAGATTCATGACGTGCTTATAAACTCAAGGCTTTGAATATATAGTGCTGGGACTGCGTAAGTAAAGTGAGTGATGTAAAGAGTTTAAAACAAACTACAGTGATCCCTCGCTATATCGCGTTTCATCTTTCACGGCTTCGCTGCTTCACGGATTTTTTTTACAGTGCGGATATTTTTACAGTGCATTGTGCTCTGAATCCTGATTGGCTCAGGGGCTTTACTGTTGTCTAGAAATAAAATATTGACGCTGTACTGTATTGGTTTTCGTTTCTGTACATTCTGCCAACTTTACGTTTGTATTTTTTCTCTGTGACAAAACCCACAATGTCGGAGAAACGCTCTGCGCCGACAACGTAGAAACAGACGCTACAGCGGAGCGGAGTCACGACGAAGAGGCACAGACAGTGAAATACGCCAGTGACAATGTTGACAACCTTGTATTACTATATTAAAATTATTGTTTTAAACAAATTTTGGGCTTTAAAACAGGTTTTGATTTTTGGTTTCATTCCATAGGTCAGTATTGCATTGTAAAATAATAAAAAAATAAAGCTGACTACTTCACGGATTTCACTTTTCGCGTGTTATTTTTGGAACGCAACTCCCGCGATAAACCAGGGATCACTGTAGTTCAGTTTTGTGTGTTTCAAAACTATGAGGTACAGTCCCTTTAAACCCTCTATGTAATCAAAACAAATGCAATAAACTCAATTAGGTTACGAGAGTGCAAAGTACTTATTATTTACAACGACAGTAATTAAAAGTTAAAATGTATTATGTTGCAGTTTTTTTGTTACACAGTCGGAATAATTATATCAAATTTTAGGAATTCTGATAGAATTGTGATGGAATGAATTGACTCTGTGCACAAGGTGGCAGTTGGTGTGTTTATTTTTAAAATGGCTAGCTCAGTACTTCCAGTCTAATTAATTTCAATGGGTTTTTCATCCAGTCAGTCTAAAATTAATCAATCCTGACAGATCCTGCAGTGAACAGTGAGTGGCACCTCTTTAGTTAATCTCTGGCAAATATACTAAAAATCTATATTTACATTTTTTGATCTAATCAAAAATTACTACTAATCAACAATAGTAATTGACAGATAAAAAGATAACAAACGTAATCATTAGTTCCAGCCTAATGTGCATGGCAAATAACAGTAAAACAATACAACTTTTAAACTGCCTTTACTGTAACCTACATCCCTTTTGGGGAAATTGGATAAATACGACTTTCTCCTCTAAGAGGGAAATTCGTTTTCACAGATTTCCTGTGAAAACAGTTGTTCACATTTCACACCAGAAACATACAACACAACAGATAATAAACAAATACTGTGCCATCGCAACAAATTCTTTTATCTTTCACTTTTACCCATGAGAAATGAAGAATAAACAGGAGCGACCTCAAGCAAACAGAACAACCTGAAGTTTCAAATGCAGTTCATGAATTAAGACATTTTAATTATCACGCAAAAATGACTCAATAAATCCAAAACATTTCCCAAACAGTTCTTTCTATTGTCCAGATTGTGTCGGTTTGACCCTGGCATTGTCTTGTTGTGTCAGCTCCAGTCACCGTAGCCTGTTTTCCACTCCACGGCCCTCAAACAAAACCAGCCGAGCACAAAACTCTGCCTCACCTCGCTGTTGTCCTACTGACGCTTCTGTGACCCACAATCACACAGCGTTTGGTGAGTCAGCCCAAGATTGGTAGAAACACTAGCGGATCCTAAATGCAACCAGAAATAGTACAGATTTTGGAAGTGTATTTCATTGCGGTTTGACAAATAGAGTGATTTCAATGACTTGCAATGCAGATTTTCAAAACATTCAAGGTTTTAGACAGGTTTCAAAATGTTTAAAAGTACAATTCTTGTTATAATACTTGATGGATAAGCGATATGAACAAACACAACTTTAAAGGAGAGTCCTTTCTTATTATGACTTAGTTTAGTGGGAGAGCACCTGCGACAATTATTTATTAGAGTTTTACATATGTCAAGTTGGAGTTCGTGAAGAGATTTTGAAAAAATAAAAGTTTAAAATTACAGGAAGTAGTGCTGAGTTCTGAATCCCTCTGTGATGTCATCAAAAATCGACGGCCATTGTAAATACAGAGACAAGTCATACTCAACCAGCACAATTTTTTAACAGTTTAAACGGTCATTCAACAAAATAAAGTTGTTATCAGGTATTATTATTTGTCATATCATAACTATTGTGTAATGTATATGGATTTTGGCCATATTTATGCTCATGTTCAGCCAGGAAGTAACATTATAGACTTCGCAAAAACTGTCAAAATGGGGCTAATTAGGTTAAATGTTTAGTAAAATCTTAAATATAATCGTGATGACAATGTTTTATCATACGTCATACAGATTTTGAGGGAAATGGTGATTAAGATTAATTAAGTGATATTTACTTTTTATTGTCTATCTAGCATTAGCTGCAACTAATGATAATTTAGTCTAATGATTGCTTTTTGATGATGACTACCTTCGAAACTTTTTTCCATGATGGATCATTCCTGGAATAATGCAGGATTACACTGACTTTAAAACTAGAGTGTGATTCTACTACTGTGCACTTGTGACTCCTGAACTTTGACCTAGGCTGCCTCCATGAGCTCTAGCTGAAAGACGCTCAGAATGCTAATGCCATGTTTAGCTCGGTCATCAAAAG
The DNA here is from genome assembly GCA_019453435.1 of Rhinogobius similis. NCBI lineage: Eukaryota > Metazoa > Chordata > Actinopteri > Gobiiformes > Gobiidae > Rhinogobius > Rhinogobius similis. Next base: position 7,651,691 of record CM033623.1, on the reverse strand, counting down.
TCAATGTATGGATTGTAAGACAAACTGGATTCTGGATGTTCTGGGCTTTAAAATGAGGTATGGCATGTGCATATTGGCAGAACTGAAGTTAGTAAAAAATGTGTTTGTGCCTGAATGGGGCCAGGTACTTCTAATAATACAACATTGGCGAAAATCTATGAAACGTTGGTCCAAGTCGCGCTAGACTCCAAAATCAGCCAGCCTAATTGCGAACCGATAAATCATTCGAGCCCTACTTTAAACCTTTGTGAGAAGACTGGCAAATGAACTGCAAACGAAGTCATCTCGAATGGCTTTATGAAAAATATGTTTGTCCAACATGTCAATAATGAAACTCCATGCAGGGTTAATAACAGATTTGAATCAAACTGAATATTTTGTTGTCTGCAGAAGACATTAAACCCTGTAAATAATCCAAACCATTCAAACTGCAATTTCAATTCAAGCTATTAATCATTCAGCCTTACAGAAAATTCAACTTGATAATAAATATGCATTGAGAAGATATCAGAAGGAGAAGGCTGGTGCGAATCCAAGACAAGCCCACCGTTTGGTTTGAGAGATAAAACCAAATGAGCAGAAATACATTCATTTAGAGACATCAAACGCAGACAGCTCGCTTCCTCCGCCGCGCTCACACCACGAGCCAATAAATCTATTTGCGCGGATAATTACATGACGGGAACATGTTCAGAGGAGTGGAGAGCGGAGCCTTGGAGATGCGTGCACCGGGCTGACCCGCTGTGATTGACAATGTTCAGCTGTGGTGGACACGATAGGAATCAAGAAAATGCATCTTTCGGGGGACGTGTGACATTACATGAGAAGAGACAAGGGACGAGTCATGAGATCGTCAATGCTGTGAAGAGGAGAAATGAATCGGACGTCGGAATGTGCTAAAAAAAATGTATTCTTGTATGTTGTTATTAAATTAGACGATTAGCGGTGGGCATCATTGACACAAATGAACATCTGCATTTTTTTGTGTAATAATACTTAGATAATATTTTAACAGTGCATCAGGAAAGTGCTCAAATGTGCCTGTAAACAATTTGCTTGAGGGTCAAGTTCAGCACAAAACGTGAATGAATCATAAAAAGGGCAGAAATATCACTTAATTCCCGTTTGGGAGATTGCAGGCCTATTCAACGTATGGCCCGCGTGCCAAATCAGGCCCTCCTAACAATCTGATCTGGCTGCATCCAAGCTTTCATATATTAAAAAATATATTTCTCTTTGTTTCGGGTATAGTTTTATTCTACTTTAGACTCGGTTTTGTCCTGGTTTAGACCCGGTTTAATTCTGGGTTACTTCTGATTTATTCCTTGGTTGGTACTAGTCTAGTCCCAGTTCAATTTAGCAGAACAATATTGGTTAAGCCTTTTGCTTTTTATATTTCAAAAATATCTAGCAAAGCAGTTATTTTACCAGTACTGAAACAAAACTAGCGTTGGGAATATTTCCTGTGACCCCAAATTGTATCAAAAGTTGTAGTGCGTGCACGGCTCTCTGAAAAATCTCAGTAAAATTTTGTGGAACACCCCTTCACTAGACATTTCGGTCTCTTCTTGAGGGTAATTTTGAATCGTTTTAAATACAGACGACTCACTTGACTCATCTTCGAAACAACAAGTGCGATAGTATCAATTTTTTCACCTATCTCCAACCTCTAAAAACAATACAGTGCTGATACTCTAGTTCTATCAATATTCCCCCCAGGCTTTAGGGGGCGTGTCTTTTCTGTTCATAGAGGCGTCAAAGTAAGTGAAATAGACCAGGTTGCTGAAGACATTTGTGCTTTACAGCTCCATATGACTCATGACTAGGTTAACCTTCTTTCTACTACGTCATGTCCTTGTGTGTTGTAAGCTGGAGTTTGTGTGAAGACAAAGATATCTCTTTGAGGCTTATCTGGGGACATCTGCACGGAAAAGATCACAATCAGGACGTGTTTTCAAGGCATACTGCAAAAAGAAGGAATACACAGTGCATTGGCCAGAAGTGATGATAACCTTCTACTTTCCAGCCAGAAACAACATAGCAATTGCTACTAGAAGAATGTACTCGTATAAAAGCTAAATCTTTCCATTTAAATAGAAACTTCCATCAAAAATGATCCTCATGGCCCAGGGTTCTCCTAGAAACAAAGACTATAAGTAGTCTAGTAGCATTTTCAGTGCTGATCTCGCTATTGATATCGATACTTGGTAGATACCCAATATGTACAGATACCAGATTACTTAAAACTACTTCAAAAGGGGCTGAATCCGATTTGTTTCATGTAAATAAGTAAAATCTCGTTCAGCTAAAAGCAGCTTTCATGGTAAAAATGTGTGCATTCTGCAAACCAGGAAGTTAGCTGTTAGAAGGCTAATGTTTGTTAGTTTAGTTATTTTAAAAGTTGTGAAAAGCGCTTATAAATTCATTGCGGTGAATAATTAGGATGCTCGGAAGGTAATTTAAGTACACAGAACTATGATTTATTGACTTAAAAAGTGCACAGAAGATCTCTGGATTTCATTAGTTGATTTCACAAACTGGGAAATTTGAAACTGAAGTATTTTCTGAATCTCAAAGCTTGAGAGAGGACCTCCAAAACAACTGATCAAACAAGCATGAATGAAGCTAAAGAAAACTGCGTGTGTTTTAGGTGATGGAACACTATTAAGTACTGTATTAACTATTTACATGATTAAAAGCTCAAAAAAGTTAATTGTGCATAATATGTGCCCTTTAACAAATGCATTTAGTGTAGTAAACTTCTTCCAACAAGTTCCCCTCCCTTTAAACTTTTTAATTTCCTGACACACCAATGCTCCAGCACACCCACTGCTGCCGTGTTGTCCTCCCCGCGCTTCGTCTGCAGCCTCTTATCCTCTCAATGCAGCCTCTCCGTCTAATCCTGGAGCCGGCTCAGTCTGGCAAAGGTCACCGCACTTGAAGATCCATTATGGCCCAAATCTGTACGCACACACTCACTCCCGCGCACACACCCCTCCCCCACTAGCACCCCCGCAGACAGGGAGGGGGATTACGGCTAGAGCTGCGAGATTAATCACAGGCAAAGCGAAATAGCAATTTGAATGGTAGCAATTAGTAAATGGCAAAGACAGAAATTGTTTAAGAGAATGCCAAACATACTGCAGACATAAACATAACAAAAATCTGCTGACGCTGTAGTTTAGATGCTTTTAAATGCATGAGACTGTGTACAATGGACAGAATCTTGATTTTTAAACCAAACTCATTTCTATTCTGGACTTTCCCTCTCCACTTCACAATGTGCTGGTCAGCTGTAAGAGCTCGTTCAGTAACAGACTGTTATTGCCACTGCTCCATAGTATAAGGACACAGGAAATCCCTCCATCAAACTGTGACACTGTTCTACAAATCCTCTTTGTAAAGTTATCGTGCAATAGTCAGTGTTTTTTGCATTCAAGTTAAAAGTACATTTATTGTGTTTATACCCTGGTTTTAACTGATACAAAACAGATTTATAGCCCTTGTGTTATCTTTGGGGCATTTTGACCTGATCTAGATTTTTATTTTATTTTTTATTTCATGACAATGAAACTTTCATGAGTGGTCCAAAATATCACTCAACATACAATTTATGAAAAGTATTTTTTTAAATATGAAAACGAATATTGCTAATTAACCAGTGAAAGTGCGTCGCTTGAACAAACAGAACATATTTCATTCATTATTCTGTGGTACTTCATTTTAGTTTTTTTAATTAGAAGTAATTCTGATTCTAATATAAATAAATACCCAGATACAAATCCATCTTGAAACTAGAAGTTTGGAAGGTCCCTAAACAGAATTAGTATGGCCATGTAAGACCAGATCAATTACATCATGTTGTATCAGTATCAAGTATCAAGCCTTTTCTTTCATATCCAAATCAAATTCAAAATGTCAGTATAGTGACAACACTCCAGCTTTAATAACAGCATGTGTGCATCTCTCTGAACTCTTAAACAAACCCCGCCCTCTGCCCCCCATGTGCCACCATCAGACTGCGCCTGCGTGAGGGCGTGTATTTTTGGAGTACTGACCGTTACACAGCGCCTGGCCCCTCTGCAGTTCTCGGTCCATCTCGATGACGTACTCCTCTTGTGTGAAACCTCTCTGGCACTCGTCTGAAAGAATCCCGCCGGCTGCTCCAACCACAACAGCGACCTGAGGAGAGCAGAGACACAGTCAAAACATGGCCCTGACAAGTCGGTGTTGGGAAATAGATTACAGGATTACTCAAACACGCATGAATCAATCAAAATACAGCTTTCTCGGGGTAAACTGGAGTTGTCAGAAGTACAGAAAATCAGATAGTAATTGATACTAAAACTAGATCAGAATAAGAATCTTTATAAAGGCCACACAAACATTTTGGTTTAGTATGGAGGTCACCAGTCCGATCCAGCCACATTCAAACCGTGGTTCCCAAAGAAAATTTCTCATTCGTTTTTGTAAAATATTACAAGTTTAACAGCACAGAGGAGGTTAACCAGCTATGTGGTTACTAATGTCCATAATGCGGTTGTTTTCAGCCCAAAAAACTAACACAAAACTGAAAATTCTGTATAATGTTGTAATAACTTAGCGGTTTATAAAGTTTCAGTCAGATTTTAAATAAAATTCCAATTTAAATTCAATTAAAAGCTCCATTCCACTTGGATCCCAAAGGTAGCCGGTTCGATTCTCGCCATTGCTGTTCAGTCCCTTGCTTTAAGACATCCATGGGTCACTAAAATACACATCTTGTTAAATGTACAAACTCATAGGTGAAATGCAGGTCACTTTAAGTTTAGAATACTGTAAAATATGAGAAATTATACAGAATTGGTTTAAAAATATTACGTTGGGCATTTAACCCCCATTAGCCGACTATAGACAAGAAAAGCTAATAGCATAAAAAAAGTCAAATTGTCATGTAAATGGTTCACTTGAAACGTTCGTTGTTAATGTGGTCGAAAGCATCAGAACTCATTTATCTATTTATGGGCGTCTCTTTATTTTATGTCAACTATTTGAACCAAGTAACACTTATGGAGAAGCTGAGGAGGCTGATGGTTCTGCTGCTGCGGGGAAGTGATTTAGGATTACAACCTCACTGCACGTTGTCGTTGATTGCTATTGCTCTACAGCCAAATAAATAGTGGGCTTTGTGCACAACAGAGCGCAGCTAGCTTAGTGTTAGCGCCACTATTTCCTGTCCAATTATATCTCTATGGGATTTTTGCCAAGTCACACAAAGCGGCAGGTGGATGTCACTGTAAACATGCTAAAGACTTTAAAAATGGGGTGAAAACTTGAGGTGGACACTTCTGTGTTTAAAAAGGGAGGTGTATATGTGTCAATGCTAACGCTAATGCTGATTCTGAGAAATAATACAAATACAAATTAAACGAATTAAAACAATAAAATAAAGTATAATATATCAATCAAAACAAGGTAGTTTTAAATTTGAGAGACGACGCTACAGGCGAATAGGAAAAAATCTTACATTTAAAGATATCAATTGTAAACTTCCTCTGTAGTTTACTCACATAATTGGAAGGAAAAAAATGCATTATAAGTTTTTCATTGTGTAATGTTTTCATATAGAAATAAGGCATTTTATGTGAAAAAACTTCCAAAATTACACTTATTTGAGACATATAAATCTGAAAAATGGACACATAAAACATGCATAAAACTTTACAGACAGGATTTTACATTTCTTATTCTTCTTTACATTTTCTTATTTTGAGTAATTTAGATCTAACTGAAAATTGTCCTAAAAATTCATATTTCGCTTCGTATAAAAAAAAAAACTTAAATCTTGAATAAATCAGTTTTTGAATGTTTCATCAAAATCTTGTTCAGTACAAAATTGTAAAGATTGTTGTGTGTAGGATCTACTTTAAAGCTGATCTTTATGTCTCTGTTGGAGAAAAAACATTCTTAGGAGAAGATTGGACGAGTTTGTTGTTTGCCGGTCAGAGAAATATGATCATAAAACAAACTAAAAAATTGTTTTGTAATTTGTCACATTATTACGTTTTAATAAAAGTTAGCACTAGTTGTCAAATCTTCACACACAACGTCAAATCTTTGTGATACAATTATTGTGTTGAAAAAACCACACACACAATGTAATAATTTTTCACGATTACAAAGACATGACCAAACAACGGTGAAATCTATTTTTCTTTCATTCAAGTTCTTTTAACACATTACTATTTCTCTCATTTATGACCAGCTTTACAAAATCGAACTTCCTGAATGACAAAATAAAGTTAATGCTACAAAAACAGCCAGATAAAAACAGTTATTTACATTTAGATATATTTTTTAGGCTATAGATTGACTTAAAAGACTAAATCTTGCTTCCTCTTCTTCTTACGTTTATATTGCGACCAGAATAACCACAATTATCGATCAACCTAATCATCTCGACATCCCTAGTTGTGAGAAATGTTTTGCTGGCTGTGTACAGAGCCCATTTCCAAGTGAACATACATTATTCTGCCAAACGTGAAATGTAAGTTGATACTACATTTAAAAACATGCTGACAATTTGTTGAAAGGACACTTTTCTGCAGAAAAAGCTGGCCCTGGGAATGATGTTTGGTTGGGAACGTGTTGAAAGAATGATACTTTTCATAATACACATCTACAACACATCTATACTATGGGAAACTCCTATGTGCGGTATGTAGGTCACTATGAAATGATCCTTGTAGTGTTTATCATACAGAAAAAAGGAGTGGTCCACTAGTTTCATACACTATCTTGTTTTACATTGTACATATTGTTGGTTTGTATAGCCTACTTTTACACGTAAACTTTTTTAATTTTATTTCCATGTACCAAAAGGACAAGGATAAGACTAAATCCAGACCAAATCCTGAATAAATTGAGTGTGAACCAGGTCTAAAACAGGACTCTGATGCGGGACTAAATAATATTGTATCTAATAATAATGCATAAAGTCACAAAAGTACAAGTGAGCGGTATTTCATAGGCTGTCTGGCATTATCCTGACTGTTTGGGGATTTGCGAAGTGAACTGCAACACAACGGTGCCTTTCATGCCGACTGACTGACATTTTAGAAGCACTTTGTCCCCAAAAGGGTAAGTATGCAAGCGGAATTTGTAGAGCACGCAATTTTTATAAGTAAATACATGAGTGAGCAGGAGCACTAAAGCAGTACGAGGGTGAATGTTGCATTTATTTAAAAAAATTGTTACAAAATAACTAGCGCTGTAATACTTTTGGTCGATTAAGCTCTCGATTGTGTCTTAGTTGACCAACGTTTTTATCGGTCGATTAATTATTTTACTTAGTTTTAAAAGGATTTATTTGGAATAAACCGCAAAAACAAGAAGCTAGTAAGTAAGTTAGTTGATTTTGGAGTCCAACATAGGCTAAATACACATTATACATTGTGTAAATTTAATTCATTCCTGTGCAGTTGCTGTCTCTTGAGTGCAGTTGGGGTCAGATACGTGGAGATATTTCTTTGTTTGTATATATCTTTGCCACACCAGCTTTTAGTGATAATCGGTCATTAGGGTAGGTCTTTAGTCGACTTAGAGTTTCTTTAGTTAACTACAGCCTTAAAAATCACAGTTTGTTGCACTTTTGAGTGAACAGTCAACCTAAACCGAAATATAAACATTGTATTTCAAAAATGCATTATATAGTTTTTGGACAAATTTTAAATATTGCCCTTTGTACACGAGATTACACTAGAGTAAAAACGGTATATCTGATAACTATATGGATCGGGGTTTGTTTGAAAACTTAAATGTGATGTGGGAACTGCAAAAATGTGTTAACAAAGCTCTCTTGTCCAGTTTGGAGTAAAGCAGGTCTGTGGGGGACTTAGTAGTAAATTAAAATCCTAAAATTATGGAAAAATAATCAATATGGGCCACACATATCGGCTCAAAAATATCAGCACTGTCTATCAGCAATCAGTTGTTCGGGATTCTGAACAATCGATATCGGGATTGGCCATGAAAAACTACATTTTAAACCAATCCTTTACATCTTTTCAATGAATACATATTTTTGGCATCGGTCCGCCCATCACTACACACTTATTTACTTGCTTTTTCATGACTTTTGACAAACTTGCATGAGGTAAACTTGCAAGGTCATTGTGAAGCTCCAGCTGTTCCTGAACTATGACGAAAACGCAAACTCGAGTTTACTTTGTGTCAGCAGAGAGCTTCAGAGTAAAATGCAGCGTAGCAATATCTAACCGACTCTGCGCTGACAGCCGATCCTTCACAATCTAATACCATCATATCGCACTCGCATTCTGTCCACAGTCAACCAAAAAGTGATGGCTTTCCAAACAACTGCCATGAAGAACGATGCCATCTTAGGGTCCTATACGAAACACAGTTGATTTCTACATCATATTTGCAGTTTTTAAAAGGGGGATTATATGCAAGGGTAGTTTAGAATTGATATTTCGAATGTGTGCAAGTTGGAATATTGAGATTTGATTGTCAAAAAATGTGTCAAAGCTGCAAAAAAAGGTTGTTTAAAAAAGCAGAAACTTGGCATTGTATTTTCCAAATGTTACAGTAAATCCCTCTTGTGCAATATAGCCTCAATGTTATTCCACATTTCTGATCTGATTATTGTGTTTGGGAAAGTTACCAAAACTATGAAGATATTCATTTTTGTCAGTACCGCCTTCCACAAGGAAAGTAAGGCCTATGATTCATGATCCAAAAAGTACACTGAAATCCAACACTACACGGTCAAAGTCTAACAGCGTCAACATGACTGCTGGCATTTCTTCAGAACAAACACAAACAAAGATAGTATACTGTATGTTTTGTTGCCTCCTTACACTGGTCTATGGTAAATAAGTGTCTAATTGTGTTCACCACCTATAGGGCATGTACTTTTCAATCATTTGACAGTTTAAAGATATCACATGGAGCCCCTGAGCACTTTTGCAAAGGTTAAACAGCAGTTTATTTATAGTTGCAACTGAAAAAGTACAACTATAAGATATAAAGTAGGGCTGCACAATATTACCACAATAGGTGGGCTAAAGCACGACACGTGTACGTATGCACGACTTAAGCCCTTCACGTGTGCTCATGTCATGTTACTCATAAGAGGACAAGGAACACTCCGCTCAATAAACACAGTGGATCTTGTCCAGTGGTGCAGGGGTTATGGGCGTGTTGCACTGTCTGGTTGCTGTCACAGTGGCATTGTGGGTGAGATTAGGGGTGGGCGATATGACGATATAAAACCGTCTTACGATCTCCAAAGCTGACGATGTGTAATTTTTAAGAGATCGTTTTATCACGATCTTATGTATGTCTGTGAAAGCCGCATCAGCGATGAAACATAGCTCGTTTTCCGACCTTTACTGCCTCGCCGCGGCATCTGCACGGTATTGGCGAGTGACAGACATGTGGCTTTAAACCAATCAGAGTGGTCGATGCACGTGCATCCCTCCCCCTCCCCGTGTTGTTGTTTCACTACAAGCGTGGGTCATGTTGGCGGCGGCTGAGAGTGAGGACTTGGTCTCGAAAAAAAACTCCTCGTCAATAATATGGAACTGGTTTGGCTTCGCACCAAATGACAAAGACCAAAAGAACACAATATGCAAAGTGTGCAAGGAGACCGTAAAGGCAACTGACGGTAACTACTAACTTATTCGGCCATTTGAAAAGAAGGCATAAAAAACAGTACACTGAAAGTCAAGCAGCACAGGCAGCTAAAGCGAAGACCTCAGCACCAGCAGCCGAGTCTGCTCCAAAGCAACACATGCTAACAGATGCGTTTGCTAAATGAACACCTTACGATAGAGGCAGTAAACGCTGGAACACTGTAACTGATGCGGTGACTTTCCACTTAGTTAAAGATATGTGCGCGCTACAAACACTGTTTTGGATCAGCGCAATGAGTTGTCTAGCCGAAAGTTTTTTACGAACACCGCCATACCACGCATGTATACAGATGTTTATGCCTCACTGGATGAGCCAATATGTTATTCTAATGCCATTGCAATTATTTGCACTACTTACTACTTGAAAAGCTTAACTAACTGAGTCTTGATAATTATATCTTTATTGTGATTTTTTTTTAGTTGATAGTGTGACATTGCAAGTTTATTTCTTCAAATGTAATAAATTGGCATTTATTCAAAGCTTGTTTTCTTCTTTCAACAAAAAACTGCTACTGTGAGTGGATTTGTTATGCTTTTGTTAAAAATCGTGATAAAATCGAAATCGTGAGTTAAGAGTTTAAAAATCGTGATTTTTTTATTTTTGCCATATCGCCCAGCCCTAGGTGAGATTCTGGCCCTGTATCATCTGCTGAGTGTCTATAACCTCTCTCCCCTCCCCTTTTCCAGCTACAATTGTACTGTCAAATCAAGCCTTCAGGCCAGAAAACAATATATTAGAAAAGGACTGTGAGAGAGATCTGTTGCCCTCGCTGCTCCAAACCCAAAAAGAGGAGCGCGTCTCACAGACAAGACTCATATCTGCCTCATTATATCAAATATATATTTCATGCCACTGTGCTTATTTTCTCCGCAACAGCATTCACACTTCAGCACAACCTGTAAACAAACAGCACTACAGGACGATGTCACCGGACCATGGCTCATTTTTTGAGCATGCTTGAGTGCAGGCCACAAAACGCTCCGCTATTGTGCTTCAGCATGGCACAGAACAAAAACTGTAACTGTAATTGAACTAACCGGTTTATATAGAAATCTTCTAGTGAAGCCCTAGCGCAGCAAAGACACAAATGTAATCCAAACATTATGCACGCTCATACTGTTTGAATTTCAAAAGTGCATCGCTTTGTAATGTATGGAAATGTTGACTTAGCATGCACTAACAACATGTGTATCATATCAGCAGATAGCTCTTTACATCTTGTTCAACACTAGCCAACTTCACAAATCCTGGATTATGTTTGTCCATTATCCACCTTCTGCCTATTGAGAACAGCAATAGATCCTTTATATTGTACTATTCAGCGACTTAGCAGCTGTCTGGCTTGCTAATCCTGCCATAGAAATACATGCTTTATGCCGCTGTGTTTACCAATAGAATCACATCAGATTCTTATTTATAGAGATATCTCCGCCGAAATGATTTTGTCTGATGCCTATTCCTCCTGACAGAGCGAGAAACAGAAGATAGGAAAAGCAATTAGCGCTGTTCAATCGTTTAATTGTCTGTTCCTATCTCGTACGCTGAGCCGTCCCAGCTTTTTGTTTAGCGCAGAGGAGGAAAAAAATGCAATGCGTCAAACGAGAACCAAACAAATAACGCATTATTAATCGTGCCTCACAACTGGGTCAATTAATTTGGATGATAATTAGCGTCTAGACTGGAGCAGGAATCCCTTGCCCCCGCCTCCTCGCCTCAGTATCTACCCCACTGGCCCATATCCACGGAAAAATATTGGGAGTGTGTTGGTGTTAGCACCAGTGCGTGGGGGAGTTCTCCTTTAAGATTAAACTAATGAAGCCGGGAGGCGGGCTGCTCCCCACTTAACCCAAAAAACTCTGAGCTCTTCCAGACGCGAGGAGAGAGGAGGGGAGACGAGGTGGGTTTGAGGACAAAAGCGAAGGTCTGAACCAAGGAACGGAGGCTGAAACTAAACCAGTAATGGACAGGGCAATATGAGTAAGCACAATCATCAAAATGGAAATTTAAATGGTTGCATTTTATCAGATCCCCAAGATTGCTTGCCTGGGACGTCCAAGACTTTAAGTTTTTGTTAGAGGGTTTTCCATGGTCTCCCATAATCTCCCAGAGCTACAGATGGCCAGTAAACTCTACTGATATGTTCCGATTATTTTAAATGACTTAATTAATGCAGATACTGTGCACATCTACATAAAAAGTGTACAATATGGAATACACTAAGACATTTTATGTAGAGCCCTTTTTTCACTTAAGCATTAAAAACAAGCTTTATGTCTTCCCTTAAAGTTGTTGGCCCGACTTAAGGCCAAAAAGTGTAAATATTGGCCCGGTATGTCAGTTGATTTATCTAGTTTTTGCATATTTACAAAGACATGCAGTATTCTCTGGAACAGTAAACAGTAAAAAGTCTCCATGATTTGTGATGGCTGTGACTGACAGCTGGATCAATCAATCAGAGAAACACGTGATCTGTGGTGGATAGGGCTGTCACTGTAGTCGACTAGTTTGCGATTATTTTTCAGATTAGTCGACTAGTCAAATGATTATTTCTATTGTAAATTTAGACTTTTTGGATACTTTTTTAACCGAATAAAGGTTGATTGTTTGTCACTGATTGCTTCTAGATCTATAAATGTATGAATAAAGTGTATTATAAATGTAAATCAGCAGACATTTTGATTTAAAGTGTTGCGATTTTTGTGATTATTTCTATTGTACATTGAGACTTTTTAAATACATTATCCACCAAATAGAGGTTGAAATATGGCGACTGAAGATTTCTAGATGGAGATAGTGTAATAAAACGCATTATTGATGAAAATCTGAAATCATCTATTGCTTCTTGTCATTTTATTCAGTAATGCCACCATCTTTGTTACAAATGGTATTGGCGTTTTACAGTCTGTATAGACCAGATAACGCTTACAATAATCAAAACACGACTTTGAATACGTTTTTAAGTCAACTATGGTCACAATTAGGCGATTATTCGTTGCAGCCCTACGCAAAAGTTTCAATACTTGTTTTTGTATCTATTATAATCCCATTTTCCATAGTTTTGGCGAAACAATACAATAACTCAGGGCTACTCAACTTTATTTTATCGAGGGCCAGATTTTTCAGATGTTTTGGCCTCATGGCCAGAAACAAGTCCAATGCTTTTGAAATATGAAAAAAGGTAATACAAAAGGCTTTGACAGCATCTGCAGAACTGACCCAGGACTAAACCAGGTCTAAACCCAGTCTAAACCAGGACTAAACAAGGACTAAACCCAGGACTAAACCCAGTCTAAACTAGGACTAAACAAGGACTAAACCAGGACTAAATCCAGGACTAAACCAGGTCTAAACTCAGTCTGAACCAGGACTAAACCAAACTTAACCAGGTCTAAACTAGGTTCAAACCAGGTCTACACCAGGTCTAAACCTGGTCTAAATCCAGTCTCAATCTAGTCTAAACCAGGACTAAACCCAGACAAAACCAGGACTAAACTAGGGCTAAACCATAACTAAACCAGGTCTAAACTAGGGCTAGACTAGGACGAAACCAGAACTAAACCAGGTCTAAACCAGGTCTAAACCAAGACTAAACCAGGACTAAACCACGGCTAAACAAGTGATAAAATATTTTCTATATTTTTGAAAGATGATTTGAGGGCCTCATCATATCCCTTGGAGGGCCTGATTTGGCCCCTGGGCCTTAAGTTGAATAGCTCTGCAACAACATCTCCATGGAGACAAGCCTCCACCAGAAAAATGTGCCTTTGAAATGAAAATTGTGAACTAAATCTTAACAATCATAATTCTAAATAACTCACAAAATTACTCAGTAGCTACAGCTGGACCTAAACAAAGACTAAACAAATATGGGGCAAAACCAGGGATAAACCCATGACCAGGAAGACTAAACAAGAATAAGAACTAGACCACAAGTTGAAACCAAATTTCCCCCGAGCTAAAACTAAACTATAACTCTAATCCAAAAACCTCCTTATGCCACAAGGAGAGCCGGGAGAGGCAGAGAAGGAGATATGGAGAGAGGGGAGGACGGGGTTAGCAGGTCTGGCTTTCATCTCGACGTCCCATTAGCGCCGATGGGAGGGGCGGGCCTGGGTCAGAGCGGTGCGAGGCGTCTGTGGAGTGAAGGGAGCCGGGGGGGGGGGGGGCAGCAGGATGAGTCACTGACGGAGCATCTATGGGCTGTGTGTAGACTTCACAGTTCAATGTGTTTTCATGAGACAATGTCCAGAGGCTGTCGAAGGAGGAGGGAGGAAGAGGATTAGACCTGCGCTTGACTTGGCACACTTCCTCGGATTTTCACTCCAGCATATTCCTATCTCTGACTTAGAGGTGATGTTTTAAATAATAATTGAAAGGCTGAGTCCAATGCGCAATTGATTTAGGGCTGGAATGGAATGAAATGACAAAAAAGTAACTAAATGAATCACGATGTTTTGCCTTTTTTTATTTTATGTTGTCATGAGGTAAGCATTCGATATCAATTTGCAAGAGACTTTCTATTTAATACAAAATATTACTTCCCTTCTTTGTCCAAAGTCTGAACGCTGCTGCAAATCGCATGCTTTTACTGACAGAGGACCGGCTGTGGACCTGTCTATTAAAATGAGTAGAATAACGCCATGTCAAAGTGCCCACTATTCACAGGGAAAATACTTACTGCTGGAGAAACTGTGGTTGCCAAGAGGCCCATCATTACCATATGTTTTGGGACTGTCCCAGTGCTCAAAAGTATTGGACTGAGATTAATAAGGCACTGCAAAGTGTTTTTCAGCACTGGCATCCCACTTGATTTCAGAACTATGTCTCAAATCAAAACATGGGTCTCAAAACTTCTGCCATGGATGGACACAATGGATGGATATCTTTGGAGCATACTTCTGGCTGCAGGGGAAAAGCCAGGTGCCACGATCCAAAGACTGGATTGACATAACGATGGACATTAGAAAAATGGAAAAAAAAACTACCGGTAATCTAATCTAATCTAAATCTAAATCAAAAAGCTACTGGAGGGAGCCGGAGTCAAAGTTCAGGGGTTACAGGGCACAGCAGTAGAATGACATTCAAAACACAAAACATTGGCCAGTTAATCAGAATTGGCATTTCCAAGACCCTCAACATCGGCTCCAAATAAATCCATCCTAGTAAAGCCCTACAAAAAGCAATTAAAATTCAACTTATTGCACAGCTCTAATTGGAATCATTCCCATTAACAAGTTATCTCCCTTCGACTAAATCGTAAATAACAACTTCCTTGGGCAGTGGATCACAGTTGCTTGTTCTAAACCTCGTCTCATAGCCTCTAGTCTCACTCAAGTGACTGGGCTGACATTGAAGGCACCAAAGGCCAGGTTACAGGTGAGATTAAACACCCATAAATGAATAAATACAAGTTATATACGATTAATGCTAAATAGTGGAACATTCCAGGCAAAGCAATAACATCTGCAAGTACGCGGCAGACCCCAAACACAAAGGTTACACAATGCCTGACCTATTGTTTAGAAATATCTAGAATTAATTACGTGAAATAAAGACATACGGTCTTTATGGTTCATAAACACATAAACAAGACAGACTTTTAATCAGTACCATTTAACAAAAAAGTGTCCCAATGTATTCATCTGAAGCCCAAGCAAACACTTTTACTGACAAAGGATTGCGTTGACATCAATCAGCTTGATTCAAAAGACTGATCACTCTCAATCTCAATTAAAATTCAACAAATACAAAAAGATAATAACATTAAGAGGACAAAATATGACCTTTCCTGAACATTTTTTGAATACGCTTGAGCTTTATCAGAACTAGAATAAGACCACATGGTAATATAAAGAAAGCACTATGGTTTTGTGTTGAAAATTACAGTCTTCTGCATTTTTTTGTTATCGAATTTGGTAACGGTCAAGCTTATTCCAGCACCAGTCGCCGCGGCTCCAATAAATATTCAAGATACGATAGAAACACAACACCAATCATCCGTCCAAAAGCTATAATGAAAGCGCCAAAACGCCTTGAAAACCCAAGACTGCGTGCTTGCCCTCTCTCTACCTGCACCTCGTAACATCACCACTTGCATTAAAGCTAAAATAATCTTTGTGCGAGCAGTGGATTTCCTTTAAGCAGATGTGAGATAAACTCCGTATTTGAATAAAGAGCTCTGTGTAAAGATCAGAACTGCCTCCCCGCTGCTGTTGGAGTGAGTGAGTGCGCCCGTCTCTCTCCCTGCATTTCTGCTGCATGCGCTATTGGACTATCAATCACCGCGCTTCACATGATGCTATCGGCGCTCCCCGCTGAGTTAAGCCCGCACTGCATTCGCCGCACACGGCCATAAATGGCATTATCAACAGGTTAGGGAGAGCTAAGAGGTAAGGGAAGTGAGAATTTCAACGCCGCATGTACCGGTTTAGCAAATCTATGTCCTCACTAGTGGAGGTTTGGGTGTACGAGGACAAAGAAGAAGAAGGGATTTAAGACTGGAGCTGGACTAAAACCCTAAACCAATACGAAACATGGATAGAAGAACTGGACCAAACAAAGTTAAACCCGGGCAATAAAAAACACAGGGAGGACAAGGTAGAGCACAATTTGTACACAAAGTAATTCAAAGTGCTTTACATAACAGTAACAGGAAAATATGCATTAAAATCACAATTCAGGCAGATAAAATCCTAAAATAATAACTACAATTAGATAAATGCAGATAAGATCCTTTAAAGCAGGGGTGTCCAAACTTTTTCCATCGAGGGCCGCATATTGAAATACAGACCAAGCGGAGGGCCACAAATCAATCGTGAAACGTTAAAAAAGCTGCATTTATCTGATGTTTTAAGCGCCACCACATCTACATTCAGTCTCAGTGCCTTAACATCAGGTCTATATTGCACCAAAATGTTAGTTATTTAGGTTGGAATTGTAGGAAATCTGAAATGTGCTGTAAAAAGTACTTATCAGGACAGTGTGGGCCAGATCACCAGGAAGTCTAAGGGCCAAGAAAAATTGGTCTGAGGGCCGCATTTGGCCCCTGGGCCTTAGTTTGGACATGCCTGACTTAAAGTCTCTGAGCCACAGGAAGCCAGTGCAGACTTGAGCACAGGGCTAATGTGATCGTACTTCCTGGTTCTAGTCAGGACCCCGGTCCATATTCACCTGCCGTCACTGAGACATAGATCGTGTGTTGTCTGCATAGTTGTGATAAAGGATGTCCGGATTAACCCTTTTTTTTAATTACCGCAAACATTTAACGCTACAGTAGGTTCATTGTGGGCTTTTTGGAACGGTATACCGCAGGAATGTCTCTCGAAGGCCATGTGCGCGTGTGTTTATTGGAGCCTGGCAAGTCAACAAGCCCTGTCTGTTTGTATGAAAGTTATTGTCTGCTGAATGACTAGTTTGTTTCAACAGGAGGTACACACCGGCGCGAGTGAGCCACAAGTTTCAATCAGGCAAGTACAGAGGTTTATATGCGGCGTTTGCTTCTGCAGGAGTTTAGAAGCGGCAGTTGTGGCCGAAAGCATGAACTCACTGCAGAGTGTGGAACGAACGCACTCGAGATAAGAACTGCGACAAGATGAGATTTTAACATCCTTTAAGAATAAAAACTTGGGGCAGTTTAGTTCATAATTTTTGACTCAGAAATGTTCTTTTATTATGGATTTTCTTCTTATTAGTGTATTTTTATATTGTATCGCTTTTTGAAACTACAGTTTTTCAAGCGTAACTCCCTTTTTTCCGATCCAAATGTAAAAGTATGGGGGAAAAAACTCACGAAAACTTTTCTCACAATCTGGTGACAGTTTTATCTTGTGAGATCTTAGGGCAAGAGATCTTTTTCCATCTTTAAGGTCCAGCTTCACTTATCTCACCATTTACATTACATTTTCTCCTTTGTGTCGTGGTAAACATTTCTGGCCACATCTCATTGCCCTATGCATATCACCATACATCACGTACATTTCTGTATATAGTCTTAGTCTATTTTATTAGGCCCGAGCGCCACAAGCTGGCGAGAGGCCTATTAATTCGCAGTGCCCGATGCGGCACGGCGGCTGCGAAAAATCTTACGCAGTGCGCGAAATCAGCGGCGCTCGCCCGCTTCAAACACTCACTGCGCGTTCCCCAACTCATGCGTTCCGTGCATACCAATTAGTAGTGGGAAAATTGAACATTATCGTTGTAAGCGGGCGAAGCCGTCGCGAAAGTCTTGCCAGTGCACTAAGCGGCGCTACGTGGGGATGACGGCGAAGCGTCGTCATCCCCACGCGCGCCGTGTCTGAGTCGCCAATGTCGTTCCCCAACTCATGCGTTCCGTGCATATAACAATGTAATGTAAAATTGAACATTACTATTGTAAATAGGGCCAATAACAGAAAGTGGGCGGAGCCCACTAAAAAATCTCAAAGTGTCCGCCAGTGACCAGGGACCCATACCAAAGCGTAGGAAGCGCGGCGCTTTCCGAAAATCTATAGTTATGAACTAAAGGGAAACATTGTTTTTCGCGCCGAATATTATTAGGCCAGCGCCACAAGCTGGCGAGGCCTATTAGTTCGTAGTGCGTGCAGCTCACAGCTTACGGCTTTATCACGAAATGCGCACGAAATCAGCCTTGGCGCTCGCCCGCTCAAACACTCACTAACGCATTCCCAACTCCTTCGCGTTCCGTGCATACCAATTAGTAGTAGGAAAATTGAACATTATCGTTGTAAGCGGCGAAGCCGTGCGAAAATGCTTGGCGAAGTGCACTCGGCGCTTTGCGTGGGGATGACGGCGCGAAGCGTCGTCATCCTCACTTTAAATATCTGAAGTTGCCCAATGTCGTTCCCAACTCATGCACGTTCGTGCATATAACAATGTAATGTAAAAATTGAACATTACTATTGTAAATAGGGCAAATAACAGAAAGTGGGCGGACCCACTAAAAATCTCGAAAGTGTCTCCCAGTGACCAGGGACCCATACCAAAGCATTAGGAAAGCGGCGTGCGCTTTCGAAAAATGTATAGTTTGTGAACTAAAAAAAGGGGAAACATTGTTTCGCATCGAATATTATTCTTCTTCTTCTTTCTTCTTTCTTCTTCTTCTTGGGACCAACCCTATTTTTCACCCAGTGAACATTGGCGAAGTCTCAGGAAAATTTGCACACCTCTAAAAATCGTGCCTCTGTACATTCTGGCTATTTCCGATTTACAAAATTCAAAAATATGGCGCGTCAGCGCTTTAAAAGTGTACAAAAATGCATTGCGGGATAGGAAAGTGCCAAAAATTTTTATCGTGAGAGTCATGAAACTTGGCAGAGAGGTAGATAGTGCCAAGAGAAGCAAAAAATATTATTAAACGCGCCGTCATAACCAATTGTCGGCCATATTGGATGAAAATTCACTAAACCTGACTCAGCGTTTTTTTTATACTTTGTACTTTTTACGAACTCCTCCCAGGCGTTTAACCGAACAACAAGCTGAAATTTGGTGAAAATGAAGTTGAGGAGTGTGGCATCAAAAGTTATCCAAATCATGAACCTAACTTTTCACGGTCTCTGTCTTGTAAAGCCACAAATTTGGCCAGAATTCCTGAAATTTTCAAATTTTAAATTTTGCTCCCATTTGCACATATAAAGTCGAATTGCATCAAAATTGAATGAGTTGTTAAACTCACTGTCTGAAACCTATTAGAGGTGAAAAATTAAATTTGGCGCGTTAGCGCCCCTACAGATCAAAGCAAACTTTTATATGGGAAGCAAAATATTTAGTTATTTAGAATTTTTGAAATTTTGCACAAAATTTCATTTTGGCCTACCGATCAAAAAGCCAATGAGACCCATGTCATATTTTATGCAGTGACCCATCACCAATGACCAACACACCCCCATGTTATTCCTATGGGAAAATCGACCAAAATGTCTCAAATTTGTATATTTTTTCCTATGCATTTCTAACGAACTCCTCCTTGAAATAGCCGACTAACCTCAAATTTGGTGAACATCTTTCTGAGGAGTGGGGCACTAAAAGTTATCCAAATCGTTGGGATAAGTATTCACGGTCTCTGTCGGCAAAGCCGCTAATTTTGCCAATATTTTTAGAAAAGACAGAAAAACCCCATGTTATTCCTATGGGAAAATCTCTAAATCTCTCAAATTAAACTTTGTACTTTAACGAACTCCTCCTCGGGCGTAAGCCCGATCAACCTGAAACTTGGTGATAATCATCCTGAGGAGTGGGACATCAAAGTTATCCACATTATTTGGATAGGTATTATGGTCTCCGTGCGGTTGAAGCTAAATATTGTCAAACTTGTAAAAATGACGGAAAAATCCCATGTTATTCTATGGGGAAAATGCAAAATCACTCAATGAAACTTTGTACTTTAACGAACTCCTCCTCGGGCGTGAGCCCGATCAACCTGAAATTTGGTGAAAATGATCTTGAGGAGTGGGCCATCTAAAGTTATCCAGGATTTTAGCACAAGTATTACAGTCTTTGTGCGGCGCAGCCGCAAACCTTGACCAATTTTTACACATTTTCTGTGAAATATGAGAAGTAGGAGGCGCGGTAGCGCCACGGATTCGGCAGCAGGTATTTTATGAGGAGGAAATTGGGCGCGTAAGCCCCCTCATGCATGCGGGCGGCGGCGTGGCGCTGGCGAGGGCCGATCATTGCCGCTTGCGGCTATATTTCTTCTTCTTCTTTCTTCTTCTTCTTGGGACCAACCCCCCTATTTTTCACCCAGTGAACATTGACGAAAAGTCAGGAAAATTTGCACACCTCTAAAAATCGTGCCTCTCTACATTCTGGCTATTTCCGATTTCCAAAATTCAAAAATATGGCGCGTCAGCGCCCCCAAGTGTACAAAAAATGCATTACGGGATAGGAAAGTGCCAAAAAAAAATGTGATCGTAGAATCATGAAATTTGGCAGAGAGGTAGATAGTGACAAGAGAAGCAAAAAATATTATTACACGGCAACGCTGTCCGCCCAACCAATTGTCGGCCATATTGGATGAAAATTAAGCTAAACCTGATTCAGCGTTTTTAAACTTCGTACTTTACGAAACTCCTCCCAGAGCGTTTAACGAACGAGCTGAAATTTGGTGAAAATGAAGTTGAGGAGTGTGGCATCAAAAGTTATCCAAATCATGAACCTAACTTTTACAGTCTCTGTCTTGGCGAAAGCCTCAAAATTTAACCAGAATTCCTGAAATTTTCAAATTTTAAATTTTGCTCCCATTTGCACATATAAAGTCGAATTGCATCAAATTTGAATTAGTTGTTAAACTCACTGTCTGGAAACCTATTAGAGGTGAAAAAATTACATTTGGCGCGTTAGCGCCTCTACAGATCAAAGCAAACTTTTATATGGGGAGCAAAAAACTTAGTTTTTAGATTTTTTGAAATTTTGCACAAAATTCCATTTTGGCCTACCGATCAAAAAAGCCAATTAGACCCATGTCATATTTTTGCTTGAGCTGTACCAATGACAAAACATCCCATGTTATTCAATGGGAAAATCGAAAATTGTCTCAAATTTGGATCTTTTTTACTACGCATTTTAACGAACTCCTCCTCGAGCAAGCCGACAGAGCTGAAATTTGGTGGACATCTTCCTGAGGAGTGGGGCACCAAAAGTTATCCAAATTATTAAGATAGGTAATACGGTCTCTGCGGCAAAGCCACGGAATTTTACCAACATTTTAAAAAAGACAGAAAACCCCATGTTATTCCTATGGGAAAATCGCATAAAATCTCTCAAATTTAACTTTGTTCTTTAACGAACTCGTCCTCGGCGTAAGCCCGACAAACTGAAACTTGGTCACAATCATCTTGAAGAATGGCCCACCAAAAGTTATCAAATTGTTGAGATAAGTATTATGGTCTCCGTGTGGCGAAGCCACAAATATTGCCCAAACTTCAACTAATGACAGAAACATCCCAAGTTATTCCTACGGGAAAATCACTCAAATGAAAACTTGTACTTTAACAAACTCCTCCTCGGCGTAAGTCGACCAACCTGAAATTTGGTGAAGATCTTCCTGAGAGTGGGGCATTAAAGTTATCCAAATTGTTGGGATAAGTATTACGGTCTCGGTGTGGCGAAGCCCCAAATTTCGCAACATTTTTGAATAGACAGAAAAAACCCATGTTATTCTATGGGAAAAATCTCAAAATCGCTCAAATTAAACTTTGTACTTTACGCACTCCTCCTCGGCGTAAGCCCTTCCATCCTGAAATTTGGTGAAAATGATCTTGAGAGTGGGCCATCTAAAGTTATCAGGATTTTAGCACAAGTATTACAGTCTTTGTCTTGTGAAGCGCAAACTTTGACCAATTTTACACATTTTCAATGAAATATGAGCAGTAGGAGGCGCGTAGCGCCACGGATTCGGCAGCAAGTATTTTAAGAGGAGAAATTGGTGGCGCCGTAGCGCCCCTTTGGCGTTAACTGGCGGTGTGTGGCGCGGGCGAGGGCCGATCATTGCCGCTTGCGGCTATATTTTGATCTTATTCTTAATCTTATGCATGCCTCTTTTATATATTTTATTCATTGTTCATTATGTTGCACCTTACGCCGAAGCAAGTTCCTATGTCTGTGAATTTTGATCACTGACAATGGCAATAAACCGATTTTGATTCTGACCAACTGCAATCACTGGAGCAGACCCCATGGCCCTTCCCCTGCGCTGAACATCCGTGACCCCCCCATGAGTTGAGCAGAGGCAGGCGCGCCACAGTCCCGTTCTGGTGGTGGGTCACTCTAATTAGCTGGTGCTCTGAAACGCTGCCAAACTCTGCATCTGAATTCTGTCTGCGGAGAAAATCCATGACCCTCGGACACGTGACCCGCTGCAGTCCCCCAGTCTGTGCGCTTGCATATTCAACGGCGCTGCAATGGTTATTAATATGAGAATCACATTTCAATTTCAGTGTGTCACAGACCTTTGTCAAAAGTGACAGCGACATTCGTTCATTGACTTTTTATGATCGGTGCTTGAATCAGTGGAAGTAATACTGTATTTTACTGTTACACTGCAAAAAGGTTAAAGGCTTAAGTTGATTTTACAGTCCATAGACTATATATGTTCAAATGTTTAATGTTTTTACTGTATATTTTGTAATAACTGAACTAAACTAATCTATTTTCCAACGGGGACAATAAAGGGTACCTGAACCACATCCTTAGACTAAACTAAACGTCCACCAAGACATTCAGAGATCTAAAAAATGTCATCATCTAAATGTAAAAAAAAAAAAAAAGAAGGGTGGAAAAAGAAGGATGGAGGACAACAAAATTTATGTGTTAAGTTATGTGTTAAAAGTTGTTATAACACCATATCAAAGTGCCCACTGCTGGAAAAAAAAACTGTTGTTTCCAGGTGGCCCACCATTCCCAAGTGTTTTAGGACTGTCTTACTGCACAGAAATATTGGACTGAGATTAATGAAGCACTGACTGTTTCTGAGGTCGCCATCCCATTCGATTTTGGAAATATTTGGGCCTCAACACTCCTGGCATGGACACAATAAATGGATACCTTTGGAACATACTTTTGCAGGGAAGAAGACCAAAACCAAACCAACAATTAAGGACTAGACTAACAGTATAATGGAAATACAAAAACCGGATTTTTTTAAATTTGGACTTAATTTGAATGACTTAGTTTGGACTAAATGAAGCTATGGACAAATTGTGCCTTAGAATGTCTTTTATTGCCTTCTTTTAATTTAGTTTTTGTTGTTCTGTTCTGTTTTGTGTGTTCTTCGTCCTGTCTTATAAATGTATCTTCATCAGCATCATTGTTATTGTCGGAACATGTTTTTACAAAAATATGGTGTTGTCATAATAACTTAACATTGATAAAATGTATATTTATGATTCATATTTGTAGGAATGAGTGCCCACTAAAGCCCTGGTGACTATAAACCGAGGACAACAGCGCAATCATTACATTGTAAGTTAGTCATTTGACACCTACTGAGTGACATTTCTGGAAAAAAAAAAGAAAAAAAAATATTTTGCTAATGGGAACTATTGACTGGAGAGGGGTCAAGAGGTCAAGATAATTAAGACCAACATCTGACCAGAAAATAGATCTGGTAATCAAGGTGGACGGTAGCATGAAAATATTGGAAAAACAAATCAATAATTTTTATGTTGGAACGCAGTGCAGTGTGTATGAATCAGTTTTATTGATAAAATTAAAGCATGGTGTTGGTGTGCGACTAATAAGAAGAAAACGGTACGCTTAAATCTCTTTTGGTGCATATTTTAGCGTATTCATTGCTTTTAATAGTAAACAGGATTATTCCCTTAGCTGTACTGTAACTGTACGGTGCCAAACACCTGATTTGGAAAGATTTAATACGCCTAATGTTTTCTTTCTTTTCATTGAAATTGAGAAAATTCAAAACAGTTCTCACATTTAAGGTAACAAAATCAATGGTAATTTCAGCACTTTATATTAAAATAGGCACACCTTTATATGCATTTTGAAAGTTGAAAACTCATTTAAAAAAGGTTGAGTAAAATGGGTACTTTTCCCCCCCCACTCATCCTATTGGTCAGCCTGAGTCATGCGCTGAGTGAGTGACAGAACAAACGAGCCAATCAAAAAGCAGACAACGTGAATTACTGTTTACAGCAGGGACTAGGGATGTAATGTCTTGGCGATACTGCGATAAATCACGGTAGCGTAATAGCCCCAATATTACTTCAGTTAATAAAAACACCACGTATCAGAAACAGTTTTGTGTTCACTTCGGCGGGAAAACCGTAGATGACGACATATAACATGACGGCAAACGAACTGAGAAGAAAGCCAAGCAGAGATTGAGCACGCCCCGCTGCTGTTAAGTCCTAGATGCATTTTGGTTTCGCCGAGACAACAAGCGCTACAGGAAAAAAGGAGAAGGGCAAACAACAATGGCTCTGTTGAAGTATAGCTTGGGAAATACCACAAGAATTCGTTTGCGAAAATGACACTCAGAAGTTACAGGAATTTATCACAAATAGCAACAGCGCTGCCCAGACATGTTCTGATGTTGACCACAAAAAAAACTAATATAATATTGACAGTACAGATTATATGGGGCCCTCACATGTTATTGTCTTGTAGAGCACAACACAAAGTAAGATATTAAACACATTAAACGAGAAGGTATTAAATCTATACAATTACAAATAAATCAAAAACATAGATTAGTTAGTCTTGTCTCGACGTTCTTTTTTCCGCCAGGCTGTTTACATCATAAACATTCATAGACGTGAAATGCTCAGAAAACCACTTTGCTAGCCGATGCTATCTGGACTTGCGTCAAATCGAACGCTTCTTCAAAAACAAATGAATGGTAGCAAAGTACAAAAAAGTTTTATTTGATGATATTTATGTCATTTATCTGGTCACATGTACAAGAGGATGTTCCGTGGTCACTAGATGCTACAAGAATCGCACCAAATCAGAAATCTAAACTTAAAGTCAGTTAGACTTTAGCTCGGATGACAGTTTTACACACTAATTATTGTCTAAAATAAAATACCAAAAGGTTTACACACTGAACAATGACTGTTAATGTGGTTGATGGGTTGGTATCAGTTGACTTCCATTAATAACTTGGGTGTTTTACGGGCTAATGCTAACGGCTAAAGGAAAAATACATGAGACCCTGCTGGAGTCCTTCAAATCATACCAGACTAGCTTAGTTGCTAAGTAATGAACGTGTCTACTTATTTATATGTATGGTTTACTTTATAGTTCTCGACATATTGCAGTACAAAAAAACACTGACCGGTGAATGCAAATGAGCTAATACGACCATTATTCTCTTTAGTGTAAACACAACCTTAGTATCCTGGGCAAATTCATAATACGATATCGCGATAAACATCATACCATGAAGTTCATTCCAAAATAATATCATGCCATGACGTTTGCATGTCATTACATCCAATACAACAATAAATAGTTTGTAATTAAATCATTGATAAGTGATAAAGCTTATGCCACAATTGTAATTAAGCAAATCTTGCTAATAATAATGCTCACTCCAACTTTTTTAGCGATGGTAGAAACGGAGAAAAAACCATCTTCAGGTCTTAAAGGCATTTCACTAAATCTCGAGCCGGTGCTGATGCTGCTGTTTAAGATAAATAGCTCCATTTCGGGAGGCGACCTTTGACCCTTTGGCACTGCGCGGCTCTGTATTGATTTGGCCCTGGTTTGGATCACGTCTCTGCCTCTGCTGCATTTAAATTTCAGCCTAAGGGGGTTGGACACATGAGGTCTAAGCAATACACTTTACAGATGGGACCTCGCTATTGGAGCACTTTTAAAACCAGACAAAATACTTACAATTGTAATATTCTTTTTTTTCAAGTACTGTTGCTTATTTTAGGGCAGCACAATCGTCCCAATTATCAAATCGCAAAGGCTGCAGTTATTCAGATAATGTCCTCTGCAGAGAACAAAATATCTCGTCTTTTTACAGATATATCTTTGTTGTACTGGTATTTGATAATGTTTCTACCAAAGTGCACTGCCCCATTTACAACAGCAAATAAGGTCATTACAAATATACAGAGAACTACTGTGTATTTATTAGTAAAAAAGGTATAAGAATAAACTCACAATTCACTTCCAAATTTCAAGATGGCGCCATACGCTTCTATACTGTAATATAAATCCTTTAAAATCTCCCAAACAATTGTCAAGAATGAGTTGATCAGAGGTTCTAAACGAAATTGACTTATTGTTCAACAAATAATAGCTGTAACTATACTTTTTGGGGCTCAATATTTATCGTGTTTACATTTTCTTCGCAATCGAGAGTATTTTTTGTTACTTTTATGTAGAGCAATAAGATCTCAAATTTAGAGAGTCGAATAAGTGACTTCTATGACATATTATAGACACTAACTAATGACTAAAGTGTTTTAATTGGGCTTGTATTTGTTGCAGTTTACGTCTTTCAAAGATATTGCGCATCTAGAAAAGGGTTTACGGGGATTCTGCAGCTTTAAAGTTAGCGTCAGTGGCACAAAGTAGTTTCGATGTTTTCGTTTATCGTGATAGTTTGATGTAGCATTATATAATATTATATGGATTATTATCCATATTATATGGAATATTAATATGGATTTTTTGAGCCGATACCAGAATCCAATGCTGATGTAACCAATATTTGCCAATATCGATATTTAGATTTTCAAATCCAGAATAATGACAGAACGGGTTAGGTTTATTTATCTGGAATGTATAGTTTTTAACCTAATTGCTCTTCTATGTCTACTTTTACTCATGAGTTTGTTCAAAAAGTCAAACTTGAAAAGTAAAAGTCAAACTGGGAATGACACGTGGACACTCACAGACTGGAGCACCACGTTAAAATGTCAGCGCCAAATATGGGCTGATATTTCGCTAATGGATCAGCCGTTACAGATGTCAATAAAAATCTAATAAAAGTCTATATGGGCCAATACTTGAACCAATATGTCCCTGACTTTGAATATAAGCGCGAAACAATGATAAAATTACTGAAATTACAGGTGCAAAGTCACTACTGTTGTTTGAAAGGCACCAAATTTGACAATATATAACAAAAAAATGGATACAAAAAAGTCATCAAAACCTGAAACTAGGGATGATCTGAGATAGATTTTTTGATCCAATATCGATATTTGTCTTGCTGTTGAGGCAAATAGCCGATATTTACCAATACCGATATTTGAAATGCCATAGCAAGTCTCACACGTGTACGTTAAGTTATGATAAAGATCACAAATGAGCTTTTCGCTTTCGTAACAATGAAAATATATCTTATATTATCTCTGTGTACATTGATTCTGTTCAATATTAACTGTCATTCTTAAATAATAGCATTCAATCATAAACTACACCAAGATTTGACGGTCCTGTTGATCAAAAATGCCAAAAAATAGAACTTTCAACCAAGCATTTCCATAGCAATATCAGTTTGAATCAGTCATTGTACTGGTAAGTGCATACACGGGTATCATGGGAATACGCAGCTACAGAACTCAATGGAAAATTGAGGGAGAAAATGATCTACTGTGCATTATGTAGTATTTCAGCCTCCGTTATAAACCCTGAGGCTTCCAAAACAGAAACTCCTTTGTCTATAAAACGCATTGTGATTAATGTATGTACCAGAGTTGGAACTGAACAAAAGTGTAACAAAAACAACAACTGATAGCTAGAATAATCAGATAACGCAACAACTAGATCTGATTATTGTTGTGTGTTTACATGCACGAGAGAACTCTGATCATCCACAACCCCTAGTACCGTTTGCCTTTAAATAGTTGATTTTTAGAGTAAGTGTTGTATTTGGAAGACAAAGCGCAATGAATTTTACAATAACTATTTCAATCTTTAACATTTTCTCATTCTTTTTTGTCTTTTGTCACGTTAGTTTGCCTATTTTGATGTAAGCAAACAGAAATAATCCGATTAGCCACATCAGGAGCAACTGTTTACATGACATTTCAATAATCTGAGAGCTCCAGAAATCAGATAACGACCAGATTTTCGGTGTGCATGCACAGTGAACATAACCGCTATGTATATCTTCACAGAAAGATTTCACGTCCCACTGTAACCTACGATGACTCCAGTCCACAGTCGGTGTCACTCTCGCCCTACAATAGTCATATGGCACCGTCACACTCTCTACACGCGCTTACGTTAAAGGAGACGCATTAGGCTTTTTTTGAACAATAACAATAAGTAAGTAACAAGTTAGTAGAGCATCATTTCACATTTTGTCCATTGTAAACAACAATATTGATCTAAAACGGCATAATAATAGAAACAGATCCACTGACTTCCTGTTCAAAACTGCAGAACTGATGAGCTTATTCTTTACTCTTCACCGTAGCAAGGAGTGGATTGTCATTTACATGTTTTCATTTTTAAAAATGTGACACTCATCCTACATGAGTCGCACTTGATTTTTCATGTAATCACATTTAAGTACAGGGATGTGGGCGGGGATAGGGGGTAGGTGAAAGCAGGAATTTTCACTTGCACTTGAGCCTCAGTTACAAGACAATACAGGATTACTCAAATATGAATGTATCAATCACAACAAAACTTTGACTAAACTAATGATGAGGAAACACTGTTGTAACAAGGTTAAAGGCTCATTAAAGTTGATTTTGCATAATATGTCCCCTTTAACCAGATAAAAATCCCTCAGCCAAAGTGTTTGGACCACACCAGCCATTAATTACGGAGCAGAGAATGCCGTGAGCAGTGCGTAAAATTGTGCTGCAACAAACGATTATTTAAGTAGTCGACAAGTCAAACAATTATTTCTATTGTAAATTTAGACTTTTTAAATACATCTTCAACAAAAACGTTGACATTTCATGACTGCAAAAGTGTTTTTTTTTCTCTAAAATTCCAAAATGGTTTGTTATTTTTGACATTTTGATTTGATGCAACTATGAATATTTTTTACAGCTGTTCAAGTCAATAAATTGTTGCAGTTCTATTGTCAAACAAATAAAAGTTAAATGTAATAACTACTGACTTAAATAATATTTAAGTAGTAAGTGTTAAGTGTATTAATTTTGAAAATCATAAATGTGTTATCATTTGTTGACATTTTGCAATCATTTGATAATGCCACTGTTTTGCTATATTAAAAATAAAAAGTCTTTCATATGTGTTTAAGAGTAAGTACAGTCCAGATAACGATACAATTATCAAAATACGACATCGATTTCTTATACTAGTCACCATTAGTCAATTAATTGTTGAAGCCGTATTATCAATTAGGACGGTCACTGACGCTTATTTAATTTTTTTGTTTAATCGGCTTCCTATTGTATATTTAAACTTTTTAAATACATTAACAGTCAAATAAATGTTGAAATATTGTGGCTGAAGGCTTCTATATAGAGAATATTTATGAATAAAGCGTATTATTGATGAAAATCAGCAATATTCTATTATTTATTGACATTTGGATGTATTAACACCACAGTCTTGGTTATAAGTCTTTTGACGTGTGTTTAAGAGTCTGTATAGTTGATTTAACGAATAGTTGATTATTAATTTTTATAGTTGATTATTTTGAGTTGAATAGTCATTTTCCCCAATTTTCAACGAAATAAAAGTTTAATTTGTTGACAGTAGGTTTCTAAATAACAAAGGCGTATTACTTGTGGAAAATAGAAATAGTTTAATCTTTTATGACATTTTGATTAATTGCTGCCACTGTCTTTGAAATAAAACAATCTCTTGTGTGTTTTAGACTCTATACAGCCCAGCTACGATTATTATTTATAGTCGACTCGTCTTGATTAGTCTAGCCTAGCATAGCGTAAAAGGCGAGACGCAGGCTTTCAGGAGGGATGCGAGGGCTGCAAAAAACATCCGAATCAACGTTCAATCGCAATTAGAGTAAAAGCCGTGATACTTGATTGAATCGCGGTCATTTCGGGTCGTTTTCGCTCGCATTGCGCGCTAACGTCGCTTCGTGTCAGGCGTCAGCGCTGCTCGTTAAAGCCGGGCGGTAATTCTCCTCGCTGCACAGGGACGCATCTCTCCGCTGTTCCCGCTCTCTCCTCACTGCTGGTGGACACCGGTACCGAGCGTTTACCTGCAGCAGAGACGCCGTCAGCATCGCCACCGTGGGAAAACCCGAGAGAAGCATCGTGTCGAGTCCTTTTTTTCGTTGTAGTCCGAGCTCCAGAAGAGACAGCGGCGTCAGAAGGCGTTAAATCCCAGTAAAGGCCGGTGGCATGCGGGCAGCCTCTCTCCTCTCCGCTCCACAGCTCTGCTTTGCTCCGAGTGTGAGGAGAGCTCTGTGGCCGCCTCAGACAGGTCTCAGCCCGGGCTCGCTCACTGCACCGCCCCCTCCCTCTCTGGAGCAGGAGCGCTGCACACGAGTGCGCAATGGCGCCCTCTAACGGACGAGAGCGCAGCTGCTGGGCGGAGAGCTACAGAGGAAAACAAAAGACAACAGGCATGAAGGCACACATGCAGTGCTCCGCTGTTTGTAGTAGATGAACGGATTTTGACATTAAGATGAATCTTATCTTATCTTATTGGATAATGGACATTTCTGAAAGAAAACATTGTCCATAATCCTCCATAGGCCTAGGCTACTTGGTTCCTCCAGTCAGGTGGACACAGTACCCACATGATTCAAGTTACTTTACAGCTCTAGTCCGTAACCTTTAGCCAAAAAAGAGACTAAAATAAAAGTATAGTTTTATTGTTTTCATATTGGTTTTTCACTGAAAAATGTAGAAGAAAGCCTGTGTCCTTACAGTGAGTGGGCTTGCATCTCCACAAACCTGAGGTTACGTGTCTTGCCCAAGAACACAATGCCAGCCTTCAGCTGAGGGAGCTGGAATTGACCACCAACCTGTGGGTTGGCCAGGGATTTGACTGGCCACAACCAACGATGTTAATGTCAGCGGTCGGTCCTAAATGATCAGTCCAGAAAGAGTCAAAAGTATTTAGAGGAACTACTACATGATGAGAAACAGTTTGGAGGTAAAATGTATTTAGAATCTGATAAAACAAATTTATATTTATCTGACAGACTAAACACTGAGGGAGAGGGTGTGAGAAGTCCAAATATTCCAGAGAAATAAACTTTACATACTGTATAATATTTACTGATATTGACAAATAAAATGTGATCTTGATAAAATAGTGAAAACTGTTGTACTCTAAGTACTGTGAAGGTGTTGAACATGACTGAGGCTAATGCACTTTAACTTTAGTTTGTGATTTTATTAAATAGTAAATTATGCAAACAGTGTTTTTAAAAGGCAATTGTGTCTGTATTTCTCTCGCTGACACGTTTGACTGTAAATCCAGTATAAGGCTTTGGTTTTCTTCCACCCTCGATCATTCGTACCTCCCAGTGCACAAACATAACCCACAATCTCTGAATCTCATTTAAAGTTTTTGTTTTAAATGTGTGGCGCCTGATCGTCACATCAGCTCGGCAGACCTACAATTTCAGCAGTGAACAACAACGATTCGCCATTCGTTTGAACTCATAAAAATTCAAACAAAAGAAAAAATGGTAATCCGCATTTCTATTTTATTTGACGGACAAAGACAAATGAGAAACATCAGTGGCAGTTTCCATGGAGACCGTATCCAGAGACAATTTGGAAAAAGAGATGTATTTTATATTCTCCCAGGAGGTCATTACTACACTGTATAATGCCGTATAACACAGGAATAATGCCTCGAGTAGGTGATGGATATAGAAAATACAACGAGCCTCACACGTCTGAAAACAAGGGAGATGACTCACAGCTAATGGAGGAGTTCACCGCCAAACCACAGTTACGTGGGAGAAAATTATGTTAAATGCCAGATATAATACGTTGTTTCATTGAGCGGAGTTTGTCAAATATCCCACTCTTTTCAGCCTTGGTTCTGTTTAAAAGTCGACGGTCGCCAGCAGACGACGTAGGAACTTATCAAGGCCTTTGTTCCTGAAATCAAGGTTTGAATTCCTTTGTGTTTATTGTTTGGAGAAATAATGTGAAATGCCATTAAGGTAGTATTTCAGTTATGGACCACATACCAGGAGTTGTGCTTCGGTTCCGTCACACATTTCAGCAAAATCTGTCATATTTGGTCCGTCTTTGTCAGTAACCGGACAACATAAAGCACTGGAATTCAGGTTTTTAGGAGTACTTTTGCTCTTCTATGGTGAGTTGTGTATTTTAGTTTACGTAACATAAATGAAATACCTTTCTGTAGTTGCGCAAAATCGTTTTAAGGCGAGACACTACAGGCAAAACTTGTTTTTTGGTCAGTTTGCTCTCTCAACATTTCGGCTTTCATGTGGAAACAACAAACTTATCCAAAAGCTCCTAAAAATGTTTAATTGTTTCATTTAATCCATTTAATCCATAGATTTCTCTGGGACATTGTAACTTCAAAGGCTGTTTTCTTAAAATGCATTTTTCTCCCCTTGAGACAGGGGAAGATCACCACTTAAAGTAGATCCCACACACACCAAACTGTACAATCTTGGGTTTAACAAGATTTTGACGAAACATATTGATGGATTTATTGATATCTAATTCTAGGCCTGAGTTACTAGTTTTTAGTCAAAAAAGTGTGATGAAATTTGATTTTTTGGACAATTTTCAGTCAAATCTAGGACACTCAAAAAGTAAATAAGAAATCCAAAATCTCCTCCTGTAAAAGTTTTTGTAAGTAATATGTGTGCAAAATGGACCAAGAATTTTAAACCTGGTTCTGTCCATCTGTCCCAAAGACGTGTATTTTTGGTCATTTTTATACATAAAATATCTTATTTCTACATGAAAACATGAAATGATGAAAAACTTGTATATATTTTTCCCTACTTTTATGTGAGTAAACTACAGAAGAAGTTTACAACTGATATATTTAAATTTAAGATTTTTCCCTATGCATAACATTTGAATTTTATGGTTTGTTTTCTGCAGCTTTCTCTGAGTTAATTCTCATTTTAAGACTTTATTTGAGGGACTACATATTAATGGCTAAATACTTTGTCAACATGTGTATTAACATCTTTACTTTACAGCCATTTAGCAACTAACTATTCTTCTCATTATAGTAGATATCATTCATCATTTTAGGCACTTCACACCTGCTTTTGGTCACCATTGTCTTTCATGTTTTAGAACGTAGAAAGTAAAGTCTATTTTATTAACGTTTATTGACAGTAACCAGGGGTGTCGGACGGGGGGGTAAAGGGTGCTGGTTTCCCGGGGGCCAGGGCAGGGAAGGGCCCTCAAAAGCATGTGACAGTTTTTTTTCTCACTTCAATTTTTTGACAATTGAGTCTATTTCTGTTGGAAAATTGCATTGTGGTTGAGTAAAATCCTTGAGAGACTAACCCCCTGTGTACACTGACTCCAGGCCGGTTGCAGTTCGGGCCCCACATATTGCCCGTTACACCAGCTCTGGACCCAAGGCCGCAGTGCTCCGAGGTTGGTGTAACAGCGAGCGTTGATTTTAAGCATTGATTTGAAGCACTTTCTAAGTCTTGGGTCCCAAACCGGAGCCGGACCAGAGTCGGTGTACACCAGGGGTAAATACAATAATGCATGACATCTCAGGGCCCCATCATCCCTTTAGAAAATAGAAAAATATTGCTCAAATTTTGGCCAAGTCAAGTAAAATTTACTATAATTTGAGGTTACTGTATTTTTTTAATAGTATTTTTTGAAATATAATAATTAAACCTTTTAAGACGTAAAACTTTCAGAACAATTTCACGAACGGTACTGTATCATATAAGAACTAACTAGATATAGGATTTATCAATAGTGAATGAAAAAATTGCAATTAGAGTGAATGAAAAAACAACAATTAGAGTGAATGAAAACATAATAACCAAATGTGCAAAGATAAATAAATCATATACAAAATTGTGTATTAGGGGCCCTCCAAGACGGTTTACACCTGGGGCCTATAATTTGTTGCCCCTGATCGCAACTCATGGTTTTCAGCTTCCTGTTATAAGCAACATTTTGTGGACTTTACACCATTCGAAAGCTAGAATATTTTGTTTGAAATTCTTATTTGCTATGGCAACGGCTCTAATAATAGACCATTTTGAAACCGGATAAGGATCAACTGTGAAAAAAGCCTTTTAACATCCATTTGGCGACAGGGCAACAGCGCCGTCATGCTAACTCTTGTGTTCATAGTGAATGCGAATGGTTTATGGACTTCGGTGCTTCCAATCTATTTCACTACAATGCGGGGGAAATTGCAACCGATTAAGGGGCTCTTTGCACAATGGCGTCCAGCTAGCCGAGTGTTAGCGTCCGTACTTCCTGTCTAAGTCAGTCTTTATGTTTCTGAGGCTTTTTTTTTTTTTTTTTCAAGTCACCCTGAACTATTGAAAAAAAATTGCTTACTTAAAGATCAGGCATGTTAAAGACTTTCAGAATTGACCGGAGTACTTTTCAGTGTTGTGCTGTCTTAATGCTAACGCTAATAATCATTTTGACGTATAGTAAGGAACAAAGTAATCAACAAATAAAGGCAATTGAACAGTGTGATTCCTCCATTTGAGTTAGTGCTGAATTTGTGTCAAAAAAGTCTTTTACTAAAGCAACACGTAGGTGGACAAACAACATCTAACGTGCTACACTGTACATATCTTTTATATCGAAATACGTAGGCTATATTTTAAGTTAAATATGAGCTCAAAGTTTGTGAAAACACAACCTTTAATATTTATTCATATCTGATAAACTGGAGCAAACTGAAACAAGACTTAAAACCCCCACACGTCCGAACGGCCCTCACAGTGGAGTGTTTAAAGTGCATATGACATTTTTCTAACTTGTTTTAATACCCAACGTAAATATAAATTATAGTTTTACACCAATCAGGTTCGTTGAAAAAGTAGAAACATCTGTTAAAAATTACAGGAAGTAAACAAATTGATGACGTCACACTAGGGAGTCAAAGGTTAAGCACAGTATACACAAAATAAACTTTTTTGACGCTTAAAACATTGATTCAAATAAAAGTATTTTTCTTTCTCAAATAAAAAAAATCTGTAACGTTAGAATTAGATGAGTTTAGTCAATAGACCATACATATCACTGGACTGCCTTAGCCTGCTAGCCGCCACGTTCCATATAGGAAGCAGCTATGGAGGCGGTCCTGGCTCCATAAAGCCGAGCTGCCATTCACTTTCTTTTGGGACACTGGGGCGCTTTACTCTCTAACTGCTTCGGTCAAACACCATCTTGGAACTAAAATATCCATTTTGACACACTCTACATGATCCTTCTGCTAGCCACAATGGGCTTCATTTGGCTGGAGCCAAACGCTATGACATCACATTCCCACAGTCCATCGATATGTGCGGTCTATGGTTTAGACCCAGTGTACAGGATGGTTTCTTGGGAATTTCTTAGTGTGATGTCATCATTTTCAACCAGGAAGTCAAATTAAAAACCTAAAAAAAAATAGCTAAACTGTGATAAAATTAGTAACGCTTTTAACAGAATATGAAATATATTTATCTTTACTGCATTTTAGTTGAATTAGTAATCCAACCTGTCAGAGGCACTTTAAGTCTTAACACCCACTTTTATTCCCTGGCTTTTAACACCGTGTGAGTTATGTGGTCCCCTGTGTCTTTTATTGATTTACTGAATTTAATTTTATTGTTGTTTTTTTTTAACTTTTTAACGTTTTTTTAAGTAGGTTTTGTCTATCTTTTTATTGTTGTTTTTATCAGTACTTGTAGCGCAATTGTAATTAGTTTGTTTTTAAATGTTATTTTTTTCTTCTGTGCAGCACTTTGGAAAAGTTTCAGTTTATAAAATGTGCTACATGAATAAAGTGGATTGGATTGACTTCAGTGTCACCTGTGTTTAGTGACTGTACCTGTATTTATCAAACATAAACGCTATGAAACTTTCTTCACAAACTCTATTTAACTTGAACTGAGGCCACATTTGACAGGTACCAAATGATTGACAATGGAGAATGACAGGCAGTCTTTCCTCAAATTCTAATTAGCTGTTTATTGGATGTTTTACTCCTGCTATGCTTTTAACACAATGATAAAAAAAAAAATGGAAACCCTGCATTCATACAAACAAATCCAAACTGTTTATTTATACTATTATCTACATGGATGTTACTGGACACATGCGTCTTAATAAGTGCTGTATAAATATGAACTAATATATGAATAATTCTTAAGTAGCATTTCGGTTTGATAGCGGATAATATGTGGCCTTTAACTAGCTTTATTTCTTATTAAAACCACTACATACCCATATATTTTTAGTTCTTTCAGTGGAAGTACAAATATTGACAAACTCATTTATAATCATCTCCGTATGCTATGGGCCAGCAGAGAATAGCAGAGTTTTGGCCTCCAGGCTTCACATAATGATGCAATGTGAAAATATATTTACATAATATGGATGGAAAGAGATTAGAACACCATGGGTTTGTATCGAGCAGCACTGCCAGGTTCAAACTGCAATGGATAAATTATCTTATTTTATTTATCCAAGTCTTAAGCAGCACAACAAACAACTCACAGCGATCAATAATGACGAAATACCAGGGGTGTCAAACCCGCGGCCAGTGGGCCAAATGCAGCCCTCAAGGTGATTTCTGGTGGCCCCTGAGATGATTTTTAATTTGTATTATAAACACAAACATGCTGTTTCTGATAAAACTAAAGCCACCAGCACCAGCTGCGTTTACAAAGAATTAGAGCAGTGTTGAGAAGTATTTGTGAGCAGGTGAATCACACACAGGGAGGGCATCTGATACTCCCACTTTCTCCCGTGTCTCTTTTGGCTGTCTCTCCTCAGTAACCTGATGAAGCGCTGCATTCAGCAATACTTCGGTTACAGACAACAAACAAACAGCACTCGTCCTAAAGCTGCAGCTGCTGGGACTCATGACTCCTGCAGCTGAAGGTTTGATAATTGACTGACACAAGAGCCAGAGTTTAACTGTTTCAGACAAAGAGAGAGGAGCTGCTTAAAATCCCAGGCTTGTGCAGATCACTGCATTAGTAATTATTGAGCCTAATAATACATGTTTGACAGTAGTTTGTGGATTATAAGGTATTATCATTTCTAAATTCTAAAATATACCAAATATACCGTATTCGGCCCCCTCTCAAAATGAATTTGACACCCCTGTTTTAAACAGTAGTAAATAGAAGAAGTACAAGTAAAATTGTCAAATAAAACCTGCCTGCTTTGGTGTGGATGATGATAAAATTTTGACTTAATTTTATACTGTATCTTGGATGTAAAACTCCACTAATAGAAATGATAGATGGATACTTATTTACTGTGCTTTTGGCTGCAGTAAAAAAGCAATAACAAAGAGATGGATGACAGAGACAGAGCCGACTGTCAAAATTTGGACTGAAATGACTTAGGATATTATAAAATGTATTATTTGCACTGAATTTGAAAATGAACAAAATTGAAGGATGTTGGAACAATAGGGACAACTTGGACAGATACAAAAGAGGACATATTTATGCCATTTACAAACAACTCTTTCTTTTTGCCATTTCGCTCTCTGGGCCTCATTTATCAATCCAGACTCTAAACTGCGAGTAAAGACTGAAAAATAGCATGTGATATTTGTTAGTATGTTGCACCTAATTTACAATTCAAATCAAATCAGTTTATTTTTGTAGCGCCCAAAATCACAACAGTTGCCTCCATGGGCCACAGGTAGAAAGCAGTTTAAATATTTAGAAATTGACCCACCTTCTCGGCAAGGAAAAACTACAAAAAACCCTGCGAGAAAAACTAAGTTCATCCAGTGCAGAGAGAGTTCCTCCAGGCAAGTGAGAACATCCAGGTCACAGGTCAGGGTCTTGGGATGAGGGGGTTGTCACTGGAGCAGCCGCCGCAGTGTCTGAAACAGTCTCCACTCCCCGAGGGAAGTGGAGGAGAAAAAGAGAAAAAGCATGTGAACAGCAATGAACAGACTACATGAACTAAAATCTTAAATATTGTTGATGGAAAGTGGAGGAACCAGGGAATAGTGTTCTATCTGCCATACTTCCCTCAGTATAGATGCTCCCAGGCAGCGTAGCTATTGGAAAACGCAGGTATTATTTCTTCTGCAAAAGTAATATATAAATGAGAGTTCAGTGAGTGCAAACACGCCTGTGCCTCTGCTCTTACATGTCAGTGAGAGCAAAGCCTTATAAAATGTAAATAAAAAGTTATCATGACACACAGCATTTGGATCGAGGAACGTCTGATGGACTCGTGAAAACCTTTAACAGCAGGTTAAGCAGCTATCGGGGAGAAATTATTTCCGCTTTGGACCTTGATGCAAGAGGACGAATCACGGCAATACACTGTACACACACAAAGACACACACAATTGTTGCATCGGAGCGATTGGAACCCCCAGTCTCCACTTTTTAGAACTTAAAGGACATGATAAACGCGTGAAAGTCCACTCTGATGGATTATGCCAGTGGAAGCGGGCTTAAATACAGCACGTTATTATTCTTTGTAAGTGGGTCCTTTTAAAGTGGTGGTGAGAATTGCATCCAGCTTTTTTTGTGTGCATTTAGGTGTTTTGTATGTGAGCAATTGCGTGATAAATAAGGCCATCTGTGTCTTGTTCTGTTTGTTTTTGCTTGGTATTATATAAACACAATAAAAATAAGAAAAAAGGCTTTGGTTATTAAGTTAGTTTAAATCTAGTCTCAAAATTATTATGTTTGTATGGGCTTTATGACTGAAATGTATCTTTTATGCTTGTCTGTACTGGGATTTTAATGCATTTGTATTGTTACTTTCAGAATCAGAAAAGGGTTTATTACCATTGTCAGTGAAACAAAATTCACAAACTAAGAACTTGCTTTGGTGATAAGGTGCAACAAACAATATATAAATAAAAGAAAGCATGCATAAAATTAAGAAGTAGCTAATAAAATAAAATAAAATACACTTAGACGATACACTCAAAATGTACGATTGTTTGTGACGCACTTTGAGTTACATTTTGTATGAACTGTGCTCTACAAATTCGTCTTACTTCTTGAGTTATCCTGCATGACACTTGATTGTATTGACTATGGTTTGGTGTTTTCAATTACTAACTAAAATACATTATCAAGACATAATGTTTTCGAACTGTTAAGAACTTCTTTCAGGACCCTGGACAGCACCAGTCATGCTGCAAACGTCTTTCTTCTCTTTTTCCTTTCATTATTACAAATTATTCCTCTCCTATTAATAAAAAAAAGATTCACACAGCCTTCCAGATACAACAACTGTATTGGATTTATTAAAGGGAGGCGTGAATGGAGTTTTTCACAGGAACTGGGCTAGTGTTTATTGAAAGATACGAAAAGGTAAGATAGAACATTGTTATTTTTAGAGAAATTCACTCGTTAGGGCAGGTTTAAAAGGTTATAAAGTGCAGATATAGAAAGGTATACATGCATTGGTTTAGTGATAGAGCATGTGTTCATCATTTTTGCCCATGATTGGTGCTATTTGGTGTGCTAGGATTGGTCGTTCAAAGTGAAAGTCAAAGTTTAGGAACAGGATTGTGATTCAGGTTAAGGTTAGGGTTGGGAATAAACAATTTGGGTTAGTTAACGTTTTAGCAATAACCTTAAAAAACACTTTTGTCCTAGCCTCATCTCAACATAACTACATCTGAGTCAGATTTACTTTTATTTCATTCGTTACTGACATACGACTGAACAGAAAAGTAAAGTAAATAGAGTTTTCAAAATGAAGAAATTAAAGTTAAATGTCAGTATCACAGTAGGAATAAAGTAGCAAGCAAGCAAAGTGTACTTATATAGCACTTTTCCCAGACAAGGAAGTCACGAGATGCTTCTCAACAAAAGAGTTGGCTTTTGTAAGTGTCAGCGTGTCTTATACTTTGTGGCAGGAGAACGACGAAGGAGCCGATGAAGAGCTTTGATAACAGGAGCCCTTCTATTTGCGCAAGTCAAGATCACCACTGCAGAGTTCTGAACCAGCTGCAGACACAAAGACATGCGTTATCAGTTCCAGATCTTTTTGTAACACAATTTTTCTAAGCTTGGACATTTCTTTTCAGCTGTTTAGAGTGATGCACAAATGACATGTCCTTGTCAGAGGTAGCATCCAGTTTTCTAAGGCTTGGTTTGCAGACTGGCTAACTGTTAAACGACTATTTCTTTTTGTCCGTAGGACAGTGTGCTTACCTGCTTTACATTTTTCAGCACGTTCCAGTAGCCTCCCTCAGAAGTGTAAGAGTCTCCAATTGTCTAACGTCTTCTCCAGGTCTGCATCCCGTGTGTGGTAATGTTCAGGCTCTTTCGTCGCAATTTAGGCTTCTTACCTTCATTTGCAGATCTCGACTACCGCTCTGATCCAATGGTGGAATTAACTGCTCTCATAGAACTATAATTAAAAGTGGAAGATAAACCCAAAATGGCGCCCTGTTTATCCCTATGGAGTGTGCTCATTGGCGCATGACCCCAAAAAAGTTATTTTACTTCCGCGTTACTTCCTGATACGGAGGCTGCCATCTTTGCTTTAGGGCACCATGTGACGGCAATCCCCCATGATGCTTTGAGCGACGTGAACAACCACGCAGCTGCACGTTTTTGTGTTAACGTTAGCTTGTGTGATTGTAATTGTATTCTTCATGTTAGAGCACATGTGAAAGCGTCTGAAATGAAATAAAATACAACTTACAGGTATCGCTAGTCTAACCATGTCCACGTGCTTCTGTTTGTATCGTCCGACGCACTTGTTCAAACATGTGCGAGTCACGTGGTTCACTGTGGTTCTCCCCAAGGTTTCTACTTTTCCCATGGGGTTTTTTGTAGTTTTTCCTCGCCGCGAAGGAGGGTCAAAGGACAGGGGCATTCTGGGACAGTTATATGAACTGCTTTCTACCTGTGGCCCATCGAGGCAACTGTTGTTGTGATTTTGGGCATTATAAAAATAAATTGATTTGATTTGATTTGATTTGTGGTGACGTCACTTTATATAAAAACGGTTATTTCGGCAATTTTAGAAACGGTAGAAAAGAACATTTCCTTCTATTTTATTTAAATACCAATAATAATTAAGTACTGTCTGCAATTATAATGTGCAATTTTAGAAAAAGGCTGGGCCCAAAAGGCTGCAGTACCTCACACGGCCACTAATCAATCTGGGACCACAGACAGAGGGGGCGTGCCTTATCCAGTTCATTTAATACATCCACGATTGCTCTCAGCACAGATGACCCTGGCATTATTCCAGTCCATGATGTGATTTTGTGTCTTACAGTGGTCGGATATGGCTGATTCCTGTTTTTGTTGTTGCTCTGCTTGTTCTTTTGATTAATTCACCCGTACTCTCCTTATTCTAGAAGTTGCTGTGGGCGTGGCAATCCGTTATAATCTTTGACTACAAAGCCGCTTTCAGATCGCTCAGAGAATTGGTGCGTTGCTGACTTGTTGCACGTTTACGTTGAACATTTTACACAAATCCGTCAACTTTATTTATACACTTTTTAGCAGCAAGACTTTTCCCTCATTCGCCACTTGTGTGAATCAACTTCCGGTTCTCAGAAATGCGAATCCGTAGCAAAAAAAGAGAAAGTGTTAAGGCAGAATAAAGTGAATATGTCCCCAAATATGAAGTAAACACGTGTCAGTCCAATACAGCTTCTTCTGATATAAATTACAATTACGAAAACATTTTACATGACAAAGGTACATGTTGTTCAGGTTTACATTGTTTGGGTTTTTAAGTGGATTATCTCTCTATGTATATCTTCGAAATGCAAAAGGCATTTTAAAACCAGCAGGAGCCCGTGATAAAGAAGTTCTTTGACTGAAAGCTGAATCTAGGAGCTTCCAGACCAACACGACTCCATCTTTTGTGTGTTGGACCCTTCACAAGCTCACTGCAAGATCCTCCGACTAAAACGCCTCCTCCGTGAGTCCATTTACTACCCACTGTTTACTAAAAGCATGCTGGCACGGAGGCAGGCAGGAGAGCGTCAAAGAAAAGCCAAGAATTCAACAAATGTAAGTACTGAATAGGTAAAATTTCAGGAAACTATCGAGGCGCTAACATCTTATCGGATTTAGGGAGGCACATTGTCAGGTTCTGAGAGGAGAAATGAAGGTATGTGAATGGAGAAAAAAACAAAAGCTGATCTGTTTTAATTTATTTTACAAGTATTTTTATTCAGAGTAGAAAAAAAAACAAGTTGAAGAGCACATTTCAAGCATTTAGCGCGGCACATCTTGAGCGTTCAGATACCACAGTTGGAAAAACTGAACAAACCAACCAATCAGAAGGTACCTCCAGGGTAGCAGTCATTTCTCCAAATAGCAGTCGTTGCACATGGCAGCGAGATTTGCGTCCAGGCAGTCGTACCAGAGACGTTTGGTGCGATTTTTCCACAGCGGTTTGACTATCGTGACTATTGAATCTCTTGCTAATTTAAAGATAAAATTGGATCAGACTAGGATTAAATAGGTAAAAGTACTATGATTAATCTTAGAAACAAGACTTTAATCTCTGATGATATCTGGAGAGATCAGGATTTTGTCGTCACACATTAGAACACAGCCTAATGTTAAATCAATGGAGATTTTAAATATAAGGCATTGTTATTATTATTAGTGGGCACTTTGACATGGTGTTCTTACAACAGAACTGCCTTCAAACGTGTGGTTTTGTTGTCCTCTGTTGTGAAGTACATATACCTTCCCATTCCTCATTTTTCAAAACAAAATGACCTTCACTTTCCTTATTTTTTTTAAACACATTTAGTAGAATAGCTGT
Organism: Rhinogobius similis; assembly: GCA_019453435.1. NCBI lineage: Eukaryota > Metazoa > Chordata > Actinopteri > Gobiiformes > Gobiidae > Rhinogobius > Rhinogobius similis. Next base: position 7,608,663 of record CM033623.1, on the reverse strand, counting down.
TCAGATTATTGATGCACTTAAATAATTTGGACATTTTCCCCCCTGAAAACACGACACGAGGTCCACACCTGACCGTCATGAGAGCGAGCGCACTACACGACTCTGAATAACACCTGAACACACTTTACCCGACAAAACACAATCAAGAATCCTCAAAAACCATTATACATATCATACAGTTATAATTGCTGAACAGTCTGATCCACTTGCAGACAGGTTGGCGGTGCGATTCCAGCAAAACACTTAACCCCCCTCACTCCCAGTGTCTGCACAGTGAGTGGTTCCTTGATGTAAACACCTTTGAGTGTCTTGACAGGTAAAAAAGCTAGCCTGACCAGCCATCCCCACTATCTTTCGACGTCTTTCAGTTTTGAAAGAAAGTGGGTTTGGGCATGATCAGTAAACCCCCTACTTCCTCTGTTCTGCAGCAATCGAGCCAATCAGATCCGTGAGAGGAGAACGTCACATCCCGTGTGCCGCGATTACAAGCAATAACAAGCAAGATGGCGTCCGTGACAGAGAAAATGGGGCTGCTCTCTCTTCTGTTTTAAAAGACCTGGACGTGTCGTTAAAACCACAGCGAGAGGAAGCTTTACAGCGACGCACCATTCTCGACTGACTCTGCTGCTGTCATCACGTATAAACGCCATATAAATGTGACCCTTTACCATTTTAACCACACAGCGAGTGTTTATTATCGCTTCAGCTCTGGTTGTGTAAAAGCCTTTCAAAGATTAATCTGATGTTTAGGCAGGGATAATAAACCCATGCCTTGCTGTTGTTCTTTTTGTTCTTTCTCATCTCTCTTTTCTGACGAACATAGAAAGTTTTATCTCTGATGCTGTTCCCGGTGTCTCCTCTGCTTCGTTTCGTTTGCTGTGTGCGCTGCAGTATCAGTAAACAACACACTGTGCTGTATAAAATCTGACTTAAAATTCAAAGCGACTCCAGTATTAACACAGGAAAATCAAGCTAAAAATCGTGTAGTGTGTCCTCAGCTTTAATAAACATTTAAATCAGAAGGTTATCAAGGTCGTCATTGTTTAATTTCTTGGTTGTAATAACTCCTTTTTTGCAAGTACCTGTAAGAGTCTCGTCTTTCGAAGTCAAACGATTCCTTCAGCATATTGAAGTTTTTCATTTGATTTTCTTTAACAATCTGGTAAAATACTTGAACACCCTTTGTTGTTCAGATCTTAAATCTTGGGTCAGCGTTATTTGGTGTAAAGTTTTGATCATAAACCAACTAGTTTAAGGTTTTAACATCTTTGTAGCAGGCACAGATTTCACCCTGGGGTTTATCCTGTGCAATCGATCCCGTTTAACTAAATACAGTATATAAAATGTATACTATAACTCTAATAATTGTGATTTTAATGCCATCTCTGTGATTGTTTAGGACCAACGTTTGATTTCCTGCAGCGATTCCCCTCTAGCACTTACATACATCAAAAACATACTTCAAGTTGCATTTAGCTTCAACCACGCTAGTTTGATTTGATGAATCCTGGTTAGAAAATCCTCGCCACTCCGACCGACAAAAACAAATTCCCTCGATGACTGACGTTTTTCCAATGTTTGACGTCACTTTTTCGAGAATCTTCTGCTGTTTTAAGTCCTTAAATCATCGCCATGTTGCTGATTTGCCGGTTACGGAAATCTTTGATCCTAAGTACGGTTACTGCAGCCCTTCTCCTTTTCCCCCTCACCCTTTTCACCCCCTTGCAATATTTCTCCCGCTCTCTCCGACCGCCTTCTTGTTGTTGATCGCTCCATTTTGCTCCGGGCGTCTCTCTCTGAAATGCGCCTCGGCTGAGTACAAACGGCGCGCACAAAACCGCCGCGCTGCCATAACTGATTACGTATGTGTGTGGGTCACTTCCAAAGACACGCGTACTGTTATTTCATGGTTTAACGGAGTCTATCAGCGGAGTGAATGCGAAAGAACGAGCAGCTGGTTTTGAACTTAATGCCAAAATAATGGACGTGGCTGCTATTGTTTCGAAAGGGCGAAGAGTTGGTTACATACTTGAGGTAAATCCATTGTGAGGGCTCTGCGCAAAAATACTTCCAGGATCTTTGCGAAGAATGGTGAAATTGTAAAGATGTTTTAAGTTTTAAAACTTTAGAACTGATACAAGATAAAGACATTAATTCCAATTCAATGATTTTAGACTTTTTTGGAGCTTTTAACCACGTTCTAACATTGTTCCGTCATCAAAAACATACTTCAAGTTGCATTTAGCTTCAACCATGCTAGTTTGATGAATCCTGGTTAGAAAATTCTCGCCACTCCGACCGACAAAAACGAATTCCCTCGATGACTGACGTTTTTCCGATGTTTGACGTCACTTTTTCGAGAATCTTCTGCTGTTTTCAGTCCTTAAATCATCGCCAAACTCGTTCTGAGCATTGCTGCCTCTAAACACAATCACTGCAACTGCTAGGCTAACTCGCATTTCTTCACAAACGCTCCGTAATAACATGTTTTAAGTGTTGTTGGAAACAGCAGAGATACAGATGTTAAATTTGATTTTTTTTTGTTCTAAAACATGAGATGCCAAGATACTCATGCATAATATTTTCCCTTTAAATTAAATTAAATGTGGCTGGTCCCCACAAAGGGTCTAGAATTGTAAACAGCATAAAAAAAAAATAACTTTAACATGAGACGGTTCATCAACAGCAGCTAATTTGTGTCACATGTCCCTCAAATGCAGAAGACACGTCCTCTGAATGTCCTCGAAACATTCAGAACAGAATATATAAGTTCTTTTACCTCTTTCAGATCCTGAGTGACCCATTGCACGCTCTGTACTCCGAGTGATTAGTGACTAGTGATTACCTTGAGAGAGAAGGTTGAGGGTTCCACGCTCTTGCAGGAACTCTTTTGTGCCAGTGTTTACAGGTTACTAAATAAGGACAGGGTTGGATTCTGTAAGTGCACCTTTTTGCAAATTGTATGCATTTCTTTGTATGTATTTTTTAACATAATAAGTATTTATGGATTGTGCATTTTATTGATTGCGCGGCCCATTCTGTCTGAACACCCTAGGATATGATTCCAGACCAAAATGTCCTTGCAAAGTATCGTCAAAGCGTCTGGTCTTGGCTGGCTTTTCATTTATGTGACTGTGAATTGATACAAATATTCACAACTGTAAACGAATTTCTTTTTAGACTTATTTTCTGACGGTAAATTCTTTCTTTTCACCTTATAAACCTTCAAATACTCAGGACTAGAAAGGACGTTTAGTGCCGCTCCCAGGGCCTCTTGTGTTAGGATTAAGTTGCCTGGAAAATCCACAATGATATCTCTGTATTTAATACAGATCAGTGTCAGTCTGGTCATTGCATTAAAACACTGTGACTTCAAATCGGTGTGATTGACAAGTGGATCAGCCAATCATAGACACGCATGGTCCGTCTGTCTCAAAACAAACTTTGCTGCTTGTAAGGAAAAAAGAAAGCCAACAATATCTCAAGGACTCAGTATTTTTGCAGAATCAATGAGCAAAGCACAAAACTCTGTAAATCTGATGTGAGAGAAGTTTGATTTTGTTTTGAATGATAGATCTGATTGCACGGTACAGTTTGAGTTTAAGATGAAGCGTGACAGGGCGGGTGACCTGAATTTTATAGAATTATGTATTCTGGATTCCAGGCAAGGACTGAGGACCAACTGGAAGTTGTTTTATTAAATTAACAACTCCAACTGTAAAGATAGTCATAAAATACTTTTTTTGTTTCAATATGGGCAGAGCGGCTAGAGCTTCTGCCTCCCAGCAAGGAGATTGTGGGTTCGACCACCCCAACATCACACGATCTCTCTGGGTGGAGTCTGCATGTCCTCCCCGTGTTACCGTGGGTTCTCTCCGGGTTCTCCGGCTTCCTCCAACCATCCAAAGACATGACTGTGTAGGTTAACTGAGAACTCTAAATTGCCCCTAGTGTATGAATGTGAGAGTGAATGGTTGTCTGTCCTTGTCTGTCTCTCTGTGTCAGCCCTGAGACGAGTTGGCCACTGTCCAGGGTGTACCCCGCCTAAGGCCCAAAGTCACTGGGATAGGCTCCAGTCACCCGCGACCCCTAACGGGAATAAGCGGTAGAAAATGAATGAATGAATGAATGTTTCAATATGGCAGATTTTTACGTCCAGAACCAGAAGTCTCCATCCATTATTCAGCTTCATATGGACTTAAATAGAGACACTACAAAAACCACACAATAAAAGTAAATTCATCATTCATTCAAACCTTACAAGCACCACTATATATACATTTTTTGCTGTGCGGTTGGTTTAAATTATTCATCCACTGTTTTCACAGAAGTCTGGTCAGATTTCTCGAGCAGAGGCTGGTCAAACGTGCCATGTGGTGTGGGCCAAAAGGTCTGCTGTTGGCAAATGTAGTGCCACCTGTTCCACGGACAAACAGAACTGTCCTGAATTCACTCAACCATGATGTGCATAGAAATGTCATACACCTCAGGAGAGAAGAAATATCCATTTTATTTTCACATTTATTTTATTGTTTTGGATTCCTGGCAGCAAAGTTGGCATATATCCATTCATCTTATTTCACTCTCCCAACCAAGTGCTATTTTAATTAAACGGTCCGTACCAGACTTGTCCTGTCCTGTTCATGGGTTCGTAATACATTTGTTGCTACTGCCATCTTGAGGATGGAAGTTACTTGCTGCGCTGTAGGCTGTGCCAACCACACCCTGCCATCCCCAAAGCTGGCTAGCACTGGCTTACACATATCACGTTAATCCCATGGCTTTGCTAATAAAGATTCGTTTACTTAGTAGTTCATTTTCTCTGGTTGAGGTGAAATATTTTAGTACAAAAAGTGCATGCTCTTGAATGAGGGCTTCTCCGTGCACAGAGCTGTTATGGACGAGGAAGTTTAGATGTAAATGTAAACCCTATTTGTGGCAGGTTTTTGCTGCTTTTAAATGTCGCCTGCTGTAGATAAGGATCAAAACCTAAAGTTGCCCCAGTCTACAAGCTGCAACTCACAGTGATGTCTTCAAAATGGTGATAACAACAAGTAAGTAATAATGACTGAAACCCATGAATGATTTGGGAGAAAACCTTTTACTCAAAGAACTTTATTCAGTCAGAGAGTCAGTGTTGGAAGAGAACCATATGGAACGACCGTTCGTGACTGTAGTCATGGTCAGAAGTCCATTCTCTAACATGTTCTTCACCCATGGTTCAAAATCAGGTACAGGCCCTTTCACCTGAATTTGAACAATCTCGAACAATCTTGTGTACACTTACACAGCCAGACAAAAATCAGACAAACCCAATAATTAGATTAGATTTTTTACAAGAGTACATTTTCTCATTTGTTTTGTTCTTTGCCACATTAGTTTGCCCCTTTTTTGCATATTTTTTCTTGCCAAAACCTATAGAGAATAATCAGAAAGAAAGAATTCAGACTCACGTCAGACGAAGCTGTTTACATGACATTTCAACAATGTGATAATTCAAGAAGTCTAATAATGATCCAGTTTTTGGTGTGCATGGAAACACAGTCACAGTTAGACTGCAGCCGTTTCTTAGACACGGTTCAAATGTGCTGGTGGAAGTTGTTATATAAGTTGTGATATTTTTCATGTTTCATCAGTGGTGCATAGGTGCATTTGAGGACATGGTGTAAACAGATGAAATATGCATGTGCGTGCAGCTGTGGAGTCACATAGGAACGCTGTGGAAGAGCTGCTGTAAGACGAAGCTAGAGGAAGCAAAAAGTGTGGTAAAAATGAAAATGTCCGTAAAAATAAAGTGTAAGTATATGTATATGATTATGGTAGAAAAGGGTTCAAAGGCTCTGGACACTGTTTTAGAAATCAAGACGTTTCGACTTCCATCCAAAAGTCATTTTCCATCAGATATAAAAAAATGTCTTCAATTCTGTCTCGACTTTCCACGTTAAGTTTGTGATTTATAAAAAGACAACTGGAAATTTTGCACAGCAGGGCTTTCAGTGATGAGGCAGAAGATGATCAATGCTCGGAGAGAAGAGCAGTCAGCAAGTCTGAGCAAGATTTTGGAAGTCTGTGTCTGTCTGTACGTGACCCCTGCCACCTAGAGTTACCTTGTCATGGATCTGTAAAAGAAAGCCAAGTCTGTGTGTTGTCCTTCAAACACAAACTCCAAAGCAACCCAGTCTCTTCTGATTCTTCAGTCTCACTGCGTCGATTGCCATAAACGATAGCTCAACCAACCTAAATACAGCACTGGTTACACATACATACACTTTTAACAAGAATTCCAAATAAAGTTTTAGAAAGGAGACCTCGGCTATACCTTTACATTTTTTGTACAAATGATAGATTATATTAAATTATTAAGTAGTAATAATTTTTTAGAGTGATGTGACATTAATGACAGAAGAAAAATGGGATATATTGATTGTTAAAACCTGATTTAGACACCACTAATATGTCTAATATGTACTTTTTTAAACTTGGTTGCCTGGGATCCAGAACATACACATTTCTTTGAGTAAGTGTGGTCACCAGCTCTCAGCTTCATTTTTCTATGATTTAATCTATATTTGTCGTAATAAAATGCAAAGTGGTTGAGTGAAGTCCTTGAGAGACTAAATACAATAATTCATGACGTCTGAGGGCTTCATCACCATCATAAAAAGAGGAAAATCATTGCTTGCATATTTGCCAAGTAGTTTACATATAAAACTAGTTATAGTTATATAATGTTCAGTGTATTTTCTTATAGTATTAATATGATTTGAGATGTTTGGTAGTTACTGAAAAAACAATAATAATAAAACAATAACAATGTATTGATAACAATAGTGCGTATACATTCTAGCAATAATGAATGAAAAAGTTAAAATAAACTTTACTGGGATAAAGGAATCAAATATAAAATTATGTATGAGGGGCCAACCCAGAAGGTTTGTACCTGGGGCCCAGAATTTGGTGTTACGCCCCTGCCTGGAGCCAAACGGAGACAGAACCGTGCAATCAGATTCGTTTTTTTCAGTGATGCATGCGAAACACAGGAGCTCATAGTTTGTTTTTTCTTTTTTTTTTTCCACAAGTAGCTATATGTGTTTTGACGCAGACTGGACACGGACCATGCATGTCCCTGATTGGCTAATCCACAGGTCAGTCACACCCATCTGAACTCATTGAGATGAAACCGCTGACCAGACTGATAACAATCTGTGTTAAAAAAAATACAGTGAGATATTCTCATCACATTTCATTTGGGCTCCTATTGATTAAAAGGGAACTTATTCTGATACTATGACTTTTTTGAGCTTTAAACCATGTTCTAATAATCTTCTGTCATCAAAAATATACGTGGAGTTGCATTCAGTTGCATTCACCCTATTTTGATGAAGGCTGGTCAGAAAAATCCTCTCTGACCGTCCAAAGCACTCAATTCTTTTTCGATTTCATACATTACTAATAGAAGAATCTTCTGCTGTTTTATGCAACCTTGTCTCCAGAAAAATACATAGCTATTGTATGTTTTTGTTGTTGTTTGTTGTTTGTTTTGTTTAGATCAGGGGTTCCCAAACTTTTCTGGCCGGGACCCCCAAAATAGCCATACAACTGACTCAGGACCCCCAAAGCAAAATGAATATGAGAGCAGCAATAATTTTAAGTGTCAAAACATGTCAAATCAGGTTTAATATTGGTTATTTGAATAGTTTGTTGTCTTATTGGACCCTATTTGACTAAAAAATACTGGTATTAATTAAAAAGCAGAGAAAATACAATGTCATATTAATTCAAATGACATCTTGAAATCATCTCACGACCCCCAGCTCATCCCTCGCGACCCCCCGAGGGGTCCCGACCCCCACTTTGGGAACCACTGGTTTAGATGGCAATTATTTAAGGACTAGCCCAGAGTCCAGAAAAATACGTATACCATTTACGAAGATAGTTTACGTTTATGTTATCAAAATACGTATACGTAATAAATAAGTGCGTTCATGGAAAACGCACACATTTGAGGTTTTGTAAATTAGGGTTAGAGTCTGCGTTGGGGTTAGGGTTTATTATTAATGAACTGTAACATGTACGGTTTATCATACATTTTTGATAGACATGTCACTTTGTCATTTTGATTATATAACATAATTTGGAAAACGTGAAATATGTACATTTCCGTGCAGCATAATTTCCAAAAACGTAAAATGTGTCAATTTTCACAGACGTACGTTAAACAAAAACATAAAATAGCGACGTAAATGGAGTACGTATTTTTTCTGGACATTGGACTGGTTTTAAGTCCTTAAATCATCGCCAGACTTGATCGGAGCATTTCTGCCGTCTAAACCATGGATGTATTAAATGAAGTGGATAAGGTACGCCCCCTCTGTCTGTGGTCCCAGATTGATTAGTGGACGTGCAAGGTATTGCAGCCTCTTGGAACCAGCCTTTTTCTAAAATTGCACATTATAATCAAATCAAATCAAATCAAATCAAATCAATTTATTTTTATAATGCCCAAAATCACAACAACAGTTTCCTCGATGAGCCACACAGACAGGACTTAATTATTATCGATATTTAAATAAAATAGAAGGAAATGTTCTTTTCTACCGTTTCTAAAATCACCGAAATTACAGTTTTTATATGAAGTGACGTCACCGCAAACATGTGCGAGTCACGTGAACGAGCCCATCAGACGATACAAACAGAAGCATGTGAACAATTCTAGACTAGCGATACCTGTAAGTTGTATTTTATTTCATTTCAGACGCTTGTGATCTAACATGAAGAATACAATTACAATCACACAAGCTAACGTTAACACAAAAACTTCCAAGCTGTGTGGTCGTTCACGTCGCTCAAAGCATCATGGGGGATTGTCGTCACATGGTGCCCTAAAGCAAAGATGGCAGCCTCCGTATCAGGAAGTAAATGCGGAACTAACAAATTTTTTTGGGGTCATGCGCCAATGAGCACACTCCATAGGGATAAATAGGGCGCCATTTTGGATTCATCTTCCAGGTTTTATTATAGTTCTATGGTCTAAACACACTCACTGCTACTGCTAGCCTGATCATAGCGTGTCACACAGTCCCTTAAAGTGATAACATAACCAAATGATGTAAATGCTAGACGTCAGCAGAGAAACATGTTCATTTGATGCATAATAGACTTTCATGTTTCTTTCAAAACATGACATGGCATATTTAAGGTACTCAAGAGCATGTTGAAAGGCTTTTTTCCTTTAAATTAAGTCATATTCTGAAGACACATCAAACATATCATAGAGCGTCCAAAATGTTGTGTTTGTTGCAAAATGAGGATCTGGAAGCCCAAAGTGAGGAGCTCATTCTGACTCTGAGAATCCCACCCGAAATTGTAAACTAAACCACATTAAGACCATGCATGTGTAAATGAACTCTAAATATGACATTGTTCATACATGAGGATACAGCAATTATGGTTATATCTCAAAAATCCAAAATGCGAACATAAAAGCAACCATTTCTAAAATTGCTGCACTCGCATTCCATTTATTTTATCCACAAGAGCATTCTTCCGCTCCTCATATGTTCGTGTAATGAGGGAAAAGTGGAGGCCAGATGCGCTTGAACTTTTGCCCGCGGTAGATGTTCTTATCTCATTTACCGCATGGAACATTTTGATTGCAACACTGTTTATGCGACTCTCTTGGTCCCATGTATGTTATTATACACATGTCCATTAGGCAGGGCAGGGAGGACAGGTTGGATAGTTAAATGTAACAAGCTGCTGTCAGTGGAGCTCTGAAGCCTGTAGAAAACACACATACAGTATATATATGTACATGTAATTGGAGGTGGTGCTTCAACGAGGGCAGGAAAGGTACTGTAACGGTATTTCCAATTGCAACGTTACGTCCAAGGTTTACATAGCCATTTTTTGCAGTAAATTCAAGATTATAAGTCTTGTGTGGAGGTAAAACATGAAGGAACATAATAGGGATGTAGCGATACTGGCGATATCGTGGTAAAAATTGTCTCAATTTCGTCGTCGTCGTCATGTTACGATATGAAAACAGTATGTCTGCATGAAAAAAACAATGGTACAGCCCGCCCTGGCAGATCAAAGCATTACTGTCTACATCCTTGATTTTCACTAGTTTTGTTAGGTGTGCCTTGAAAAAATATCCAATGTGAATCAATATATTAATAAATGCGAATGTAATTGACTAATTTGACATTTCGGAGTGCCTTGAGCAACTTCTGCATCAAACAAGAATAGCGCAAAACCATCACTATTGTCAAATTTAAAGAACTAGACGAGGGCACATTTTTTGCTTCATTATGTACCGTACTTTTTTTACTAAATGGTCTGATTTGTGTGTTTTAATAGTAGTCGGTGTTCCGTGGGATCTTTCAAACCCAGAAAGTGTGTCGCGACTCAGAAAAGGTTGAAAAACACTGGTCTACATATCCCACGCCATCAAACCAATCGAAGGGCACGCTGCACGCCATCCACACACTACACACAGAGTAAGTGTAGATGGCGGGAGAATGCTCAGAACAAGTTTAGCGATGATTTAAGGACTAAAAACAGCAGAAGGTTCTCGGATAAGTGACGTAGATGATCCGAAAATACGTCCCGGATAGAAGGAGTAGACATGATGTGTGTTTGACACTCGGTAGGGGGAGGATTTTCTGATAAACGTTCCTCAAAACAGTGTGAATGCAATAGAATGCTACTTCAGATGTGTTTATGATGACGGAACATTGTTAGAACTTGGTTTAAAGCTCAAAAAAGTCACTGCAGCAGGATATGTGTCCTTTAAGTCAGATGTGTGGAAGCATTTTGTTTTCGCGGTTTCAACAAACGCTAAAGGGCCGAAGGTGACACACAGACGATCGACGGCATGCAAGCGTTGCCAAATTACAGTGCAGAGCGTCATGGGAAACACACGCAACACAACAAAGTCGTTTCACAACCCACCACCCAGAAAAGTTTCATAAATTTGTTGTAAAAGAAAAAACTACCACAAGGTCAAAAACAACTATTCAGCGCAGGAGCTCGAGACAGAACAAGGTGCATCAGAGAATACATAGCAGACATTATTGTTGCTCCTGACATAACTTGAAAACTGCACTTTAGAGTTGCCATGTGAGATCATTTCTATTGCCGAGGTTCTAAAATACAACAATAAAGGCCTAATTATTAATGGCAAGAGCATTACATTGTCAGCCTTGTTATTATGAATATGGATACATCATTTTGAGCTCTTCTACAATATCTCCTCCATGATATCGCAAAACATATCGTATCGTATCGTGAGGTTTATATTGTGAAAATATCGTATTGTGACATTTATATCCCCTAGAAGATAATATAACTAACTAACCCTATATTTGAAGGTCAATTCACCCCATTCTCGATTTTGACAGGGTAATTTTCTTTTTTCTTTTTCAATTTTAAGGAGTATAAAACAGAACAGAAAAGCGAAACAGAACACGACCGAAGAGAAAATAGAAAAAAACACAATAAAAATGGGGGGCAATAAAAGTTAAGCACAGAACATTAAAGGTTGAATGGAGGATTTCTTGCCGATTTGAAAATCTGCGACTGTTAGTCCTTTTTTTGAAAAAGCGCATGCGCAGGTTCCCCCTCCCTCCCGCCCCGTTTCTCCTGACTGAACGCCTAGCAAACCTCGTGAACTTTTGTTCATTTGTTCATTTGCATTTGTTTACAAGACGATTGGTGTCGCTTTCTCACGACAACCTCCGCGAAGAAGATTTAATAATACACTCCACATACAATAAGCTAAAAAAAGAGTCAGATAAACAGTTACCTGTCCAGCAGAAAGTTTGCAGCGGAGGCATCAGCCTGTTTTGCGCTTTCAATGCTCGCCAGCGGCAGAAACGATTCCCCAGAATAACACGCCGCTTTTGTTTCTTTCCTCTGCAGACTTTCGTCTCTTCTGTGAAAGCTCGAAAACAGTCTTTCTCTTTTCGTCCCTCAGCCATTTCGGTATTTCCGGCTGATGAAAGTTTAGACTTACAATGACGGAACTTCGCGCTAACCTGCTACATAAACACACTAGCATATCAACCACGCATGCGCCAGGGGAGCAGTGTTTCCCCTGGACGAGCCTGCCGGCGTGCACTAGCACGCACAGAATGATTGACACCTGAGCGGACCAGTTATTTGTGCTACCCACGAGGAAATGAGATTCTGATTTGTTGCCCGAAATCCTCCATTCCACCTTTAAGGCACATATAGTCCATATATAGTCCCAACTTTGTCCATTTTCAAATTAAGGTGAAATGGTCAGTTTGCTCTCTCAACATATCAGATTTAATTTGGAAACAACAAACTTGTCCAATCTGCTCCTAAAGATGTTTTATTATTTGATTTAATCCACTTAATCCATAGATTTATCTGTAAATTTTACAAAACAAAAAAAAGCATACAGTGGAAACCAGGCTCAGCAGCAGAAACATTTTCACTGTGCTTCCTTGTTGCCTTTTTGTCAGTCAAAGGTCTCGGTGCAACTTTGCAGGAGAATTAGTCAGGTAGAGTCAGCAGTTTGAGGAGAGTAACAGTCATCAGGACAAAATTGGCTGATGGCGTAACACTTTTAATCTTACTTTAGGAATAAAGGTGTTCAGGTAACTACTGTTTGTCTTATTTATTGGCATTGTTTTAAAGCAGGGCTATATATTTTATTTATCTTTTGTTACTGGTTTAGACCTGGTTTAGTCCTGGTTTAGTCCTGGTTTAGACCTGGTTTAGTCCTGGTTTAGTCTTGGTTTAGACCTGGTTTAATCATAGTTTAGACCTGGTTTAGTCTTGTTTAGACCTGGTTTAGTCCTGGTTTAGTCTTTGTTTAGAGATGGTTTAGTCATGGTTTAGGCTTAGTTTAGTCCAGATTTGTTCCTCGTTTAGACCTGATTTTGACCTAATTTAGTCTTGGTTTAATCTTAGTATTAATTTTGGTTTAGTCCTGATTTAATCTTGATTTAGTCCTAGTTTAGACCTGGTTTAGTCCTCGTTTAGACCTGGTTTAGTCATGGTTTAGACCTGATTCAGTCCTGATTTAATCTTGATTTAGTCCTCGTTTATACCTGTTGTAGAACTGGTTTAGACCTGGTTTAGTCCTTGTATAGTGCTCGTTTAGACCTGGTTTAGACCTGGTTTAGTCTTCGTTCAGACCTGGTTTAGTCCTGGTTTAGTCCTCATTTAGTCCTCATTTAGACCTGGTTTAGTCCTTGTTTAGTCCTCGTTTAGACTTGGTTTCGTCCTCGCTTAGACCTGGTTTAGTCCTCGTTTAGACTTGGTTTAGTCCTCATTTAGTCCTTGTTTAGACCTGGTTTAGACTAATCGGACAAAACCAAAATCATCTGAAAAGTCTGCCCCTGGCTAAAACTAAATTGAACAGGCCTGTTTTAAAGTCACAGTTAATCCCGTGTACACTTTTGGTTCCTCTGCCCCTCTCTCAACACCACGCGCTGCATTTTGTGCTCTTCTGTCCCGCCTTTACCCGACGCCGCCGTAATCCAGTCCCGGCTCTTGTCGTGGTGCGCTCGCTTTCTGTCTGCTCTCATTTCCTGCCTCCTTCACTTTCATGTTTTATGGTGTGCCCTCTCTGCCTGCTCCGCGCTGCCTCGTCTGTCTCCTTGATTACTCTGCGCTCTCATCCTCACTCCCATCTGCCAGCTCGAATTAGACCACTATCTCGTCTGAAGGCGGCGGAGGCAAGGCGTGACACATGGCACCGGGTACGCTGAAGGCGGCGAGCTGTTTCATCACATAAAGGTGCGTGTTTTTTAAGGAAACGTATGTAGAGAGAAGCGCGCTGTACTTTTTCTGCAAGAGCGCTCTGATGTGGGAGCAAGCTTAGAAACAAAGTTGCGCCTTGAGATGTGCGGGAGAGCTTAACCCAGGGCGCACCACATATCAAAAAGTACGAAAGTTAAAAGAGCAAATGTACAAAACAGCCGCGCTTGCATCTATTACTTCTTTCCTTTGGTTATCATTCACTCAAAATTAACTGCTTCCCCACTGGCTTAAATGTCTAAGATGTTAGAAGATTAAAGAGCATCTTAAACAAACTGCTGTGATGGTTAAATGAGGGGAAACTCAAGTCAGCCTTCTGGGGGTCTTTCTGTGTGGAGTTTGCATGTTCTTCCTGTGTCTAGTGGGTTTATTTTGGGAACTCAAGTTAATCCCATGCATAATATAGGTTCCTCCAGCTACGTAATGAGGCAAATAATGTCTGTGGCACTGTCTAGTTCTTTAAATTTGGTAATAGTGATGGTTTTGAGTTCTTTTTTGGTGAAAATGTTGCTCAGGACACTCCAAAAAGGTAAATTAGTTCATTAAATCCGCATTTATGAATCTGTTGACTCAAATTGGATGTTTTCTCAAGGCACACCTGGCAAACCCTCAGGGCACACTAGTGTTCCCCAGCACACTGGTTGAAAATCAAGGCCCTAGTGTGATATCATCATGTTTTGGAACAGATAACAGATTTTCCAACAAGAGTGACATGAGCCAAATTTTGACTGGCCCCAGTCCCCCAGACCAGTTCCTCTATAGGACACTTTAGCATGGTACTTTTAACACATATTCTGACTTTTTTGGGCTTTTAATCATGTTCTAACAATGTTGTGTCATCAAAAACATACCTGGAGTAGCATTAAGTTGCATTTACGCTGTTTTGAGAAATGTTTAAAAAACATTTAAAAATCCTCTCCATCCAAGCATTAAATACACTTCCTGCTGACCTCCGTCGATACGGGATGTATTTTCGGCTCATCTACGTCACTAATCAGAGAATCTTCCACTGTTCTTAAATCATCGCTTAACTTGTTCTGCGCATTTCTGTCGTTTAAACACAATAACAGCAAATCCGCATCAGAACTTATTTTATTTCACTAGATTGTATATAGTGCTAGCATCATCTGCTGGTTGGATGCGCTCAGTAAGTATCATTTCATACTGACTGATAAAGACGTTTTATTTTGTTTTAAAACATGAGATGGCAAATTTAAGGCACACAAGAGCATGTTTAAAGGGTAATAACAACATGAAAAATTAAGAATGTTTTTCCTTTAATGGCGGAATGCATTTTCATGCTCCAGGGTCTGTTACGTTTGCAGCTGATGTCACCTAACCAGCATCTCAATAAAAACAAAACACAATTTAACAAAATCTTCACTGTACCTGAATAACAGACTATAAGACGTTTAGTGAATTCAAGTCTGTGACACTCTCAGGCTTCATCTCACTTCAGTTCTCTTTGTGCTAGAGCTGAAAATCTTTGATGGAACCCAAGTGGCCCGACAGGACCCGATGGAGTTATTGGTCATAATTTCTATCATTTTACACAGGCTCTGGTTGCGCATGTCTGAGCTGTAATCAGGCCTAAGTTTTAAGGCCAGATTACAGCTCTACTTTGCGCCTCTCCGTAGTATTATACAGGCCGTCGACGGAACTTTACGGGCCCAGGACAAGAAGCCTCACATGGGCCCCCCTCTAATACAAATGAGTAGAGTCCAATTCTGGGCCTGTAACACCCTGAGGCCCAGGACAACAGACCCCTTTATCCCCCCCGGTCTACTCCCCTGGCATTCTAAGATGTGTTTATGTGATGCATTGGGTAGGGTTGATGTTTGACGCACAGGAAATATAACATTCTCTTTCTCGACATCCGTTTGCAAGCTTTGTTTTGCGAAGTCTGTCAGTCCAACAAATAAAGTTGTCACCAGTTTTCCCACGATACAGTCAGTGTTTCTGTTTATATCTGATTTTTGCCCTCTTGTTTTCGCTCGAGTCTGTGTTCAAACGCAGCGTACACAAAACATCCAACAAAAACCGAACTTGCAAGTAGGATTTAGCCTGCCCCGTATCCATAGAGCTCAGGTTGACTTCAGATTTTGGCCACGCTCTGCCTCCAGAAGGGGAAATTAGATATGAGCGAATGGATCTTCCTTTTAACAAAAGTCTATCATCTTCCCCACCTCATAACTTTTTTATACAATGTTTTATTTAGTGTGAGCTGCTGCTGCTAACAGGAAAAAAAAAACATCTTTGTAATGGAGTCTGAGGCATTCAATTCAAAAACCAACCATTTTGTAAAACTTGATCTCTTTTGTTGAGCGAAATTTTCTTTTGAATTTGTAAGATAAAGTTTAGGTCCTACTCTAGCGCTACTGAAACCATTCGTGGGGATTTTACGGGGAGTGTACAGCTCTGTCCAGTTTGATATTCTTTTCAGCGCTGTACTCGATTATGAGTCTAACGATTGTTCTTTCGATGAACTGATTAGTTGTTTGGATTGCAAAAGGCCTGTAAATATGAGATTTTTACTTATTTATACCCAGATGAAGCTGAAGTCGTGTCACTTAAGGCCGTCCTGATTACACTGATTACACACACAAAAAAAAACATTTACACAACACAACATTTACAAATTTTCTTGCAATTAGGCTTAAGTCATAAAACCGATATCAAACCAACAACCGCTGATATTTTTTGATCTTCCTTTTTTTGACAGACTAATGAGTAAAAATGGAAAATTGTCTGTATGTTTACATAATAATGCAACAAATAATTTCATATTCCACATAAATACATTCTGTTATTATTTTTATTTGTCAATATTTATTTCATTTGTGAACATTACACTGACTTACTTATATTGGTATCAGCAAATATCGACAAGGCAAACGTTAGATATTGGTATCGACTGGGGCTGGGCGATACGATGATAAAACTAGAATCGTGTATCTGTGCTAATCTGCTATTTTTCTCACTTTCTCCTTGTAAATTTTAACTCTTTAATGCCGCTGTCTGTTCAAACACACTTTTTCTCCTGTTGTTAAGCCTCTGAAGCCTCTGAGCAGATGACTTTATTTTCCTCTTAAAGGCCAGGGGTGAACAATTAAACCAAATCAACACAAAATCGCAATGTAATTAGCAAATCACAAAGGCTGCAATTTTTGAAGTGCAGTAACATTGTTAGAACATGGTTAAAAGTTAAAAAAGTCACTGTAGCAGAACATGTGTCCTTTAAACAAATAAAATAAGCTAGGTCCATGAAGAAAATGCATCTTAACTATTCATAGTTGTTGAAATTAAGATTGATAACCTGAATTCAAGTCATTTAAACATATTAGTTGTGACTCTTTTTGTTTTGCTTGGTTTGTTTTCCAAATTCGTGCCACTAAAAGTAAATGGCACGATCAGCCAATACAATCAATCAAATCAAATAAATAAATAAATCCACGAACCTGGGAAAAAATATCTGCGTTTTGACGGTTATGAGTCCATTTCTACCATGGAATCCTGACCCGTCTCCCGCTCCAGTGTTAAACCAACGCAGCCCCTCGAAACGTATAAATTATTGTTCCACTCGAATACAATTCACTCTGAAAAAACACCAAACAAATGGAAATCTTTACCCTTCCTAGCGCGCAGCTCCTCTCCACATCAAACAGACCATTAGTTACATCTTTGTCAGTCAGTATCTCTCCCATCATGCATATTTCACACGCGATACATCCCCCTCTTACGGCTGAAACTCGATTGTGCTGCTTTGTCACATTCGTAATGACATTAAAACCGCACGTAATCGAATGTAGATGGAGTTAATTTGCGTGTTACCGACTGAAGCACTTCATCAGAGGAGCCGTCGGACAGTGGAGCGTGAGTGATGCTTGTCTGGTAATGGCCCGTTTCACAGCTCACTGGTATAATGCGCTCGCTGCAGTGGAGATAGATCATTTATCGGCTAACACAGCTGCTAACGCCATTGTCGGGTTAGCGTGCTCGGGCGCTGTCACGCCACCAGGCAGACGCTACATTTGTTTCCGTGCAGGATGGGCTAAAACAGAAATGCGCGACGTTGGAGTCTACACGACGTAGTGGACATAATGATATTTAAAGGACGCATGTTCTGCTGCAGTGACTTTTTTGAGCTTTTAACCATGTTCTAACAATGTTCCGTCATGAAAAACATACCTGGAGTTGCGTTCAGTTGCATTCACGCTGTTTTGAGAATCAGAATCAGAATCAGAATCAGAAATTGTTTATTGCCATTGTCAGTGAAATTCACAAACGTAGGAACTTGCTTCGGCGTAGGTGCAACATAAAGCAAAGGATAAAATATAAAAAATATATAAAAAGGCATGCATAAAATTAAGAATAAAATAGACTAAGATAGACTAACACTATATACAGAATGTACAGTTGGCAGATAGTGCAATGTGCAAATGAGTAGTGCAAATAGATTGTTCTTAAATAGTATTATTGTTGAAGTGACAGGTGTTACAAAGTGTTCATGAGTCCAACGGCAGAGGGAAAGAAACTGTTCTTGTGGCGGGAGGTTCTGGTCCGGATGGACCGTAGCCTCCTGCCCGAGGGGAGTGTCTCAAATAGTCCGTGTCCAGGGTGAGAAGGGTCAGCTGTGATCCGACCTGCTCGTCCCCGAGTCCTGGAGACGTACAGGTCCTGGACAGATGGAAGGCTGCAGCCGATCACCTTCTCAGCAGAGCGCACAATGCGCTGTAGTCTCTGTTTGTCCCTGGCTGTGGCTCCAGCGTACCACACGGTGATGGAGGAGGTGAGGATGGACTCGATGATGGCCGTGTAGAACTGCACCATCATCTGCGCCGGCAGCTTGGCTTTCCTCAGCTGCCGCAGGAAGTACATCCTCTGCTGGGCCTTCTTGATGATGGAGCTGATGGTCGGCTCCCACTTGAGGTCCTGAGTGATGGTGGTGCCAAGGAAGCGGAAAGAGTCTACGGTGGTGATGGGAGAGTCTGTCAGGGCGAGGGGGGGCAGGGGGGCTGAGACTTTCCTGAAGTCCACGATCATCTCCACTGTCTTCTGGGCGTTGAGCTGTTTAATAGAAAATCCAACCCCCTCTGAACGTCAAACACACTTCCTGCTGAACTCTGTCGATCGGGGGCGTATTTTCGGATCATATATGTCACTTATCCGAGAATCTTCCGCTGTTTTTAGTCCTTAAATCATCGCTAAACTTGCTCTGAGCATTTCTGCTTCTCTAAACACGAAAATTTCAGATTTTATTCTGCACTTATCCGAGAATCTTCTGCTGTTTTGACCTTGAATCCTTGAGTCATCGCCAGACTCATTCTGAGCATTTCTGTCGTCTAAACATGATAACTGCTACTGCTAACCGCATCATAACATGCTAACATAACTGAAGCCTTTTTGGACAGTTTAAACAGTTAATCAACAAAATAAAAGGTGTCAGTCAACAAAATAAAGTTGTTACCAGGTATTATTATTTGTCAAATCATAACTATTGTGTTAGAGCTGTTGCTTTTCAATAAGGAGATCGTAGGTTTGAATCCCGGACCAGACCGACATCGCACGCTCTCCCTGGATGGAGTCTGATAGTCCTCCTCATGTTACTGTGGGTTCTCTCCGGGTTCTCACTCAACTAGAAATACTGTGGCTGCCAAATAGCACATCACTAACATGTGTTTTGGGACACCAACAATGGAAACGAGATGGATACTTGTAGAATAGGGCTGTAGTCGACCAAAGACCTGCTCTATCGACCGATTAATCGACTAAAAGGAGGTGTGGCAAAACTATATAAAAACTGTCAAATATTTCCATTGCACTCAAAAGAACACAACTGCACAGGAGTTCAAGCAAAAACAACTATTTATAGAGAAAAGTACCAGGAGACAGTGTATTCATACTACTACTTCTACTTCATATCTTGTTTTTGCCACATAAATAATTTTATAATAATTTGATATAAATCGTCCGTGGGTTCTCTCCGGGTTCTCCGGCTTCCTCCCACCGTCCAAAGACATGACTGTGCAGGTTAATTGACAACTCTAAATTGTCCCTAGTGTATGAATGTGAGAGTGAATGGTTGTTTGTCCTTGTCTCTGTCTATCTGTGTCAGTCCTGCGACGAGTTGGCCACTGTCCAGGGTGTACCCCGCCTAAGGCCCAAAGTCACTGGGATAGGCTCCAGTCAACCGCGACCCCGGAAACGGGAATAAGCGGTAGAAAATGAATGAATGAATGGATGATAAAGAATGGACTGAAATAACAGTCGACAAATTAGAAAAAAATACTTTAACAATAAATTTTAAAATGGACAAATTTTGTAGAAATTAGAAGAAATCAAACAAGTGTATTGGGGATGCCAAAGGGAAATCCATTATTTCCCACTTGAACGTTACAAATTCCGACTTCAGGGCATTCTGGCTGAACTCGTACATAAACAATGCGGCTAATGCTAAACTGTAGGCTGAAGAAATGTAAACATTAAACATCCGTGTCAAACCTGTTAAACAACAGATTACTGTCAGATTTAAAGGTGCTGTACCAGATTTTTACTGTTTTGAAACGTGAAAAACAGAATTAGTTTATGTACCCATATTTTTTGCTTATAATAAAGTAAAATCTGTTTTGCTCCTGCACAGATATATTGTAAAAGCATCTAATCGGGTGTAAATGAGACAACAACTTTTACTCCGCATCTAGTTATGGAGCATTTATTCTACAAGAAGCAGGAAGTGCGTCATTTGCATGCTAATGTTTGTTAGCTTTGCCACGGTGGTTCGTAATGCTGCTGGGCTCAGAGACTTGTGAAAAGTACTTCTAAACTCATGGAGGTGAATATTTAGGATGCTGGAAATGCATTAGGAAAGTGAGTGAAACATGTGATTGATGTAAAGACTTTAACATGAACTAGTGCTGTTTTTCATGGCACAATGAACAGTATAAAGCAGGTACAGCGCTTTAAACCTGTAACAAATGTATTGATTGTTTGTGTTGTGGTTAACCTCTCAGATCCACTTTTTGTGGTGATTCTTGTGATAACATTAGTTACTTTTATCTCACCTGTGAAGTAGGAGTCCCTCGAACTGCTCCCAGTGCAGTCTGAAGTGTTATCAGTTACCTTGAACGTACCAATATGTCCACCCTTTTTTAGACCTCTCTTATACTATTTGTTTTTATTCCATTGCTGTGATTGCTGGTGGTCTCAAAGGTCGTTCCAGAGTGTCGGTTCGTACAAAAGTTAGTGAAGCATGTCGTTTGGTGGCGCTAATTATGCATTGGTTTCTATGGCAGAACGCTCCTCACCTGTCAGGGCAATGTTCCAACAGAATCCACTATAGGCACAGAGTGAGAGCGCCGTATCAAGGATTAATGAGGACCAGAGCAGAGATGCATGATGGGAAAATAGAGGAGACAGAGGGAGTGCATTTATGAATGACTTGAAATAGTTTTTTTATTGTTATTATTTTTTACTTTTGTGTAAGTCAGAATTTAAAGAAAAAATATTATGCGTTTTTGTATTGTTTTTAGCCTTTAAACATGCTCTTGAGTACCTTGAGTACAAAATCAAAAAAGGTTTAGTATTAAATAATTCATGTTTTCCTCAGGAGTCTGCAAAAGACAATTACTCAGTGTTCAGCCAGTAGATGGCACCAAGCACTTAGCTATATTATTTTTTATAAGCGAATGTGCTTAAGACATTAATCAAGATAGCAGCAGCAGTTATCGTGTTTAGAGGCAGAAATGCACAGAACGAGTCTGACGATGATTTAAGGTCCAAAAACAGAAGATTCTCGGATAAGTTATGTAGATGATATGAAAATATGTAAGAAAATAAAGGAAGTTCAACAGGAGGTGTGTTTGACGCTCAGAGGGGGTAGGATTTTCTTGTGAACATTCCTCAGAACAGCGTGAATCCAACTGAATGCTACTTCAGGTATGTTTTTGATGATGGAACATTGTTAGAACATGGTTACAAGCTCACTGTGGCAGAACATGTGTCCTTTAAGCCTCAAAGGCAGGTCGTTGCAGAATAATTGTCTAATTTCATACATCAGTTGGTTTAGTCTGTGTGATAAAACCTAGGCATGTTTTGATTTAGTTGAATAAAAATTCCTCATTTTTTAAACTTTCACTGAGAAACCTTTCAGTCCTTTGACTGACAGCGCCAGTAATATTACCCAATCCCACAGACACACTCTTATTTGTAATGTACTGCCATTTTGAGTCTGATCCTAATTTGTCTGACACACAGCAAAAAATACATTTCTAGATGAGTTAAAAATTCTTGATTTCACTATTTTAAGGTTATGGGTTAGGGTTCTTTGGTTAATGGACATAGATTGCTTAACTTGTTTCAAAATGATTCAGTACATTACTTCTTACTTCAAGCCCAATTATTTGCCAATGGGTTAAGAAAATGTTCTTTATCTTTATCCCATTGGATTTTTCTTCTTTTTTTTTTTTCTTTCTTTCTTATAATCAGTCAGAAAGGCATTGAAACCAGTCAAATATTCTTTGTCAAATAAGCAATTAAATCTCATCTGGTCAAAACTACTCAAATTCAGATAAAAATTCTGAATCCAAGACGTTTTAAGTAGGGCTAGATATACATTTTTGCTGCACCAGTTTGATAGGAAGATCCTACAGTTGCCTTGGCACTACAGACATCATTGCATTGTCACACTCCAAATGAAAGTGGTTTCTTTTCTTAGCTGAGCTTGCACTTCCTCCTCCCCACAGTCTGTAGTTAACAGGACTGTTTCAGAGGTGATAATGTGAGCCTTACATGTCTGGTTATATCAGTGGGATTACAGGTTATAAGAGGTGTCATCAGGTTACAAAAAGTCATTTCCAGTTAAGGTACATTTCCTTAAGGATGTATTAAAGATGTATTACCTAGATTTACGTTCACAGACTTGTGAAGTAAAATGATTTAAGATGGAATAAGATTTATATTTTTAATTCAACTGCAAAGAGTTTATACATTTAGACTTCCACAAACATCACGACTGTGTGGCACCATTTGGATCTTAAAGGGGATGTATGACAAAGAAGACATGACTGCAATATTTAGATTTCTTTAGGAGCCTTTTATTTTAAAACAATAATTATGTAAACATGTTGCCATTGTCTGAATTGTGTGCTGTGGTTTCGAATCAGGATGACTGATTGTAGTAAAAAAAAAAAGCTATTTGATGTGATGTGAAAAGCTCCACTCAGTGTGCCGTGGCTAGAGTAGCAGGGCTTGGTCCTTGTAGTTGTCGCGCCTTAAACTGAGCTTTTAGTCATGTTATAATTGGAGCTTTCACTTAAATGTAATCAGATTAATCACACTTGAAATGTGATTGATGATTCTGAAGTGTCATTATTTACATTTCACAGGTCTAAATAAATAATTTAAAAGCCCGATAAACTACAATTTAACTATAGACATTATTTCACATGTAATCTGTGTAGCCACATATTTCAGGTAACTGTAGTCTACATCAGTGGTACTCAAACTAGGGGGGTCGCGAAATGATTTCCAGGGGTCCCCAGATGATGGGGAGAAATTGATACATTAGTGTTAAACAAGGCTTAACACCCTTCAAATGCAGTGTTAAACGTAGATTCCTATTTGTTGGCCAATGAAAGTTGTTTTTCTAGGTCTATATTCTCAAAATAAAATCAAACATTACATATAAAGCTAATTTATCACTTTGCATGTCACCTATTTTTTGTGTTTGGGGGTCACGAATGTGAATTATTTTTATTTTTGGGGTCATGACTGAAAAAGTTTGAGAACCACTGGTCTACATGACCAATTCAATTAAATTTATTTATGTAGTGCCCAAAATCACAACAACAGTTGCCTCATTGGGCCACAGGTAGAAAGCAGTTCAGTTAAACAATGTTCAATAGAATTTAGCAGTGGATAAATGTCCTGGAGCATCCCCTGTCCTCAAGGAAAAAATACAAAAAAGCCTGTGGGAAAAAGTAGAAACCTCAGGGAGAACCACAGTGAAGGAGACCAAATAACAGGTTTAGGTTTAAGGGTCCTTTATACACTCGTAGAATTATAGTTACACAGGTAATTGAGATTTATGGTTGAAAAGATGAAGCTGCTGATGTTGTCCTGGTTCTTTGTGGTGGTTTGGTGAAATATCTGACTCATTTCACAAGTACTGGCGCTCACACGCAAATTTTATTTTCGTCACCGAGCGCGTGCCGCTAACCTCAGGATATTGTGGCATTTTTTTCTCATAAATATCAGCCGCTGCAGTTATCCTGTACCTTTCTCCTTCGCTCCGGCGATATCTAAAAGAGCGCGTTACGTCAACTATAGCGCCAGATCCGTCCATTTTCAAAGATTAATCCTTAATTAACATGTTATAATGTGTTTCTCTCATCAAAAATCATAACCAAAGTCTTCTTTAGCTTCATGTATGCTTTGGGAGAGGAGACAGTTGTGTTGGAGCAGACTATGGAGGCATTGTTACCGTCCACCAGAGTCCTCTCCAACACAAATCTCCAGGTGAAACCTCCTCAATCAACTCTACAAACCTAAAGGCTAAGATTTGGAAAAGTATATAAGAAACTTTGCAAGAAACACAAGCCGATGCGGGAGAAACTGGAGCAGAAAAATGAAGAATTCTCATGGCTTGAGGCAGAACTGTTTCAGACCACAAAGAACATGTAGGATGAAAAATATAAGGGCAGGAAAGCTCTGACCGAGGTTTAGATGATGCAGGAGGAGCTGAGGGAAGAGAGGAACAAGTCCAAAAGGTCCTGTTTATGGAGACTTACAAAACATCTGAAGAGGAGGATAAGATGGAGGCGAGAGAGAGAAGCAGTGAGCTGGAGGAGACCCTCAGAGAAAAAGAGAAGGTCATACACCACCTAGAGGACATTGCAAAATACCAGACCAAGAAAAGGTCACAGAGGGGGATTTGGTTAGTTTGAATGTAGAGCAGAACATGATGCAGCTGAGGAACCAAGCTGAACTAAAACATAAGGAGAACAGACAACTGGAGACCAAATATTCCACAGCCATGAAAGAGCTGAATAAGCACAACCAGAAACATCTAAAGGAGGTCCACACCGTGAAGGAAGCCTGCAAACAGATGAAAGAAGAGACACCAAGAAACCAACAACTGCAGGTGACTCTAAACGATGGATTCGTCAGCGACCTGGAGGAAGAACTTTCAGGAGGAAGAGGATTTTGGACAAAAAACTTTCCAAGAATGAACTAAAAAGGAAGAATATGGTCAACACAAAGCAGAGTGATTTAAATGAGACCACGGAGGAGCTGGAGGAGCAGAGCCTCAAACTGCAGGAGAAAGATCTGCTCATCAGCAACTTGGAGGGCGAGATTTGAGGACGCACGGGGCTCGAAGCGGATGAAAAGATCGGCGAAGTAGACGTAGCTTGGTGCTAGACCTAAACGAGCTTTAAAAGTGATCGGCAAAATCTTAAAATCAATTCGGAAACGGGAGCCGGAAACCAGTGAGAAATCAAAAAAATTTCTGCTGCGTTCTGAAGCAATTGGTGGCGGCTCAATGGTTCCTTACAAGACTTTGACTTCACTGAAATATGGTCAATGGTTGGTACCAGCTGTCACTCTCTGGATTATTCATAATTTGCGTTTTTTTTGCGTTCTACTGCTAACAGCTATCGGGAAAATACATGAGACTGCCGCCATAGTCCTTCATATCATACCGGAATAGCTGCGTTGCTAAGTTGTTGATAGATTGATGTGTATCTGACCACCGATACAGAGATTTTTTCCAGCGATCATTCCTACACTCTGACTCTACAATATCATTTCAAGCAAAGAATATTCTAGCCGTATGGATCAGAGTGTGCGGTTATCATAGCATCTCTGATCTGGCCTACTTCACATGAGCGCTAACGAGAGGCAGCGCTAAATGGTTAACCAGCCTTAAGAGACGAAAGGCCGTGACTAATGCGTCCCCAGGCAGCTACAGACTCCGCCATCGCCACGGAAACAAGGACCCCGCCACGGAAACACAGGCGAAAAGGCCGGCCCCCACGAGCCAGTTTCAGGCTTCATGAATACAACTTATTTATTTTCATTTGGATATATTTTGTTTCAAGCCAGAACAAACAGTCACGCCTCAACTGTAAATTTCAAAAACAAATCTAGGCTGATCATTTTTGTTATGGGTCGGGCCTGGTTTACATTTGGATAATGTCACAACTTTCTTTAACGTTTAAGATCAAAAGGTTCAGAATGTTTAGAATATTTGTCTCACCACATTAAAGTGCATATGACAGGTTTGAATGATTTTCTCATTTTGATTTTATTTGGTGTATTAATACCTATTGCAATATAAGAAATCTAGTTTTACACCAATCAAGACGTAATTTGTGGACAAACGTTGACAAATCTGTTCAGGAAGTTAAAAACTGATGACATCACACTGGGGAGACTCATTCCATCTGAAGGTTATGTATAATTTACCTAAAATAAACAACTTTTTTATCCTTTAAACAACAAAATAAAGGTGTTCGCATATATTTTGTTTTGTCAGACTGAAAAATCTGTGACATTAGCCAAGTTTTAGCCCAGTATACTGTAATTTCCTCGTGTGATGTCACAATTTACAACCAGGAAGTGGAAACTAAAAAATGGATAAATCGGGATGAAATGAAAAAAATTATGCGCAAAACTTAAAATATATGCATCTTACTTGTATTTTAGTTAGATAGTTCAACCTATCATGGGCACTTTAAAACAGCACAGGACAACAGAAATAGAAACCGTAGCAGCCATATATTTAAAAAGTACATAATTAAACAGTAAGTAAACATTTCTGTGGTTCAAGTGTTCTAACTCCTGCCACGTTCTGAAAGCCCACAGCGCAGGGATCAAAGAGCTTTTTAAAAATAGACTCTTTTGCCAATGGAACTCTATAGCGTCTCCCAGAGTGTCCTCTCTCTGTACAACTGGCTCAGGGGTTTGTGAGGTCTCTCCACAATATTGGTGCCTGGAGAGACAAAATTACAGAG
This sequence comes from Rhinogobius similis, assembly GCA_019453435.1. Classification (NCBI taxonomy): domain Eukaryota; kingdom Metazoa; phylum Chordata; class Actinopteri; order Gobiiformes; family Gobiidae; genus Rhinogobius; species Rhinogobius similis. The sequence goes on along the minus strand of CM033623.1, from coordinate 7,581,853 downwards.
CAAATCGAACTTCTGAAAAATGTGAGTTCATAAATTCACAGGAATCCATCCAACCAAGCTCTCTTGTGAAAATGCACTGCTTGTAAAAGGATTTTTATTGAAAGAAGGAAGTACAATCACACACAAAAACATTTCATGTCGCCAAATATAAAAAAGAGAGCCATGGTTTCTCAGGAGAGTTGTCTTCGGGTCGGCGTCAGGAAATGTTGCAAGGCTGGTTTTCGGCTCAGAGACAGCAGGGGGCGACGACGGGGGCTTCAAACGCCTCAAAAATACATTTACAACCACCACACGGACTTACAAAGAGGATTAATAAGACAAAATGTTGCTTAGTTCTGCTTAAACGTGTGAATTTCTTCTAATAAGACAGATGTAAGGCTACGAGGTCAAGTTAGTCTGTGTGTGGTTGTGCGCGATAGCCAAAGGTGAAGCGCCTAAACAAACCAAAAGCAACATGGTGATGCCACAGACACAAATAGACCAATTTTAGCTTTTCAAAAACAAACTAGTCCAAAATGATGCATGCAGAGGGAGGTGCTTTGTGCATTATGTGCCTTCCTCTCCTCTGTATTTAACAAAAGTTTGATTTCTCTGCTTGATTTGCTGTTTGCTTCGGCCAATAAACTTGAAGAATAGTCTGTTATAACGGCATCTGGACATGCTGTCTGTTTGGGTAAAACTTTCAGCCAAATATTTGTAGAAAGACAAAAAAAAAATCCAATGCATAATCAATGTACAGTACATTTAAACCAGCATGCAAGTGCACTTAACATTTCACAAATACTATTTACATTTACTATATGCATGCTGCTTTAAATGCACTGTAAATTGATGGTTGAAAATGATGTTTAATGTTGTAAACTTTCAGAGGTGCAGTTCAGGTCCCTCCCCATAAAAGGAGAAGAGGCGCACACACTTGTAGGCCTGTTTGTACCCTGAGGAAGACCACACCAGGCCGGAACGCGCTGGTGCGTATTTTGTCTCTAGCCCTGCTGTAATAAAGGCTTTTTAATTTTTCTTACACTAACAGAGTGCCTTTATGTCTATGGGATAATTCTACAAATATTTTACTACAATTTCTACCCAAACAGAAAGAACTGTTTTCTTATCCAAGCACAGGTTTTGTCCTGCCGCGTACAGTACGTGATGACATTATCGGTCATGCCAGTTAAAGCGTGTGCAGCTAATGGCACTGCACTTAATGTAGCATTCACTATCTGCATCCACTTACACTTAACTGAATGGGTTTAAAGTCGAGGGCTATGGACACACACTTAAACCCTCATTATGAAGTGTTCGGCGGCGTTCTCGTGCGGCATCTCTGGGGGTCACCCGGTGTCAGCCCCCCCTAGTGGCTTCTGTCGTGTCCTCACACCCGCCCATCCATCTGTGCCATAAAGAAGAACAGCTTTATGACACTCTAAGAGCCACCAGGATCTCCATGGCAATTTAAAAAGCAGAAGTCCACTCGCAAATCTTGTGCCGACAGCTGCCGTAAACTACTATGGGGGGATTTAAGGAATCGGCTGCATAATCAAATTTTAAAGAGAGTGAGTGGGAGAGGGAAAGAGAGAGGGATAGATGATGAGAGAGAGAGTCAGAGAGGGTTATCCAGGCACAGAGCGTAATTACACTGCAGAGATGAGCAGCCAGATATTTGCCTTTGTATCATAATGTTTAACGGCTCAATTTAGGCCACTTAAAATGTCTCACGGTGTAGCTTTAATAAATCCTCTTTATAAGCTCGCACTGCTCCTTTGCATTTACCTGGAGCGCGGCGCGGCGCGATGCCTGGGGAGGCGTGCGAGCGAAGAAGAAACCTCCAGATGCAGAAGTCATCCTTCAGAATGTTTTAATAGTGATGTTGTACTTTTACGCAGCATCTTTCTTCATTTGGGCAACTTATAACGATGATAAATATACACAAACAACGACGCAGCTATGGCCATAATGAGTTGGGAAAGTGTGAAGAGTATTGTACAACTTGCAGTGACTTCGGTTATACGTTTTTTATTTATCAACAGTAAAAAAAAAGTGTAAATCTAGCTTAAAATGACTTGGATTCGTCATTTTGATCTGGATTTGAGTAGTTTTCACTCGATGGGGTGTAATTACTGATGTAACGCAGAGTATTTCACTGGTTTCAACTGATTTCTGACTGATCCGGCGATAATTTATCTTAGGAAATGAAAAAACATTGTCAGTGAAGTATATAATATTATCATAACTCATTGGCAGATAATTTGGCTAAGGAAGATGTATTGAAACAAGTCAGAAACAGTTTGAAACACGTAAAATAATGTAGTTCTATTAAAGGAATACTCTGCACTAATCTTAACAAGTCAAAACATCTGAAATTAAGATTAATATCTCGAAATCAAAACTTTTTAACTCATCTAGAAACCATTTTTTTGCAGCGTCCAGTCTGATATTGAGAATAAACCAACTTGTGAGCAGAAAAGGGTACTGCAGTTGACGTTTGGGATTGGAACAGGTTTTTTTTCTGTCCTGCGGTTGTAGCAAAATTGATTCTAAAAAAAGCTAAACAAATGAGTTCTAAACCAAGAGCAGGGCAGCATTTTATCAGCATTACAATATTTTGTGTGTAACTTTAGGTACATTAAAGCAGAATTTAGTAACTTCAGCGACAGAGCTCCCCCGGCAGGTCTCTTGTGAAAATACACTGCCTTTGTTTTTTTTCCCTTCCTTTTTATTGAAATAAGGAAGTACAATCACATACAACAACAGTTCATGTCGCCAAAAATAAAAAAGAGAGTCAAGGTTTCTCAGGAGAGTTGTCTTCTGGTCGGCGTCAGGAAATGTTGAAAGGCTGGTTTTCCGTGCAGAGACACCAGGGGGCGACAACGGGGGATTCAAACGGCACGAAAATACCTTTACAACCACCACATGGACTTACAAAGACGTTTAATAAGGTAAGAATGTTACTTAGTTCTGCTTTAATGTGCGCTGCAGTATGACGTCACATGTCACACATTCACAAAAAATGCAATGTTAAAATATAATAAAGTACACCTAATATAGTGTTAAAATGGCACACATTCAAAACTTTTTCAGGTCTTTGTGTAACTGTCCCTTTAAAGTGCCTCTGACAGGTTGGACTATTCATTGAACAAAAATGCAGTTAAGATAAACATATTTTAAAGTTTGCTGACATTTTTGTTTTTACACATTTTATCCCAGTTTCACGGTTTTAAAATGTTACTTCATGGTTGTAAATGATGACACTGTAGGTAATTAAGAAGCAACCATGATTTACACTGCAAAATGCATCTAATGTCAGTTTTTTTTTACCTGACACAGAAAAATATATGCGAACTAGGCCTTTATTCTGTTGAATTAACATTTAAAGCAGAGGGGGGCAAACTAAGGCCCGGGGGCCACATGCGGCCCTTTTGGCATTTTGATCCGGCCCGCAAAGCATTCAATAAAAAAATTGTATGAGTTAGGTGTGGTGCATTTGTCATTTTATAGTTTCCTGAGCAGCTGCTTGTTCATTAAAAATCAGTTTTGAGAACAGCCACCACTAGAATAACACCAAACTTTGATGCATTGGATAAAAGGAGTGATCAACTGCACTGTTCCCACTAAATAAAGGTAATGATTTTTGCTATTCTGTTGTAATTTTTTGTGTATTTTAGGCATTAAGTCTATGTGTAGTAGTATGTGTGTAAAATGGTCCGGCCCCCAGGCAAGTGTAAAAATCCAATGTGGCCCTTGCGTCAAAATAATTGCCCACCCCTGATTTAAAGGGTCAAAAAAGTAGTTTCTTTTGTGTAAATTATGCATAACCTTTGTCTCCCTTGTGTGACGTCATCAATGTGTTTGTCATTTTAAACTGATTTTTAACGTTTCTTCACAAAACAGATGCCTGATTGGTTTAAAACTATCACTTATATTTACAAGAGGTAATAACGCACCAAGTCCAAATTAGAAAATCATAAAAACCTGTCATACCCACTTAAAATATGTAATTATTCACATTAGTCACACAGCAGGACACACTTTCCCACACTCTTTTTCATATTTAAACCAGGCATAAGTGCGTCATTTTATCAAAGAATATACACGTTCTTATCTTTATTAACTTCATTCTAAAACTGTGCACTCTATAGAAGACATTTTAGTGCACTCTATAGAAGACATTTTTGTGCAGAGTAGAGGAATTCTGGAGGAAGAACCTTATTTAGAATGCAATTTAAACTATCAAACATAATTGACCCTCTCAGATATCATACTTTTACTTCTACGTGAGTAAAATATTTCAGTGTGGTACTCTTACTACAAAAGTTTTGGTTACACTTGTGAGTAAGCCAAAGCTTTTTGTGGACAATAAATGATGATAAATGAACATTGTGTTTCTTGCTCTGCTCCTCCCGTGTGTTAGAGTATTTTTTTGTGTCTTGTAAATTATTTATTGTTTTGTCCTTCAAGTTACATTCACCTCAAATGACAAATCAGACATTACACAAGTTACTCTGTCATTCTACACTTTTATTCTCTTACTTGAGTTTAATTTCTTGGACCATGACTTGTATTTCAACTCGAGTGTCATTATGTAATGTAGTCTCAATTTAAGCTCACATTTTTTGGCTTTTCCACCTCTGTGAGTATGAAATTCTTGCAAAACAGCAGACAGAGACCATCAAACGAACACAGTTTTTTCCCCTTTCACGGCCGTGCATCAAAAGCAGATTTTCCACCTTACCCCTCTCATCTGTCCTCAGGGGTCTTCTCCTCGGTGGACCTCCAGTCTCCCCTCAGGCCTTCCCCCGGGCTGCTGTGATGCCGCTCCGGGTTGCACCTCCGACAGCTCCCCTCCCAACAACAAATGTCTTATCCTCGGGCGTCTTTTTAACCAATCGGACCTCTCCGTTTGGATCAGCGCACACTTCCTTAAACTTATGCAGATCATTCCTGCGGGCAACTTCTCTGCTTCTTTGTTGATTTAGTCGACACTGGTTGTAGGCGAAATTAGCATCTGTCTGAGGAAATGTTCTTATAGAGTTGTAGTTATAAAGTCATAAAAAGTGGCGTTAACAGCACAATGTATGCAAGAAATGTATGATGAAATGCTGGATAGAAACTTTTAATGAATTTGGTCAATTATGTTAAATTTAAAGTTTCACTATGCAACTTTTCTGAGACGAGCACCACCATGCACAGATTGTCCACTGAGCCGCCTGCCTCATATAGACAGAAGACAGACAAAAATCATTATAAAAATGACTTTTAAAGAGAAGAGTGCAGATAAAACCTTTCTGTCGTATGTACAGATTGTCCATGTTAAGTCCTGACTCTGGCACCAGCAGGAGGCCGGTCCATATTTAGTCCTGACTCTGGCACCAACAGGAGGCCGGTCCATGTTTAGTCCTGACTCTGGCACCAGCAGGAGGCCGGTCCATGTTTAGTCCTGACTCTGGCACCAGCAGGAGGCCAGTCTATGTTTAGTCCTGACTCTGGCACCAGCAGGAGGCCTGTCCCTGAGGTCCTCAGAGTGTGAGATGGTTCATATGGCTCCAACATGTCAGATGTACTTTGGTGCTTTGGAGAGACTTGAACACAAGCAGAGCTACTTTAAAGTCTATTCTCTGATACACTGGAAGCCAGTGCAGAGACCTGTGATTTTGGCAATGTTTTTTAGGTGGTAAAAGGCTGTTGATGTTAGTGAAATGATGTGGCTGTTCAAATTCAAGTCTGAGTCCATTATCACACCCAGATTCCTAACTTGAGTTCAGCTGGAGAAAGTTGTTTTGCATCCACCACTGATCTGTTGGATGCAGTGACAGAGTGACTCACTGGTCCATATTCACCTGCCGTCAGTGAGACTGTTTCAATCCTGCTCAGCTAAGGACAAGGGGAAGTAACAAACCAAAGATTTAGAATTTTCAAGATTTAAATAAACATGAATGGGGGAGTAAAGGTAAATTAACAGAAACAACACAAAACTAAACCAAGAAAACAAAAGACAAAAGAACTAAACCACAAGTGAGTGTCTCAGACCACAAGTACAGGCTTCCACTGCAGCTCTGACAAACAAGACACAAACACACAAAATGGCATACACAGGCCACAGCCTCACACAGCTGTGGAGCCCGGCCTTAAATAGTGGGAGGGACCGCAGGTGGAGACTGATTGGCTCAGCAATCAGAGGGCCAGGAAGCAGCAGCCAATCCCTTTTCACCGATAGAGCCGGCCTTCACTGTCCAACAGGAACTCCACATTCATTTCACATGAAGAAACACAATATTCAAAGCAGGAACAGTAAGCCCGGGGCCCAGGGCCGTAACAGGAACACAGATCTGAGTGTCATCCACGTAGTAGTGATTATTGCTGCGTATTAACTAACAGCTGCATGTAGAGGCTGAAAAGAAGGGCTCCCAAGATTGACCCTTGGGGCAGCTCACAGGTCAAGGCCATCTGGTAGAATATATCTATATAATGACAACATACAATACATAGATGTTGGAAAAATAATGAATGAATGAATGAATTACATTCGGTAAATTAGAACCTATTTTAAAATGCACTATAACGTCTGTGAATCTCAGTGCACGTGTACAAACGTGTTTTCCCTGAATACTGCATCAAACACAGCACAAGCGTCATAGTACGTCAAATAAGTTAAAACTGTGTATTCATGGCCCTATTGACAGGACTCACCTGTTTGAATGGATTTACTCTCTCGCGCGTAAACTCTCGCAGAACTGGTCTCACCGATTTGGGGGGAAAGACAAATTATTCCAGAGTACAATTTCTCTTTGCATATAAACATTGTGGATGACACCTCCCCTCTGAATGTAACCCCACCCCCTCGACTTGCTCTGGTCAATCGTTACAGCTAAGTCCAGGTCCACCTCCACCACACTCATGTAAGTACTTCCAACATCAGCACTACCAGCAGTCACATATTTTAATCGTGTGGTAAAACTGACGAGGAGCCCCGTAGCATCTTGTTGGAAACATTTCATAACCAAAGAGCCCATTATCCTGCCTCAGTCTGCGATGTGCCTGTCGCTTGTCTATTGCGAAAAAGCACACTGAGACTGCACTCTATATTCTACACCAACTGACAACATCTTTTGCTTCCCGCGAATGCTATTTCTGAACGTGTTTTGTGTTCGGAAACGTCCAGCGCAGGTCCAAGAGCAAGAAAAACCACTGACCACTCAACTTGTACTCTGGCTTTACTCCGACACTTGACCTCGGCAGAGCGACAGAAAAATCTAAGACAACTGGAGGAGGAAACACGTTATTGGCATGAGATACTCTACTGTGTTGCGGGCTGTTGTTCATTTTTTACGTGAAAGAGGCTTGCCTTTCCGTAATGACGATGAAATATTGGAATCCACATTTTTAGATGTTAGAACTGCTTTCTAAATTTGACCCTTTTCTTGCTGGGCACATAACAAAATTTGCAGGGAGGGGATGGTGCAGTACATCATATCTTTCATCAAAAATATGCGAAGAGCTAATAAAAAAGTAAAAAGAACAAAAGCAATTGCATATTTTTCCATATTAACTGACGCACACTTACTATCACGTTGACCGATTCGCAATTATTCTTAGATTTGTCAACGATGAAGGCTGTATTCGGGAACGGTTTGTTGGTTTTGTCCCTATCGCGAGCCACACTGGAGAAAGTCTATCAGAGATAATAAAAATAATAATACATTTTATTTATAAGCGCCTTTCAAAACACCCAAGGACACTGTACATGACAACAAAAAAATAAAAAACAGCAGAATAAAACCCACAGTACAGAACTGGATGATGGTGTTGGAGTGACTGAGTTATGTGGTGTAGGATTGTCTGAACAGGTGAGTTTTGAGTCTGGATTTGAAAAGTGGAAGGGTGTCTATGTTGCGGAGGTCAGGAGGGAGAGAGTTCCAGAGCTGAGGAGCAGAGCAGCTGAAGGCTCTGCCCCCCATTGAAACAAGACGGAAAGAGGGGACAGGAAGCTGGAGAGAGGAGGAGGACCGGAGGGAGCGAGAGGGAGTGGAGATGTGGAGGAGGTCAGAGATGTACGGTGGAGCCAGGTTATGGATAGCTTTGAAAGTGATAAGGAGAATTTTGAAGTTAATCCGTTGTTTTATGGGGAGCCAGTGAAGTTGTTGGAGGATGGGGGTGATGTGATGGTGGGCGGGCGTCCTGGTGATGATGCGGGCTGCAGAGTTTTGGAGAAGCTGCAGTTCCAAGAGATCAGCAATGGTTGGGATTTCGCTCTAGACTTGCAGGGAACAGTTCTAGGATAACGCGGATAATAAATCTTGTTGATACAAGCTGCAGTGGATACAGCTTTAAAATCTCAGTCTTCAACCCGCTGGAGCTGTAAAACTGACTTTACAAACGCATTAGCAGTGAACTACAACGAAATAATGGAGATCTTTGAAGTGATATCATTGGACACACCCTTCAAATGTCATTTACGGCAAACTTTGGGGATAGTAAGTGGCAATAAGATTTAAAAAGACAAATCAATCACTTGTTTAGCAATCGTTTCATGGCTGGGATTTGTCTCTGAGATGATGTGGTGGATCCCTCTGCCACCACTCCACAGTGTTAGTTTATTTCTTTGATCACTTTACATTTCATTTACATTACACAACACATTATGCTCAGTTTAATATATTTTATTTAGACACATATTTTCTAATTTGGGTGCACACTTATTAGTTAATATTTGTCTGAATTATTACTTACACTTGTTTCTTGGAGTTGCCAGATCAGAGGACCAGACAAAGAGGCTGGATGAGCCCACAGGGACCGTGGCAGTGGGGGAGGAGGAAGCGCACATAGTTTTACTATTTTCAAATCATCTAGTTTAGTTTGGTTTAAAATAAGTTTTGTTAATCACTTATTTAATTCTGTTTAGTTATTGTAATTTTCCTTATTGTTACTTTGGTAAAGTTTGCAGTTTTGGTTTTGTCTTTGTTGTGCTGTCTCCCCCATGTGTTCATTTTGGGTTAGTCCTTTTTATATTTAAACTCCCCTCCTTGTTTGAGGCGCTCTCTGTTGGTCTGGGTTTTTCTTTGTTCTGTTATAGTTATGGTTTAGTTGACTTCAGTTGGGCCCAAATGTTGTTTATATTGCTTTGATTATTTTTGGAGCCTTTGTTAAATTAATATTTTTTGACTTAATTAAATTAACCTGATTTTTTACACCTGTTGTCCCTGCCTTTTTACGTTTGGTCCACTACAGATGAATTTGATCATTTTGAAAATTGTCCAAAATCTATTCGCCCTGTTCCACAGTCATACAGTATGAAGATAAACAGCAGCAGCTCCAAGACACATAACATTTGTCCAGATTATACATCAAACCCAGAAGTGTTGCTGAAAGGCAAAGAGTGCTATTCAGTCAAAACCTTCAGTGTCATAATTGATAAACTTGTTTCATGTTTGGATCGGCGACTGGCAGCTTATAAAAAATGTATGAAATGTTTGCATGTGTAATGTATTATGAACTGGACAAGTGCCTTTTGTGCTTTGTCACTTGCAAGTGACAAGTTTGCAAGATACAGCAGACCGTGAAAAAATATGCAATGTAAGAAGAGCACAGACAAAGCTACTGTATTATTCAAACATTTTGTATTTGGTTGATTGGCTCCTGCAAAGACAAACTTCATATTAGACACTCCAAAATCACAACAGTTATTTCTCAGCTGGGCAACAACCGTGTAAATTTGGAGAGCACTTGGTCCAAGTATGTTGAAATATGACATATTACAATAATGTGCACAAATGTACCCAGAAGTGCACATTTCTTGAAACCTGTGAAATAAAGTTTATAAGTGTCAACTAATTCTGCCTGAAAATGATGAAGTAGGACTTGGGGACTTACCACCTACTGCCATCCACTAAAATGAAACTGTGTTAATTAGATAATGCTAACACATTGTGCACAGCTTCCCCTGCGCCGCCTGGAGGCCTTACCTGGGAGTGTGAAACATCTTTGTGACACTTAGAGGGAGCACTGTAGGATTCACGTGCTGTAAGAGTCAAATCATTACACTTTGGAGGTTATTCAGCAGAAAAACAGTGACAGAAAGTGCGAGCGAGTTAGCTTCAGAGTTATTCACAATGCATGGTCAGAAATGGATGTGTGGCAAGACGAGCGGTTAATAGATTATAATAATTTGGCAACATAAGATGAACTAAATTTAAGTTGTTGTAACAACGCCACCACCGGAATTTCACCGGCAGAATGTATAGATCCCCAAGGCGCACAGGTAAGCTATCAACAATGAATTAGAAAGCCACAGGTTCCATTAGTTAACACTTTATTTTAACAGTTTGGAATATAGTACAATCAACATTTGTTATTTATTTCCACTTAAAATACCTAGGTGCTTCCTTAAAATAGTCCCTTGAGGCGCGCTCCACCACACTCCAGCGCCAAGACCGTGCCGGGACGCAACTTAATAAAATACAGTGGGTTGAGACAAAACACAACAGGGATGAACAACAGCAAAGGGTAAAACAGGAGTGGAGACAATAAAAAAGAAACAGAGGCGGCGTGCCCTGTGCCGCTGCTGACCACCGCAGACACCTGAAAAGGAATTTAATAATTTACCTAAAACCAACAATTAATAAAAGTGGTTGACATGGGGAAGATCACACGCAGGCCTACCAGTTATGAGAGGAAAGTGGCCCACGGCTCGACGCCGAACAGGAGGGAGCATTCAGTCAGACACCCCGCATGTGGACCAACCAGCGTTGCTCTGGGCGCGTAATGCCGGAGAGCAAGCTACAATTTAGTTTGAATTAATTGTTGACTTTGACATGAACACCAATGATTTAGAACGCCTTTACCTTTTCCTATGGATGAGCGCGTGTCAAATCGCGTAATGGAGCTGGTTAAGTTGTACAACCGGGCGACCAACTACGAACAACACATGCGTGAGACTCGGCAAATTTATGAATGAAGGCTGAGAGGGGCGTTACCTGCCACTACGGATGAGAGCGCGTGGCGACGGCGCTGGCTCTAAAGTTTGTGAATGGAGCAGCCAAGAGGAAAACTAAAACACATTGAAGGTTGCGTAAGAATTTGAGACATATTTATGAATGAAGGGTAGTGGATACTCATTACCTGTCACCACAACCGTAGGCGCACGAGGACGCGCAGTGAGAACGTCCAATTTATGAAAATGCGGTGCCGAGCGCGCAGCCAACGGCGGCACTGGAAGAAATCACGATTTAAGGATTTGTACATTTACTGAATGAGTTTAGAAACGAGATCTACCTGAGCAGGAGGAGACGCAGCGAACACAAAGACCCGGAAATGCGTGTGGGCAAAAAGGGGGAGCAACGAGAAAGGGAGCGCTTATAAAGCCCGCCAGCCCGCGCCTCGGGGCGCCAGGTAAGCAAGCGCACCTCCAGCACAGGCTCCAAAAGCCATCTTACCACAGATGGAAATGGGCTCATGTTGATGATAAAAAGCAGGAGGAAACAGACATTGGACTTTGAATAGGGCAGGACTGTCTTCATGTCCCATTATCCTGCAGCGAGTAGTCTTTACTCTGTCTCAGACTCAGCACACTGTTAGAAGTGTTCACATGTTCCTCTGCTCCAGTTCACCAGACTGAAGCTCCTCAATCCAAACACATTTAAGAAAAGGACAAACCTGTGCAGATTTGTCTCTGGCTATGCATCCATGTTTCTAAACACAGGGAAAATATATGGTCATCGTAACTTTTTACATGTGGCTCTCGGCTGCTCTAAAAGGCACTTAATTATATTTTTATAGAAGCACCAGAGGCACACATGCTTTTGCACTCACTGTATTTTCTCATTCACATACCAGTTTTATGGCACAAATAATAAGCATACTTTCCAGTAGTAAATCACAGTTTGCACATGCAGTTACTAACCTTGCAGGCAAGATAAATTCTCGCATTTTGTGTGAGTTCACAAAAACAACCAAACCAGCTTGCTTTTCAAAAACATAAACAAAGAGGAGCTTTGTGCATTTGTGGATGGGAAAGATGTTAGGCTGCAACTAGTCTAATGATTCTTCTTTTCATTAATTGTTTTGATTGCAGAGATTTTTACTTAATTATACCCAGATGAAGCTAAAGTGACGTCACTTGAGGCTGTCTTGATGAATTATTTTTACACCAAAAAAGGTTTTTCGTTAAAAACAGAAACATTTCCAAATTTTCTTGCAATTAGGCCTACTGCTCAAGTAAAGTCATCCAACCAATATCGAAACAACAACCTATTTTTGGCGCTCATATTTTTTTCTTTCTTTTTTTGACAGACTAATGACAAAAAATGGAAATAGAACACCAATTAGGCTGAAATATGTCTGTATCTTTACAAATCATTTTATATTCCACACCAATACATTCTGTTATTATTTTTGTTACTATTTATTTATTAAGTTAATTTGTGAACCTTACTCATACTTACTTGTATTGGTATGTCAACAAGACAAACATTAGATCGGTATCGGCTCAAAACAAATCTACATTGGAGCCATCCCTATCTGTTAACGATTATTCGATTATGAAATTAGTTTACAATTATTTCAATAATCGATTAGTTGCGATTAATCAATTAACCTAGAACCTAGAAAATGACTGCGCTTTTCTCTCAACTGAATTTAAAGCAAAACTAAGTAACTTCAGTGACAGAGCTCCCCCTGCAGGTCTCTTGTGAAAATACGCTACCAGTAAAAAGACACCAAAAGTTTTCTTTTTCTTTTTTCCTCTTCCTTTTTGTTGAAATACGGAAGTACAATCACACACAAAACATTTCATATCACCAAATAAGAAAGAGAGGCAAGGTTTCTCAGGAGAGTTGTCTTCGGATCAGTGTCAGGAAAGTTGTAAGGCTGGTTTTCCGCGCAGAGACAGCAGGGGGCGACGGCGGGGGCTTCAAACGCTCCGAAAATACACTTACAACCACCACACGGACTTACAAAGACGTTTAATACTTAGTTCTACTTTAACATCATTTAGATTTTTCTGCTTTTTCCGCCGTTTTGACGATTTGACCCATCAGCGTGAAGTCGTTTTTGAATGCCCACAACAGACTACGTAGAGGATTCAATGGGGTATTCAGGTTACCATGCGGGGACATCGGACTGGGGTGGGGAGTAAAGGGCAGGGAAGGGCCTTCAGAAGCATATTTTTCTCCACTTTTGTAATTAAATGCACTGTGGTTGAGACAGACTAAATCCAGTTATGCGTGACATTACCCTTTAAAAAAAAAGGAAAGAAAAGAAAGGAACATCATAACATCCATGTTCACATATATAGTGATTATAATTAGAGATAGATAGATAGATAGATACTTTATTAATCCCGAAGGAAATTGAATTGCTGTCCGTTGCTCACATTCATGCATACATAAAAGAGAAAGACACATTCAAGTAGACCTCATAAAAGATTAAAAGGTGGTAGTTAATACATACCACACTAAACAGCTACAAAATAATTTAAGTCCATAGGGAGTTAAAGGCATTGAATGAAACCAGTGTCTTAAAAACAGCAGCACAACTTGTCATCTCCTGCCCCTCCCTGAGGTGGCTGCATTATACAGTCTGATGGCACAAGGCACAAAAGAGTTCCTCAGCCTGTCCGTGGAGCAGTACAGGGGTTGGCTCTGATTGGACAGGATCGCTTTGATCCTGGCCAACGTCCTCTGCTCCACCACCTTCTCCTCAGAGTCCAGGCCCAGTCCAACCACAGAACCCGCTTTCCTTATGAGCATTCCTTAATTTGCTGTTTTGTTGTCTTATTGTAATAATATTGTAATAATATGATTTGAGATGTTTGTGAAATTACTCCAAAACAAAACAGTACTATATCATAATATAAGCCAGTAGATACACAAGACATCTACAAATTAAATCAAATTTATAAAAGTTGTTGTTAAGTGTATGTAGAAACCATACAGATTGTATTCCAACAATGGTAAATAATCGAATTTGTGGGGATAAATAAATCTTATACAAAATGATGTCTAAGGGACCCATTGAGATTTTGGATTGTTGGCCCTGTTGGATTGTTTTTTGTATTATATCGAGTACAGTTTTTGCACTGGTTTGGAGCGCAGACGTTTACACAATAGAGAGCTTGAATGCCAATCTTGCGGTGAACTAACGTGGCCCCATTTTTTTGCTTCTTCCTCCCTCTCGTCTCTTTACCCTTTCACTCTTATTTCCTCCTTCCTCGTCTCATTTTTCCCTCCCTCACCTCACCTCACCTCACCCCCCTTTCTCTCTCCTCTGTCTGTCTCCTCCGGTCGCTGCCATGTTGGATCAGCCCGCTGTCTGTCAGATCCCACAATGCACTGCCAAGCGCTCAAACGCATTTAACATGTCAGAGCTTCACCGCGCGGGGAAAGGATGGACACGCGGTAAATACCAACTGTCAAACATATTACATGCTCTTGTTTGGGAAGTAAATCTGTTATAGTACGAGAACGGTTCATCAACAATGCGGTCGAGTATGAAACAATCTCCTCGTCATGCAGTGTACACTTCATCATCGTCACTGAGCAGCCACGAAAAGATGATTCAAGGTTGATACTCAAATCTCTTTAATTCCTATTATTTAGTTATCTAATCCTCTTGGCCGCTGGGTCCATGAAGCAGAATTAAAGTCAGTTTCCGAAGAAAATATGTGTTGCTTTTTGTCCAAATAGGCTGAAAAGTCCTATATTATTTAGTCTAGGAAAAAAAAAAAGTATATACATATGATTTTATTCTCTTCATGAGTTATTGCTGTTTTTGTCATTTGGTTTATATTACACTCATTATAAAAGCAATAAAGATGTACCACAAGTTCTGGAACTTTTCAGACTTCAATGTCCAGTTTGTAGCATACTGTAGATCCAGGGAAAAACAGATCAGTTCTGTATTCGAATTCGAAATGTGTGAGTTCTCAAACACTTGAGAATCCTCTGGTCGATCTCCCACTGTGTGCTGGACCAATCACAGCGGAGCATTGTGAGTTTGAGTCGAAAAAACAAACGTAAACAAGTATGGCAAAGATAACCAAGACTAAGACTAATAATTTGGCCTATTTTTGCAGATTCTTTGGTAAAATATATCACCATGATGTTCGTTTTTGTTCTTGCAGGACAAATGATCCCTTTTCATTGTGAGATTTAATGATATGTTCTCTCTTATATCTCTACTTGTTTTATTAGTGATCCTGTGTCTACACTTGGTTGTTTAGTTTGGTATTAAGGGTGTCAATGTTCAACTTTTATTGCTTACAATACACTATGCCTATGCCAAACTATGCCATCCCTGATAAGAGAGGAAAGCACTTTGTAACAAAATTCAGCCTGGGTTTTCAAAGTTAAAACTCTAATTTAACTCTGCTCTGCCCAGGGCTCCGCCCCGTGATGTGAGAATGAGAAAACCAGTCGCACAACATAAGCCCGTTGCTTTTGCCCTCTATGCTTTTGCGTAAAGTGTTTCCCTTGTGTATTCTCGTTTTGTTCTAAACATCTATTTTTCTTTCTTACTATTTTAAATGTGCCACGGGACATGGGTTTTTGGCCAGGCCTGAGTTCCCCATCCGCAGAAAACTCACGGATTTTGTAAGCATGTTATAAGAGTGATATTAAGATTTTTCTTAAAGGTCCCATAACATGCAAAATCGACTTTTCAGAGGTTTTAACCTTCCTACAGTGCTATTTGGGCCTCGTACGTGTGCCCAAAGTGTTTTTTTGATTGATTCCCGCATGTTTTCACTAGAGAACTGTCTTTTCCGTCCCCCTCGGCTGAGCAGGCAGACGGGGGCTCCTCACAAGGATGACGCGCTTCCCAAGGATGACGCGGTGTTTAAGCCACGCCTCCGGGAAGAGCGCAGCCGCAGAATAAAAACAGCTAATGCTAATGCTACACAGTAATTACACGATGGATACGACAGATCGAAGAGTTAGCTTGTTATTTACCAAACGGCAGCGTCCGTCGTCGAGGTACTGCATGATCGTCAAACTCCAGGTCAGATCCAGGACGTAGGACTCAGCACGACGCACCGTCAGGACGGATAAAATGTTTATTCCCGTGTTTGTGTATCGCTGTTTACCGGAGCACACGGTGCATGCGCACTATTTCCGCTCTAGGCTTCGGCACGAGTTGGGCGGGGGAGGCGCGCGAGTTGGGCGGGGGAGGCAGCCAGCTCTCTGTTCGGGGGGGTCAGATCTCAGAGTGAGCCGTTTGCTTTTGCAAGGAGGGGGGCCAGTCCAAGAAATGGGTGTTTTTTGGAAACTGTTATGTTATGGATATTGCACAACGCAAAATTGTATCATCAAAGCCCTTAGAATAGACTGTGTAAAGGGGAAAATGGCAGAATATGGGACCTTTAAGGTCCCATATTCTGCCGAAGCCTAGAGCGGAGATAGTGCGCATGCGCCGTGTGCTCCGGTAAACAGCGATACACAAACACTGAATAAACCTTTTATCTGTCCTGACGGTGCGTCGTGCTGAGTCCTACGTCCTGGATCTGACCTGGAGTTTGACGTGCTCCAGTACCTCGACGACGGACGTTGCCGTTTGGTAAATAACAAGCTAACTCTTCGATCTGTCGTATCCATCGTAATTACTGTGTAGCATTAGCATTAGCTGTTTTATTCTGCGGCTGCGCGCGCTTCCCGGAGGCGTGGCTTAAACACCGCGTCATCCATGGGAAGCCGCGTCATCCATGGGATGAGCCCCCGTCTGCCTGCTCAGCCGAGGGGGACAAAAAAGACAGTTCTCTAGCGAAAGCATGCGGAAATCAATCAAAAAACCACTTTGGGCACAACATACGAGGCCCAAATAGCACTGTAGGAAGGTTAAAACCTCTGAAAAGTCGATTTTGCATGTTATGGGACCTTTAAGGTTCCAAATCTTATATTTTAGCTAATACTTATTTTTTTATACATTTTTAATACTTATACTTAGATTTTTTTTCAACTATCTAAATTCTCGAATCGAGTCGAATTTGTTAATGAAACTTGTTGATAAGACTAAAAGCAAGGTGCGTACGTGCATACTTCCTCATTGGGACCCTGCGACGGTACTCAAAGCTCCAGTAATCACCTATCCAACTCGGACTTTTGCCACCACAGCGGGAACATCCCGAGCCAGGCCCGGAGGCTTCCGTGGACCTGGTGAGGCTGCTGATACAAGACTGGGACGGCCCGGAGAACGCGGACATCCTCCCTCTACGAAACCAAACGTCCAGAGAGTTAGGACTTCTTCCCTGCCTCAAAGACCGATCCCAGCCCTCGCTCATAAGTGCAGAAAAGTGGTGTGAGTTTAAGGTTGAGAGAGCTAAAACGAGTGGTTTGTCCCCTGTGAGCAATAATTAACGACTAGCAAAGTTGACTTCACGAGCCTCAGTTTAGCGCGTCTGTCGTTATCATGATCTTCACTCCCTCTTTTCTTTTCATATAGCTGAAAACCCTTGGTTAATTGAGCTTTTATTGAACCTGTTTAGCTTTGATCAAATGTTAATTGGGTGACATTGATACTGAATTTAAGTCCCTCTCCAATGTTGAATTAACTTGTCCAAACGTAGTTATTGCTTGAAGAATTCTGGTTCTGTGATTTGTGGTTTTGGGTTATTAATCGAGTCAATTTAACTGGTACTTTCCCTTCAGAGTCAACGAACTGTAACTTAACCTTACATTAGCGTAATTAAGCTTTGGTGCCCCGATATAAAATTCTCTGTTCACTAATATGTTAAAATACCAAATTCCCAGAGGTATAATTTGAGACACCACAGTTTATACGTAAAACATTTACATATAAAATATACTCTTCATTTCAGGGACATGATTAACCTAACTAAGGTTTACTTATAGGCATATATGATATATATGAGAATACATATATACAGCTTATTTACAAGATAAAAAGGAGAATATAAATCATTCATTTACAGTAACTTCTGTGACACAATACACAATGTATAACTCAGTCACATCTATAAACACATAACAGCGACTAGATCATTTCCTCAGCCCTGTACCATGATAATACTATTTCTCTATATTTTATTTTGAATTGATAAATTGTTGAGCATGTGAGCAGGGAATGTACTTTTGTAATTATTACCCCATATTTCTAAGCCATATGTTAAATAAGGCAAAACAAGACAAAATACAATATATAGAGGGTACTGTAATTCAAACAATGCTTGGTTTTGTTAATGATAGAAGTATTTTTAGAAACTTTCTTCAGTTCGTGTCTGATATGAGGTTTTCAGCTTAGTTTACTGTCAATAGTTATTCCAAGAAACGTCATTTCAGACACTTCCTCTATCTTAGTGCCTCCTATTTCTGTTTTATTTATTTGTTCACTTTAAAAATGCCAAACATTTTCTAGGTTTATTGATCATTTATTAATGTCCAGCCATGTTTTTAGTTTATTTAATTCCTTGTTTACAGCTTACTACCATATCATAATTATCTCCTGAATGAAATATATTCGTATCATCAGCAAACAGAATAAGTTTGTTTGAATATATCATTTATATATAAATTAAATCATTTGGGGCCCAATATGGAACCCTGGGGCAGACCACAAGCAATTCCCAAACACGCCGATTTAAACTCCACATCTTTACAAACTGCTGTCTCTCTTTTAAACAGCTTTAATCCAGTTCCAAGCCACTCCCTGTATACCATACCTTTCTCATTTTTGGAGTAGAATTGAACGGTTAATTGTGTCAAAGGCTTTTTAAATCAATACAAATTCCAATAGTTGTTTCTTTTTGTCTAATGAGTTTGTGATTTCATCAATAATGGCCGTGGTTGCAGATCTGTTTGTTCTAAATCCATACTGCCCATCATTTAGAATATTGTGTTTCTCGAGGAAACTTTCCAGTCTATTATTAAATAGTTTTTCTAAAATTTTGGAGAACTGGGGGAGCAGAGACACAGGTCTATAGTTAGTGAAGATATGTTTGCTTCCACTTTTATATAACGGAATTACTTTGGCTACTTTCATTTTATTCGGGAATGTTCCGGTTTCTAAAGATAAGTTAAATATGTACTTTAAAGGTTTCAAAATTCCTTCTATTACAGTTGTATTAATCACATGTCTATGTCATGGCAATCAGTGGATCATTTATTTTTACATTTATTAACAACTGCTATGATTTCAGACTTGGTCACATCAGCACCAAAAATGCTCTTAGGATTCCTTTCTATTAGTGCTTCGTCCAAATTATTACTATTAATATTGGGATTTTTTTTTTGCCAGGTCAGGCCCGACATTTATTATACTATAGTATTCATGTTATGATTTTCCTTACTTTGGTTTTGATTCATCATCATTTTAAGCAAGCTATTTAGAATATTCCAGACTCTTTTAATGTTGTTTTCATTTTCATTCAATAAATCTTCAAAGTACAATTTCTTATTAGTTCTTATCATTTCTGTTAATTTATTTTGATATGATTTACATTGAGTTTCAGCTTCCTCAGGTTTATAAATAGTCTATATAGCTTATTTTTCTTTTTGCATCCCTTTTGTAAGCCATATGTTAACCAGGGACATTTAAGAAATGTTTATCGTACAATGTACTAAATATTTCTAGGGAGTTATTGTATGCACTATCCACTGTCTTCTTACTGAGCACACTGCTCCAGTCTTGATCTAGAAGGTCAAACGTAAGGTCCTCAATAGACTTTTTAGTTATTACCCTTTTGTAAATAGTTTTTTTTTTTTTTTTTTTCAAAAATGAACTTGTCATTGTATAAGGTGAACACAGGCAAGTGATCCGTTATGTCGCTATCATTAATCCACTCATTTTGGTGCAATCGATCTTATTAGTAAATATATTGTAATATAATATACTTTGGACATTTATAAAATGTAAAAACTTACCTGCACATTGAACTTAAACATAGACACATTTATAAATCACTGGGACAGATGGGTTAATTATGAGAAGGGAAATGAGTCATGACCAATTTTACTTTTCTCAGATGCCAATTTTCAGTTGTATCTTTTGCTCTCTGTTTTGTTTTGTTTGTTCTGTTTTAATGTGTTAAAAAAAAGGAAAATAAAAAAGATATATACAAACAACAACAATATCATGATAAAATGTATGGCCACATGGCCCTGCCCCACTAAACACACGCATCTCTAT
This sequence comes from Rhinogobius similis, assembly GCA_019453435.1. Lineage (NCBI taxonomy): Eukaryota > Metazoa > Chordata > Actinopteri > Gobiiformes > Gobiidae > Rhinogobius > Rhinogobius similis. The sequence goes on along the minus strand of CM033623.1, from coordinate 7,561,729 downwards.
AAAGTTTTACAAAGTTCAGTGACACCAACCAGATGTATGTTTAGTCTTTGCTGACATATTTATTTCAGATCAAATCAATTTATTTTTATAATGCCCAAAGTCACAACAACAGTTGCCTCGATGGGCCACAGGTAGAAAGCAGTTCAGATAACTGTCCCAGAATGCCTCTGTCCTTTGACCCTCCTTCGCGGCGAGGAAAAACTACAAAAACCCCATGGGGAAAAGTAGAAACCTCGGGGAGAACCACAGTGAAGGAGAGATCCTACTCCCACGGACGGACAGGCTGCAGATGAACTAGGACTGACGCATCCACTTGGACTGTGGAGCCAGAACCACTCAAGAGGGAAGGTGTCTGTGAAAGAGTTCCTCCAGGTGGACGAGGAACAGTTCACCCAGTGTAGAGAGCTCCTCCAGCAGTAGATGAGGAACAGTTCATTTAAAGTAGATGGAGTTGGTCCAGGCAGACGAGGAATGGCTAATCCAGGGTTGAGGGAGTTCCTCCAGGCGGGTGGCGCATAGATCATCCAGTGTCGAGATCGATCCTCGATTTACAGTTAATGTATATAAGAAAGAAAGTTCAAGAGTCTTTTTCAACATGTCCGAAGTCAAGAAATAAATGTCTTTTTGGGGTGCAGAGCAGCCAGAGCTTCTGCCTCGCAATAAGGAGATTGTGGGTTTGAATCCCAGACCACCCCAACATCACACGATCTCTGTGGGTGGAGTCTGCATGTCCTGCCCGTGGATTCTCCCCGGGTTCTCCGGTTTCCTCCCACCGTCCAAAGACATGCTTGTGTAGGTGAAGTGGTAACTCTAAATTGCCCGTAGTGACTGAATGTGAGAGTGAATGGTTGTCTGTCCATGTCTCTGCGACGAATTGGCCACTGTCCAGGGTGTACCCCGCCTAAGGCCCAAAGTCACAGGGATAGGCTCCAGTCACCCACAACCCCAGGAACGGGAATAAGCGGTAGAAAAGGAAATGAATGAATAAATGTCTTTTTTGAGTCTTTTCGGCCGCTCAGTTTGCCGGGGTCGCACTGGAAAACCACGGGTGTTTGTCCAACTCCTCCAGGGGGATTCTTTTTGACGGCTGCACCTCCAGACAGGCCTGGACAAACCGTTTAGCCTCCTCAGACGCCTCACTGATTCCCATGGTCTGCTCTCCGTCGATCCACTCACCGGTGTCAAAAAAGTCCATAAAGTTAAGCAGTTCATAGGCAACTGCCCCGATCTGCCACACAGAAGTTGGACCGGCGTTGTATTTGTCCTCCAGGAACACCTCAGGTGGACAATAGCTTTTAGTGCCGCTGAAGCTGGTGTAAGGGTTTTTGCTCACTAAACAGCCACATCCAAAGTCAACGATGCGGACCCGAATGCCGTCCTCAGTCTCCTGAATCAAGATGTTGTCAGGCTTGATATCCCGGTGAAATACCGTCTTCTTGTGGAGGTTGATCAGCGCCAGGACAAGCTGTTTGGTGATGTCCCTGGCGGTGTCTTCAGGCAGAGGCTCGTGGAGGCTCCTGTAGACGAGGAGGCTCATGGAGGGGCTGGGTCTCTCCATTATAATGATCACCTCGGTGTCCGACTTGAACCACTCGAGGTACGACACGGAGGCGCTCTGTCCCAGTCGTCCAGGTCCACCGGACGCCATGAACAAGAGGAACACCTCTTTAGGGAACTTCACCTCCTTTCCATCACGGTTCAGAGTGATGAAGTCCGCCTTTGTCTTTCGGACGCGCTTAATGGCGACCTGCAAATGAAATCACAAAAGTTATTAAGTAACACACATAAAGGACAAATATTATGCATTATTTGTAGTGGCTTTTAAACATGCTCTTGAGCTTCTCTTCTTTTGGATCTCCTCTTGTAGAACAAAAAATAATGTGTCGACTTCATATCAGTCTTTCCCACATTGAGAATTAGAGTTAGAGATTCATCTACTGGCAGCAGAGGGAGTTACAAAACAAAAGCTAGCTTGCCTCAACAGTCAAATGTAAGCACACAGTTGGAATGAACGTGATTTGAGGCAAAAATTAGTCTAGTAAAGTTTTATGGATATAAATCACAGGAGATCTGTTTGCTGAGGCTCATAGGGAAGAGGACTTACTAAACAGGATTTGTCAAACAAGCATGACTGAAGCTACAGACAACTCCAGGTATGTTTTTGATGAGAGAACAATGTAAAAACATGGTTAAAAGCTCAAAAAGTCATAACATGTGTCCTTTAAGCCTAACGTGGACCATTGTTTTACAAAACTCTGGATCCATAAACCTCTAACTACAAGTGTCAAAATAATAGAGTAGCAAGTAAACTTTACAAGCTAAGTTCTTCTAAATGTATGGGTTAATGATCCTCACCTTTAAACCGTCGGACTTGCGCTCGCCCTCGTACACCGATCCAAAGCCTCCGGACCCCAGCTTTCGGCCCTGCTTGTACCTGGCGTTGAAGTCGTCCAGAGCTCCAGCACAGGCTAGCTGGGTCAGGCGGTCGCGCTTCTGTTTTTTCAGTGAAGGGGCAGAACCTGGAAAATATAAAAAAGATGTTGAATTGACTGCATGTAGTATAATGCATTAGTAAACTGTTCCATGTTTCAATTTTGACATATTAGCTAACATTTTACTTCAGTTTGGTGTCATTTGTAGTGTCTGTCATGTCTGTTCATTTGTCTATACAAAATGTATAATAAGACAATTGATGATCAGTACAGTATGACAGTTTTTGATGGTGAAACTAAATATTTAGGTCAGGGAGAAGTCCACAACAACTTTAATCGTCTTTGGACCACTTAAAATACTGTCTCAATTTGTCTCAAAATGTAGTGTTTTTGTCCTCAGTTATGGAGCACACTCAAGCGATACATTTGTCTGGAATAAAACCTATATTGTTGGAGTAAGTTTGTGTTTTATGATGTACTCAGCCCATGGCTTTGTCACATCTTTGGTGTGTGGTGTTTACTGACCTGCCTCACCGTTGGTCCTCTGAGGACTGGGGCTGTGTTTGCGCTTAGACATGTTTGAGAGTACTTTAAAGCACAAAAAAATCAAGTGGTTTTGAACTCGTTGGAGAGCTATGTGTGAACGTGTCCTTCGTCTGAGGGAAACTGAAGAAACTCAAAGCGGTGTGGAACTTATAACCTTTTAGAACTCTGATGTGTGACATCATCTGATGACATCAGCAGTGCAGGGTTTAATATTAGTAGTAGTAGTAGTATAGTAGTAGTAGTAGTAGTAGTAGTAGTAGTAGTAGTAGTATTTTTTTCTACAATTATACACAACAGATAATAATACAAAATAAAGTTCAAAATAATAATTGTAAATAGGAAATACTTACACACGTACTAAAATAAAAACTGACAAAACAAGAACAGGAAGGGAAAAGGAGGCTGGGCGGGGGACGGCTGTTATGTGCAAAACCTATATATTCATGTATCTGTGAAAATATTTCAGAAAAGCATCCTATGTAGAGTGAAAAATGTCTACGTTCCCTCGGAGTTCATATTTAAGCTTTTCAAGTTGGACATGCTTCATGTTGTATAGTAGATTTTCAGCGATAGGAGGGTTTTTTTTTGTTTCCAGTTGAATATAATAAGTCTTCTCGCCAAGAATGTTTCAAACGTAATAAATAATTTTTGTTCATTCGAAAGAATGAAACAGAAACTGGAGGTACCCTGCGAGTGCAGGGTCAGGACAGAACCGAGACAAACCTCGAGCATACTAAATATTTTTGTCCAATAAGATGTTATATTTGGACATTTCCAAAAGGTACAAGCCAGATCTGGACCACAGCGATCACAGGTTGTGTCCACTGCAGGAAATATTCTGGAGAGTCACACTTTTGATAAATGAAGTCGGTGTATGATCTTATAATTCTGATAATATTAATTCTTCACCAAGTGATATCTGGAGATTCATCCACTTGTCCAAGTTCTGCTTTGTTTGATCGTTCAGAGCTGAAAAATTGTGTCTGAAAAGCTCATCACTGTAAGACATGCTGGCGTAAAAACAGTAAAGAACTGGGAGTATAGTTGTCATTATGTTACTGTTTTATTTTTACAGGGCCTTACTGTTTCATTTTAACGGTTAATTGCTGTTCAAGAAATCACATTATGCTCCTGTGATTCCAGATCGATGTCAGGTATATTACTGTTAAATTACATCATCTTCATCATCATTCTTTTTGTGTTTTTTATGATAATAAATAATTGAATCTTCATAAAGTAGATCATTCAAACACATAATGCTTATATTTACTTACAGATGTTGTTCAAATCAAGCAGGTTTTCCTTTTGGAAGATCAGCCACAATGCACTGCCAAGCGCTCAAATGCATTTAACATATCAGAGCTTCACCACGCAGGGGAAAGGATGCACACGCAGTAAATACCAACTGTCAAACATATTACATGCTCTTGTTTGGGAAGTAAATCTGTTATAGTACGAGAACAATCAACAATGCAATCCATCCATTTGAAGATGGCTGCAAGGGCAGACGTGTGTGTAGCTTTGTCCTGTATGTATTTGCCCCTGGATTTGGCCTTACATATAGAGATGGCGCACCGCATCTCCACAAAAGCGCACATCGGCAAAACACCGAGGCCTATCATTGCAAAGTTCTGGAGTTCTCAAAATAAAACAAGAGTGATGAAGTTTGCACGAGAGAAGAAGGCACTCCTCAACAAGGACGCAAAAGTGTCCATCTACTCTGACTTCAGCGCCGCGGTGCAGAGGAAGCACCAGCTGTTTGAAAAAGAAACTTCACGCTGCTGGAATAAGGTATGCAATGTTATTCCCTGCTATACTCTCGGTCGGTTGTATGGGAATGCAAAAACGCTTTGAAACGCATCTCGAAGTTCAAGAGGTCGTCAACAGCCTGGATATTAGTTCCACCCCTCCTTCTCCTATGACTTGACTTTGCCATGAATTAAATGAATGAACAGTCTTGTGTAGATTGCTATTTTGGCCCGACCTTTTTCGTGTTTTTTCTTTGATTTTGTTTTGTTTCGTTATTTTTACTGTTTATCTAATCATCAAAGGGGATTTGTCTATATGCTACTTACTGTGTGTAGTGCTGCACAAACCAGGGAACAAAAAATATATTATAAACTTGGTGTACTGATCCTTCCAGTGAATTTGTGTTCATTTAATATTAAAGGGTGTAAAAATCCTGTTAAAAGGAATTGAGAATATTTCTGTTGCTATGCTACAAATGTCTGAAAATGAACATAAAAAGGAAAAAAAAGACTGGGTAGGACACGTGTATTCCTCTTCATTCAATAGAAAAAGCAGAGGTGTGGCAATTCTGGTACATAAAAATGCCCTTCAAATATTAATCATATTGATATTGATAGTAATGGGTGATAAGTTTTACTTCATGAAGTTCTGGCGAGAAAGTTACTTTTCTAAACGTGTATCCAGCCCCAGACCTTGACCGTTCTTTTTTTACTACTTTAACTGATATTTTATTGAAGTATCGATGTCCTGCTATGATTATTGGTGGAGACTGGAACAGTGTAATGAGCAATGTCCAAGATAAAAAGCCCAGCCTCACTGGTGCTAAATTAACTCCAAGACAACGAGCTTTACGACAAATGTTGGATGAGGTTGACTTAATTGATGTTTGGAGATATATGCACCCTGGAGAGAAGGAGTCCCCATAAATTATATACAAGAACAGATTCTTTTTTGGTCTCTAAAACAATATTGGATCATAGCCGTATAGGAAGCATACTTTTGTCGGATCACGGGCCTATCAGAATTGAAGTCATTTTGCTGGTCTTCAGAAAGAAAAAAAATCTTGTCAATGTAATGGGTCAATATTATCCGACTCAACCTTTTGTAATAAAACAAAAGAAAGTCTTTGGCACTTTTTGACAATTAATAATAATGGCGACACTAATCTGACAAACATATGGGAAACTACTAAAGCTTACCTGCAGGGTTTAATGATTTCTTTTTGTGCAGCTAGAAGGAGGAAAAGAATTCATGAACAAAACAGACTTAAGTTAAAACTGCAAGAAGCAGAGACTGAACAGAAATGCTCTCAAACAGCTGAGAGTCACTACAAATTCAAAGAACAGAAAAGGAACTATTTTTGCAAAGACATAAAAGCCACAAATCAGTGTAATACTTAGCAAGTTTGATAAATAATAAGAAGCGAAATAGTATATATATGACAAAGGTCAGAGACAAAAATGGTAAACCTACAACATACAACAAATGAGATTGCAAATGTATTTACAGAATATTATTGTGACCTCTATAAGTCTGAAAGTAGAAATGGGAAAAGACATATGAATCTGTTTTTTTAAAAGCTTAACTTACCTAAACTGAACCTACAAGATAACAAATCAATCATTTCTTTTAAAAAGTTGAAAAGCATGTGGACACTTTTCCTGCAGAGGTGTATAAAAGCGTTGTTGATATTTTTGCTCCTTTGCTAACAAGAATGTTTCAGCATGCTTCTGTGGTCAAGAAATGACCAAAGACAATGCAGCTGTCAATTATTACATTAGTAACCAAAGAAAACAAGGATCCTGAAAACCCTGCATCATCCAGGCTATTATCGATCCAAAATACAGATTCAAAAAATATTTTAGCAATGCGCCTCAATAATGTGATGCACAAACTGGTTTCTAACGATCAAACAGGTCTCATCCAAACACGACAGTCCTGCTCCAACGGCTGCCTGGTATTTTACAGTATGCAGCACACAAACACGAAAAGACATCTGTCATTACATTGGACGCAGAGGAAGCCTTTGATCATGTAGAATGGATGTACTTATTCAGAACAACTGGGTTCTCTTATTCTACACCAATCCACAAGCTGCATTAGTAATTAACAGAACAATATCTGAAGCATTCTTACTGGAAAGAGGTCTCCTCTCTCCTCTTTAATTTGATTATTGAACCACTTTCTGAATGTATTAGAACAAATGAAGAGATTAAGGGTATACAAACTCATGATAGGTCATGTTATGCTGATGATGTTCTCTTATTCTTGAAGGACCCCACAAAATCTATACCACCATTAATTAAGACCATCGATGAATTCAGCCAAATCTCAGGCTACAAAATCCATTACGAAAAATCCTTAGTTATTCCTCTTGGAGTTAAAATAGACAGCATAACACTCCATCCCTTTAAGGGAGGCTTAAATATCTTGGTATATATTTTTCTAAAGGTCTTACAAAATTAATTAAGAATAATCTTTTACCTATAATTGCAAAAATTAAAACTGACCTCCTCAGATGGACTACTCTCTCATTATCCTTGATGGATCGGATTGCAATTATAAAAATGAACGTTCTCCCTGGCTTGCTGTATACAATACAGATAATATCTACACACATTCCATCTAAAATTTTCAGACAAATACATAGCGCTATAGGTGCATCTCTATGGAACTACAAGCGACCGAGAATGGAACTTCAAAAGCTTCAGCTTCCTGTCCAAAAAGGAGGCTCGGGATTCCAAATCTGAAATTCTACCACTGGGCTTCACAATTAAAATTTGTGACTGAGTGGGCTAAAAATACCAATTTTGCTTTCCTGATCTAGAAAGTATTGGTTTAGATAATGTACAGCCAGAAAACCTCCTATTCTTATGTCTCAACAAGGTCTATAGCAATATTAAACACAATTATATTCTTAGAAATATCTGCAAATCTCTCGGTGTTATTCGTAAACATTTCCGTCTTGTATTATTCCTTTTTAGCACCCACTGCCAACAATCCAGGTTTTAATATTTCTCAAACCCATTTCTTCCGATATTTCGACCGGGCAAAACCAATAACTAACAAACACATCTCATGAAGTACAGTATAAAATGATTCATATGTTGCATGTGACCCCTGTAATACGGAGTAAATATGATACATGCACCAAATTCTGTCTTAAATGTAAAAAGGAAGTTGGAACCTATTTCCATTTAATGTGTTCATGCCCAGGGATTATTCCATACTGGTCTTCAGTCCTGCAGGAAATAGAAAAATATATTGGATTAAAATGTCACTGGACCCTAAAGCTCGTATTCTAGATATAAATAGCCATATTCGAGAAACAAAAATACTTGCCATTATGATGTATGCTGCACGTCTTTCTATACGACATGTTTGGATCCAAGAACATCCTCCCTCTCTCAGTCTTTAGCATGAAAAAATGCTATCAGTTTTGCCCAATGAAAGACTGTACAATGTGCTTGAAGGAACGCTGGATACTTTTGTCAAGGACTGGATCCCTCTAAGTGACTTTCTTGGCTGTGAATGGCAGACAATAACAAACATAAGAATGAGCTAAATATTAAATAAGGTAATGGCAAGACAAATGTATTTCTGCTGCACGATTTGTGCATAGAGTGCTTCTGTGTGCTTTGCATAAAAGGAAAAGATAGAAAAGAAACAGAAAAGAAAATAGGGAAAAACAGAAACTAATAATTATGTATAACATTAAAATAATAATAATAAAAATATAAATATTATTAATAATAATGATTTTAGTTGTGCATACCAAAAATGGAGCTGCCCTCTCTGGCCTGTTTGAGATAGAGACTTGTTTCACATCTTCAGGGAGACTGCTCCAAATAATCGTTGAATATAATAAATGTATTTTCTCCTGTTAAAGGTCCCATATCATGCAAAATCGACTTTTCAGAGGTTTTAACCTTCCTACAGTGCTATTTGGGCCTCGTATGTGTGCCCAAAGTGGTTTTTTGATTGATTCCCGCATGCTTTCACTAGAGAACGCTCTTTTCCGTCCCCCTCGGGTGAGCAGGCAGACGGGGGCTCCTCACCAGGATGATGGGGCGCTCAAGCCACGCCTCCAGGAAGCGGCAGTCTCCACAAACACACCCCTCCCCCTGCGCTACTGTAACCGCGTCTGTTTAGCTTCACTTTGTTATGGTTCGGTACTAGCCATGTCGTCTTTCAGAAAATGTGTGTTCGGTTGTAAATACGTCTCTAGACTATTTTATTTGCTGAGAGATGAAACAGTACGTGGAAAGGGGATGGAGTTAATTGGAAATCTGCATCAGAAAACCAGCACGACCGTGTGTTTGCAGAATTATTGTTACTTCTAAACTGGGCTTATCATTTACGGAGTGAAAAACTGGTGCCATCCCCACAATAAAAGGAGACGATGGAGAGATGACAGCTGTAAGTGCTGCCAATGTAACACATTATAACGGCAGCTATGGTGTGCGTCTGTGTGCGACTCACGTACATTTCCCAAACACGTGCCATGCATTATATTTATGTGACAAGGTATATTTCATGACCTGGTGTTATGCAGCTATTGCAGAGCCTATACTGTAGATTATGTGCAGTATTTATATATATATATTATATCGACATGACGCTTTGATCCTGGACTGACAGGGGCACCCTGTACATTCACCGCGTCATCCAAAACCATACGAGCCACGGATAAATGTGACCAGCCACATCTCATTTAGCTTTGTCATGACCAAGAGTTTGTTACGGCAGTGTTTTATGATACAAGTGACAACAATAACCAGTAAACCATTACTACATAACAGTACAGTGATCCCTCGCTATATCGCGCTTCATCTTTCACGGCTTCGCTGCTTCACTGATTATTTTTTTTACAGTGCGGATATTTTTACAGTGCATTGTGCTCTGAATCCTGATTGGCTCAGGGGCTTTACTGTTGTGTAGAAATAAAATATTGACGCTGTACTGTATTGGTTTTCGTTTCTGTACATTCTGCCAACTTTACGTTTGTATTTTTTCTCTGTGACAAAACCCACAATGTCGAAGAAACGCTCTGCGCCGACAACGTAGAAACAGACGCTACAGCGGAGCGGAGTCACGACGAAGAGGCACAGACAGTGAAATACGCCAGTGACAATGTTGACAACCTTGTATTACTATATTAAAAGTATTGTTTTAAACAAATTTTGGGCTTTAAAACAGGTTTTGATTTTTGGTTTCATTCCATAGTTCAGTATTGCATTGTAAAATAATAAAACTACTACTTCACGGATTTCACTTTTCGCGTGTTATTTTTGGAAGGCAACTCCCGCGATAAACGAGGGATCACTGTACAACGTTTTAATACATTTTTTTTTTTAGATTTCCTTGTTCTTGACTGTACAATATAACATTCTCACACCTCAGCACAATTTGCATTGGAGCACAGACTGCAGAGACGTAGTAAAATGTATTATAAGAATAAATTGCCTAATAATAATCAGATTGTCTTATAAGAATAAATTGATTTAAATTTTACATTTGTAACTTCATTCATGAGGACTAAACTGTGTTTTTAATCAATTATGATTACTGTAACTTTGTTACATATGTGATTGATGGGTAACTTTTGCAGAGATAATTTTTTTATATATTTTGTTATCACAGGAGGCCTCCAGCCACAGCAGAACGTCTTCCAGATGCTGCCTGTGCAAGTGTTTCTCCTTCACAATCTCTGACACAGAAAATACCCTCAACATCAGTGTCCACTAGAACTATTTCCACAGCTATCTGTGGATCCCCTGAAGTTACACCATGTCAGAGCTAAAGGTATGTTTTTACACAATGAAAAACAAATGAGTCTATGGTACATTTTCACACTGTAACGCTCCCTAGATTTTAGATCTATTCAAAGAGCAGCTGAGTGCTTGTTTAGCAAGATAAATCACATCTTGTTCTCCATAAATACAAATTGGTTATACTTTTTTTAGAATATAATAGGGCTGCACAATATCAAAAAAATATTGTTATCGCGATAATAACAAGTGCGATATGTGTATCGCAAAGATGCGCAATCATTTCTTATGGTTAAATATATTAATCTTGCGTTTTTGCTTGCCCGAGCTTGTTTTTACTTTTGACCAATCAGGCGCACCCTTGAATGTTCACCCCCAAAAGCGCAGTTTTGCTATTGCCTGGAGTCCGTAGGCTTTTAACACTACAGTGTAAACAGCACAAATCAACATGGCGGGAGACGAAGAGACGAACGAGGACGACGTAAGTGAACAACTTGTTCCTAAAAAGAGCTCTACCTCCCAGATTTGGGACTATTTTGGCTTCAGAAGACAGGACCTGTCCCAGACGCAAATAATTTGCAAATCATCCCGAAAAAACATGGCTGTGTCGAGAGGAAACACGACAAACCTGCATAGCCACCTCGAACACAACCATAAGGAACTGTATGCAGTATTGCATCCTAAAACTCAATAAACTACAGTAAAGTCAAGCAAACGAAAAGCAACTCCACAGACGACAATTGTTGAGACTTTAGCTTGTGCTTTGCCAGGGTTTAACACTCCAAAGGTCTCCAATGTGTCTATATTTGTACCTAAGCTACTATATTTTAAGAGTTGAGTACTTAATTTTTATCCTTTATGCGTGCATGTTAAAAATATATTGCAAATGAGGGAAAAATATCGCAATAATATCGTTATCGCAATACTTAACACCCATATTGCACTCACTTCCAATATCGTGCAGCCCTATTTTATAAGCAATACACATCATTGGTTTTAGCATTCATCTTTTGTCTTTTAGTGACACATGGTTTTGTTGCTGTTTGTTTCAGGTGTACAAGCTACAGCTGCCACAACTGACAGTACAACGGAGACAGACCAGGCAACTTCAAAAGAAAAGGCTTTATTCAAAGTGTCGTATCCAAAATATAAAAAAGGAAAACCCACAGTAAAGCCTATCAAAACCAAACCACATTTGGTAAGTAAAAAAATATTAAACAAAAAAAAAAAAAAACGTATAAAAGAATAAAATGTTATTAACTTTATACTTTCTTGGACATGTCTCTAAGTTGATGCAGCTCGTCTCACTGAGGTCTTCACTTCATGCATTGGCCTAAGCATCATTACAATCAGTGTCAATCAGATCGTCCAAAAGAAGAACAGAATTATTGAATCTTCATTGTTCACTTCAAAATATTGTGTTTAATTTACTTTTGAACCAGTTCAACGACAAATAGTCCAACTGTGTAACATAATGGCTTACATACTGTAAGGTACGGTAAGAAAAGTATAAGCCATACCCACAAACATCTGAGTTATGATCTGTTTTGTCTGTCTCTGTCTGTCTCTAATTCATGACACAATACACACATTTACCTTCGGAATTTCTCGACAGCACATGTTCTCGGTTTCTGGGGCCATAGTCCTACAACTCTGGCAAGTGCACCTAGAAAAAATGAAAACAGCTAATGCTAATGCTACACAGTAATTACACGATAGATACGACAGATATACGCATTAGCTTGTTATTTACCAAATGGCAACGTCCTGTTGAAGTCGTTGAGGTACTGTGTGCATGTCGAACTCAAGATCAGATCCAGGACGTAGGACTCAGCACGACGCACCGTCATGACAGATAAAATGTTTATTCCAGTGTTCGTGTATCGCTGTTTACCGCAGCAGGCCGCGCACACCCACCAGCTCCGCTCCAGGCTGCGTCACAGGTTGGGCGGGGGAGGCACGCCCACTCTGAGGCACGTCATGGGTTGGGTGGGGGAGGCACGCCCACTCTGAGGCACGTCATGGGTTGGGCGGGGGAGGGCGGATCTCAGGGTGAGCCATTTGCTTTTGCAAGGAGGGGGGCCAGTCCAAGAAATGGGTGTTTTTTAAAAACTGTTATGTTATGGATATTGCACAATACAAAATATGATCAACAAAGCCCTTAGGGTAGACTGTGTAAAGGGGAAAATAGCAGAATATGGGTCCTTTAATGCAAAGCACACTACCACCTTTGGTATATACTCCTCCCCCTCATATTATTATTTTTCATGCATATGTGTGTGTGTGTGTGTATATATAAACTTTTTCATATTTAAATATGAAATACCTTGTGATTTTTTTTTTTTACAGTATTAGTTTTACAGTGCACAAATGAGACTCACACAGTAACTGCGTTTTAGGTTATTGTATTGAATAAATTCACAGTTTTAACAAACCCCCTTAGTTATTCTTTCCATTCAGTCAATACCACAAGTGCACTCGATTTAGCTTGCATTTTCGTTGGCGCGCGTTGAAGGTCAGATCCTCGTTTGTAAAGTACATGGGTACCCATACCCGTCTGTAGAAATGGAAACACAACTGTTGAAATTGCAATTGAGTAAGGCCCGAGCAGAGGCTACCCAGAATAAAAAGGAGAAGAAGAAAGGAGCACAAGATGACTCCATGATGTGGGCTCAAGAGTGGTATGAGCGTGGACGAAGCCGTAGGGGAGGAGCCAGAGGTCGAGGAAGAGGTGGACCTGGAGATGGGGGTGTGGTTCTAATGCCTGCTTTCTATGTGGACAAGAAGGACACTGGGCAAAAGACTGCCCTCAACAGCAGGGGGTGTCACCCCAGCCTGGACCAGAACCTGGACCACAAGCGCAGGGTCCCCCCAGACCATGGGACAGCTATAACCAAACTAGAGGCGGAGGGGGAAATCGAGGTGGCTACCATGCCTCCTCTGGACAATATTGGCAGGAAGAAGATTACTAGGGGTGCCCGAGCAGCCCTGGGAGAAGGGGTTGGCAAGAACCACTGCTTTCAATTAAAGTGGATGGACGAGATGTAATGGCACTAGTGGATACTGGAGCAACATACTCTTCTTTGAATGTGAGCCTGAGCTAAGCTAGCCTCTCCACCCGCTCCATCTCATTAGTGGGCTTCTCTGGGACACCAACAAGACTGCCGTTCAACAAACCACTCCCCACTGATGTAGCAGGTCAAACATTTCATCATTTATCTATTCACCACGGACTCCAGTTTGTTTACTGGGAAGAGACATTTTGACTGCAACACGTGCAACTATCCTCTGTGGATATCAGGGGATAGAGGTAACCTAGCCAAATGGAAAGACTATTAAATGTGGAACTTATATGGACACACGTGGCATGTGGTTGGCGGCTACCTCAGAGGAGGAGCCAGTGGCGGAGATTTAATGGGCCCTATTACATCCTGAGCATGGGCCTCGAAGGCACGGAGTTTACTCCACCTACCTCCAGTGGAAGCCTTGGATCTCCACCCTGGCAGCCTACCTACCGCCTCTCGATCCACTCCGTTGTACATTGTATTATGATCGAGATCGCGATGATATGCACAGGGAAGAATTTGAATATTATTTACAAGGGAATCAGTGGGAAATCAAATCTGACTACATTTATGTATGTAGCTGCTCGTTGCCTCTTAACACCTGAACAATTTGAATGGTACAGAATGGCAGACACCACGTGTCACCAGCTCTAGCCCCTGAGCATGAAGCCAGAGAACTAGGATCACTGGTCAAGAGACTTACCAACATCCTGGACTGGACAGAGTCAGGCATGGGAGGAGTCCAGTACTCCCCCTCTGAGAATGCCTATCGCATTTGTGTGGATATGGCTGACATGACAGAACTACAACATGAAGTTATCTCTAGAGCACATGGACGAGAATTTACTGATCATGAGGACACTGAGAAAATTTTAGCTGACTTACCTGATGAGTTTTGGTCCAAAGGACCAGCTGACATAGGATATTGTAGGACAGTAATACCTATTACTTTTGAAGTGACTCCTGGACCGCCAGTGCAAAAAGGGCAATATAAAATCAAACCTGAGGCCCAAACAGGTATTGACGAGACTATTGATGGTTTATGGGATGCTGGAGTGTTGGAGGTCTCTGATTCTGAATGGAATACACCTATTTTGCCCGTGCAGAAGCACAATTCTAGCACCTATAGGATGGCACATGATTTAAGAGCAATAAATGATAGAGTTCAGACTCCATGCTTGCCCGTGCCTGACCCACACAGGATTTTGTCCTCACTTGGGCCACAGTACCAGAGGTTCACAGTGATGGACTTGGCTAATGCTTTTTTCTGCCTTCCATTGGCACCAGAGTGTAGGAAATATTTTGCTTTTCAATATAAAGGATGCAAATTGCAGTATAAAACACTGCCACATGGTTTTATACTGCAGGTCAACAAGATCATCAAGAAGGCCGGACATGTTGTGGGGGAGGAGCTGGACTCTCTGACTGTTGTGTTGGAGAGGAGGATGTTGTCCAAAATCAGGACTATTCTGGACTTTCCTTCCCACCCGCTCCACAAAGTGCTGGTTAAGAGCTCATTTAGCAACAGACTGTTACTGCCACGATGCTCCACCGAGAGACACAGGAAATCATTCCTGCCTGTCGCCATCAAACTACTGAACTCTGTGCTGAAAAAATCCTCTTGTAAAATCATTGTGCAATATTAAGTCCACTGTGCAATATTAATCCACTTATAAACTGTACATGATCATGTGAATATGTAAATAGACAAAGATAGTATAGTTAAGCTTATTGTATATTGTTCATATCGGGGGTTTAGTTGATTAATAATGACACTTTATAAGTTAAGTTAAATGGGGTTGATCATTGTAGAGCTATTGTATTTTATTCTTATTTTATATATATAATTTTGTTTCTAATACTTTACTGCCTCTACTGGTCGGTTGCACATGTAACAAAAAGAATTTCCCCTTGGGGATAAATAAAAGTAATTCTGATTCTGATTTCTTTAAGTCCTGGTTTGTTTAAGCAGACTTTAAAGAATTTGTTGATTGATCTTGACTTGCCTCCTGGTGTCGCTATTGTGCAGTATGTGGATGACATCTTGGTGGCGGCATTAACTGCACAGTTATGTTTGTCTGCAACACACCTGGTCCTGACCAAGCTCAGTGAACTAGGTTTCAAAGTGTCAAAGAAAAAACTACAATGTTGCAGACCGGCTGTTACATTTTTAGGTAAAGTGGTCTCAGGCAGGGGCGATACTATGTCCTCAGAACATCAGCTATTTTAAAACATCCAAAACCATTGAATGTGAAAGAAATGTTATAATCAAGTGCAATACTGTAACATGTGTCATTCACCTGTGATAATCATGTGCAATATAATTTAACATACTATTAATACACTTTTACCTCACCATAGTCACTTACTGTATATAACAAGACACTTAAGCCACTTTATTTGCCATTTTACTGTAAATAAGAGTGTGCACTTTATACTTTATATTGTATTTTTTATTACCATGTTTATTTATCCTATTTTTATTGCATGCGCCTATTTCATTCATTCCTGTCCTAAACTGTGTGTTGCAACAGTGGAATTTCCCCATTGTGGTACAAATAAAGGATCTCTTGTCTTGTCTTGTCTTGTCTTGTCTTGTCTTGTCTAATGTTGTCATTTTTGGGACTTTGTGGATATTGTAGGACATATATCCCCAGATATTTGGAGAAAAAGTGTATTCTCAGGACGCTAGTCAAAAAACAGGGTATGAGAAATTTGACGACAAAACTCAATTGGACTCAGGAGGCAGAGAACACATTTATTGAACTCAAGATGTTGTTGGCTTTGGCCGTGCATTTGACTCAGCCTGACTACCACTCCACTTTTTACTTGGACGCCTCCATTGGTCCAGGTGTGGCCAATGGAGTGTTATATCAGAAAGCATATGGGAAGCGTGAAGTTCTCATGTATGTGAGTGTTCCCCTTGACATTATTGAAGTACGACAGCCCCCGTGTGTACAGTACGCGGCGGGCCTGGCCAAAATCATTAGTAAAACAGCACACCTTGTTATGGGACATCCACTACATGTACATACAGATCACACTGTAACAGCGTTTGTAGCCTCCTCTGCGTTCACTCTGACTTCATTATGACAAAAGAGGCTATGCCTCTCCGCACCTAACACAACTTATGTTACGGGGGGAATCAACATGGCAGGACTCCTTTGGCAACACAGGGGAGCCTCATGAATGTGAAATTTTCGATCAAACCAAGGCCCGAGTTGATTTGTTGTCCACCCCATTGCCCCAAGGTAGACATTTGTTTACGGATGGATGTTGCTGGAGGGACCCGGAGGTGGGGCTTAGGGCTGGTTTTGCTGTGGTAGAAGGTCTGGATGACACCTTTCAGGTGTTACAAGCCCAGCCCCTTAAAGATCATCCCTCTGCTCAATCTGCAGAGGTGCATGCCCTCTGTGTTGCCTTGGAGCTTGCTGAGGGACAACAGGTGATGATTTACTCTGACTCCGCCTACGCAGTAGGGGCAGTATTTGTGGATTTCACTTCATGGAAACAAAATGAATACATGACAGCTAAAGGCTCTCCAATTTCACATTGCGTGCTAATGGAGCGATTGGATGCCGCACTGCAAATGCCTGAGAAAGTAGCTATTGTGAAATGCTGGGCACATTAAATCTGATTCATTTATTGCCAGGGGCAATGAGGCAGCGGGTTATGCACTACAGTGGGAAAAAAAGGTCGCTGGAGTAGCATGAAAATAATATTGAAAGCGGTTGCAAGCAATAAAGTCATGTTTCTCTTAGAAAGTATATCTAATTTATCAAACAGAAATTTTATATTCTATTTGAGCATGACTTTTTAGATAGATAAAATCATGTTACTGATGCACATTTAATTTATGAAATGCAGGTAAGAGTGTTGTGATTAATGTATACAGTCTGAGCATAACTTTTTCATATTGAAAACTGAGAATTAAATGATCTTACTTTTTTCAATTAACTTACGATAGGTAGGCATAAATTATACTAAGTACTAAGTATAAGCATATATGTCATGTTTTTACCATTTAATTAGTTTGTTTGTTTAGAACAGCTGATTACATTTTTATTTTATATATGAAATTGTTAGATTAATGATAATTATATTATACTTGCAAAAGCTGTATCATATTAGTAACAAATAAAAAACACATTACACCATTATTAATGAAATATAACTTGTCATTTTAATATTAAAAACTTCAGTGAACATTGCAGCATTCTCTTGAACTTAAAATCACCATCTGACTTTGTCAATGTACATTTTTTTGTGCATATTAAGTGCATACAATTTTGAGTAAAAAGCATTTAACTCTATATGCAACAAAATGGAATTGTCTGCAAACTGTTAATGAAACATGTTGATCAAGTCATCCATCATCTTTTATGACAGTGAACAAAATAAATTGTCTAATATCTAGAATCCTTGACTTATGTAGAACTTGAAAAGTGCTATGTAAAACAAACATTTAACATTTTCAAAAGGTAAACCATTATACAATTCTACACTTGGTAAATGAAGTATGGTCCAGTGTTCCGGCCCCAGGTCTACTGTTCCCGCCTCCTTCTGTGTTTGTTGAATATTATGTTTCTCTTTGTGTGAATCTGGCTGTGGAGTTCCTGCTGGAGAGTGGAGGCAAGTTCATGCTGAACGTGATTGGCTGCTGCTTCCTGGCCCACTGATTGGAGGACCAATCAGTCCACCTGTGGTCCCGCCCAGTATTTAAGGACTCAATCCACACCTGTTCGGGGCTGCTGGCCTGTGTGGGGCCAGTATGCCATTTTGTGCCTCTGTGTTTGTCAGGGCTGCAGTGGCAGCGCCTAGTGATGGCCAAATGAAGCCCCATGAACCATCTGAGGCTTTCAGGCAATTGTACCGGTACAGGAGTCAATGCCTCGCCGAGTAATGCAATATGTTCAACTGCACCATCTTGTGGACAAAAAAGTGTAACAAGAAACCAAATATCATGTTTCATTTAAAACATCACACTCAGTTGATCAAATAAAAAAGATCCTCAATTCTCTAATCTTCTTGTTGTATTATATTCTGAATACAAGAATACACAGTATGTAGAGTACACAGCCATATTCTGGTAGTAAAACTAAAATGCTCTATAAATAAAAAAGCTTATTTTAGCATGTGAAAGTTAGAATACAGTTACAGTGAATCAGAAAAGCAGTAACCTATGAAATGTGGATCGGAAATTGTGTTTTGAACCCTGGACTGATGCTGTCCAGAAAAAAGTCCAGCAGAGGATGTATTTTCTTAGGCGTATGAACACTTTTAATGTTTCATCTGAAATGATGACCTTGTTTTATCGTTCTTTTATTGAATCAATTTTAACTTTTTGCATGGCTGCATGGTATGGAAGCCTCTCCCTCACTAATAAAAATAGACTTGCTCGGTTGGTCAAAGTAGCCAGCAAAGTCTCAGGGACACGACAGGCTCAGCCAGGAGACCTGTACATGAGGCAGGTGCAGAGAAAGGCTAGAGCCATTACTAGTTCCCAGGACCATCCTCTTAAGGCACAGTTTGAACTTTTGCCTTCTGGGCGGCGTTACAGAGTTCCTAGTTGTAAAACTAAAAGGCTGGGAACTACATTTATCCCAACAGCCGTGAAGCACCTTAATGGCACTTAGCACTTTGTAAATCCGCACATAGAACATTTGCACATGTGATTAATCTGCTTTTTTGCACTTTGAGGGAAGTGTGATTTTGGGTTTGTTTTACTATCTGTATCTGTATGTTGTATTGTTTTTACATTGTCCTTTTATGTTGAGCTGTGCTGCAAAACGAATTTCCCCCCTTAGGGGACAATAAAGAAACCTTGAACCTTGAACCTTGAACCTTGATGTGCGTCATCTTCACAAAAGCAAGGCTCACAGGTCACGTGGTTTAGCAAACTGAAGCGTCAAGTAACTTATGTAATTTTGTCCTATAGATAATCATGTGATAAAGTTGATGATATTCATTTTCCATTGATTACATAAACATATATACATTGCCCAATCACGGTGTAGCCTATAGTTGCCATTATCATGTAATTAAGATACGGTATAACAAGATACAGTATAACATGATTATATATATGTATATACACACACACACACACACACACATATGTACACAGACACAAGTTTATGATGAGGGTGTATGTGCTTTTGAGTGAGAGGATTCAGGATAAAGGGACAGTTTAATGGTTTTTATTTAAAAACAGAATTTTCTTAACTGTGTCAGGCTTCAATCGATTTTTTTTTTGCTGACAACATCACCAGCTTTTGAAAAAATTCTCTCGCAAGGTACAGAGGAAGCAGGAACACACAAAAACCAGTGTGCCATCTGGTACAGGTTGGGATACAGATGTTTGTTGTTTTTCCAGTAAACCAATGGATCTTCATTGCGGTTAATGTTCATTTCCGATAGATATCGATCCACTTCAACTATGGCCTCTGTCGTTGAATTAGACCCACGCCTTCTTTCGTCAACTGACTTGTCCAGCAGTGACCACAAGCCATCTGGAAAAAAGAAAAGAAAATGACATGTATTACATACACACATATGTGGGATACAGTATAAACCATATAAATACCTGCGTTGCTGGTGTAGGGTGCTTCTGGTGGTGGATGAGCAGCTGTGGCTCTTTGTTTTTCAATCAAAAGGGCACATTCTGCCTTCAGTCTTTTATGAGCCTCTTGTGCTTTGTTTAAGCTTATAAACCCCAGAGTTTTGAAACGCGGATCCAACAATGTGGACAGGGTCATGATGCTTGTTGTCTCGTGGTTGGCCACAGTTTCCCTTAAGGGCCCCAGTAAATTATCAGAAAGCCGCTGAGAGACTGCATTGTTTATGCCTGTCAACCATTGAGAAACAAAAGTAAGATGCAGCATTTTGATATAATGATTAAAATTAATTCAAAATAAATTTATACCTGTTGACCGTTGTGAAACCGAATGATGCAACATTTTAAGCATAGGAATGACCTTTGACACAGACACCCTTTTTTCTTCTGAAAGCTCCTCTGTTGCTTCGTAAAATGGAGACAAGACAGGCAGGCAGTTCTCTATGGACTCCAATTCATGAGACAACAGCGGGCTAATGTCTGTTTTCAGTGCTGCCAGGGCTGCTGCCATAGGCTCCCTCAACTTGTATAGCCGCTCTAACATGATATATGTGCTGTTCCAGCGTGTGTCTACCTCAATGAGCAGCTTTAGTGGTTGTCTGTCCATTTGAATTTGCATTTGGTCAAGTTTTTCTTTGCCTGTTGTGCTGCTTCTGAAGTAGGTGACCAATTTTCTGGCTTTAAGGCGAATATCAGATAGGTCACTTATTTCTTCAAAGGATTTTCTGACAAGCAAATTAAGGGTGTGGGCAATGCATGATGAACGCCTGATTTGTAAGTTCCTAACACAAGCAATCATATTAGCAGCAGCATCAGTAACAATGCATTTAACTTTGCTCCTTAATTGCCACTCCTCAATCTGCTTGGCCATCGCTTGAGCCAAATTTTCAGCAGTGTGAGCCTGTTGGAAATGCTCAACTCCAAGCAACACTGAGCCCATTTTGTCATCTCCGTCAATAAAGTGACATGTCATAGCCAAATAGGCATCCATGTTGATAGAGGTCCACATGTCAGCCGTCAGGCTTATAGCTGACACTTTTTCCACCTCCACCTTAGCCTTTTCCTTTTCTTTTTTGTATTTTTCATCCACCATTTTCTTTAAGGCCTGAAAGAGTTGCAAATACACTTCAGTTTAAACACAATACACCGAACAAATATACAAAGCACACACTTTTCTAGTGGGAAGCACATAGTTTGGGGCCACCAGCAGCATAAGCTCCTTGAAGCCCTCACCCTCCACAATATGAAATGGCTGCATATCTTTAATTACAAGGTTGGAAACTGCTTCATCTATTTTTGCTTGTGTGATTTCTAAAGAAAGTAATAATAATGCAAGTAATTTAAAATGTCACAAAACATGAGGCATACAGAATTATGAGAAGAGATAAATGTAGATACCTTCATTGTCCCTTGGAGCATTTTCAGGTTCTGCAACAACATGTAATGCTCTATAATGTCTGAGCATTGCAGAGGTGTTGCCATTATGCACAAGCTCTCTGTCGCAGATTTTGCATCTAACCTTAAGCAAGGAATTGTAATGCTTGAAATAAAATTTGTACATATTCATTGTAATATTCTAGTTATGTTATATGTAATTTTTTTTTTTTTGCAAATTTTGCATATGTGGGGCTTTTCTTAACTCAAAGAAAAAAATATAGGCATGTTTGAGAGGCAATGTTCAAAAGATAATGAACATTTCAGATAAACTTGTTTGGTGCAGCCATTTCAAAGTGTTCCCACACTGTGGAGGTTTTTCTTTTTTGTGCTTTGGGTGCCATTCTAACTACCCTAGTTTAGCTAAAGTTCACCTATGTAAACCTGAATACAAACCTGAATACAAACCTGAAATACACCTCAAATAACTAAAAGTGCACCTAAAATGGTAATATTACAATACACCAGAAACCTATAATTATTGGGTGACCTGGTATCAGGGAGTACTGACCTGAAAAGGCACCTTAAATAATAACCTATGTCCAAACCTCAAATACAAACCTCAAATACCAAACCTTCACTTTTTTCTAGCACTTATCAGTGATAAGTTATCACTGATACTGACTCTCTCTCAAACTACAACCAACCTACGACACCCACGAGGTGCCGCGAGATACTACGCGCTTTTATTTTCAAAAGTGACACGCAGACTAAACCAGTCACGTGGCCGGTGGGAAGTGAGGCCTCACTTTGTGCCGGTCACGTGGTTTTTGGTAATGTGACACAAGCCTGGAGGCGGGGCTTCATTTGACACGCCCCTTTTTACTCGCTACAAGCCTCGGTGCCTCGGCTTCAGATGACCCATCACTAGCAGCGCCTGTGTTCTGTGTGATTTGAGGCACGTGTGTTTTGTTTCGTTTAGTATGTCATGTCTCTTTTTATTTTGTCACCCGATTCTGTTTATGGGCCTTTGTTGTTAGGCCTGTGTGACCCGTGCATTTTGGGACTGACGTACAGTCTGTATTCTGCTTTAGTTCTGTTACTTTACCCTTACACCCCTGTTCATTAAATTGCATCTTTATTTAAACCTTTTCCCATCTTTGTTTTTTTTGTTACCTCCCCTACCCTAGCAGAGCTGGGTTGTAACACCAGTGTTAAAATGGTTGAAACATTTCAATGCTTATAAAAGACGACAACGCATTTCACTTACAGCCTGATCATTTTGATTCCATAAAGTCTGGAGATACTGGACAAAAATATAAGCATGCCAATTGTAATATATACAGAAATGTTCAAAAAATGTTATGTTTTAAATTATATTCCTGGAGGTTTAAGTAGTGTAAAATAGTTTTAAAATAAAAATCAAATTTGTTGAAATCTCTCAATAGTATTTTGAGTGGTAATGTAATCCATAATAAATATATTGATCCTCTCCAGTCTGTACTTGTCTGAACTGTGCAAATTCCTTATGTATGAACGTGATAAATGACCATATGATTGCAATAACTAATTCAAGATTTGGTCAGAACAGCAAAACAAATTATAATTTTGTTGAACTGCATAAGCAGGGCCTCTCTCCATCGCTGCTGAGGTGGGACGCAGTAACAGTCATTTGGAATGTGTTGAAAGATCCTGAAGGTTATGTAACACAAAAGTCAAGTGGAAAACTCAAAAAAAAAAAAAAAACATAAATAAAATAACACCAGCACTGAGCCAAAGGATCCGATTGGCCGGCCGTCAAGACACTGGATGATCCTCCCTAAATGATGGTTGGTTACTGGTGAAGACTGCAGCCCAATAACCATCAGACGCATCTGACACTGAAGGACTTCAAAAACAAAATCTTTCAAAACATCCTCAAAGTCCTCATCTCCTTGAACGCCACCAAACTGCAGCTTGGACTTTACAAGAGAGCAACAACCATGGGACATTGAAAGGTGGAAGAAAGTTTTATTCTGATGAGAGAAAATGTAACCCTGATGTCCTGATGGTTTCCAGCGTTACTGGCACGACAAACAGATCAACCTGAGATGTTTTCTATGCACCACTGGGAGGGGGCGCCATAATGACAAGCTGTGCTTTTTCCTTCAGTGGAACAGTGGAGCTCCACTTGGTGCAGGGGCGTCAAACGGCTGCTGGCTCTGTGCAGATGTTGCAGAGGGCATCCCTCATGACTGAGGGCTTCATCCCAGGACAAAAGGACTTCTTTAGGAGAAGAACATAATTCTTTTGGACCATCTTGCCTGTTCCTCTGATCTAAATCCAACCTTTGTGGATGGATGGCAAGGGAAGTTTATAAAAATGGACCTTTGATTTCAGTTTAATTGTTGTTTTCAATAAAATGTTTACTCAAACTTTTTTTGTGTGTCACTCCCATTTCTTGTTGCTTATTGAACCTCTGCTTGGAACTTTAACCATTCAAAATGTGACTTAATTTATTTATTCAACTTTTGATAAGCTTAACAAAGAATTAATAAACCTTGATATAACATTTGAGTAACACATTTAAAATTCAAGTTGAATACCCTGTAAAAGTTTGTAAACAAAAACATTCTAAATTCAGAATGGAGACAATAGTGAAGTTGAACATAATGTGATTTCACTGGGATTAACCTCAGAAAATCACAAAATATGAGAAAAAAATATATACATATTTTGGCGAATTAAAAGCACTCAAACACATGTGAGTGACATCAGAGCTGCTGCAGAACACATTATCACTGTATTTTACATTATGTTTTAAGAAATGATAAACTCTTTGAATTTTTGATGAACAATCCAGATTTATGGGTTTTACTGGAAAAAAAGGATAAATAAAATTAGATTATTTTGAAGCTAAAATAAAATGTTAAGGCTAGAAAATTGTCCATTGTCCATATTTTGTCCATCAGTTGTTATAGAAAAGCAAACTAGCTGCCTTTCTACCCTGGAAATTCAAATGTATTAATAATAATAGATCAAATCCTGTCATTTAATCATTAATAAACTTTGTTTAAAACAGCAGATGGCAAATTTAAGGTACTCGAGCATGTTTAAAGGCTAATAACAATATTAAAATGCTGAATATTTTTCCTTTAACATTACAGAAATATCCAAACTGGGGGGAAAATTGCAAAATCTTTAGTTTACATTTCTAAACAAGAATCATATGCACATAAAGTGTTTCTAGTTAAAGCACATACCTCAAATACATCAAAAAGGGCTGGCCATCTTAACTTGAAGTCCTCGACCATTGGCGCATCCCGTACCACCTCCAGCCTCCGGTGTGCAAATGTCTTGTCACAGCTTCCCTGTTGTTCTTTTTCTTAACATCATGTAGTAGTTCTACTCATAGTTTTTTCTAAAGTTTCTTCTGTTTCACCAGTTGGAAGTCGGGGGCAGTAGTTCACTTCGGAGCGTTTCGGTTTTTTAATAGCATATGCTGCACCTCTTCCTTTAGGCTTGTTTGTCACAGCATTAACAGCCACTTCTGGACATCCCAGCTTTCATAACTTATAGCGGTAGTGTGCTAGCTTGTTTTTAAGACTTTGCTTCCATCCAGCAAAACTTACACTTACTGAACCTTTTTCTGACAAACATGGATGCTTTGAGATAAGAGCCTCCCCAACCCTGCCAAATTGTTTGTCAGTGACATAAACGCCATATGATCTGGTATGATCTCCTGGTTAAGGACATCTAGGATGTTGGAACGGAGCTGAAGATCTGGAATGAGCGTTTTCCCTTTTTCCAGATACTCAGCATTGGCCTGTTCGAGCTTCAACTCCGAATCATAAGAGAACTTTGGCACTATAAATGCTGATACCCAACATGACTTTGAACTAGTAGGCTCCGGCTCAGGTGACGAAGTCAAAATATCAGTGTCCACACAGCTTACGCTTGAAACAGAATAACTGTCCTCAGAAATGGGGGGAACAGGAGAAGCTGAACACAGTGATGCAAGTGGTACCACTTTGATTGTGCCTCTATTCTGAAGCTCATTTAGGGATGTCCGATTCATAAATTCATTCCCAAAGAGGGGGTCCATGAACTGCAACCTAATATTTGAATAAAGACCACATTGTCTCTGAACTTCTTCAATTAGGTCATCAACCATCGGTGGAAGTCCATTGGGAAGGGTAAGTCTTTGACATGTGTTGTCAATCAGGATGACTTTTAGGACAAATGTAGAGCTCATTCTTGGTTTGAAAATTAAGAATGTATCAAGTCAGACATTATACAATTAACCTTTTAATTAAATTGCACAGATCTAAAATAACATTACAAAAAAGTGGTCAGAGACCAAACGCTCTCCTTAGAAAAAAAAACAAAACCATATGCATATTTTGAGCATGTATGGTAGTATTAAGCTATCATGCATAGATCACAATTTTTAACTGTTTAGTAGAAAAAGGTCAACTGACTTACTCAAAACTGCAGAAATTCTATAATTTACTTGTTTTTATTGTGTTATTGTTGTTAACTCCCATGACATGAAACAGTGGGCAGGGCTAGGTAAGTTAATTATTTTTCAAGCATCCAAGCCTGACAAAATGGGGTTACTCTGAAAATGTATACAACACATATGTATCAATTGTCATACACCTTCTAGGAGGCTTGTAACACTGTCAACACTGTGTTAAACACTAAAGTAAATTTGACATCACTACCTACTTTTACTAGGTAGTTTTTATTATTATTCATTGTAAACCTTATTCAGATTATTAAAGACTGAGAAGAGTGGGAGGATTAATACAGGTCTACGTAGAAAATGGAGGCAAAGTAATGGAGAAGTGCTAATATAAAACCAGATCAAAATTCCATTTTTTTTTTAACCATTTTTACATTACTATTCAACAACATTTACAGTCTATATGACAGGTTAGACATCACAATTCACTAAAATGTAGTGAAGATGATTACATTTAAGATTTTACTAAGCATTTTTCCTATTTGTCCCCAGTTTGACTATTTTCATAAAGTGTATAATGTTACTTCCTGGTCGGTCATGGGCAGCAAATGACATAGAGGTAATTCCACAAATTTTTCCTAGCAACCATTTTGAAAACAAGGCTAAAATCCATATAAATTACACAATAGTTATGATTTGACAAATTATAATACCTGATAACACCTTTATTTCGTTGAATGACCGTTTAAACTGTCAGAAAGGAGTGTTAACTGTCTCTCTATTTTCAACTGTATGTCATTTTTTGATGACATAGGTGGAGGAATTCCACTTTAGAACTCAGCACTTCCTGTCATTTTAAACTTTTTTCAGATTTTCTTCACAAACTGCTACTTCACAGATGTCAACTATGATAAATATTTAACACAGGTGCCCTCCCACCAAACTACGTCAGTATTAAAGAAAAATTAGAACCTGTCATATAGACTTAAAGCCATGTTAAATTTCACTGCATCAAAAAGACAAAGGATTTTTTTAGATCAATTAATACACACACATTAAATCTAAGTAAACATTAAATGAATCAGTTAAAGACTTTCTAAGCACCAATCTTGCACCTCTTAGAATTCAACGCTTTAAAATCCAACAAACCTTTATCAATTATATGCCTTTTTAAGTTCACCATACGGCTTGATCCAACCATATAATCCACCAGTGGATAGATGTCAGCCAGTTCTTTCAGCTCCAAAAGCTTTATTTCTCTTGTTGGTGATCTTGACAAGGCTCTGTAGTGTTCACTGTACAACCCACATAGCAATCTTACAATAAGGTACAACTTATTTTTAATGATGCACATCTGAATGATCTCAGCAAACTCTGGAATGCCACTAGCTGAACCATGTGCAACTATCATGCCAAGGTTGTATGTCATGCCACTTACGGACGCTACCTTTGCAAGATGGACTTCAGTTATATCAGGGTATTTTGATTTCACAGCCAAAGCTATTTCTTGATTTAAAAGATCAACAGGAAACAAAGACACGGTCTGTACATCAAGACATGCTTTACCATAAGAGGGCGATTGCAGATGAAACGCTATCATTAACTGGTGCTTTGAAGCGAGTGTCAGTGGAATGTTTTTAAAGCAGCTACTATGCTTCACAATCTGTTTGAAGTAACTGTGTTTAGCTTCAAACCTGAGCAACCAAAGGACTAAAACACCTTATCATATGAGGGTACTGTTCAAGGAAATGGTGTTTTGGTAGTAGCCTGACATTGGGAAAGAGTTCTTGATATCTTTGTCTGTGCTCTGTTATCTTGCTTTCAAGATATGCAATGGATTCTTCAGTATGTGTTGGCGCAACAATAAGTTCAACGATATCTTTTAAATCCATTAAGACCATTGTAGCATGTGTGTCGATAGTTAAGTGCAATAGTGTTACTAGGTGGTGACTACACAGATGTACTTGGGCTAGATCAGAAAGTATAAGTTCGGCTCTAGGAGTGGAGGAAAAGAGACTGAGGCAGGAGTTAAGGTTTACCGGTACCATATATTGACAAACAATTGACAGACAAAAACACGAATGGCCATTCACCTAATATTCAACAAAGTCAACAATTAATAGGCAATTCAATAGTCAAGAATATGATCAATGAGCAATTTAAATGTACAGTTCAAATTCACAGTTCGATCAAGTGTCCTTTGAACGACCACGAGAAAGTTCAAAACGTTGCTCTAATCGGAAGAGTGATCGCAACACAGTTCCGAGGCGGTCCAATTGTCCAACAGAGGATGTCCAGAAAATATAAGTGACGCGTGAGCGAGTGAGTGAGTGGACCGCTCGAATAACGAGTCGCGAGGGCAGATGTTAGAAAAGAAAGGGCGGCTTTGAGGAGCCTCCTACCAGCCCGACCAGAGCAGGAGGGTTGGTCCAGGACACGTTGAGTTGAGATTTCAGACTTCTGGCTTAGCAGTCAGTGGATTCGGTTCGAAATTCTGGGCTTAAAGCTCGCCATCAGAAACACCAGGCCTGAATAAAAAGGAACAGTACCAGTGTAAGGCTCAGTGTGCACACAATAAATACATCATCCCAACATTCACTTAATAAGGCAGGTCGCATTAAGTATAACAAACTTTCCATATTGTACAATATTAATCAATTAATAGCAATTATCAATAGCAAAATGGTTCAATAATATAATAAATAACATAGCTTATAAAAGTTATTCATTAAATCATTCAAGTATCAGTGTATAATGTGGATACACAATAACAATCAATCCTTATAGCACAAGGTGTACCTTTAAAGTGCATTGAAGTGCATTGAATTGCATTGGAATTAATTGCCTCAAACAACCACTAAGTTTGGGCTTTAAAGTGCATTAAATTTCAACAATATAACCACCAATCAACAGTAAACATTCCAATGTAAACTCGACATAAGCAGCACTTCATTTAATCAAATACATTTAGAGAAACCGGGAAGTAAAAGTAACGCTACCCGCTCCATATAAAACAATAGAGGCGGCTAGGCTACGCTAACCCATAGGGTTAAATGGAAACGAAGCTAACGCTAGCGCAACTCACTGGTTCCAAAGCTTATTAGTTAAATTTATACCGCGTGCTCCGTCCGCGATGGGTCGGCACCAGTAGTCGGCTCCTATAGTTTGACATTAGATACCTCAGTTTTAAGAATGGACATGACAAAATAACAGTTTAATCACGCTAAACGTACCTCAGCAACGTCCCCAAACAACGCGCCGCTCGCACCTGCCGACAGATTGCCACTGCCGGTGTTTTGTAAACTCCGATTGGCCGCGCTTGGTCACGTGACGGAACTACGCATTACGCAACTGCAATGACGCAACCACGTAGGCAAAGGTACGGACAAGAGAGGTTTATTAATAGAAATAATGTTTTTCACCCGGGTTACACCATCCATGCTGGTTCATTTGGGGGCACCAACTGTCCAATCAAAAAAGGTAAAAGCCTGAGCAAACTCCAGTTTTCATGGGCATTGCCCCCCACAGTTTTCCGAGCAGAGACATTTTGTGGTATAACATGCGGTTTATTGGATTTAGCCGACCATTTGTATGGGTAGGACAATATTACTTTGTCCAGATCATCAACGGTGAAAAACTTCTGGGAAATCAACGCAGACAAGCAGTAAGCCAACTCTACTGGTAAAACACCCTCGAATACTATGTGCTCCCAGGTTGTCTGCTATAATACACTGCACTGTGCCTTTAATAGAGGAGCCCAACAAATGAACAAAAACACCATCAGATTCCAAGGTTTTAAGATCCATAACCATATTCTTTAAGGTCAAAACTTTTGATAAATGGACGACAACGCAGAGTGAGAACCTGGTGGTAAGTTGCCTAGAACCCAATAAACACCACAAAGGTTATGTTTTTGCGAGAGGTGCCTAAGGGATTACAGACCTCAAACTCATCCACATACAGGCAAAACGAAATGCTTATTTTTTCTGAATTCAAGAAACCATTTTCAATAAAATATTTGCCATCCACTGGAGATTTATATTCATGAGAGGGCATAAACTCACGCTACCCTTGATGAGAGGCAAGAACCTTATCTAAAATAGCTTTGCAATTAAGAAGTTGCTGTAAGGATTTTAAAATTGGAATATACTGAAATGTTCTTTTACCATGCAGCAAGTAAGTTATTGGCTCAACAACATAGAATCTTTCTTTCTTTTTCAATCGTCTGTGCACTGAACTCAGATGGCCACCTTTCTTGATAGCTCTTCAAATTGGGTTGGATATACATGCTTCAATAATATCCTGAACTAAATTATCTTGTGTTGCACCCTATGACGCTCAAGAATCTCTTTTACAGCTCCACTTGAAACTGAGGCTGACTTTAGTAAATCATGAAGTTTTTGTAAAAACGTATCAACAGCAACAACTGGTACATCACCCTCACTGGACTCATCTGGGACGGCGACGAGTCTGTCTACAGGAGGGAGGTGGACCGGCTGGTGTCCTGGTGCAGCGACAACAACCTGGAGCTCAACACCCAGAAGACAGTGAAGATGATCGTGAAATCAGAAATGACAGAATACAATTATTTAATCACATTAACAGACCCAGCAAAGCAATTTATTGTGGCAGTGGTTTTGAAAGTATAACTGTGCATGCATATCTTGGGCAGAACGCATAATAAGGTCATAAAACTATGAATAACTGAAGACTGCTGGCTGCAGATGTGAAGGACATCGACCAGGTGCATATTGTTCATATGTTGTGATATGAGGATGCACGCTACACATACACAAGAGTAGGTGCATAAAAGCATTAAATATTGTTCATTGTGTGACAGCAGAGAACAGGAGACAGACACGAGCGGGCGCATGTAACTAAATAGCCTATTGAGCACAGGATCGTAACATCACACAACTGAATTTTCAGTTAGCCAAATGTTGTACAATACTAAACTTAATCCCAACTTTTTCTAATCATATGTATAAATGTATGGATTTTTTTGTTCACTTCTACACTTTGTTTTGGCTCAAAGGTTACAGTCACCGAGAATTCTCCGTCATTAACAAATTATTTTCAGCTGTGATGGAAAATTCTGAAGGCGTTTCGTCATTTTGATGGTTTGAGAATCAAACTATTGCCCTTAGTTTTACATAGGATATCAGCATAACTTGAATAAACTTCATTTAAACCAGTTTTCTTGTATTGGGCTGAGACTGAACTAAAACAAGACTTTTTTCAGCGTGTCACGGCCTCACCTCCGCAACCCCAGCGCAGAGGGGCTTCACTTTTCTCACAGCTGTTTCCACATTCCACAGTCCACATTGATCAGGCCCTTTTTGTAATAATGTGAAATCAGTGCATGATTATCCAAAGCATCTTCTTACCTCAGCTAGGGACCACAACAAAGCTGAGTACGCCACAGACGACTCAGTGTGCCACTACGTAGCTCTGATGTTCCCAGTCCGTCTCGGTCATGGATCATCCAATCAACTGCTGAGGGATCATGAAACATAATTAGACCATCTCAAGCTGGAATTAGCTTTTATACACATCTCCAATGCACTGAATTATTCTTTCAGAATCATATATTTTTATTTTACTTCATGTTCAAATACCCCACTGAAAAAAAAAAAAGACTGGCTGTGTCAAATGCAAACAGTGCAGTCCCTGATACTAAAGAGGATTTAGTGTGCCACGATGAATTGATTAAAAGTAAAACTCATAACTATGTATGTCATAAATTCATTAAAAGTCATTACAAGTGTCAATAAATAATTCAAAGAACTATTTGAAGCTTAATCTTAAAAAGATATTTTTTAATTAATTCAGGATTTCATGAAGTTGTTCAGACTCACTCGTCAAACTCAAAAGGTGTGACTTACACAACTCTGGTGGAGTCCATTTCTCTACAGGGGGGTATATCGTATCACAGCACTGCTGACAGAAATGTGAGGGGGAAAGAACAAATGTAGAGGCCGAGAGAATATTATAGTTCATGACGTGAAAACCACTCAGTCGTGATAAATATGCCTATTTGTTCTAAATTTCATTAAATCATTGCACATTTAAGTAAACAGTTTAACATTTAATTATTTCATTATAAATATAATTATTAAAATGCATATTTAATTAATAACTAATCACAGATATGATTAATTATGAGTATTACTTTTAATCAATTCATTGCGACACACTACATCTTCCATATGATACTTCACAACTGAGACATGCTCATTCAAATGGTGCGGCTTCACTTTTATTACAGACACTGCTTATATTTGTAATGTTTGCATATTGCTGTGTTCATGTGGTACTTGGAAACTCTGGGGGGAAAAATACGTTGAAAATTGCATATGAATGCTTGCACAACTTTGACATGTTGAAAATCAATCTATCGCCTTTAGATTTACATACGAGATCAACTTAAGTTTATCTTCAAAGAAGACCTGAATTTTAGGGTTTGCACTTGTTTACTTGTCCATATTGGGCTGAGGCTGAACCAATAAGTGAACTTTCCTCACGGCGCCTCACCGCTTGTGTACACTGACTCCAATCCAGTCGCGGTCCGGGACCCGCGGGAGCCTGACCGGTGTTCTGGTCCACTGATCCACTGTGTACCTGTTTTTTTCTTTCAAAATACCAGCACGTGGACACGCCCTACACATCTGCAGCGTGTGGACACGCCCTACGCATCTGTAACCAGTTGATCTGACTTGTTCCTGTTGTGTTTTATGTGTTTTACACACAACTACATGATGTTCCTGTGTTATTACTCTCATTACAGTATCACACTTTATGAAACAGTAGCTTCCTATTAGGCAAGCCAGTATTCCACTTTGATAAGTTATGTACATAAGATACAACACAAAACCCAACATCAGTGACAGCAACAAGCATGACAACATTGTGCTTGATATAACATAGACTTTATTTATTTATACATAACATACAGCATAGAGCGCTAATGAAAGGGAGAGTTTTTTCATAATCCAGGGTCAGACTGACAGCGTCGGCAACAGCGGCCAGATCAACTCACTCAGTTCAAGTCGTAGTCCGCGTCTGTGTAGACATGCGCTGAAAATAAGCAAAGTAACTATTACCACAAAGCCAGGCCACGGTGGGAACATGGACGGGACACATGTGCATTACTTTGCAAAACATCCAAAATGCCAAACAAAGGAGTAGAATGCGACGATACAGCTCCGATAGTTAGCCTCCTTGCATTAACTTGTCGTCAAAGGATTGAATGGAAGAAGCAAGACCGCCCACTCCGAGCTGGCTCCGCCTTATCCAGTTAAACTGTCAAGGGGCGTTCACACCGCCGCGACCAACGCGACCAGTTTACATGTTAAGTCTATGGTGTCGCGCGAAAAAAGCCTTCTGCGATTTTGCGGCGCGACAGGGGCGACCGGCGCGGCGCGAATCCTGCGATTCTGTCGTGCGGCGCGACGCGACAAGAGCGACTTTGCGGCGGCCGCAAATTCGCTTCATTCGCGCGACTTGGCGACCGTCGCAGAAGATAAACAAAGCTGAACTTTCTGCGGCCAACGCCGCGACCGCCGCGGATGGCAACCAATCAGAGACCACGCTTGAGAGACGTTACTACGTATATCATTATCCGGAGAGAAGGACGTAAACAAACCAAACGCATGATTGACCGAACAGACCCGAGCCCGCACGTGTAGAACCATAAACTGGGTTCCGTGCAGAGTTTTATCGGCAGAATAAACGCCTGACAGGGCTGTGTGTTTAGTGTTCTACCTGCACCAACGTGATGTCTCCTGTTCCAGAAGTGCTTGTCCCTCCGCTGACGCTGGACCAATGATCCCGCTCCCTCGCTCTTTTCTTCAGCTTTTTGGGAGGGCATCCGTGGCTCTCTCTCCCTCTCTCTCCTCTGCTCCGCTCCGT
This sequence comes from Rhinogobius similis, assembly GCA_019453435.1. NCBI lineage: Eukaryota > Metazoa > Chordata > Actinopteri > Gobiiformes > Gobiidae > Rhinogobius > Rhinogobius similis. Next base: position 7,527,818 of record CM033623.1, on the reverse strand, counting down.
GTAGCAGCCGCGCACTTTTATTCTGGTGCCGTCACATATTTTGATCACTTTATCGGAGGATGAGGAGGAAAACAACACAATGCTAGCTACACACCGCGCTCCGTGGAGCGCATGTTACAAACGTGACACCACACGTGCTCGTCTCTGCCCCCTCAGACCGAGCCCACACGGCCCAGGTCCGCGCCCAGCCCGACAAAAGAGCGGAAAATGTGGTCCCGAACGCCCCGCTCCCAAGAATCTAAACTCTAGCAGCAGGTTAGCTGTGCTGGTCGCGCCGGTCGCGCCGCGTGTCCGCTGGTGACTTTTTTTTCGGCGACCAAGTCGCGCGACTAAAGCTACTGTGCTTAAATGTACGGGCGACAAACGCGATTTTGTCGCTGCGGTGTGAACAGGGCTTTAGCCAGACAATCCAGAACACCGGAGTAAAAGTACATCAGGCGTCAGTCCCGCCTCCGTAGCCTCATCACAGTGCGGCTTTACTTTACCCTCTCTCCAGAATGTTCAGCGTTTAAGTGACGAGGGGTTCAAACACAAAAAATGTGCAGCATAACGGCCAGAAAGCATGTTTAGAGCATAAAAACACATGAATGCTAACAAGTCGGGTGAGGTGAGCACACGCGGACCACATGAAGTAGTGGAAGCTAGTTTCGTATCTGGTGCGTTAGATCAACAAAGTACTTCTCCCGCTTTGACACTCACATACCTGTCCCTCAAGCTGCTGCTGTCACATGCCGCGTGTTTCTGACAATTTATATCTTGACGAAAGTTTTAAAAGTACCTGGCGCTGTCTGTCTTTTCATCGTGTTTATCATATTCAGCGTTGCGTAGGTGTATCATGGTAGTTGTAGTTCAAACAGATTACATTTTATCAGCGGTGCTAACAAAATATAAATTCAAAATTAGCCGAAGTTGTCGCTCTGACTTAGAAGCAACTTAGCTTAACTATTATACTTGCTATGTTTTGGCTGACTTTGTGCGCTCTGGCAAACTGCTACTGTGCCCCTTAAGAAATTTTTATTTAGTTACACGGACAGACCAAAAGGCTTTCTCTCATACAGAACGATATGGCGCGGACATAAGCAAGGCACAACTTAAAAAAAAATAAGCTGAATGAATGATTACACATTCAGCCAAATGCTAGTTAGCTAATGCACGAACATTAGCTAACTTTGACTTGGACTGCTGACGTTCTACAGAAAATAAACGTGGTGGTGGATGAAAAGCTTAATTAGTGAGACAAACTTTGCATTATTATGATTTATATGATTCATTTCTGGAATCGCTTTGAAGCCTCCACGAGGTTGACAAGTTGCAAACTTCCAGAAACGAAGGCACCTTCTAGAAAGAAAATGGCGCTGCAGCTCCTCTCTATAAAGGTGTTTTCCCGGTCAAAAGAAGGGGCGCGGAGCGTCACAATAAAGTCTAAATATTTCATGCTCTGCTGTCATGACAAGAACATGCAGGTTTTGCATTGAGGCAAATTATACAACTGTTGAATGATTAAGTCAGGTTTGGAAAGGTATGTGATCTAAATATGTAATGGTAGCATAATTTATATTTACAAAATGAACAACCCCCTATTTCCCATTTTTTCAGTGTACAAGCTCGGGGAGCTTTTATCGTCAGTGGTGAACCAGAACCAGTGTATCTGCTGCCAGTTTTAACACCTGAGGTGATTGAGCGCGCTCAGGCTGCAGCCTCACCTCAGAAGCAATCCTTGTGGTTGGAAAAAGGAGCTGGTTCAATTTTTAATGTCAGCAGATACAGTCCTTGCTCTCCTCCTGTATTTTTACTTGTTAAATGCTGCATATATAATGCATAAAAGACCTTTAACTTTAACTAAAGTCACACAGACAAAGCAAAACTTTGATAACAGCTGAGAGCCGGTCTGTTTAAAGAATGCGTGGTTTGAATGCTGACGGACGGCTGGCAGCTTTTCAACTTAATGTTTATGAACACGGCCAACACCAGCAACCACTGCTTTTCACTCTGTTCTTTCCTGTTACTTTGGGGAGAACAGATAAGTTAATTTTCAGGTGTTATTTTTACCACCACATTTGCAAAACAGTTGTAAATGCCTATAACCAGTCCTGGTAAGTACAACACGTCTCAAGCTAAACTCAGACGGAACTGAGTAATCAGATTTGTTTATTTCTACAATGTATGTGAAACAGAGGAGCTTATTGAAACTTTTTTCACAAAAGGACACATTTTGAAACATGAGCTGAGACAATGGAGGGAATTATTCAAAATGTTGCATTTGACGTAGCCACCACACCTTAATTAAAGCAGAAGAAGCTAAAATGAAAGCAGATGTGTTTGTTTGATATACTTAGAAAATATTTAAGCTTTGAGTCTACATATTTCAAATTTCTCACCTCCCCAACAGGACCGATGGCTTTCTCATGCGCAAAAATGTTATTACTGTCATTTTGTGTACATTCCACCATTTAATTGTGGTGAACAAGAGATTTACAAATATTCTTAAAATTTAATTTTGAAGACCACTTTTTTAAAAATCTGTGTTTAGATTTAAAACGCATACACATATGCCTTGTCAGTGGACCTAGGAGCTCTATTTGTGAGGGGAAATGTATCATATAATGCTGTTTTGGGATTATGTTGTTGTGAGGGAAAAGTTGAGTAAACTGTTTAAGGTGCTGTTCAATCAATCTTTTAAGTTTTTGCAATGTTTCAATGGCTATAACAGGAGAAAATATGATGTGAGTGATCTCCAATAAACCTATGATAAACTGGACATATACATTACTACTGATGCTGTGTACAATAAAAGGAAATATTTTTTAAAATGTCAGCATCTGTCCAGAAGACTGTTTAAGTTTGTTATCATTTGAGGATAAAGTGGTAACAGTGATGGGGCTAGGCTTGTCCCGTAGATCCGTAGGAGAATATGAGAAACCTTGTATACCTGCATTTATACAGTCCAATTCTATAGCTCCGGACAAAATAAGATGCTTCAAGACACATTTGATTTCATAGGGCGCCACACCCTCAAGAATGACATGCATTATATCCTGTGGGGTTTGCTGGATAAGATCATAACCTGGAAAATCTACAAGTTTACTCCTTCTAGTAAGTCCATAAGTAGTCATGAGAGCATTTTTAAGAAAATCTGTGCTGGCCCTCTCCATTTCTTGGCACTGTCTGATGTGATTTTCAATTGTTCTTGAGGTAAAATGGCTTTCATCAAAATTGCTTTGCATACTGTCAAAGTCACACTCACAATGCCTGCACTTGCTAAAAGAAAGTCCAACTCCCGATTTAAAACCTGCTAGGTCATGCTGAGCAAGAGTATCCCCACATCCTGATATTACAGCACCATGAAGATCGGCCTCCCCGTTCTCAGTGTGGATTTGTGTACCACTATAAAGCTCCATCAGATCTTTTTCAATTCGGCCTAAAATTACATCCACACCAGCCTCTGAGATATCCTTTGCTTTCGCAATAGCAAGAAGTCTTATTGCCGGAAGTTTTGACCTAAACTTGGGTTCAATATTTCCCAAAGAGTAATAGAACATGAGTAATTTGTTAATGGAAGCATGAGATCCGAGAGGATTGCAGATTTCTATCTCATCTGAATATAAAATTAATTCTAATGCTGTACGTTTCACAGAAAACAAAGGGTGAGTTTTGTAAAGGCTGCCATTAACAATATCTTGTAGAAAACCATGCTTGCTGAAATTTACCGGATTATAAATCATGTTGAATATTCTGGGGTTTGACAGATATTGTTCTAAACTTTTGATGAGTGGTACGTAATAAAAACATTTATTCTTAACTTCAAGTACTCTTGAACCACCACGCTTAACTTGACACAGTCTTTGTGATATGACAACCTCTTCTGGAACAACTGGAGCAAAAAGTTCTTTAATTGTTTGTTCCTGCATGTAGGTTGTGGTCAAGGTGGCAAATGAATCTGGGAAGTTGTCAAATGCTGCAAGTGCCTCACTGCGGAGATGCTCAGTGTTGTCCAATGGCTCAAAAACAGTCCTCAATCTCTCCCGCATGTTTTCCAAAAGGGTAAATTGAAACTGTTGAACTTCTGCAACGGTTTTGTTCACATTCGCCTATGGTAAAAAAATAAAAATCTGTACAATTCTCATATGAGCAATTGCAAAAACTGACACATTATTACCTGAGAAAGGCAGCATCTTTCCCTGATGTCAACAGTAAAAGCAGCAGCACGTCTAATTAGAGCCTGTAAAAAAAATAACAGTTATAAGGTTGAGATAATTGTCAAGTATTTAGCCCCCAATCCCCGTTAGACTAAATATACATACATAGGCAGTATCATATGGTGAGAACATATTAGATTATAATACAAAATTGTACACAACAAATAAATACAGTACAATTTTATTGTATAGCTGCTTTGTTGTGCTAATGTGCACTGTCTCAAATTGCAATGTTATTCAGCATCTCTGTTTAAAGGGCCTATGACAGGTTGGACACTCATTTCACTTAAATGCAGTTCAGATAAATATATTTCAAATTCTGCTAAAATACTTTACAAATTTTCTTCCGCTTTAGCAATTTTTTATGTTTTTTGTTTTACTTCCTGGTTGTAAATGATGACATCACACTAGGAAATTACCACACTGTAAACTGGGCCAAATTCGTCTAATGTCACAGATTTTTTCTTTTTACAAATAAAAATACACGTGAACACGTTTTTGGTTGAATTAATGAATAAGGGTCAAAAAAATAAGTCTCTTTTGTGTAAATTATGCATAATCTTTGTCTCCCTAGTGTGATGTCATCAATTTGTTTCTTTCTACAGAATTTTCAACTTTTCTTCACACACAGCCACTTGATTGTCGTGAAACTATCATTTATATTTACAACAGCTATTAATACACCAAATAAAGACAAAATTAGAAAATAGTGAAAACCTGTCATACACACTTTAAGATAAACTCACCTGGACATGGACTATTTGAGCCACTCCCCTCGGGCAGGAGGCAACGATCCATCCGGACCAGAACCTCCCGCCACAAGAACAGTTTCTTTCTCTCTGCTGTTGGACTCATGAACACTTTGGAACACCTGCCACTTTAACAATATATTATATAAGTACTATCTATTTGCACTGCCACATTTGCACTACTGTCTGTCCAACTGTACATTACTGTATATAGTCTTAGTGTATTCTATTTTATTTTATTTTATTCTGAATCTTATGCATGCCTCTTTTATATATTTTATTTATTGTTTTATGTTGCACCTTATGCCAAAGCAAGTTTCTATGTTTGTGAATTTTGATCACTGACAATGGCAATAAACCGATTCTGATTCTGACATATACAGTCATGGCTCAAAGTGTTGGCACCCTTGAATTTTTATCAGAAATTTAGCATTTTTCCCCCAAAAGTATTCCAATTCCAATTTTTTTGCTTCACACATGTTTATTTCTTTTGAGTGTATTGTAAAAAAAAAAAAAAAAAAAAAAAAAAGTTTCACACAAAACTACAAAAACGCTCTGGATAAAATTATTAGCACTCTTTCAAAATTATGGATAAATATCTTTGTTTAAGCGTGTGATGCTGTGGAGCTGAAAGCAGGTCTTTTTTTGGAGAGAAACATTACATTTTATAGGAAAGAACCAACACTTTCAGCCATGACTATAAAATGTTAAAAGCTGATGGAAATACTTTGTTAGAATTCATCAAGTTCTTTGCACTAATAGATCTGTATGAAACTGTTTGGCTCAGTGCTGTATGTCACAAAGACTTCAAAATGCAAAGTGTCTGTCCAGGCACAGTCTGCTGTAACTTGTGTTAAAGCCACATTTTTACACATTACTTACTCACTGGAGCAATTATGTGCCATACACTAGAGTCGTATCATATCGTTCATGATCAATCGTCATTTGCTTTCGGGCCAATATGAAATCTGGAACATTGCGATATAATTCCGCGTTCACTGCAGATTTTCCTCATATTTGTGAAGTGAATTTGATATTGCAGCAAATTGTGAACGCTAACGGCTAGAGACACATTAAAAATCAATGCTGAGGTGAGGAGTGGAAGCAAAATTATAACAACTGAATTAATATTAAACATCCTTAAAGGTTCTATATGGCGTCAGTTAACTATCTTTAAGTTGAGCGCGCGTATACAGCATAAACGAGCGCATTCACAGGAATCGAGGGCGCACAAACTGAAAGTGAGGGGTGAAAATGTTAACTCGAACGCAAAAACTGTTGTCATTGTTGCCAGCGCCCGGTGTTAAACAGCTCCGCGCTCTGTTTTCAGTCCAGCGCGCTCTCTCTCCTCCATCCTGCGCCCGCTCGGTGTTTTTGGGAAACAGAGAATACGTCATCAAAAACAGACTTGACAAGACGATCACAGAAATACAAATCATAAGACATAGCATAATTATAAAAGGACAGGTAAAAAAAAAAAAAAAACATGTTTGACCTCAATACAACATAACATTTGACAAAAAAAAAAAAATAATAATAATAAAAAAAAAAAAAAAAAAATATATATATATTTATATATATATATATATATATATATATATATATATATATATATATATATATATAGACCAAGCAGAGGGCCACAAATCAATCGTGAAACGTTAAAGGTCCCATATTCTGCTATTTTCCCCTTTACACAGTCTATTCCTACGTCCTGGATCTGACCTGGAGTTTGACGTGCTGCAGTACCTCGACGACGGACGCTGCCGTTTGGTAAATAACAAGCTAACTCTTCGATCTGTCGTATCCATCGTGTAATTACTGTGTAGCATTAGCATTAGCTGTTTTTATTCTGCGGCTGCGCGCTTCACGGAGGCGTGGCTTAAACACCGCGTCATCCTTGTGAGGAGCCCCCGTCTGCTGCTCAGCCGAGGGGGACAAAAAAGACAGTTCTCTAGCGAAAGCATGCGGGAATCAATCAAAAAAACACTTTGGGCACACATACGAGGCCCAAGTAGCACTGTAGGAAGCTTAAAACCTCTGAAAAGTCGATTTTGCATGTTATGGGACCTTTAAAAAAAGCTGCATTTATCTGATGTTTTAAAGGTCCCATATTCTGCTATTTTCCCCTTTACACAGTCTATTCTAAGGGCTTTGTTGATAAAATTTTGCGTTGTGCAATATCCATAACACAACAGTTTCCAAAAAACACCCATCTCTTGGACTGGCCCCCCTCCTTGCAAAAGCAAACGGCTCACTCTGAGATCTGACCCCCCCAACAGAGAGCAGGCTGTCTCCCCCGCCAAACCCGCGCAGCTCCCCCTCCCAACTCGTGCCGAAGCCTAGAGCGGAGATAGTGCGCATGCGCCGTGTGCTCCGGTAAACAGCGATACACAAACACGGGAATAAACCTTTTATCTGTCCTGACGGTGCGTCGTGCTGAGTCCTACGTCCTGGATCTGACCTGGAGTTTGACGTGCTCCAGTACCTCGACGACGGACGTTGCCGTTTGGTAAATAACAAGCTAACTCTTCGATCTGTCGTATCCATCGTGTAATTACTATGTAGCATTAGCATTAGCTGTTTTTATTCTGCTTGACTCTTGCGCGCTTCCCGGAGGCATGGCTTAAACACCGCGTCATCCATGGGATGAGCCCCCGTCTGCCTGCTCAGCCGAGGGGGACAAAAAAGACAGTTCTCTAGCGAAAGCATGCGGGAATCAATCAAAAAACCACTTTGGGCACACATACGAGGCCCAAATAGCACTGTAGGAAGGTTAAAACCTCTGAAAAGTCGATTTTGCATGTTATGGGACCTTTAAGTACCACCACATCTACATTCAGTCTCAGTGCCTTAATATCAGGTCTGTATTGCACCAAAATGTTCGTTTTTTAGGTTAGAATTGTCGAAAATCTAAAATTTGCTGTAAGAAGAACTTCTCAGGACAATGTGGGCCAATTCACCAGGAAGGCTAACGCCTAGTGTACACTGAGTCCAGTCCGGTCGTGGTCCGGGACCCGCGCGGGTCTCTTGCAGACGCCTGTCACACCAGCTCCGGTTAACTGCGGTCCGTTTTTGACGAAAGCCACGTAGATTCACGTGGTTTCGCGTGAGAGCACTCGTCAAATGACATGAAAGCCGCGCCAGACTGCTGCGGCGTCCGGCAAAAATAGACTTCTTGCGGAGACCCGCGCGGCTGCCGGACCCGCGGCCGCAGAGCTCCGAGGTCGGTGTGACAGGGCGCATTGATTTTAAGCACTTTCTAAGTCTTGCGGGACCCGCACGGGACCCGCGCGGGTCCCGAACCGGAGCCGGACCGGAGTCGGTGTGCATCAGGCGTTAGGGCCAAGAAAAATTGGTCGGAGGGCCGCATTTTGGCCCCTGGGCCTTAGTTTGGACATGTCTGGTCTAATGAGTTTGTGATTTCATCAATAATGGCCGTGGTTGCAGATCTGTTTGTTCTAAATCCATACTGCCCATCATTTACAATATTGTGTTTCTCGAGGAAACTTTCCAGTCTATTATTAAATAGTTTTTCTAAAATTTTGGAGAACTGGGGGAGCAGAGACACAGGTCTATAGTTGTGAAGATATGTTTGCTTCCACTTTTATATAACGGAATTACTTTGGCTACTTTCATTTTATTCGGGAATGTTCCGGTTTCTAAAGATAAGTTAAATATGTACTTTAAAGGTTTCAAAATTCCTTCTATTACAATTGTATTAATCACATGTCTATGTCATGGCAATCAGTGGATAATTTATTTTTACATTTATTAACAACTGCTATGATTTCAGACTCGGTCACATCAGCACCAAAAATGCTCTTAGGATTCCTTTCTATTAGTGCTTCGTCCAAATTATTACTATTAATATTGGGATTTTTTTTTGCCTGGTCAGGCCCGACATTTATTATACTATAGTATTCATGTTATGATTTTCCTTACTTTGGTTTTGATTTATCATCATTTTAAGCAAGCTATTTAGAATATTCCAGGCTCCTTTAATGTTGTTTTCATTTTCATTCAATAAATCTTCAAAGTACAATTTCTTATTAGTTCTTAGAATTTCTGTTAATTTATTTTGATATGATTTACATTGAGTTTCAGCTTCTTTAGTCCTCAGGTTTATAAATAGTCTATATAGTCTATATGTATATATATTATTTATTTATTTTTCCAAAAATGAGCTTGTCATTGTATAAGGTGAACACAGGCAAGTGATCCATTATGTCACTATCATTAATCCACTCATTTTGGTGCGATCTTATTAGTAAATATATTGTAATATAATATACTTTGGACATTTATACAATGGAAAAACTTACCTGCACATTGAACTTAAACATAGACACATTTATAAATCACTGGGACAAATGGGTTAATTATAAGGAGGGAAATGAGTCATGACCAATTTTACTTTTCTCAGATGCCAATTTTCAGTTGTATCTTTTGCTCTCTGTTTTGTTTTGTTTGTTCTGTTTTAATGTGTTAAAAAAGGAAAATAAAAAAGAATATATATAAGAAAAACATGGGTAAAGCACCTTTAAACAACAACAATATCATGATAAAATGTATGGCCACATGGCCCTGCCCCACTACACACACGCATCTCTATAAAGTTTTACAAAGTTCAGTGACACCAACCAGATGTATGTTTAGTCTTTGCAGACATATTTATTTCAAATCAATTTATTTTTATAATGCCCAAAATCACAACAACAGTTGCCTCGATGGGCCACAGGTAAAAGCAGTTCAGATAACTGTCCCAGAATGTCTCTGTCCTTTGACCCTCCTTCGCGGCGAGGAAAAACTACAAAAACCCCATGGGAAAAAGTAGAAACCTCGGGGAGAACCACAGTGAAGGAGAGATCCTACTCCCAAGGACGGACAGGCTGCAGATGAACTAGGACTGACATCCACTTGGACTGTGGAGCCAGAACCACTCAAGAGGGAAGGTGGCTTTAAAGAGTTCCTCCAGGCGGACGAGGAACAGTTCACCCGGTGTAGAGAGAGCTCCTCCAGCAGTAGATGAGGAACAGTTCATTTAAAGTAGATGGAGTTGGTCCAGGCAGACGAGGAATGGCTAATCCAGGGGTTGAGTTCCTCCAGGCGGGTGGCGCATAGATCATCCAGTGTAGAGATCGATCCTCGATTTACAGAAGAAAGAAAGTTCAAGAGTCTTTTTCAACGTGTCCGAAGACCAAATAAATCAAGAAATAAATGTCTTTTTGGGGTGCAGGGCAGCCAGAGCTTCTACCTCGCAATAAGGAGACTGTGGGTTTGAATCCCAGACCACCCCAACAGGGAGTGGGAGGAGTCTGCATGTCCTGCCCGTGGATTCTCTCCGGGTTCTCCGGCTTCCTCCCACCGTCCAAAGACATGCTTGTGAAGGTCAATTGGCAACTCTAAATTGCCCGTAGTGACTGAATGTGAGAGTGAATGGTTGTCTGTCCATGTCTCTGCGACGAATTGGCCCCTGTCCAGGGTGTACCCCGCCTAAGGCCCAAAGTCACTGGGATAGGCTCCAGTCACCCACAACCCCAGGAACGGGAATAAGCGGTGGAAAAGGAAATGAATGAATAAATGTCTATTCTGAGTCTTTTCGGCTGCTCATTTTGCCGGGGTCACATTGGAAATCCATGGGTGTTTCTCCAACTCCTCCAGGGTTATTCTTTTTGACGGCTGCACCTCCAGACAGGCCTGGACAAACTGTTTAGCCTCCTCAGAGGCCTCACTGTCTTCCATGGTCTGCTCTCCGTCGACCCACTCATTGGTGTCAAAAACGTCCATATAGTTAAGCAGTTCATAGGCAACTGCCCCGATCTGCCACACAGAAGTTGGACCGTCATTGTACTTTTTCTCCTGGAACACCTCAGGTGGACGATACCTTCTAGTGCCGCTGAAGCTAGTGTAGGCCTCTTTGGTCACTAAACAGCCACATCCAAAGTCAACGATGCGGACCCGAATGCCGTCCTCAGTCTCCTGAATCAAGATGTTATCAGGCTTTATATCCCGGTGGAATACCCTCTTCTTGTGGAGGTGGATCAGCGCCAGGACAAGTTGTCTGGTGATGTCCCTGGCGGTGTCTTCAGGCACAGGCTCTTGGAGGACCTTGTAGACAAGGAGGCTCATGGAGGGGTGGGGTCTCTCCATTATAATGATTACCTCGGTGTCCGACTTGAACCACTCGAGGTACGACACGGCTGCGTTTTGGCCCAGTCGTTTAGGTCCACCGGACCCTCTGAACAAGAGGAACACCTCTCTAGGGACGTTCACCTCCTTTCCATGGCGGGTCACAGTAATGAAGTCCACCTTTGTGTATGGGACGCGCTTGATGGCGACCTGCAAATGAAATCACAAAAGTTATTAAGTAACACACATAAAGGACAAATATTATGCATTATTTGTAGTGGCTTTTAAACATGCTCTTGAGCTTCTCTTCTTTTGGATCTCGTCTTGTAGAACTAAAAATAATACGTTGACGTTGACTTCATATCAATCAGAGATACATACAGGATTTGTCAAACAAGCATGACTGAAGCTACAGACAACTCCAGGTATGCTTTTGATGAGAGAACAATGTAAAAACATGGTTAAAAGCTCAAAAAGTCATAACATGTGTCCTTTAAGCCTAACGTGGACCATTGTTTTACAAAACTCTGGATCCATAAACCTCTACCTACTCTAACTACCAGTGTCAAAATAATAAAGTAGCAAGTAAACTTTACAAGCTAAGTTCTTCTAAATGTATGGGTTACTTATCCTCACCTCTAAACTGTCGGACTTGCGCTCGCCCTTGTACACCGATCCAAAGCCTCCAGACCCCAGCTTTCGGCCCTGCTTGTACCTGGCGTTGAAGTCGTCCAGAGCTCCAGCACAGGCTAGCTGGGTCAGGCGGTCGCGCTTCTGTTTTTTCAGTGAAGGGGCAGAACCTGGAAAATATAAAAAAGATGTTGAATTGACTGCATGTAGTATAATGCATTAGTAAACTGTTCCATGTTTCAGTTTTGACATATTAGCTAACATTTTACTACAGTTTGGTGTCATTTGTAGTGTCTATCATGTCTGTTCATTTGTCTATACAAAATGTATAATAAGACAATTGATGTACAGTATGACAGTTTTTGATGGTGAAATTAAATATTTTGGTCAGGGAGAAGTCCACAACAACTTTAATCGTCTTTGGACCACTTAAAATACTGTCTCAATTTGTCTCAAAGTGTAGTGTTTTTGTCCTCAGTTATGGAGCACACTCAAGCGATACATTTGTCTGGAATAAAACCTATATTGTTGGAGTAAGTTTGTGTTTTATGATGTACTCAGCCCATGGCTTTGTCACATCTTTGGTGTGTGGTGTTTACTGACCTGCCTCACCGTTGGTCCTCTGAGGACTGGGGCTGTGTTTGCGTTTAGACATGTTTGAGAGTACTTTAAAGCACAAAAAAATCAAGTGGTTTTGAACTTGTTGGAGAGCTATGTGTGAACGTGTCCTTCGTCTGAGGGAAACTGAAGAAACTCAAAGCGGTGTGGAACTTATAACCTTTTAGAACCTTTTAGAACTCTGATGTCACGTCATGAGTCATGTGACATGTGACATCAGCTGATGACATCTGCAGTGCAGGGTTTAATATTAGTAGTAGTAGTAGTAGTAGTAGTAGTAGTAGTAGTAGTAGTAGTAGTATAGTAGTAGTAGTAGTATAGTAGTAGTAGTATAGTAGTAGTAGTAGTAGTAGTATTTTTTTTGTACAATTATACACAACAGATAATAATACAAAATAAAGTACAAAATAATAATTGTAAATAGGAAATACTTACACACGTCCTAAAATGAAAACTGCAAAAACAAGAACAGGAAGGGAAAAGGAGGCTGGGCGGGGCACGGCTGTTATGTGCAAAACCTATATATTCATGTATCCGTGAAAATATTTCAGAAAAGCATCCCATGTAGAGTGAAAAATGTCTACGTTCCCTCGGAGTTCATATTTAAGCTTTTCAAGTTGGAGATGCTTCATGTTGTATAGTAGATTTTCAGAGATAGGAGGGTTTTTTGTTTGGACCACAGCGATCACAGGTTGTGTTCACTGCAGGAAACATTCTGGAGAGTCTCACTTTTGATAAATGTAGTCGGTGTATAATGTTAAATTGCAATATTTTTATTGAATGGGAAACAATAAGAGTCTTAGTTTTAGTCATGGCGGCTTTTAAAGAAGGATTACTTAAAGTGAAGTTGGTTGAAAAGTGTGTTTTACATGTCAACCCAATCAGCCCCCAACACCACCCCAGAAGGACAAAGATGGAATATTATTATTATTATAAGACCAGTGTCAAATCTGAAGCGAGGCAATCCCATTCCCCCAAGGTCTTTAGGTCTGTGTAAGAACACGCTTTTAATCCAGGGGTCTTTTTTCTCCAAATGAACTGTGAGATTAGACCAATTTCGAAAACAATTTTAAAAAAAGGATTTGGTTATGAAATATGGTTCACACTGAAATAAAAAACTATGGTAAAACATTCATACTGATAATATTAATTCTTCACCAAGTGAGATCTGGAGATTCATCCACTTGTCCAAGTTCTGCTTTGTTTGATCGTTCAGAGCTGAAAAATTGTGTCTGAAAAGCCCATCACTCTAAGACATGCTGGTGTAAAAAACAGCAAAGAACTGGGAGTATAGTTGCCATTATGTTCCAGATCGATGTCAGGTATATTACTGTTAAATTACATTATCTTCTTCATCATTCTTTTTGTGTTTTTTATGATAATAAATAACTGAATCTTCATAAAGTAGATCGTTCAAACACGTAATGCTTATATTTACTTACAGATGTTGTTAAAATCAATTGTAACAACTCACAAATCAGTTCTTCACACTTACATTCACTGGAGATCAGGTTTTGGCTACAGCTTATGCAGGTTTTCCTTTTGGAAGATCATTCCCCACAGATCCCACAATGCACTGCCCAGCGCTCAAATGCATTTAACATGTCAGAGCTTCACCACACGAAAGATGATTCAAGGTTGATACTCAAATCTCTTTAATTATCTATTATTTAGTTAGAATTTAATCACTTATCTAATCCTCTTTGCCGCTTGGTCCATGAAGCAGAATTAAAGTCAGTTTCCGAAGAAAATATGTGCAGAATTTTGAGCCAATATGCTGAAAAGTCCCATATTATTCGCTTCATGAGTTATTGCTGTTTTTGTCATTGTTTTGTTTTTTCATTTTGTGATTGACATGTGTCTTTTTTTCTCGCGCTATGTCAAACCTAATCATAATGACATATTAAAAAAAAACGTAAAATGACGTTGCATACCAAAACAGAGCCTCTGCTGGTCTGGTTTAAATTACACTCATTATAAAAGCAATAAAGATTTCAAAACAGGATGTACTGGAACTTCTCAGACTTGTTCAATGTCCAGTACTGTAGATCCAGGGAAAAAACAGATAAATTCTCTGTTTGAATTCGAAATATGTGAGTTCTCGAACACTTGACAATCCTCTAGTCCAGGGGTGTCCAAACTTTTTCCATCGAGGGCCACATATTGAAATATAGATCAAGCGGAGGGCCACAAATCAATCGTGAAACGTTTAAAAAAGCAGCATTTATCTGATGTTTTAAGCGCCACCACATCTACATTCAGTCTCAGTGCCTTAATATCAGGTCTGTATTGCACTAAAAGTTTAGTTATTTAGGTTGGAATTGTAGAAAATCTGAAATGTGCTGTAAATAGTACTTATCAGGACAATGTGGGCCAGTTCACCAGGAAGGGCCAAGAAAAATTGGTCTGAGGGCTGCATTTGGCCCCCGGGCCTGAGTTTGGACATGCCTGCTCTAGTCGATCTCCCACTGTGTGCTGGACCAATCACTGTGGAGCATTGTGGTTTGGGCAGAAGTCGAAAAGACAAACGTAAACAAGTATGGCAAAGATAACCAAGACTAAGACTGCTAAGACGAATAATTTGGCCTATTTTAGCGGATTTATGCACTATTTAAGGACAGAGCAGAATTCTGTGCTTTTCTCTCAACAGGATTTAACAGTTTTAAGTTTTACATGTGTTCTTTGGGCTGAAAACACGCAGGGAGTGGAGGGTCATTACGTCCTGTGCTCACTGTTGACGCTCATTTTCGGCTTGTCTGTCCCTCGTGCAAGGTTTTTCATACACTGCTCCTGCGGCTTGAAACTCCTTCCGGCTGGATTTGAGGCTGGGCGAGCTGGTCTTTTAGGAGTTTCCGCTCCAATTTATGAAACAAAGGCAAAAATTGTCAGTGCTTTTAATGTAGCTTTTGTTTTAATTTCTTAATTTCTTTCTGTGTGCTGTTATAGTTTCACTTTGCCTCAGGTCACCCTCGAAAAAGAGGTCTCGATCTCAGTGGGTTCTCATCTGTCATGTGTTTTTTAATTTAATTTTTGTAATGTTTGAATTAGTTCAACTTTTTTTTGTCTGGTTTGAACTGGAATTAAAGGACATTATGCATATTGTTTCAGGCCTTTAAACCTGCTCTTGAGTGTCTTCAGTTTGACGATGTTTCAGAATGATAAAAAAAGGCTTTTACAAAAAAAAAAAAAACTTTATCACTGCCTTGGGAGATGCCATTCTGACTTAGCTGTGGCTCCATCTACTGGCTGTAGAGGCAATTACACACATGTAAATATATACCCACAATGCGTTGCAGTAAAGAGCCGATCTGACGAAGTTGTAGTTATCGTGATTAGACGGAAGAAACGTCCAGAGCGAGTCTAACAATTTAAGGACGATTTAAGAAACAGCAAAGGATTCTGGGACAAACGACAACATCATCTACGTCACAAAACGAAGGACGCAGAACGCACAGGATTTTCAAACCAGCATCATCAAACAAACGTGAATCAAGCTAAATGCAACTCCAGGTATGTTTTTGATGCCGGAACAATGTTAGAACAGCGTTAAAAGCTCAACAAAGTCAATTTGGATAATATTTGTGTTTTAAATCTGGGAAATGTAAGAATCTGACATTTTTTATGCCATTTTATTCTTTTTTTTCTCTTTTTTTTTACACTGAATAAATAAAAAAACCCTCAATCTTTTAGAGAACTTTATTATTATCCACTGTTTTTTAAAACATTGTACTGTAATGCACATAATTTTAAGACGTCGTATCTATATTCAATTCATATTTTTACTTAATCGGATCGTTCTTTAAGTTCACATCATTCAAATGGGAAAAAAAAAGTGTCTAACAAATTGAATGTAAAATAAAAGCTAGCCTCCGTACTCCAGTGTATTATAGATGCATATGTTGACCGAAATAGCACTCTGGCTCTCTCAGTCTCAATAGTATCAAAGACAGCTAGTGTTTTGTGTTTAAGTACAGCTGGTACCTGGCTGTGGTGACGCAGAGGAGCAGAAATAGTCCAGGCCTAATTAAAAGTTTGTGCTAGACTCTCACTTATCACTGCGCAACAGAGGAACACAGAGTCCACAGGATTACAGCCCTGATCTGGTCCAGGCCGAGTCCCCGGTGAGTTCTCTGACCCCAAAAACACACAAGAAGCAAAACCAGGTTCAAACCAGTCTTTTGAAAACTTTAAATACCTGGAATCAACACCTTAAATTATAAAATGTGTTGGTTTATACTGTAAGTCGGACACAGAGATCAAACCGTTAACCTTAAAGCAGCTGTCCATAACGTTCTCTTAATAATCCAAAAAGATTCAACACCACCGCTGGATAAAAGAGGGAGTAGAGATCCGGAAACATGCTCATACTACACTAAACTGAGAGGAGGGGGTGTTCTTACTTTCTCATACTTAGGAGAGGATATAATAACTATATAATAAGAAGAACTTATAAGATAACATATATAACATAAATAACAACATGTTTTGATGGATTCATAAGTAGCACACATAAACCACTTAGAAAAAGCTTTACATTGTCACAAACAAGAAATGTGCTTCAGCGATGGTGCAACATAAAACAGTGTGTACGATTGTAAAATCAAAAATAAAAGACATGCTAAAAGTATATTCATATAAGATTATATGAACAGAACAACAAAACATGCGGTGCAAAACAGACGCAGCAGTTTATAGCGAGTTATTTAAAATGACAGTGTTCTAAAGTGTTGAACGGCAGGAGTAGAAAGTGTTGTGGTGAGAGGTTCTGGTCCAGATGGACCGTAGCCTGCTGTTTGTCCCTGGCAGTGGCTCCAGAGCACCACATGGTGATGGAGGAGGTGAGAATGGACTCAGTGATGCACATCATTTGGTTTGGCAGAAATACTGACATAACTAAGTGTCTTATGTCCAGATCATGTTAAATAGCTCTTACATTTTAAGTAGATAAACCTGAAAGAGCAAAACATATTTTTTATCAACTTAAAATAATTTCTGGGGGGGACTAAATGTACTTTATGTAATAATTACATCTGTTTACTGTGCTGACTCTCATGCAGTGAGGATGGGCCGGGCTGAGGAGCGGCTGCTCTGGCAGAAAGCGGGGTTGGACCCGTCCCCACATGGACTGAACCAGCTGGCACCTCATCATGCACAGCAGACTTTGAGAAACATAAAGGACACTCCCTGTAACCATCAGGATTTGTGTAAAGTTAATGGCTCATAGGGACCGGACTAAAGGCTGTGCGCTCCGCTCGCTGTGGACCAGGTCCACGGGACAGTGCAGTGCCACATGGTCGGTTTAGCCAGTAAAGAACTCTGTAACAGAGCTTATAACTCCAACAATAGAATCAGATGCCCCCAAACACGACCAAACCTGGGCTAAGACAGGTCTATACACACAATAAGGCAAAATAAGACACCATGACGCACTGCTCCCAAGGCCATTTTGACCATAAACTATTGAATGTTGTAAAAAATAAATATCCACAGAATTCTCACTTGGACAATGATGTGTAAGTGTTGCGTAGGTTGTTCAAAGTCCACTGTTGATGGTTCAGCAGCCTCCAGCTGGTTCTGTCCATGAGCGAGGAACATCCCACCATTCACCGCTCTCCAAGCAGCCATTCAGAACGCGGCGTGGTGTTCTGTCAGCAGCCTGTAGCTCAGTCTGAAAACCGATAAATAAACTACAGCGTATCCACTATCACACACAAACAGCATCTTTGGCTCCGCAGCGCCCCGAGGCACAGCGCCCTGGCACTGGGGAAACAAAGAGCGTGGCTGGGTACTTGCCACAAAAATATTATCTCGTAATTACCACAAAATTATCTCATAATTACGAGATAATTCTACAATAAAGCTTCGTAGGGTATCGTTATCCCCCGGGTCTTGTAAGGGTAATGGATATACAATATGCAATACGTATAAAACTGCTACCAAAGATGTTATGTGATCCTACATACAAGACAATCATCTTTCACTGTTTGTCAAAGTCAAGATAAAAAGAAGTGTCCAATCCTCATAATCCTCCTATTTACAACCAGATCAGGTCGAAATACATTCTAAACCAGGACTAAACCTGAATTAACCCCAACTAAACAAACCTAAACAGAGAAATAAATCAACGTTTGAACTGTAAAACACGCTGACCTCGAGCGACTCCATTGCAGCGCCAGGCTTTATTTACAGAGAAGCACTGGCCCTCAAAGGTGGTCGTTCCATATTCAGACACAGAGATGATTTGGGTCCTTCGGGAGAATGGTTACCGTGGAAACACCGCCTCAGTTCAGGTGAAGCGGTTCCTGATTGTGCTCCGAATGTCGTCTTTCGTTGCTCTCTGTTACTGCTTTGGCTCGATGTATATTAAACCCAGGGACGCACCACTTCAGATTAGGTTACACACCGTTGCATAATGAGATTCATCATCGTTCGGCACAAAGAGAGCGGAGTGGGCTTTTGAGTCTGAAAGCGCTTTACAATACAAATACTATTGATAGATGTCACACGGCATCACAACGCAAGGCCTGATTATGCATTTTTTGTATTCTTATTAGCCTTTAAACATGCTCTTGAGTGCCGTAAGTTTTGCGTCTCATGTTTTAGAACGGAAAAAAAACCAAACTAAACATCTGTATCTAGGTCTGTTTGCCCCGGTACTTACTGAGTTTAGGCGCCATCTACTGATTGCATAGCGCTTACACGAACTAAAAAATTTAAACTAGCAGTTGCAGCAATCAAGTAACTTCAGCGACAAAGCTCCCCCTGCAGTTCTCTTGTGAAAATACACTGCCAGTATTCACCTTATTCTGCCCCGCCCACTTTTGCCGTTTTTTTGCCACAGATACGCACTTTCGTTGTAAACGCACTTCCGTTTGACCAGAACTCCATTAAAGCTAATGGCGAACGAGGGAAAAGTCTTGCCGCTAAAATGTTACATAAAGTAGATTGATTTGTGTAAAATGTTTAATGAACACGAGCAACAACAAGTCAACAACGCACCGATTTCCTGGGCGGCCTGAAAACGTTTTTTTAGTTTCTGTTGAGCTCGTCTGCCCCATGTAAACTAATACGGAATACGGAAACAAGACGGCAGTGCATGCAGCAACTTCCGGAATAAGGTGAATAAAGCCGCAAAAGCATCTTTCTATTCTTTTTTTTTTCTGTTTTTCCTCTTCCAATCAAATTAAAAAACATTTCACGTTGCCAAATAGAAAAAAGAGAGCCAAGGTTTCTCAGGAGAGTTGTCTTCAGGTCGGCGTCAGGAAATGCTGCAAGGCTGTTTTTCCGCGCAGAGACAGCATGGGGCGACAACGGCCTGAAAATACATTTACAACCATCACACAGATTTACAGACTTTTAATACAGTAAAAATGTTACTTAGTTTTGCTTTAAGGACTTAAAACAGCAGAAGATTCTAGGGTAAGTGAGGTCTAAAATCAGAAAAAACGTCATCAATCGACGGAGTTCAGCAGGGAGTGTTTTTGACGGTCGGAAGTAGAGGATTTTCACACCAAAATTCCTCAAAATAGCGTGAATGCAGCCAAATGCAACTCCAGGTATGTTTTTGATGACGGAACATTGGTAGAACGTGATTAAAAGCTCAAAAGAGTCACTGTTGCAGAATATGTTCCCTTTAAATCCATTTTTGTGTCAACAAATCCAAGACTAATTCATATAGATTTATAATCATGTGGAATAAAAAGTCAATATTTTAATGTTTAATACATAGTTCCAATCAGGGATGGGACGGTATGACATTTTCACAGTATGATAACCATAACCAAAAATAATAATGGTATACTGTAATGCAATGTTTTGAACTAAAAAGTGCTTGCTGTGCATACATTTGGGTTAAAGAGATCAATTATCAGGTAGTAGCCCACAATGACAACATAAATGTACTGAATTATATTTTGACTTGAATAGAAAGTAAATAGACTATCCTTTGGTTATTTACATAATTTGTGTCATGATTGATGAATATAATTACCAAAAATATTCTATTTTTTAATGAGTGAACTAATTGTCAGCAGTTCTGCTTTTTTCCACAGGCTCGATTAAATAAGCTAGCTCTGTCAAAACCGTAAACAACCCATTCTCACGGGTTTGAACCTCTTTGAAGTACAAAATTCTCAATTCAAATGTCTATTAAACAGTGCAGACGATCTCAGAGGTCGACGTATGATGTTACAGATCTGGGAAATTCAGAATGGAGTGTTTTTGAAGCTCAAACAGGGTTCAGCAAACTAGTGTTAATGAAGCTAAATACAACTATTTATTCATTCTTTTTCCCGTTCGGTACCACTTTATAATAACTACACCTTACTTTGCCTTAACAAAGCATGAACAAAGACTTATTTCATACTGAACAAACTATTAAGCATGATTCAGGATTAGTAACTACTTAAATAAGGTTAGGGTTAGGGTTAGGGCCAGGAATTTGGGTTAGAGTATTAGTTAAGTATTTAATAAGCCTGAATCACTCTTAATAAATTCTTTGTTCATTATAAATTAACTCTTTATTTATGATTTAATAAGGTGGGAATAAGTGTAGTTATTATAAAGTGTTACCTCCCGTTCTTGTTCCCGTTGGGGTCGCGGGTGACAGAGCCTATCCCAGTGTCCGGGCCAACTTAGAGACACTGACGTGGACAGACAACCGTTCACTCTCACGTTCATTCACTGGGGCAGTTTTTAAAGTTGCTAATTGACCTGAACGGTGGTAGGAAGCTGGAGAACCGGACAGAACCCACGGCATATACACACCCACGCTCTGCCTTCGCGCACCCTGACCACATGTATGTTTCTGATGATGGAACGATGTTATGACATGGTTAAAAGCTCAAAATGTCAGTTTAGCATAATGTGGCCTTTAAACAAAAACAAAAGCAGCGAGGCTCACTTTAACAAAATTAACATAAAAAACACTGACACACACAAGCATAAACAACATTGTCCCATTTTTTCGCATTCGCCAAATGCCTTTTAAAAACAGCGCATCATAATCGACTGTTGAATAAAATCACAAAGTAAAGTTAAACCAGTTATTGAGAGGTGTTTGTTACAATGACACATAAGGCCACATAAGGGTTTGTCATTAAATTAAGCCATAAATGACAATAAATCTTTAAAACTAAACTCCAAAAGCTAAACCAGAATCTAACGGTTTATTGCCATTGTCAGTGAAATTCACAAACGTAGGAACTTGCTTCGGCGTAAGGTGCAACATAAAGCAATGAATAAAATATTAAAAATATATAAAAAGGCATGCATAAAATTAAGAATAAAATAGACTAAGATAGACTAACACTATATACAGAATGTACAATTGGCAGAAAGTGCAATGTGCAAATGAGTAGTGCAAATAGACAGTTCTTATATAATATATGGTTAAAGTGACAGGTGTTACAGAGTGTTCATGAGTCCAACGGCAGAGGGAAAGAAACTGTTCTTGTGGCGGGAGGTTCTGGTCCGGATCGACCGTTGCCTCCTGCCCGAGGGGAGTGGCTCAAATAGTCCGTGTCCAGGGTGAGAAGGGTCCGCTGTGATCCGACCTGCTCGTCCCCGAGTCCTGGAGACGTACAGGTCCTGGACAGATGGAAGGCTGCAGCCGATCAAACTTCAGGCTTGTTGCCACTAATGACAGAAATGAGTCACGTGGGTGCCAGAGCTCTGTTGTGCATGTTTTATTGTGCATCCAGGGGCGTAGCACCAAATTCTGGGCCCCAGGTACAAACCTTCTCGGTGTGCCCCCAATACATAATTCTGTGTATTATTTATTCCAGCAAATTCAGTTACTATTGTAATTTATGAATTATTTTTTGGCAAGGCAAGGCAAGTTTATTTGTAGAGCACAATTCGTACACAGGGCAATTTAAAGTGCTTTACACAACAGGAAAAGTTGCATTAAAATCACAAAACATAAAAAGACACACAGAATCATTTTAAAATAAAGCGCTTTAAAAGAGAAGAGTGCAGATAGTATCTTTCAGTCATTTTTTTTGCAAGAATATACACCCTCATTACGTACACCTAACAACAATAACTGCTACCAGCTTAAATTATGAAGCCCGCTGTTTGTTTTTGCAATAACTACCAGACCAATTTCTCAAACATCTTAAGTTATTATTCCAATAAGAAAAGACACCAACTACAAATTAAACAAGTTTTATTTGTAATCAGGCAGTTAATATGTAAACAAGTATGCCGTGGGGTGATGGGGCCCTCAGATGTCACGCTTAATTGTATGTAGTCTCTAAAGGACTTTAATCAATTTTGTTGTAATAAAATTGTGGTTGAGTAAAGGGTAGAAATATGCAATGGAGAAAAAAAAAATCATATGCTTTTGAGGACCCTTTCCTGCCTTGGGCCCCCGGAGGAACCAGCACCCTTCACCCTCCCAGCACCCGTGGTCAAGGCAAGACTGCTAACCAACACTCACTTATACTCACCGTGAAGTTACTTGTGATCATTTTGACTGATTATTCTACTCATTCATGATATCTCGCCATATTTCCCAGCCTTATTTACATTGTACAGTAGCAGCGTGGTCCCGCTCATTTGTGTTTTTAACCATGCAGCTCAATCTCCCACCAAGCCTGCTTGTCCGGGGGAGGTTTTTCAGCGGGAGGACGAACAGGAAATATTCTCTGCCTGTCCTTTGATCATGTGACCTCTTCAATCATCAGGGCGAGGTAGACCAATGCATTTAAACAGACAGTTAACCTTTAGCTCTCCAGTCGGCACCAATGATGAATAATAATGTAATGGAGGCGGAAAATACATTACTAATCATTACATGGAGGGTCCAGGGGCCGGGGTGGTCAGATGAACCGGCCGACCTGGATTCTGTGCTGCGTCAGAAATACTGCACAATGTGATTCAACTGGTCAAGTCATACTCATAAAAACAATTATTCCATACAGGTGAAAAGGAAAAAATCTCAAATTAAAAATGTATAAATCTGAAACTTCTCCTGTAGTTTACTCACATAAATGTAAGAAAAAATGTTGTAAGGAAAACAAGCTGTTATTATGTAATGTTTTCATGTAGAAATAAGGCATTTTATGTGTAAAAGTGGCCAAAATTGCTCATATCTGGGGCATTTAAATCTGAGAAATCGACAGAACCAGGTTTCTATTTCTATTTGTATCTTTAAAAAAACAACAACTAATAATATATGTACAATATTTACAGAGGGGATTTTGGATTTTTTATTTAGTTACTAAATCTGACAGAAAATTGGCCTAAATATTAAAATGTGTAATATTTTATACTTTCATAAGTAAACTTTCATAAATCAGGCTTAGAATTAGATTATAATCCTTCTATATGTTTCGTCAAAATCTTGTTTCTTACAAAATTGTTGAATTTAAAAACATAAGATGTCAAACTTAAGGTTATTTAAGAGCATGTTTAAAGGCTAATAGAAAAATGCATAAACATGTTATGCAAATGTACTTTTTTTGAGCTTTTTCCTCATCAAAACACTTGCAGCGGTCAGGGAGGGTTGCATGTCCTCCCTGTGTCTGCGTAGGTTTCCTCCAGGTGCACTGGTCTCCCCCAGAGTGTGTTTGAGTGAGTGAATGCAGGACAGCTGATGAAAACTAACCCATGGCTAATTCCGACATTGCATGTTCATTGACCAAATACATTGACCAAAAAAATTGCTTCATTCACACTAGTTTGATGAATACTGGTTAGAAAATCCTCTCCCCTCCAAGAGTCAAAAACATTCAGGATTCCTTGGATGTGTGACATTGAAAAGAAAGAAAACCCTTTAAAATAGATATGGTGGTCTGAGATACAACCTTCCTTCAGTCTACAATAGCCACATAAAACCTAGAAACTAGCAGACTTGCACATAAATGTAGGGCAAGTTTCAGTTTTAATCTAAGGGGAGGACAAATGCTGCACGCTCAATCCATTTTCACTAGATTGAAAATGATGAAGTGTGTTGATTTCTAAACCAGTGTCCAAATGACCACCTTTGAATCCTTTTCTACTGTAGTGTAAAACAGTGACTCCATTTGAAATAATCTACATTTGCCATCAGTAAAATCCTGCTCCCTGCACATGCTATGGACAAGATAATCCTTTTTACATGTGGATTGCAAATTATGAGTGTATTTTGTGGTTGTTGAAAAATGACACATGGAGAAGAAATATTACCGTTACATTAAACCATGGAAACATGTCTGTAAGACTTAAATCACAGATTTTTACTTTGACCAAAAGAGCAGGTAAAATTATTGGCGTGGCTCCTAGTTCGCTACAGCAAATTTTTGAGGATTTTGTTAGGAGACTCAGCAGGAAGGTGGTCAATGACCCAACCCATATTCTTTACAATCAATTTGAGATGATGCCATCAGGGAGAAGGTTTAGAGTCCCAAACTGCAAACTCAACAGATTTAAGCATTCGTTTATACCATTATCAATCAATTTGCTGAATTCGGAGAGTGCAGTCAAAAAATAAATGAACTAATATAGAAGAGTGGCAATCCAGGTGTTTTGCACATAGGCTTAGGGAATGTGCAATCGAAAAATTGCACACAGGTTAGTGAATGTGCAATCAAAAAGACAGGCCCTTGATGTCGTGTCACTTGTGGCTTCTGTTGGTGTTGTATTTTGTGTTCAATGGTGATGCTGATTGTTTTGCTTGCACTGTTGGTGATGTCTTGTGTCTGAGCTGAAGCATGTGGTCCCCTGTCCCAAGACAAATTTCTCTCATGGGAGACAATAAAGGATTATCTTATCTTACATTAGACAGAAACCTACAGACCCATGAGTCGCTGTTTTTGAGGATGATTTTACTGTCAATATAGGTTTGTTTTAAGAAGTATAGTACAGATTTGAACTGTGGTCATACAATGGTGAGGTATATTATTTTCATTGACAATCTACAAAACAATGTGTTGAAGCTTCCTTAAAGGCCATTCTACAACAGAAATCACGATGTGGCGAGGTATTCGCGTGTCATTTTCAACTGGACAAGTGGTATTTACCATAATTCCCGTTACACATGACGAACGACTATACATCCAGGCTAAATATGGACCTGATTCACATCCAGGGATCACCTGAAGTGCCCATTACCTTCAGGAAATGAACAAACAAGGTAGATTGTCCTCGAGATGTAGTAATCAACCTTGAAGTCAATCAGCGTTCATCGGTTTCTCTCTCTCTCTCTCAGCCAATCACAGACCACTACCTTAGTCTCTCAGCCATTCCTCTTTTGTTGTTGTTTTCTTTTTTTATACCTCTGTTGGGCACTTTTGAGTAATCTTTTAATCATGTTGGGGTTCCATTCTTTTTGTGGACACTTCATTTACTTCCATTCATTTCCTTTTTCATTCCCTACTATAATCACTACCAGGGTTATTCAACTTAAAGTGCGTATGACAGGTATTTATGATTTGCTAATTTTGACTATGTTTGGTGTATTAATACCTGTTGTAAATATAAATTTGAGTTTTGCACCAATCAAGTAGTTGTTTGTGGAAAAAAGGTGATACATCTGTTGAAAATTACAGGAAGTATAAAAACAAATGAATGACATCACACTAGGAAGACTCTATCTATCTAAAAGTTATGCATAATTAACACAAAATAAACATTTTTTTGACCCTTTTGACCCACTATTTTAACAAAATTAAGTTGCAAACATAAACCGAAAAAAAAAATCTGTGAGATTTTAGGCCCCGGATGGTTTCTTGGTACTTTCCTAGTGTGACGTCATCATTTACAACCAGGAAGTAAAATTACAAACCTAAAAAAATGTTATACTGGGATACATTTTTTTCTACTCCTAGCATCGTTTTAAGTATATTTATTTTACCTGCATTTTAGTTAAATGAGTAGCCCAACCTGTCATACGCACTTGAAGACCCGGGGGCCAAATTGGGCCCTCCAAGTGATATGATCTGGCCCTCAACCCATTTTCCAAAAATACAGAAAATATTTTACATCTTGCTATTGGTCAAGACTTGGTTTAGTCTCGATTTAGTCTTGGTTCAGTTTCACAGATGTTTCGTGTTACAGGTTTTTCGTATTTCAACAGCGTTTTCGGTCCCGAGGACAAAACCATCTGAAAAATCTGGCCCTCTGTGAAATAAAGTCGAATAGCCCTGACCTAAACCCTAACCTTACAGCTGGGGTACCCAACTTAAAAAAAAAAAAAAGTAAATAAGTACATTTTGTATATTAGACCACTGCACACTGTCTGCACCTGATAAAGGATTTTATTTCTCATCAACTTCAAAGAATTGTCAGAAAGCAGCACTCTGATTGGCTGTGCTTGGACTGACCACATGATTTCTCTCCGTTGAATGAAAAGGGATGTACGTGTGCTATGCATGTGCCAGAAAATGAATGCGTGAGATGAATATTAATGACTTTAGGACGACAGATTTTAATACCTACTGTACTCGCAATAGGGAGTTTTCTGGGTGCTTGCTTCTATTTTATTCATTCATTGTTTTATGTTGCACCTCACACCAAAGCAAGCTCCTATGTTTGTGGATTTTGATCAATGACAATGGCAATAAACCAAAGCAATTCTGATTCTGACTTGTGGTTTTACTGTGTAACGATCAGGAACCACAACTGTGACCTATTTGAATTCATATATGAAAGTTAAATCATGTTGATCCAACCCTAACCACGATTAAGGATTTACATCGTGGTAACTTGATTCCTGGCGCAGAAAGTCCGACAGCCACTGTACGATTCTGGCCACCTGATATGAAAAAATACTGATTGTGACGGAAAATCTTGAGTTGTGGCTCAAAATAGCGGGTCATGAGTCTCACAGTGCAACAGGGACAAAAAATAAACTTAAAACTGTTGAACGACCAAAGGCAAGCTGCAATTTAAATCAAGGATGTCTGATATTTTTGAATCTTGATTGCAGAGTGAGACCGCCTCTCTCTGCGTCTACAATCACACTATGTCTAACGTGACCGAAAGTAAACACAAACTCCTCAAAGTAACAGCAGAAGACCTCAGCTGTAAAATGTGACAATCGCCTCATTTCCCTTTCCATTTTCACAAAACAAACACCCTGTCTGCACGTCGCGCTAGCCTCAGCTACTGATGCGTCGCTGACTTTACGCCTGGAGAAGCATTCACTCAGAAAAACCCTGGTCGTAGGCCACAGTCGATTGTGCGGTTACGACTATAAATTCCTCACATCTTGTAGAGTGACGTGCATAAATCTTGTAAGACAACCCAGTCTTTTTGGCTCCCAAGCAAATTTTAGATCCAGCAATGCCTGAAGAAGTAGCTATAGATTTATAATACATGTATGCTTTTTAAATATTATTATCTGTGAGGTTTTAACTGAATTTAAGATACAAATACAATAAAAGCTTTCTGGAATAATTCATGAATGGATGATGCAGTTCAAAAAATAAAGCCCTTCTCCTCGTCGATGCCCTTCTTCTCGTTACATTACATTACTTGTTTTTTCCTTTGCAGACCACCATGTCTCCCGTGATAAACCTGGGAGTCCATTTTGACACTCCTGACATTCATATCCAAAATATCTGTAAATCATTTATAATTTTTCTCTCCACCTCTCACTTTCCTTGTACGTTGTCCACTTTTGTATTCTTTTTTTGTATTTCTTTTTGTATTCTTTTTTTAAGCTTGATCGCCTCACTTGTAGCTCTTCTAATACATCAGTTATTGATTATGACCATCATAAAGCTCTCATAAGTCTCATAATGAGTCTCAAGCCCCACCTCTTTGAAAGTCAGCTTTCCTTTCGCTCATGTCAACGACAAATTGCTTTAAAGGACAAAAACAGCGTGAACAGGTAAGGCTCATGCCACTACCTGTCTCTCCCTCCTCTCTCCCCTTCCTCCTTCAAGCAGCGCTTTTAGTTTGCGGCCACTTTGTGCTCCAGCGAGCCAACAGCGTCTAAACTCACGTGGAAGCGGTCAAAAATACAACTTCTATCACGCTGGTGTGGACCTCCAAGCATACTGAAGTTATCGTTCAGCGCGTTTAGCCGCAGTCACTTGTACGCCAGACAATAATCTTCCTATAAACAGTTAGGGCTTTGGGGGCGACGTGTCATAGAATATACACAGCATTAATAAACACAGATGTAAACTGAGGTGAAGGGGTTTATTTACATCATACGTCAGACCTGGACGTGCTGGCTGTGATTATTCATCCACGACTCGTTGCATAATCTTTGGGTCATTTTAGCGTGGCACCGGAGAAAACCCCAAAATAAAGGAATGAAGGCGGAATACTGTAAAATTCGCACTATTGAGCGCACCTGAGTATAAGCCACACCAGCCATATTTACAAAGAATAACAACTTTGTACATATACAGGCCGCACCGGTCTGCTTGACTTTTTCCCTTTTGTTTGGAGAAAAGAAACAAGTGATGAAGCTTTTATTTTCACAAGGACATGTTTTAAAAGGCTGCACGTCTGTGAAAGTCAGGTTATTTAAACTGTTCTCAAGGTTTTGATCAATTTGATGGAGAAAGCAAAGGGAGAGAAAAGTTGTACTTTATTATCACCTTTATACTTTTTATTAGAAAACATACACTGAATCCCAGACATTCACAGACATGTATGGAGCTGACAATATACAGTATATTACTTACAGAAACGTCCATAATTTCGCTGTGATTTAAGGTGCACTATGTCATTTATAGAGATGTGATTGCTTTCGCCTGGAATGTTACTGAAATGGCATAAGCTACGTTTCGACTTGCTTCTAGATTCCTGGACGTGTTTTTTTCCAAACATGCTTTACAACTATTAATTAGTTTACTTAGACAGCCAAATGTTTTTTTTACATCCCACTACCCCCGGGTTTACGATTGGTTAAATTTATAACATCATGCACACATTCAGTAGCTGAGTTTCCATTGCGCTTTTGCATAAAACTTGACTGATATGGGCTGTTTTTTGCCAAATTTGATTATATATTCACCTTCACCTTATTCCGTTGTATTAGTTTACATGGAGCAGACGAGCTCAACAGAAAATAAGTTCTACATGGACTAAAAAGCCGTTTTCAGGCTGCCCAGGAAATCGGAGCGTTGTTGACTTGTTGTTGCTCGTGTTCATTAAACATTTTACACAAATCAATCTACTTTATGTAACATTTTAACAGCGAGACTTTTCCCTCGTTCATCATTAGCTTTAACAGAGTTCTCGTCAAACGGAAGTGCGTTTACAACAAAAGTGCAAAAAACGGCAAAAGTGGGCGGGGCAGAATAAGGTCAATAGCGTGTGATCCAAAAATGTCCATAGATGTAAACATAATTTGATTGACTCTAGACATGGTCCCATCTTGGCCAAGGCAGTAGTGCTGATCATTAACCCTCCGAGGTGCCGTCAACAGTCCTTGTAAACTTGGGTGTGGCTGTGTATGAAACGCTTTGGGGAGGTTGTGGTCAAACATTTCACTGAGGAACTGTGGAATCAGAATCTCACAATGACCCGCTCAACATTTGATGAACTGTGCGAAGCAGTGCGACCTCTCGTGGCCCGAAAACACCAGTCTCCACAGGCGTCTGCTTTGTGGTTTAGCGAAAGAGTTCAATGTCGGCACACAGAAAACTCCCTATTGCAGACGCTAAAACAAACAGACAGGTGTTTTGTTTTGGAAATTGGCACAGAAACACAAGTAGTATTATACATTCTGACAAAAGTATTTTGACTCTTTGTATTTCATGTATTGTATTAATGTATTGCATTGCTTCACGGGACATGTACTATAGCAATGGTTCCCAACTTTTTTTTGATCTGGAGTACCCCCTAAGCTTTGTCTCGCATTCAGAGTACCCCTTAACTTGAGTTTTGGGCAAATAAATGGGTTTACTGGTCGAATACGGTTAATTTATTACATTACATTTGTTGTTTTAATTGTGTTTATGGTCCAAGATACTCCAAAAAGATGCTAAATTTACAACTGATTTCATGTTTTCAGTCAAATTAAAGAACAAAGCCTGAAACCATTCCAAGTACCCCCTGGTAATTCCTCATGTACCCCTTGGGGAAACACTGTATTATAGGACTGCCACTAATGGTTAGTTTAGTACTCAGTTAGTCTGCAGTTATGTTTTCAATTAGTCGCCTAGTCAAATGATTATTTCTATTGTACATTTAGGTTTTTTAAATACATTTTTAACCAAATAAAAGGTTGATTTATGATCATGGAATGCTTCTAGATATATAATATTTGTGAATAAAGTGTATTATTAATGCAAATCAGCATTTATTTTTTGACATTTTGATTTTAAAATGTTGCCGTCTTTGTAATAAAATATCTTTTGACATGTGTTTTATAGTCTGTTAAGTCTAGTTAACAATTACAATCATCAATTATTAATAGATTCTTTTTATAGTTGATTAGTCGATTCATCGCTGCAGCCCTAATGTACTTACTGGTTCCATGGATGAGGATTGAAAAGCTGAACTTTGATCTAGTCTCCAGTCTTTCCCTGTAATCAAGTTTATTTTTTAACGATTGCATACATATATTGCATATATTTTTTTCACATTCATCTCTTATTTTAGCAATTTTCCTGTGTCACAACCTTATTTTTAATCACACACCAGCTAAGATGATAATCATGCTTTAATCATTTGACCTATACTCCCTACTCCCTCCCTTCTCTGTAATCCCATGTTCCTATTATTTTTCCTTTCAAGTGCAGCTCAAGGATGTGTGCTGGTTTAAAGGCCGTGTGGGAGTGCTCCACCAGTGGATCGCGTGGACTGTTAAACTTTAACTTCACGTCCCTTGTTCTTGCAAAAATAATAAACACAACAAGACACTGTGGACTCTTGACTCTTATTTCCTTCTCACCAAATACAATAATTACATCTTTAGTATGCAATAAAAGCATCAGTACTTGTACATATATGTAATTTTAGTCAAAGTTTTATTCATTATGATCTCATATTTAGTTTGTATTTAGTTTTAGTCAAAAATATGACAACCATTACGAAATATTTTAGTCAACACAGTGAGCGCTGCATATAACTCATGTTCAAATTCCCACAAAATATTTAAACTTTTGCAACATCTGGGGCTAACTGTTAATTTACCACAAGGAAAACAGTTTGACACACAGCCTTTCACAACAAAAGAAATCCAAACAAGAAAAAAATACCCCGAAAAACAAGACATTTAGAATTCCAGTCATTTCAACTCTCAGCCTTCCTCTTTAGCGTCTGCTCCATCTGCCCACATGAATCATTCAGCAGTGCTTTCCAACCCTCTCCATTCATCTCCATCCTCCTGCCCTCCGCCAGAAAAACCTTAATATTATTTTACTTCATTTTCCCGCGTCGGTCTAGCCTCCTCCTCCTCCTCGATACTGTACTGTCGCCCTTTTTAAATCAATCTTATCTGGAGGCCGGAGTCTGCGCGGCGCCGTAGAGTCTGAAGCCCAAGCCCGAGCCTTCACTAAATCTGCTATTTGTTATTAATTACCTATTTAGAAATGCAATAAAAAGATGAGATTAAATTAGTCCAACTGAGCATGATTGGATTACGTTCAGGCGTGATTATAAAGAGCAGGTAGAACGGAGCGACTGCAAAGAGCATAATACATCACAGAGACTCGACGAGACAACTGATGCAGTGAAAAATGTGTTCAAAAAGCAAAATACGAAGTGGGAGAATATAGCTGGGGATATGCATGTGTGATAAATAAAATATGACACGTTGAAAATTTGATGAAAATGTAAGGAGACAGACGACAAGATTATAATGGAGTTTGGCGCGATGAGGAGAAAACAGGACTTTTGATTGGTGGTGCGAGCGCCGACATGTCTGAGAAAGATATTGGGAGAAGAGGGGAG
Organism: Rhinogobius similis; assembly: GCA_019453435.1. Lineage (NCBI taxonomy): Eukaryota > Metazoa > Chordata > Actinopteri > Gobiiformes > Gobiidae > Rhinogobius > Rhinogobius similis. Next base: position 7,495,651 of record CM033623.1, on the reverse strand, counting down.
AGGGAGACGGATATGGCAGTGATAACAGCTGTCATCATCCGGCAGCTCTGCAATTGTGGCGAGTGAGATTTCAAAAACATAGGAGTTAGAAATGTGAATGAAAGCGGAGAGGTGTGACCGGCCGTTGGATGTGAGGGATATCAATCAGTCGGCACTGAGAATGGACCAAAAGAGTGCCGGATACAGTATGTACTCTTAGCGATCTGAATAACGTCTGTAAAAGTGGTCATTTATGTGTGAATGTTGTTCAGATCAAGCTCTGTTACGAAAGTTATCCCGCACGACCTCTGACGCTGCTGTTTTACGTCTAATTTTGCATATCCATGTGATCAATTATATGAGTGAAGCATACATGATGGCCACGCCTACTTAAAGTGCGTATGACAGGTTTTTATGATTTTCTAATTTTGACTTTATTCAGTGTATTAATACCTTTTGTAAATATAAATTATAGTTTCACACCAATCAGGTCACTATTTGTGGAGAAAAGTTGAAAAATATGTTGAAAATTACTGGAAGTAAACAAACTGATGACATCACGCTAGGGAGACAAAGGTCATTCATAATTTAGACAAAATAAACTACCTTTTTGACTCTTTAAAATATTGATTCAACAAAAGAAAGGTTCACGTGTGTTTTTCTTTGTCAAATGAACAAAATCTGTGACATTAGATGAGTTTTGGCCCAGTGTACAGTGTGGTTGCTATGGTCATTTCCTAGTGTGATGTCATACTTTACAACCAGGAAGTAAAATTAAAAATCTAAAAAAATAGCTAAACTGGGGTAGAATTTGTGAAGATTCTAGCAGAAACTGAAATATATTTATCTTAACTGCATTTTAGTTACATGAGTAGTTCAACCTGTCAGAGGTGCTTTAAGTGCCTGATCCAGTCACATTTCAAGTGAGGCACAGGAGGAATGTCACTGTGTCTTTGGGCAAGGCACTTCACACACATTGCATAGTATGAAAGCGATGTGAACGGTTGGGGGTGGTCGGAGTGGCTGATGGTACACTCTGGCAGCCTCGCTTCCGTCAGTCTGTTGCAGGGCAGCTGTGGCTCCAGTAGTAGCTTACCATCATCAAGTGTGGGGTGAATGAATAATGCAATGTGAAGTGTCTTTGAGAGTCCAGAGAGGCGCTATCCCCCGTATTCTGCCCCGCCCACTTTTGCCTCTTTTTGCCACAGAGCTGCACTCCTGTTGTAAACGCGCTCGGTTGATAAGAACTCCATTAACGCAATGACGAACAAGGGAAAAGTCTTGTCGCTAAAACATTATATAAAGTAGAGTGACTGAGTAAAATGTTTAAAGTACACATGCAATAACAAGTCACAACGTACCGATTTCCAGGGCAGCCAAACCCCCTTTTAGTCCATGTTATGTTCTGTTGAGCTCGTCTGCCCCATGTAAACTAATACAACGATATTAATTCATTCATTCATTTTCTACCGCTTATTCCCGTTAGGGGTCGCGGGTGACTAGAGCCTATCTCAGTTTAGTCCCAGCTCCCTGTTCATGTAAAAGAGGCCGACACAGTCTCTACATTTAAGACCAGGCTCAAAACGTTCCTCTTTGAAATAGCTTATGGTCAGGCCAGTTAGGAACAGAAATAAAAACCTACAGTTTTAGCTACGCTGCCCTTGGAGCAATTCTGCTGGGGGAAGTATGGCAGCTTGAACACTATCCTCTGGTTATTCCTACTTTATCTATCAACAATATTTAATATTACTTCAACTGTAGTCTGTTCATTGCTGTTCACATGTTTCTCTTTCTCTCCACTTCCCCCGGGGAGTGGAGACTGTTTCAGACACTGCGGCGGCTGCTCCAGTGACGACCCCCACCCCCACCCCCACCTGTCTGGACGATCTATGCGCCACCCGCCTGGACAGCTGGATTAGCCACACCTCATCTGCCTGGACGAACTCCTTCTACTTTAGATGAACTGTTCCTCATCTCCTGCTGGAGGATCTCTCTACACTGGTGGACTGCTCCTCGTCCGCCTGGAGGAACTCTTTAAAGCCACCTCCCTCTTGAGTGGTTCTGGCTCCACAGTCCAAGTGGATGCGTCAGTCCTAGTTCATCTGCAGCCTGTCCGTCCGTGGGAGTAGGATCTCTCCTTCACTGTGGTTCTCCCCGAGGTTTCTACTTTTTCCCATGGGGTTTTTTGTAGTTTTTCCTCACGAAGGAGGGTCAAAGGACAGGGGCATTCTGGGACAGTTATCTGAACTGCTTTTACCTGTGGCCCATCGAGGCAACTGTTGTTGTGATTTTGGGCATTATAAAAATAAATTGATTTGATTTGATTTGATCTCAGTGACTTTGGGCCTTAGGCGGGGTACACCCTGGACAGTGGCCAACTCATCGCAGGGCTGACACAGAGAGACAGACAAGGACAGACAACCATTCACTCTCACATTCATACACTACGGTCAATTTAGAGTAACTGTGTAATTTAGAGTTTATTAGTAAGTTACATTATAATCAACTAACAGACATAGGAACAACTGCGACGCAAATCTCTAAACTTGCACACGCACTTACCTAATTCGTCTAACAAATGTTGTGCAGCTTGAAGCCTAAATTACATGATCAAGAAGTAATGTTAACCGGGGATTCAGAATGCACACTTCTGCAATCAGAGGTGTGAGGCTGGTCACCACTTCCTCCATCATGCTATGAGTTAAACTCAAACTGTACAGTGCAATCAGATTTGTTTATTTCGATATAAAACAAACAAGTTCACTGATCATCAATTATTTAGAACAAAAATAAATAAATAGAAATCTCAGCTCAGATTATCGAGTTTTGTGCTAGGCTCATTGATTCTTTTTCCCTAAAAGCAGCCACGTTTGTTTTGGTACGGACAGGCCATGTGCGGCTCATGTATTTCATGTGAGATGAGAACGGTGACCAGACTGATATTGATCTGTATCTAAATTCAGAGCGATATCATGTATTGATTTTAGGAAAGTAACTGTTTTCTGAAGACCACCAAGAAAGTTAAGATAGAGTCTGAACATGTAAATTTGGTGCATGTATTCAGTTACATCCCAACACTGTCAAGAACTTTAATGGTTACAGAGTGAACCATAGGCAAGTTTATTTGTAGAGCACAATTCGTACACAGGGCAATTCAAAGTGCTTTACATAACAGGAAAATCACAAAACACAAAAAGACACACAGAATCATTTTAAAATAAAGAGCTTTAAAAGAGAAGAGTGCAGATAGATCTTTCAGTCGTATGCACATCTAAACAGAACTGTTTTTAGCCTGGATTTAAACATTGTCAGAGTGGAGGTCTGTCTCACATCTTCAGGGAGACTGTTCCAGATTTTAGCTGCAAAAAACTGAAATGCTGATTCCCCATGTTTAGTCCTGACTCTGGGCACCAGCAGGAGGCCGGTCCCTGAGGTCCTCAGAGTGCGAAGCAGAGCTGCTTTAAAGTCTATTCTCTGAGCCACAGGAAGCCAGTGCAGAGACCTGAGCACAGACTAATGTGATCGTACTTCCTGGTTCTTGTCAGGACTCGAGCAGCAGTGTTCTGGATGTACTGCAGCTGTTTTACAGCTCGTTTGGAGAGGCCAGTGAACAGGTCATTACAGTAGTCTAACCTACTGGAGACAAATGCATGGATAAGTCTCTCCAAGTCTGGTTTAGACACTATACCTTTAATTTTGGCAATGTATTTTAGGTGGTAAAAGGCTGTTGATGTTATTGTGATGTGATTTGATGTGGCTGTCAAAGTTCAGGTCTGAGTCCATTATTACCCCCAGATTTCTAACTTGATTTGTCGGTTTTAGAGCGAGAGACTGGAGGTGACTGCTGACACTTTCTCTCTGTTTCTGCGGCCCAAAGACGATGATTTCAGTCTTGTCTGAAATCATCGTCATCGCCATACCCATTGAAGAGTTCTTTTTGCTATTTCTTATTATTTATCTTCAGCCAAATCCAGCGTGTTCGTTTACTGTAAGAGTGGAGCGTTTAGCAGTCAACAATTACTACACTATATAACTAATAACACATACCAGTATAATGATGGCCAGGATTCGACGAGTTACAATCAAAAGATTTATTTCCCTAATACAAAATCATCTATACAGAGCTCTGGACGTTCTGAGCCCTAACAATGGTTATTCTCGCCTCTATCTCCCCAGAACGTAACCACTGGCTCAGTCCATCTGTATTTAACACATCGCACATGAATAATACATGAATATGCAAGAAGAGGCGATGTCATCCTTCCTGAAGTCTTCTGATGGGGGGTTTAACGTAAAGTTCTCCTTATATGGTGTGTGCGCAGGGAGAGGCCGTTTTGTTTATCTTACACATTCCTGAGATTTAGGCTTTGCATCTGCTTTGCCACAGTATGAAGACTTCACAACTAGTTTGGATGTTACCTGAAACTCAATAACTGACATGTTGTACAACAAACAAAACCTCTGCAATTCATCTTACATATGTAAAACTATAAAACCATTATTTTATAATTATAAAATATAAAAAAGTCTTCAAATATAAAAGTATAAAATATAAAACCCTTCAATTCCCCCTTCTGAGGTCTCCAAAGACCTCAAAATCAAACCTTCAAGTGTACCTGGTCGACATAGTCCTTACATATGACATGGATGCACAGAACATTTTTCTCAGAACATCATGTAGCTTTAAACCTTCACATTTCAATCCCATGTGCACACAACTCGAAATCTGCAACGATAAAACACAAAACACTTCCAAAACAATTATTCATTAATAAAATCAATACCACATTCTCCATCACAGTTGTCCTCAGGATCCTGCCAGTCTGGGGCCAAACCTGTCTTCTCAGACATTTCCACATCATCTCTGTCACCCCCTTCAGGGGAGGGCCTTACTCCCGTGGAGTGGATGTTTCGAGAGTAAAAGATACCTCCTGTGGTGGTGCTGCCTAGAGCCCTAGACAACATACCTCTAACAATGGGAATAACACAACAACAAACAATACCAAGTATAACAAAGAAAATCAAAAACATAACAACAAATCTTTGAAGGATGTGACTCCAGGAGCCGGAGAATAGCCAATCTCCAAAGCCATTGTTTGGAGATGCCTGGGACTCTAAATAATTCCTAAGGCCTTTCACCTTTTCTCTAATGTGTGTCCAATTGCCGGTTTCATCTGGAAATGTAAGTACAACAATGATCTATGCCTACAGCTGCACACATACCTCCTCGCTCAGCATAAAGACCATCTAAGGCCACAATGGTTTTGCATGGCTACTGAGGCTACTGCCTTTAATTCAGAAACCATCCTCCAATTGTTTCAATGTGTCATCTACAGTTTCGGCTAAATCTTCAATTGCCCAATATAACATATTAATTTTGTGGGCGTTGGTTGCTGTACCTACTTGTGGAATCAAGGTACGCAACCAACCTCTGAAGTCAGAAATTAAGGGGTCACGACCTTCTACAATAGCTGGTATGTATGCTTGGCCTAAAGTTTTATTTCCTACTTTCAAGACTCGTTTAACTCTTACATACTTGTGGGGGTTATGGTGGCCATTTTTTTTTAACCATCTCTTGCATTAAATCATCTGAAAAACTAAGGAAGAAGGTGCCAGTCTGGCTAATGTACATGTGCCGCACCAATTTGTAGGTAATACTAAATAAGAGTTAATGCCACATGTCCAAACGTACCCATGAGGAGTAGGTGAGCCCTCCTTTCCTGGAGGCGTGAGAATCACAGTAGAGCTCTTTACCAGGTTTAGGATCTTATGTACGTCTTGCCACCAGTTTTGTGAGTCTCGGGGCCAAGAGTTAGGACCTATTTCATATTTACAGGATGATTTACCTAAAGATCTGGTACCACTACAGCTACAGTATAACAGACTTGGGCAGGTAATGGTTGTCTATAAAAAAGTGAGCCCTCTCCCCACTGTGCTATTAGTTTGTCTAGTCCAATTTACTGGGTTTCTCCACACTGTTAAATTAGCTGCATGCATTCATTGGCTACACTCAGGTAAGTGAGAACTAGAATTACGGGCCATAATTCTTCCTAAGTATAATATACAAAGTGATTCTTGTAATCCAGCTGGCACCGCCACCGAGGTGGGAGATTCATCTGCATGATGTGGCTTAAAGGAGCAAACCCAACAAGATGAAGTTACATTAACTTTTTTTTGCTGTATAATGAGCTACCTTTAACCATTTATTTTGTAGATGTGAATGCGATTCGATTAGTGAGCGCCTTCTCCTGGAACCATTTCCTTCTGCAATCATAAACAAAGTCACATTTTTACAACATCAGTATTATTATCATTTATACATTTGATTGTCCAGTCATCAATCCAACCAGGGTCTGTATGTCCGCTACTTTTGCTCAGTAAAGATTTAATGTTTTTCCATTATTACAATGCATTAGTTTGCGTTCATTTGAACCAGATCCAGCTAGAGTCAAACATATCACTATTCCAATGAGTAGTAGCGTTATCAGGACACACAGCCACACTGGGCATTGATGAAAAAGTCTTGGAGAAAGCCTGGAAGATGTAAACCATCTGCGAAAAGTGAGAGGGACGGATATAGATCTATTTTGAGGTTTGGTCTCTTTTGTCTTTAGTATTTTGGGTATTTTGGGTATCCCCACCCCCTTCAGTGGGACCTCCGGGCCCACTTCCATAGTATGGTTTGGCAAAGGAGTGGTGGTACCAATGAGGTTTCTGTCAATGTTGGAAAGCATGGGAGGTGCAGTGCGTCACTTCGAAAGGTCCAATGTAACGAGGGGAGGCCTTGTACTGTCTCTGGTCTTGGTGCTGATAGAATAGCCTGTTTTTGTGAGGGCGAGGGTTGAATACTACCAGAGCAGATGACCTTACCTAGGAAGGTTACCTGAGGCCTGCAACACTGCAATTTAGATTTGGACACTTTAAAGCCATGGCGCAAGAGTTGGGAAAGAACATTAGACGTGGCAGTCAAACACTCGGTAGATGAGGTGGATGCAATTAAAATGTCGTCAACGTATTGAATGACTACGTTCCCTTCAGGTACTATGGTGTCTGCTAGACAACGTTTTAAACAATCATTAAAGATGCCAGGGCTATTCCGGTGCCCTTGAGGGAGTACTGTGTACTGCAGTTTGACACCACAATGGGTGAAAGCAAATTGATATCTGCTTTCTTCTGCCAATGGAATAGAATAAAGCGCGTGTTTAAATCTATCACCGAGAAGTATTTCATGTCAGGAGTCAGAATGGACAGGACTTTGTGTGGGTCTGGCACTGGCAAAAGCGGAGTTATAGTGACATCATTCACTTTACGTAGATCATGTGCCGGCCTAAAAGTGCCATCTGGTTTTGGGACTGGGTTCAGAAATTTCAAGAACCCCTGCTTCCCATAAGTCTCTAAGCGCCTGATCTACTCCCTCAAACTGCTGTCTGTTACTATATTTTCTTTGAGGGACATAAACTTTACTGCCTGGTTGGACATTGAGAACCACAGGTTCTACAGAAAGACAGCGGCCAATATCAGAACCGCTAACAGCCCATAGTTCTTTTGGAAATTTGGACAACATTTCTGCGGCAGATTCATGATCAGTAAGCTCGGCCATGTGACCGGTCCAAAGTCTCTCATCCATTAACAGAGTGTCAATTACATTTGATAATGGAATCATGTAGGCCTCAGCCGAAATACTATGGAACAAATTTGGAATAGATGTTGGTTTCCAATCAACAACACGATTAAGCCTCCAAGTGAGGGGACCTAATTCACGGGCTTCAAAGCCAGGCCCCAAGAAAAGAGAACAATGTGGGTCTGTTTGTGTGTCACGTTTGTAATAGAGCCGTAGCTCGTCAGGCAGTTTTACAGAGGCTACAACCCCAGTTTTGTGAACGAGAGACAGCTAGTAGTTATTAGAAATTCTCTACCTTTAAGCTGGTGTTAAAAATTTCTTCATAAACCTCGTCATCCTGTCTGTCATAAAACAATGTGACATGATATGGGTCAGTTGGAGTTGTAAATGGGTAGCAGGTGGAGAACCATGGCTTCCACAGCAGCATAGAGGAGTACAGTCCCTCCTCTTCAGTTGTTTGTGGCTGTAACAGGCCCCAATATATTTTTGCCGTTTGTGGTGTTGAAGATTGAGTGAAGAAAACACGGTGACGTGCTGGTCCAGAGCAGGTAGCTGATTGTCCATTCGGCCAGGTGACTGTAAGCCCACCAGGAGTACAGAGAATATCAGCTCCAGTCGTCTGTAGAATGTCTCTGCCCATCAAACTGACGGGTGTTTGTGGCGAATATATGACAGGCATAATGAAGTTTTGGCCAGCAATCGAAAAAGTCAATGGTTTGGTAATTCGTAGAGGTGTTGAATGTCCCATGAGTCCTGAGAGATGGATGCTCTTGTTACTGAGTTGTGAATGATGTATAGTTTTAACAGTAGAATGTGTGGCTCCTGTATCCACCAACATCATTGTTTTTTCGCCACCCACCTCTACAGTGACAAATGGTTCTGGGGTAGCGACAAGACAAATTGGGCCCCCCTAGTATCCTTCATTTTCTCCCGTCCCACCATAATACTGGCCTTGTTGCACCCATGGTGGCGGATTGGAGGGACCCTGCTGTGTCCAAGGAGCGCGATCCTGGGGTCCCTGCGGTCCTGCGGGGAATCTGGTCCGGTCCCCAGGGTGTACTCTACAATCACGGCTAAAATGTCCAGGGCGGCCACAATTATAACAGACATCTCCACGCTGCTGTTGTCCACCAAAGCTCATTCCTGCTCCCCTACCTCTACTTTGGCTTCTAAAATTCCCTCTTCCTCTGCCCTGTCTATTTTGTCCGTTTCCCTGATAAGGGTGTGGTGGTGTCACGTATACGGCCACGGGTGCTTGGACAGGTGCAGGTGTGATGATGGGGGTGTCAGTAGGTGCTGGTGTTGTAGCCACCAACTGCGTTTTGACCTGGTCTTTCTTTTTAGCAGTAGCTTGCTGCCTGGCTTCAGAGATTTGCAGCAAGTAACTCCTGCTGTAACTGTGTAGTTTTGTCTTGAGCCTCTTTTTGTTGTTGATTGTATAAATCAGCATGGTGTCTAAAATGTGTCAAAAATTGAGTGCTGTCAGCCACTAAACCGGGCACAGCTTTTAATGCTGTTTGAATTTGGGCTGGCAAGGCGGCCAGAACCTGCTGCAGAAATAAGCATGTAGTTTGTGGGTTCCTCAGAGGATGTGTGTGCATAGAATTTATGTATGCATTAATGCATTGGTCCATGTATGTACTTGGACTTGTGCCTGAGTAAACGGAGCCAATGTTGGTGGTGTGGGCGTGGTTGAAACCTAAGTTTGAGATGGTCTAATAGCACCTCTGCATGAGGCTCAAAAGGGATCTTCAATAGGTGTGTCATTCAGAGCTATATCCCTCAAAATCTGCTCCGTAAGCATTGATGTGAGGAACATTCAGTAGTTGCTTCACATCTCCCAGTGCCAAGTCATGTGACCCGTGAGGCTCGTAGAGCTACGTACCATGACATGCCTCCTTGAGACAGCGGTGGTAATTTTCTTTAATCAAAGGCCATATCAGCACCCCTAAGGGTTTGTAAACCCTAGGGATTTGCCCATCAGCGCCTGCAGGGCCTGTTGCTAGTAGTGGATAATTATGTGCGTGGTAGTGTCACTGGGTAGGGTATAACTTGCTGATTTTAATTTAGGTAATTTGGCTAATGCATCTTTGTTTTGTTGTAGCTCTTTCCGTAAAGCTATCATGGTTTTCTGGGCCTCCTCAATTTGTGTCTGCCAGCTTGCCTTCTCACTGTCCTCTGTAGGAATGTTTCTTCGCAAAAATGTGATAGTGGCTTGGAGGTTATAAATTTCCCGATTTAGACCATTTATTTTAGATTGTATGTCATAACTCTCAACATTGCATCCACCTTCATCTTCCTCATCCGTGTCGAACAAAGTTACCGTGGCTGCCTTAGATTTTGTAACCTTTGATTCTACTGCCGGGTCTTTCTTTTGCACCGCCAGCTCTTGTAATTTTTCACCTAATTTAGTCAATTCTTGGACTGTATTGTCCTTATATTCTTGTCTCAAATCTTTTTGTAATAACTCAAGCTGCTGTTGCTGAGCCTGCAAACCCTCACTTACTTCCTGTTTTGTGTCCTGTACTTGCTTAAACAGCTGTGCTACATGTTCTAAAACTGTGGCTGCTGTTGTGTCTTGTTGAAACAGGTCGCACTTCTTTGCTAATATTTGTTTCTCTTCTTTTGACAATGAGAGTTGTTTAAGAACTAACTTCTGCAGTTTATCTGTTTCGTCCTGTGTCATAGTCTCTGATGGTTGTATGTCTGCATTTATAAAACCTTGCAGTTAGTAATGGATACAATCCACGGCGCCACCAGTAGGTGGTGCTGCGTTTGGGCTACTTTACCTCGACATTGATGAAGGCGGCGCTCCGTCCTGGGAAGGAGGAGGACCGGCTCCTTTTGTCTGTTTGGCGGATCGAGCGCAGTAGTTGTCTCCGCCACACATCACTCTCAGCACGTCCGCCAAGGGACGGCACCTTTCAATCTCCTTTTCAGCTCTGCTCTCCTTTTCTCCATTTTCTTCCGTTCCTCTGTAATCAATCCTTTATTTAACAATTAACGTTCTACATCCTGTTGGTTTCCAACCGTAACTTCCACCAGCGCTACCACAGTGCCGTCAGAACTTTACCAGTGGCAAAGCACGGTTTACATCCTCTCCTCCTTCTTTCAATCCACATTCACAAACTTCAATCAATTCACCTACCTTACCTTTCTAGTACCACGCTGATTGTCCCAGACGTGGCCATGCTTTACCAATCCAGTCCTTTGGTAATAACTGTACTTTTCGACATTTTATTCTACAATTAATTAATTATTCTAACAATAAGCGTAGGTTTCATATGCCAATTTTCATCACAACCCCGCACAAGAACATGTCTCAGCGTAACTTGATTGTGATAGGCGTCTAAACCTGCTAATTTTTGTGGGCTCTTATCAGCTTAGCCTCTATAACGTAGTTTCTTATGCCAATTTTCATCGCTTTACCCCCGCTAAGATCAGTGTCTCGCGTAACTGATGGCGATAGGCCTCTAAACCTGCAAATTTTTTTTGGGCTCTTATCAGCTTAGCCTCTATAAGGTTTTATCAGCTCCCCAGTCTGACCACGTTTCCCCAGTAACGTTTTTAATTTGCTTAGCGTCCGGTTTGCAGGAGATATCACCTCGTGGGTCCGTAGACCCTTTAGAGCGTATACGCAACGCTGACTCTTTCAATTATTCTTATTCACAACTACGTTATTAATCAAACACAACAATGTATACTTATACGACTTCCCTTCTACAGTCCACAGTCAAAATTGACCTAAATGAACCAATGCAAGGATCTTCCCCATTGTTTCACTAAATTTGGAAAAATATGCCAATAGACTTACTTTGATCTCTTTAAAAAGGAGAGAATCAAAATAGTCTTACCTTATTTCAATTTTGGGGCCCCAGGGAAAATCCAAACATCAGCCGTGGAGTGTAGATCTCGCAGGTATACCGCGATTTATATTGAGACGGTCCGGTCCGTAATCCAGTCGCGTTGACCAGCGCTCCCCTTCAGTCGCGTCCGGGGTCACCATTTGAAGAGTTCTTTTAGCTATTTCTTATTATTTATCTTCAGCCAAATCCAGCGTGTTCGTTTACTGTAAGAGTGGAGCGTTTAGCAGTCAACAATTACTACACTATATAACTAATAACACATACCAGTATAATGATGGCCAGGATTCGACAAGTTACAATCAAAAGATTTATTTCCCTAATACAAAATCATCTATACAGAGCTCTGGACGTTCTGAGCCCTAACAATGGTTATTCTCGCCTCTATCTCCCCAGAACGTAACCACTGGCTCAGTCAATCCGTATTTAACACATCGCACATGAATAATACATGAATATGCAAGAAGAGGCGATGTCATCCTTCCTGAAGTCTTCTGATGGGGGGTTTAACGTAAAGTTCTCCTTATATGGTGTGTGCGCAGGGAGAGGCCGTTTTGTTTATCTTACACATTCCTGAGATTTAGGCTTTGCATCTGCTTTGCCACAGTATGAAGACTTCACAACTAGTTTGGATGTTACCTGAAACTCAATAACTGACATGTTGTACAACAAACAAAACCTCTGCAATTCATCTTACATATGTAAAACTATAAAACCATTATTTTATAATTATAAAATATAAAAAAGTCTTCAAATATAAAAGTATAAAAATATAAAACCCTTCACCATATAGACATAAGACCTGTATCATTATTATTGAGAGAATAATACTGTTTATATTAATTTTATATTAATTCATAGCTGTAGTATATATACACACAGAACTGCATCTCAACACCCCTCCCCCTCCTATTATGCGAGTTCCCCCGAGGTCTACTGTATTCACTTGAGCTGTTCTTTCCGCTCACAGCTGTCACTTAAAACACAACGCATCAAACCTGTTCCCAACCAGGCTGTGCGCGTCCCAGGTCTCCTCAAACAAGCCTCTTAGATGTCTCCTACAAACCAAACCAGGAGCGCTTCATTACGACACGTTTCTATGATGTCACGCTCGCAGCTCCTATGGGCTCCGCACTTCTTGCCGCAGTTCGGAGGAAATTCAAACTGGCATCTCCGGCGGATTTAACGTAAACAATGTGGATACTGTCAAGAGAGGCTGGCAGAAGTGACACATCATTAACATGCACTGGAACGGCTTACAGTGACATATTGTGCTGTATAATTAATTGTGGCACTTATTTCACAATTTCATTTTATAATAATAATGTTGCTAATTGATTTTGTGGCAGTATAGCTTGCATACAGTTCTGCCATTTATGAGGTTGGTTTTAATTGGTTGTGTCAGCTGTCAGTCAGTGTAAAAATATTTGACCCACTATATACATGACAATAGAAACATACACAGGAAACAAATAACACAATTGACAAGATAAAAAGTATTCTAAAACAATTAGAATGCCAATAAATAATAGACATAGAATAGAATCATATAAACCAAGAGAAAGAGGTACAGTGATCCCTCGTTTATCGCGGGAGTTGCGTTCCAAAAATAACACGTGAAAAGTGAAATCCGTGAAGTAGTCACAGCTTTATTTTTTATTATTTTACAATGCAATACTGAACTATGGAATGAAACCAAAAATCAAAACCTGTTTTAAAGCCCAAAATTTGTTTAAAACAATAATTTTAATATAGTAATACAAGGTTGGAAACAGTCGTATTTCACAGTCCCAGCTGTGCCTCTTCGTCCTGACTCCGCTCCGCTGTAGCGTCTGTTTCTACTGAAGGCGCAGGAGAAGAACATTGTTATGGGTAGTTGTTGGCGCTCTTTCTTTTTCTGAGCAAGAAGATTTTTATAAACGGATATGCCACCTTGGATTATATTTGAGAACTGCAATGAACGACTCGTCAAAGGGTCCCGTTCTTGTGCCGTGCGCTGAAGTTCAGTGGATGCACTGTAAAAATATCCGCACTGTAAAAATATCCGCACTGTAAAAAAAATCCGTGAAGCAGCGAAGCCGTGAAAGATGAAACGCGATATAGCGAGGGATCACTGTGTTGTGGATAATCTTTAAAGAGGCATTATTATGCAAAATCTTTTTCTTCTTTTTTATCTTTCTACCATGTCATTTTCTCTGTAAAAACATGCCTGAAGTGGTTTTAAATGTAATCCATGCATGTTTGAGTAACCTTGGCTCTACTGTGCGCTCCAGTTTAGCCTTTAGCGGATAGTTCGATCTTCTGGATTGTGCTGCCCCGAAGTGACGCAGGATTGTGACTCTGACCAATCAGAGTGAGAGCTGCTTTATTTTGAACCATGTAATGTAGCAAGTCCATTACATGGGCCTGATGTTCAGATAAATAAGTCAGAGACAAAGTTTTAAAATGTTTATTGATTAATTGATTGGTGTAAAAAGTGAGTTACCTGTAAAATAAAATACATATCATTAAAGTGTAAGAACTAGGTGAAATTACAGAAGTAGTGGTAGTAGTAGTAGTAGTAGTAGTAGTAGTGTTAGCAGAAGTAGTAGTAGTAGTAGTAGTATCGTTAGCAGAAGTAGTGGTAGTAGTAGTAGTATCGTTACCAGAAGTAGTAGTAGTAGTAGTATCGTTAGCAGAAGTAGTAGTAGTAGTAGTATTGTTAGCAGAAGTAGTGGTAGTAATAGTAGTAGTAGTATCGCTAACAGAAGTAGCAGAATCGTTAGCAGAAGTAGTGGTAGTAGTAGTAGTATCCTTAGCAGAAGTAGTGGTAGTAGTAGTAGTAGTAGTAGCATCGTTAGCAGAAGTAGTGATAGTAGTAGTAGTGATAGTAGTAGTAGTAGTAGTAGTAGTCGTAGTGTTAGCAGAAGCCACTGCACAAAAGGCTGTAGCAACACAGAAGATCTGCCTCTACGGGACCGCAAAGTGCAGTCCATCTGCACCTAAAAGCTACAAACCACTCGTCTGAGGACATTGAGGTGAAGATATTGAAAAGAGCTGGTCTGAAAGAGGAGTAAAGGAATTTTTGTAAAAAGAGAGAATCCTTCTCTTAACAGGAATGGGAGCTTAAAATTAAATTTAGCTAAGATTTATGACAGCCTCCTAACACCCTGGTCCAAATCAATAGACCAGTCAAATGCTAATGAGGTCATCAGCAGTGATGAGGGAGCAACAGCCAGACAGCCAGTTATCAATAGAACAATAGATCTAAGACTGTTATCACAGCCTTAGACACAGGTGAAACTGGGCAGGACCAACTATTAACCTAACAAAGACAGGACATTATCAGGTTCAGGTGACACTAGGCAGAGCAAACTATTTACCAAACAAAAACAGGAGTTCAGTGACTCCTCCCTGTGGGCAGGGCTCTCAATACTCAGAGTAGCATAACAGGCAAATTCCACATCGTGCGTCTCCGCTCCGCTCCGCTGCGCCACGCACTGCGCAGAACTTACGCAGCCATCTGAATGAATGAAGCCCGTTCCACATCCCGCGTAAGCGCCGCGAGTCTGCGCCTCAGCTCCGCCACTCCGCCGCTCTCCGACAGAATTGCGGATCAAGTCTATTTTCTTCTGCGCCAGAGTCCGACCGGATCAAGCCCCGCAGTTTAGATCGCACCAAACAGGAAAGAGAACACGAACTACATCTGGGTTTCCAAAACAAAAACTTTTAACTCAGACCTAATGACGTGCATTAAACTTTTTGTTACCCAGAAGGCAAATGTTTACAATCAATACCACCCGAAACATGTAAATGGTTGTAAATGTCTTAAATACAGTTTTAGGCTGTCACTTTTATTAATGCTCTATTCATGCGCTGTGTTGACACGGTGAAAAAGTGATTGCAGTTGCACAAACGACAGACTTTCAGTTAATCTGCATTTGTTTTCTTTCCGATACTTTTGGAGCGCTTTCTGATCGCGAGCTCTCGCGGGTCCCGCTCCTCGGGACTTCGCAGCCCTGCGCTGCGCGGACTGGCGGAGACAAATTGCATCCAGTAGGCGAGGGTCTGCGCTCTAAATCGGAGGCGGTCTGCGGCGCAGCGGAGCGGAGCGGAGACGCATGATGTGGAATTCAGGCGTAAGACAGAGTTCCCAGACCAGCTCTCTGATTGACAATTACTTCGGGATAGAAGTCAAAACGTCTCGATCTTCAAACAGCGTCCAGATGACAACCCCTGAAACCTTTTCTACGATGAAACAGGCCTGGACGAATGAGGGATTACATTGACTAAAACACTGATAATTTATAAAGGACTATATTTTTGTATGAATGTTTTTGATTGAGTCATGATTAAGCACTGTTTTGTTTACATGTAATTTTAAAAATGTTCTTGTTTTTGGGTTTTTACCTGGAATTATTAATGTGTTTGCCCACTTGGCCCTATAAAAGGTCTCTGGTCCCAGTCCCTGAGAGAGGGGTGCTGTGAGACATGCTGCTGCTGGCATAAGACCTTTTTTTTTATAAATATGTAAATAAAACTCAGTTGGTCTGCACTGGGAACACGGCTCAGCTCTGCTCTGTCCTCGTCATAAGGTTGCTATCCAGCCGTTACAAACAGGAAAAGAGTTCATGATTTGAAAATGCATTAAAAAAAAGTCTCAAAACAATTGTGTAAGATATAGGATATAGGAGCAATTTGTTTTCACATTGCGCTCTATGGGAAAAATTATTTTGCTGCAGATTTTTTGCTGCAGTACCAATGGACCGCTGCTGGGGGTGAGCTAGCAATACCTTCTCCAGTTAATATAAACAGATGAGCCCCTACTGTCAGGTATTCTCTTAGCTGGTAGCGGCTACACAATTGCAACACAAACTCGTGCCACACTTATGCCACTTTTTTCTGACTTTTTATTGAAAATGTGTTCAGACAGAAAGTGCATTTGGATGGACAGAGGACACACTTCTTTTCACGCTCTCCAGGGACGAGGCGACTCAAAGTGGAAAAGTTTGTTCCAGTGACAGGCTCAGAGGCACTGGAGAAAGTGTGCTTTGTTTGTTTATACCATTCTACTGAGGACTATAGCATCTTCAACAACAGCCTGTTGGCTAATGCGCTAATTAAGGATTTCCTTCCAACAATTAAGAGATGTCGGATGAGTAAGTTGCAACTTGTTTTGGCGAACAGATTTGGCTGTGATTCCTATCATCGGTGGTGAGCTACCACATGCAAATGATTACTTTTAAAATAATTGCTCTCCTTTGTGTTTATTCCTGTTATCATTATCTTCATAAACTTGCGTGTGATTGTGTCGCACTGATGCTGTAACCCTTCACAGTGCAGGAAATGAACAAAGCTTGCTGAATAAAGCATTTTTAAATGACGAAAAGGTAACATCGTGATATGACGTGTTAATAAGTAACACCTAGATAGATTAGAGTTTTTATTAAATAGTCTTTGTCTTGTTCTAACTGTTGTAACTAAGGAGCAAAATAAACTTTCCCTTTTTCCTAACGGGAGACCCATGAGATCAGCCAAGACAACAAGCCGAAGCTAGTCGTTTTATAGCCAATTAAAGACAATTTTTAACTAAAATGTAAAAATGAAAACTAATATGTGATGAATGTTACACAATGGAAAATATCATAAATGTCTTTAGGGTAGACGATGAAACGGGATATATAGAAAAGTAAAATGAGACATTTGACCTATTGTGCTTTTGTCTTCCATATAGCTCTAATTTATGACACTCATGGATCCTTATGTTGTATTTTGTACATCTTAAAAATTGTATTGTATTGTTGTTGTATTGATGTAAAACAACTTAATAATAAAAAAAAAATCCACTTGATTCAGAGCTAAAAATTGCTGCGGTGATTTGTGCCGACTCTTTCATGTTACGTAGTCTTTGGAGAACAAGATTTTTGTTTTCATTTGTACCAAAATGGCTACACGACAGTGACAAATCCTACACGAGTCACCTTTTAGTAAAATTGCAGAACAAAGTAAGTCGAGAGCGATGGGCATAGATTTGTAGAGAATCTGTGGATCGGTGAAAGATTACTCAAATAAATACAATTTCAAGAGGTTTTATGACAAGGGGAAAGAATTATATTATGGTTAAAAGTATAATAGGTCTCATTATACTCTTTACCTATATGCATGAATTTCTCTGTGCCATTATAACAATGGCCTGACCTAACCCGAAGAAGAATACTTAATCCGGGGTTTGCGTCGCTGACTCGACGGATGGTGTGAGGACAGTATCAGAACATGTCAAAAGTTCAGAGGGCTCCGACTGACAGGAGGCGCTGGAGTTTGGGAAGTGGCTTCAGACATTTTTTTTTTTTGAGTGCGACTTTGAATGATGAAGAGCAGCAGCCTTGAATAAAAGATGACATTTATGCCTTACTTTTCTTCGGCGAGGCGGGATTTTCTTTTCTCCTTCTGCGGGGAGCCTTCAGAGCCTAGCGAGCACAGACGCACAACCCACTTCTCCACTTTTGAAAGATTCACAAATGAATTTCTGCTTTTAAAATACTCTTTAAACATTGATATCCAGCGGAAAGAAAGTCAACCGCGGAGTGATATTAGCCTAATTCCTTCAAACGTAGGACTACATCGGAGGGAAATGTATTTTGCTCTTGTTGGTTCGCTTACAGAAGCACGGATCACATCTCGACGGGACTCAAATTTGGCATTTTTGGGAGTGAGTGTTAAATAAAATACCCTAGCAGAGTTTAATGTGAGACAGAAGGTTGAACTGCAGGGTTATAATGAAGACTGTTGCTCTGGCGTACCACCCACGGGGAAGCACACTGGCGCCTGACCCAAGCAGCAAACGGATGTATTATTAATCATTCTTGTGTAACTCAGATTACAGACGTAGACTTTTGGAGCGAACAAGTCAAACCAAATCAAATTATGACCCAGTCGGTTTCGTTTACCGCTCAACAGTTTGGAACAAGGGAATGGGATGACATGGACATCTTTTAGGCATAAGGAGGCGGATTTGTGATGTTGTGTTAGCTTAGCATTAAAGGGAACATGTGATGCTATAGTTACTTTTTAGAGCATTTAACCGTGTTCTAATATTGTTCTGTCATCAAAAACATACCTGGAGTCGCATTTAGCTTCATTCACGCTAGTTTGGTGAATCCTGGTAAGAAAATCCTCTCCCTCCGAATGTCAAAAACACTCCCGGCTGAATTCTCGCGATGAATGTTTTTCCGATGACTGATTGACCGACCGGTTCACTTATCCAAGAATCTTCTGCCAGACTTGTTCTTAGCATTTCTGCCGTCTCAACACAACACACATTTCTTCACATGTGGAGAGTGTTGAAAACTGGAAGAGTTAAGCCTGGGTTACAGATACCAATGAGTTTTGTACAAAAATGCACTGAAACTCCTCGACCACCTCAGCTTCAACTAGTAAAAAAGTAAATGTAAGTGCAGAAAACATAAAATAACTGTATATTTTGAAAAAAAAAAAAAAAGGCATCAAGTATCAATATTTTTCAATACATCTGTCAGTATCGATAATTTCATATTTAGTATCGATCCGCCCATCTCTAGGTAACAGATGCTCAGTGGTTAAGAGCACTCGTCCAATGCAAACTGTTGTGGTGTCCTTGGGCAAAACATTTCACCTGACTCCAGTGTTAATGGGTCCACATCTACATTCATACATCTTACATTCTGTTAAAACATTTGCGGGGTGCATGATGGCAGAGCGGTTAGAGCTCCTGCCTAGATTAGATTCCCAGACCAGACCAACATCACATGATCTCTCTGGGTGGAGTCTGCATGTCCTCTCCGTGTTACCGTGGGTTCTTTCCGAGCTCTCCGGCTTCATCCCACCGTCCAAACACATGCATGTGTTCATTGGTAACTCTAAATTACCCCTGGTGAATGAATGTGAGAGTGAATGGTTGTCTGTCAATGTCCATGTCTCTGTGTCAGCTGCAACGAGTTGGCCACTGTCCAGGGTGTATCCCGCCTAAGAACCAAAGTCACTGGGATAGGCTCCAGTCACCCGCGACCCCTAACGGGAAGAAGCGGTAGGAAATGAATGAATAAAAACATTTAAATAAGTAAAACTATAACAAAAAAAACACATATTAAACACCTAAAAGTTAGGAACAACAGACTAAAATTAGCTCATGGCAACAATCTGTGTTTACATTTACTCCTGTTTATTCATAAACATGTAACATGTACTGTGCTCATGCTCTTATCTTTAACCATGTGCTTGTTCTATTCTAGGGTTGGCCCCCCTGAGCAGAATCCCACCACTGTGGACTACCACTGTCCCTGTCTGAATCAGTTTGAGAGGATAGTTATGTTTTGTTTTGGCATCTTTGTGTCTGAATCAAAGTTCAGGGTCAGATGAACTTAGCTGATGGATTGGCCTGTATTGTGCATTTTTTTTAGATTCACTGGGAAACTTAAGTTGCGCCCTCATCTGCTGCAACTCTGATGGAAATAAAAGAACAAAGCGTTTAAAGTGGATAAAGTCACAGAAATAACAGTGTGACACAAAGTGAGGCAGATCCAGCCCACATAAGTCCACACTCCAGGCTGCCTCTCCATGGGGTCTCCTGCAGCGGGCGACTCAGCTGCCTGTTGACTAGTGACATTTGGAGCTGATAGAAAAAACCCACCCATTTCTAAAAAGTTCACTCCATATCTGCCGTGCGGAGCGTGCCTCGGCCCCTATCGCCCGCTCCCAGCCGCAGCCGCCACAGAGCGGGGCAGGGGCGAGGCTTGTTACTGCGTCTTTGATCATTAGAAACAGCACAGTCACCGCCTTCAGTGCCATCAATTACCATTCAGCTGCGTTCACTTTGATCTCCACAAATATTACTCCAGTTTTTTAAGGCGAAAAACGTGCTCTGGGCTCGCGGCTTTTCTCCATTAGATGTGGGACGTGTGATGAATAATTTACCTGTTGTGGATTTTCTCCCGTGTGGAGCTCATTGCCTGCAGAGGAGGAAGGAAGTGTGGATCTGTGAAGGTAAACAAAGTGTTGTTACAAAAGGTGTCACGAGTTGAATTGACGATAGTGGAGGCAGACAATACATTGCCCACCTCCATTTTGTCAATTTGTCAAGATGGTGTTGGAATTGTTGTTTTACAGATGTGCAAGTAAGGACTGTAACCGTTTAGTTGAATAATCGGTCGATGGTGTTTTAGTCGACCGGCATTTTCATTAGTTGACCAGTTTATTTAGATAGAGAAGACATGAAATGAGTTAGCTGAAGATTTTGGTGCGAATCGTGAGTTTAAAGGTCCCATAACATGCAAAATCGACTTTTCAGAGGTTTTAACCTTCCTACAGTGCTATTTGGGCCTCGTATGTGTGCCCAAAGTGGTTTTTTGATTGATTCCCGCATGTTTTCGCTAGAGAACTGTCTTTTTTGTCCCCCTCGGCTGAGCAGGCAGACGGGGGCTCATCCCATGGATGACGCGCTTCCCAAGGATGACGCGGTGTTTAAGCCATGCTTCCGGGAAGCGCGCAGCCGCAGAATAAAAACAGCGAATGCTAATGCTACACAGTAATTACACGATGGATACGACAGATCGAAGAGTTAGCTTGTTATTTACCAAACGGCAACGTCCGTCGTCGAGGTACTGGAGCACGTCAAACTCCAGGTCAGATCCAGGACGTAGGACTCAGCACGACGCACCGTCAGGACGGAGAAAAGGTTTATTCCCGTGTTTGTGTATCGTTGTTTACCGGAGCACACGGCGAATGCGCACTATCTCCGCTCTAGGCTTCGGCACGAGTTGGGCGGGGGAGGCGCACGAGTTGGGCGGGGGAGGCAGCCTGCTCTCTGTTCGGGGGGGTCGGATCTCAGAGTGAGCCGTTTGCTTTTGCAAGGAGGGGGGCCAGTCCAAGAAATGGGTGTTTTTTGGAAACTGTTATGTTATGGATATTGCACAATGCAAAATTTTATCAACAAAGCCCTTAGAATAGACTGTGTAAAGGGGAAAATAGCACAATATGGGACCTTTAATCTAGTTTATATATATATCTAACATACAGATACGCTGTTTCTTGTCTGTATAAATCGTCATTTATTTCAGTTTTGCCACACTCCCCTTTAGTCGACTAATCGTTCGATAAGGCAGGTCTTTAGTGCAGTCCTAGTGGAAGTATAGAAGAATGAGTGAATGAAAACTGTCAAAAAGCTGCAAAAAGAAAATAAAAAGGTAGAAAAGGTAGTATTAACCCCTTTATGACGTGCCATAGAAGAAGTTTGCCTAAGCATTATTTTCCATTTTTGAAAGCTGTAGTGTTATCTTATTGTGTTATCTTACATTTATATACATTTATACAACCTCCCTCTCCATTTAAAATTCCAGCGATATATTATTAATAAGAGGATATTCTTAATTTTTCGAATAACTAAAATGCCCAATAAATCAAAAACATGAAACATTTTCAATATTTTTTAAATTGCAGTTCCCTATCCCCGATTGTAAATGACTAAAAGCTTCATAATATCCAGATATCAATCCTGATAAATTTGAAAAAAAAAAATCTGACGGTTCTACCTGTTATACCTTTTGATATACAGATGTTTTATGAATATGAATAAAAAGAACCGAAACAAAACAAAAACGGACTTCAATTAGTAAAATTAATAACTCATGCATGAATTGGTAAACGGTCAAAATACATTTTTAGAAGTACCAAATCAATAAAAGAAATATAAATGATTTGTTAACAATCGTTTAGTCCACTGTTATGTACAAAAATATGTATTATTCTATATTTGACCCTTTAAGGAAAAATATTATGCATGTTTCATGAGGTTATTAGCCTTTAAACATGCTTTTGAGTACCTTAAATTTGCCATCTCATCAACAACAAAAAAGTTCATGATTGATTAAATGATTTAGGATTTAGCAGCCTGTGTGAAATGACACTTACTGAGTACATCCAGCCACTAGGCACTTAGCGCTTACACAATTTAGTGAACTTAGCACAGTTAGCACTCAACAGATACTGTAATGCGGATTAGCAGTAGTTTTCAGAAATTCTCAGAACGAGTCTGGTGATGATTTAAGGACTTAAAACAGCGCAAGATTCTCGGATAAGTGACGTAGATGATCTGAATATACGTCCTGGATCGAGGGAGTTCAGCTGGAAGTGTCTTTGACGGTCAGAGAGGAGAGGATTTTCGAATGAACATTCCTCAAAAGCAGCGTGAATGCAACTGAATGCTACTTCAGGTCTGTTTTTGACGACGTAACATTGTTAAAACACAATTAAAGTGCGTATGACAGGTTTTTACGATTTTCTAATTTTGACTTTATTCCGTATATTAATACCTCTTGTAAATATAAATTGTAGTTTTACACCAATCAGGTCGCTGTTTGTGGAGAAAAGTTGAAAAATCTGTTGACAATTACAGGAAGTAAAGAAACTGATGACATCACACTGGGGAGACAAAGGTGCATGCATAATTAATAATAATAATAATAATAATAATGCATAATTTACACAAAATAAACTACTTTTTTGACCCTTTAAACATTGATTCGACAAAATAAAGGTGTTCACATGTTCTCTTTGTCAAATTGAAATCTGTGACAATAGAGGAGTTTTGGCCAGTGTACAGTGTGGTTGCTATGGCAATTTCCTATTGTGATGTCATACATTACAACCAGGAAGTAAAATTTAAAACCTAAAAAATAGCTAAACTGAGGTAAAATGTGTACAGATTTCAGTAGAAATTTGAATATATTCATCTTAACTGCATTTTAGTTAAATGTCAACCTGTCAGAGGCACTTTAAAAGCTCAAAGAAGTCACTGTAGCAGAATATGTGTCCTTTAAAGGAAACTAACAACTGATCGACCGCGTGCACTGCAATTAATATCAAAGCAAGTAGCGAGACAAGACTATTGATATTTAGCCATTTTAATTATAAAGCTACAATGGGAGAAAAAAAACAGGCACTGCATATTTTAAAGTTATAGCTGTAAAATATCCTCCAGCTTAAAGATGGCATTACCATTTCTACTTTATCTGGGATGCCATTAGCTGTAAGAGACTGAGGACACATCATATCTCAGAGCCCTTTCGGGTTTAATAGAAATTGGTTTTAGTTGTCGTATCTGCCAACCCAAAGTAAACAGCTCCTTCTATTTTCTGAATAATTGTCTTTAGAACCAGGGGTCTCATTTATACAATTCAATGAGAAATTCTTATTAAAAGTATACACACGGAAGAAACTCAAGCTTCCAAAAACTTGCTCATTTCTCATCTCTTTGAGCACAGATCGCCTTTTTTTTGAGTAAGAGTTTTTGGACCGGGATAGTTCATTTTTATGTAAAGTTGTCGTTTATAGATCATAAACCTAACAGAGCAAGTCATGTACGCAGATTAACAACTTTGACAGTATGTAAAATGTGATTAAGAATTGTACAAATGTGTAGAAAACTATCTCAAATCTTTCCATGTTTACATTTGCCGAATTCCTCCTCTTGAGAAGGTGCAGTTGTAAAAAATGTAAAATGTAATTGTCAGCCCGTCCCCTGTGACAATGTCCTATTTTTGTGAAATCGTCATATTGTGATTCACTGTTTGTCTCTTTAACGCAGCTGTCTGTTCAAACACACTTTTTCTCCTGTTGTTTAGCCTCTGAAGCCTCTAAGCGGCTGCACTATAAAACCAAATCGACACAAAATCACAAATTTTACGGACGCAGTTAGCAAGTCTCAAAGGCCGCAATTTTTGAAGTGCAATAATTTCTTCCGCAAACAACAGAATGTCTTGCTTTGAGTAAAAACATGTACTGAAACAAGCGACAAAAGCGTGACAAAAAGCAATAAAAATGCGACAAAAACAGGCCTACAAACAACACACAATGAACCAAAAGTACTAACTAAAAGTAACAAAAACACAACCAAAAGTGACAAAGACTTGTTTAAATGTGACAAACACAACTCAAGGTGACAAAAACGCAACTAAAAGCAACATAATTGTGTTTAAAATGTGAATTTGAACAGAATCCTATTGTTAAAACATACATCACAAATCTAATTGCAATCGCACTGGTCAGAAAAATTATCAAATTAAATATTTTTTCGAAATCATGCTTGTATTATAGGCAATAGAAAAACACAAAAAGTGAACACAAATCGTGATTAAATCGAAATCATGAGCTGGCCCCCAAAAATTGTGATCATATTTTTTTGCCACATCGCCCAGTCCTAGATGTATCCCATAAAGACGGAGCAAACCAGAGTGTCACTGCAGTTTCTGAGCTAATCTCATCGTTTATTTCACGTTGGTGGAGAAAACAGTCTGCTTTTTGTCTCAGATGGAAAATTATTGATCCTTTTACCTGCACAAGCTAAGTTAAGCAGCTAACATTAGCGACTTTACAGCGTGACTCTTAAAAAAAGACGACGTAATGCACCGAAGTCTATTATGACCCGTACGGTGAACAAACAAATGAACAAAAAAGCACTGTATGACCGCAAAGGGCTCCAACGATCGGCTAAAGAAAAAATTTAGAGGCACCAAATGGTAAAATACATCACACACTGATGATGGAGATGAAACAGAACAAAAAATAGAAACAGTCCTGGAAAAAATGCTTTAATTGCTCCCCGGCGAACTGAAATATAAAAGAACCACTCTCTCCTCTCCAAATGCATCACTTATGTTGCGTGGAGTCTATAGGGAGCAGAAATAGCTTGTGGTGTGGGCTCGGAGGGGCCCGGTACATCTGCCTGCTCCATATGGCCACGCGTTCGTCATTCTGAGCCTGTCTGAGCCTGCGCTGTGGATCATCAGACTGGTCTACGGAGCTGCGTGTAAAATGAGCCATAGTGATGCAGGTCAAGAGCAGGTCAACGACACGGCTAAGTGGTCCGCTCTCTGCTGCTGCTGCTGCTCCGGCTGCGGACGAGACGAACACGACCCCCGGGTGTTTAGCGGAGTGCGGGAGAGTCTGCCAACAAAGCGACCGGACGCATCTGTGTTGTCCGACAGTGCAGGATTTTGTGGGTTCATTAAAGCAGTGGTTCTCAAACTTTTTCAATCGCGACTCCAAAAATAACACTAATTCACATTTGCAACCCCCAAACACAAAAATAGGTGACACCAAAGTGATAAGTTAGCCTTATCCCTTGACCCCTTATTTAATGTTTGGTTTTATTTAGAGAATATAGACCTAGAAAAATTACTTTGATTGGCCAACAAATAGGAATCTACATTTACTACTGCATTTGAAGGAGGTCAAGCCTTGTACTATTGTACACATTTTTCCCATCATCTGGGGACCATCATCATCATCACCATCATCATTTTGCGACCCCCATTGGGGGCCCGACCCCTAGTTTGAGAACCACTGCATTAAAGTGCCTCTGACAGGTTGGAGTACTCCTTTAATTAAAATGGAGTTAAGGTAAATATATTTCAAGTTCTGCTCAAATCTTTACAAATGTACCCCAGTTTTGCTATGTTATTGTTTTTAATTTGACTTCCTGGTTGCAAATGATGACATCACACTAGGAAACCGTGCTGTACACTGGGCCAAAACCCATTTAATGTCACAGATTTTGTTATTTGACAAAGAAAAATATACGTGAACACCTTTATTTTGTTGCATCAATGTTTAAAAGTGTAAAGTGTGCAAATTATGTAAAGTGTGCATAACCTTTGTCTCCCTAGTGTGACGTCATCAGTTTGTTTTCAACAGATTTTCCATCCTTTCTCCACAACTGCTACCTGATTGGTGTAAAATTGCAATTTATATTTACAAGAGGTATTAAAACAACGAAAAGTCAAACTTAGAGAATCATAGAAAAAAAACGGTCGTACGCACTTTAAAACAGAACTACGTAACTTTAGCGACAGAGCTTCTCATGTGAAAATACACTACCAGTAAACAGACACTCTTTTTCCCTTATTTTTTATTGAAATAAGGAAGCACAAGCAAATACAAAAACACTTCATGTCACCAAATATAAAAAAGGAACCGAGGTTGTCTTCAGATCAGCGTCCTTCATCTCCTTTGTGTGATGTCATTGATTTGTTTACTTCCTGTCATTTTCAACAGATTTCTACTTTCTCAACAAACAGCGACCTGATTGGTGTAAAACTATAATTTATGTTAACAAGTAAACATTTGAAAATCATAAAACACTTGATTAATCACATCAAGCAAACGATTCCACCTCAGATTCACTTTCTGTGGTCTGTCCCCGGCATGATTCCATGGAAATAAAGTTAAAACCATACTTTGGACATTCTTCACTGAAATGTACCATTAGCCTACAGGAACATCATTTGCATGTTGCACTGAGAAAGTGTTAAGTGCATTGAATATCATCAAAATATGTATCAGTTACACCCCCATTTTATTTTGAAAGTTCTGTTTCTGTAACTAGTAGTAGTGGTAACCGTGGCAAACCCCCCCGGCTCTGCCCCTTCTACTGTTGAGAGACTTGAAACGTTATGTTACAACTTTGGCTCTGTGATTTTGGTATTATTTTGAGTTTGTACATCGATGTTGACATGTTTTAATTCACTCAATATGTAACCTAAGATTATATAGTATAATTTTCAAGTGGTCGGTGAAATATTTAATTATATTTAATAATGTTATTTGAAGAAGTTGTAATCTCTCAGTATCAGCAGTTAGCTTGACAGGGGAGTAACTGTCAGGACTCTCAATGTAGCTAAATCTATTTAGATTTAGGGGCAGAAGCTGATGTCATCACAAGTTTACCAGTTTCTGTATTTTTGTGTGTGATTTCAGGTATGTAATTTATTAATGTAATAACCCTAACTCACAAAACATTTAAGACTGGTGTCATCTGTGCAACCTGGGTGAAAGTTCAGGGGTTACATCAGCAAGGCCAACAAATCTATTTTAAGTTGAAGTAAACTTCGCAAATTAACTTTTCACTTGTCAAATCTGTCATTCGTAGTCAATCAATCAACATTTATTTACAGAGCTAACAGAGCTGGAAAGGAGCTAATGGGCTAATTCTCTAATCAATAAAGTCAATAACAAATAACTAAAATAACAACCAAATGTATTTATGAATAATATAAAACCATTTGTTGCATTATCATGTAAACATACGAGCATAGTTTAAGCCTAATTGCTCTTCTATTCCCTTTTTACTCATTAGTCTGTCCAAAAAATTCATAAATTGAAAAGTCTCAGCACCAAATATGAACAGTTTTTTTTTTCGATATTTGCCTACATCGCAAAAAACCTATCAATATCGGCCGTTACCAATAAGTTGTGTTCATTTAATTTAATACAGATAGTGAGCAGCTATAAAGAATATTGTTTTAATGCAGACACAGTGAGTTCTTAGTCAAAAAGACGAATTATCAGGTTCAACGCTTGTGAGTTGACCTTTTAAATATTTCATGGCAAAGCACAATGCAATCAATAGTGTTTTTCCTATTCTCTTGCCTTAATTTGAGGTTAGTAAAAAATAACAGCATGCTTTTATTTTTGTCTATTTTTGGCTAAAAGGTTACATGGTGGCGCTTTGAAGGTAAAAAATAAATACGTACAAAGTTGCAAATTTTCCATTCTTAAGCTAAAAACCCAAAACTCAACTCATCTTTTTGACTTATTCTTCCTTCTAATCTGGTTTCCGTCAACAGCAAAACAAAGAAAGTGCCTCACTGTAGCTTTCGACAGAGTTAGTCACTGCTGCGTTCTCTCCTCGAGACCTCCTTCAACAGTTTACCCACGTCAACACCTGCTCCTCCTCCACGGCTTAAGGTGTTCCTCAAGGCTCGGCGCTTGGTCTGCTCCTGTTCATCTCCTACCCCATCCCCATTGACAACATGATTCGTCGCCATGGTTTTCCACTAAATTCATCACCTCTACAACTCACTCCAAACTCACCGGCTGTCTAACTGTAATCAAAACCTAGCTCCAGCAAAACTTCTCAAACTAAACTAAACTGGGGAGTCTTTCACTTTCTTTTCACCATGGAGATGTAAATAAATAGATAGCTTGATTAATAGATTATTGATCCTGTGGGAAATTCAAAACATGAAATGCTTCAAAAATGGAAATTCTTTGCCCGTAATGTTCCACCGTATGGCATTAAACCTTTGTACATTGTGAATTTATAAAATTTTAGTATGTCATGTTTTGATCCAATTTTTGTTGCTAAAAATACTTTGAAAAACACGTATTCCTCCAGTGTGTGGTCATCTCTCTGGTCTGGTGGCATTAACTGCTTGTTGTTTATTTGAATAAGTTTATACTATTGCCAACATTCCAGACCTAGCAATAACATAACCATGGAAACAATCAGGTGGCTGACCCCATGGGATTGTTAAGTGAGGACGTCGCTGATTGTAATAATTGTTTTTCATGTAAATAAAGTAACATTTTGTGATGTCCCAGCACAAATATATTGTAAAAGCAGCTCTCTGAGACCGAGAGCGTTTTATTGTCCCAAAAAAACAAAAATTTACAAACTCGTCGGCGTGAATAATTTGGACGCTCTGTCTGAAGCCGGTGAGTGAACAATAACTTTTGACCACTGCAAAGATTTTATGATGAGCTAGCTCTGATTTTCATATTTTTAGTAGCGAAACGGTAGCTAACTACATCATAATGCATCTTTAAAGACGCTCGTCTGCCTAATTTTTTCTTTTATATAATTTATGTACCATATCTGCAACACTTCTCTGTCCAGGCCTTTGTTCAAGAGTAAAACAAGTTTTTAACAGGACCACAAGCAAAACTGCTAAACTCACCTTATCAATTCAAACTATTCTGCCTCCACTAGTGTTTGGAAACTAGCTTCACAGATAGCGAACAGTTGCTCCAATAAACACCCACGAAGCCTCTTGCTGTTTTGGTAATTTACTGAAGAGCAGACTGTAAAACTGTAACATACAAAATAAATGCATATTACAACAATGTCTTGAATAAACATAAAATGTACACAGCTACATAAAACAACACAATATACCTCCATGTGCCATAATATATGCACAACATTAGCTTAAATTTGACTAAACATCATAAAAACGTATGTTGAACTAGCCGTTAGCTTGATGCTAATATGCATGGGAATTCCCATAGACATGCTAACGCTAATAGCGTCTTATTTTACAGCGCAAATTCCCTATGCAAAACAACTTAAAGTCCATCAGATATGTAAACAGAGAAAAATAACACCCTCTAGCATTACAATACTTACAGACAGATATTTGCATGGGGCCAAATGACAGTTTACAGGGCTTAAACAATCTGGTAAGTGACTGAACTGTAGACACTCTGGAACAATGTGGAAACTATGGTAGCTCTGAGTAGACAAAACACCTTAACTCAAAACAGAAACAACTTTTACCACTAGAGGCAGCATACAAACCACTTCTTTTTGTATTCTTATCCCACGGAAATCAACGAAAGGAAATCTTCTCTATCCTGTTTGTATTGATTGCTGATATGTTTGAGCAAATCTGAGCCCAGACTGTGGCGTAGTGTCAAAAACCAAACAAAATCACTGAATTGCGCTGCATCTTAGTCCCCGGAAGTGAGGAATACACTGCATGTGACGTCACACTTAATAATCCCATAGACATGTCAAGAAGTAGATGCAGCATTCAATGCTCATGCCACCAACCGCTTAGCAACGCAGCTAGTCTGGTATTATTTGAAGGACTGTACTTTTCCCTAAAGTCGTAGCCAACAAAACACGCAAGTTATGAATACTCGAGAGCATGTCAACTGGTATGGACTCCTCAGACACATCTAGGTGAAGTTAAAGCGTCGTTAAAAGTCACTGTTGAGTGTAAAACTTTTAGTGTTTTATTTGAGATAATAATTAGCGTGTAAAGCTGTCATGTGAGCTAAAGGTTAACAGACTTTAAACTGAGAATTCTGAATGCATTTCTGGTAAACATCTAGTGATCACTTAACATCCTCTTTTACATGTAGCTAGTGAGAAGGCCAGAGAAATGACATGAAATTTAAACATCTAGACTTTAATATGGCTTCACTATTCATTTCTTTGTGTTGGAGCGCTCCGTTCAACGTAAATTCAGGTATCGTCAGCTTGTAAAGTAGTCATGCCGAGACTGAGAATTTCGTTTCGACCTTCAGTGTCACACGGGGCACTTTGAAATTAATTAATTAAAAATAGCAATTAACAATTAAAGGTAGTCAACAATGCATTTTAAAGCATTGCATTAAAAACCCAGATGTGCAAAACAATCAAAACAGCAGTGATGAAAAGTACATACATATAATTGGTAGCTCTATTAATAATTCATTTTGCACAACACAGTATAAAAGGTGATTGTTTTTCCATTGAAGTGTCTCCATTCTTTTTGGTGATCTCACAACAAAGCATCTGAAGTCTTCCTTTTATTAATAATGTAACATACTCTTTGCTGAAGTCCAACAAGCAGCCCATTTTCTATTTATGCTCATTTATATTGATATATTCATGTTCTTGAATATTTAAAAAAATGAAATAATGTATTGTATGTCATGTTGCAGGAGTGTGTAACCTCAGGGGACATGCGTGCACCTTTTAAACATAATTTGGAACAATAATGACAGTGTTTTGTATTCACTTTGAGGACATTGGCGCACGCTCACCGCCAAAAGGTGAACCGTCAGTAAAAAGCGTAGGAGCATGTGTTTCGCTGTGGGACATACAGTTTATGGCCGCAGTTACATGAGAAAATGTAATTACAAAACTGTCTCCAAGGGTTGTAGGCCTGTGTTTTCCTGTGTTAAATGCATGTATTAGCAGAAAAATAGAGGGAAATGAATGAGAAATGACTGCTGGGACTGATTACATCATCGTGCTCTTCTGTTACCGTGACAACTGCAGCAGATTTGGGTTGACTGGCCTTGTTTTGTTTCACACCAACAAAACAACTCAAAATGCACCATGGTGAGTCTTATTATTTTTTCATGTATGGTGGAGTGAAGGAGAAATATCACTGTTTCTACCGACAAAAATCTGTGCATTGTCGACTATACTTTGTAAATACTATTATTACTGGAACACGCAGCACGGCAGCCTCCCTATCAACTCTAAAACGTAATGGTCGTGGGATTTTCTATTAAGGCAATGGCGACAACTACATTTTCCAATCTGCTCCAAAACATTTATAAACAGGACAATGTATCTGCCGTTTAAGGCCGTTTCTCAACATGCATTTTCCTCCAATAGGGACGGCAGTATCATGCCTCTCAGTAGTATCTGCACCAAACTTTCTACTTGTATTTAACAATGTGTGGCAAGACGAGTGGCGGTAATTATGTGTTAATTATCCTAATTAAAATAAATCCCCCAGGAATACCTCCGTGACGTTGGCCCCCATCAAACGCACATCCACGCAAAAACTATGTCAGTCTTTTGTGCTTCGTTTGTGCTGGTTTGTGCCGCAAAAAGTTTCATTTGTGGTGCTTTAGTTTTCAAGATATTAACGATTCTTTTATAGGTCAAATTAAGGTCACCCAGCCCCCCGGGAAGCTTAAAAATGCTCTAAAACGGCCCGAAATGTTGTCAATTGTTAGTGCCTTGGCCGCGGCGTGTAAATGTATGTATTAGCCATTTATTACTTGCTTTTAATTTATATTTTTATAATTTCGTCAGAAGCGATTCGAAAATATTACATGGCCAAACTATGAAAACAGCTACCTACAACTCAATGGCAGATCTACAGAAAAACAGCAGCATCTGGGATCATCGCACTTCTGTTGTCCTCACGCCGCTGCCACCAGCTGGGCGGAAATTACATCACACAATGACCACAAAAAGAATTATTAATATATTTTAAAAATATGATTGTACAAATGAAATATGCACAGCAAAAAACAGCACAAACGAAGCACAATCGATTCACATACCCTTTTGCTGTTTTAGAGTGCCATTTAATCCTTTGGGGGGCTGAGTGATGTTATCGGCCAAAAATAAAATTGTAAATATTGAAAAAACCATAACAGCACAAACAAAACTCTTAACAGCACAAAACAAGGCACTAACGATGACGATGACAACATTTTGGGCCGTTTTAGAGCACTGGTAAGTACATTGAGCGAGGCATTAGGTTCCATTTTCATAAGTTAAAGGTTGAATGGAGGATTTCTCGCCGATTTGAAAATCTGCGACTGTTAGTCCTTTTTTTTTTAAAAGCGCATGTGCAGGTTCCCCCTCTCTCCCTCCCCGTTTGTCCTGACTGAACGCCTACCAAACCTCGTGAACCAGCACGCCCAGCAGCACTGCTCCATGCGCATTTGTTTACAAAACGATTGGTGTCGCTTTCTCACGACAACCTCCGCGAAGAAGATTTAAAAACTGTACCATTATAAATTAAAATTTACCATTACAAACTACTTTGAGTAACACATTAAAAAAACTACAAAAAACTTATGTTTTACTTCGTGTCTGCTAAGCCATAAAAGTGCACGTTCCAGTTAGTCTACAATAATACATTCCACATACAATAAGCTAAAAAAAAGAGTCAGATAACAGTTACCTGTCCAGCAGAAAGTTTGCAGCGGAGGAATCAGTTGGAAGCCTGTTTTACGCTTTCAATGCTCGCCAGCGCGTAAACGATTCCCCCAGAATAACACGCGTTTTGTTTCTTTCCTCTGCAGACTTTCGTCTCTTCTGTGAAAGCTCGAAAACAGTCTTTCTCTTTCGTCCCTCTGCCATTTCGGTACTTCGCTGATGAAAGTTTAGACCTACAATGACGGAACTCGCCGCTAACCTCCTGCTACATAAACACACTAGCATATCAACCACGCATGCGCAGCCAGGGGAGCGAGCGTTTCCCCTGGACGAGCCTGCGGGCGTGCACTAGCACGCAGAGAATGATTGACACCTGAGCGGACCAGTTATTTGTGCTACCCACGAGGAAATGAGATTCTGATTTGTTGCCCGAAATCCTCCATTCCACCTTTAACATTTATTTACTTAATGTCACTCATGTTAACAATTTCCTTCTGTTCACTTTGACAACCTCAGTTGTTCAGTTCATTTTCCACATGTTAACAGGGTTCATTTGCCACAGTTCTTTCAGTTCCTTTAGTTGACATCCATATATTATCAAGAGAAATAGAAAGGCAAGGCACAGGTCCGATTAAAGGCGAGACTAAAGGCAAAACAAAAAGGCACGCAGCAGGTTGTGCCCGCAGCATTGAACCCCGGAACCGCGCGTCCACAACGAAGCCATCACGCTCTACGATGGACCAGCCCAGTCACCAGCTTCAACGAAGGACCCTGGTGAGGGATATGACCAACCCGGCTACCAGCTGCAGCGAAGGACGCCAGGACTGCTAGCAGCCCACACAGCTCGTGATGGGGCACCATGACGGTAGCCCGGCGCGGGGCTGTTTGCCTCACCACGGCATTACAGAGTAGATCTATTAGAATTTGATGTGCTAAATCATGAAATCTTAAGTAAAATATCTGTACCTGACAAGCAAAAGACTGAGCGCGGGCGCGACCGAGCGTGACCTGTCGGCACAGCCCACCAACCCGGACGATGAGCATATCGGAGACAGAGAAAGAGCAAGTGGTCTGGGGAACTTTTATAGTAGGGGGTGGCGTCATCTACTGGTCGTCAAGCCATACTGTTACAAATGTTTTGATGGATCGTACAGAAGTATTGGTTGATATTCACTCCTAAAACCAGATTTATAATCAGCACAGATTTTGACAAGGTTACTTGTTAAATGCCTATAACACCAACTACAATGAATTGTTTGACAGTATGCATTTAATCTCTTCAATCAACTCTTGCCAGACCCACGCAGGTTCCAAACCATCTGAGATCTGGGACCTGAGACCTGAGACCCACGCTGGTTACTTGTGGACTGTCTGTTACACCATCTCCGGTGCACTGCTGTCCATATTGACAAATGCAGCTTAAATTGATGCAGTTTCACGTGAGAACACTTGCCTGGTGACTTGAAAACCATGACTGACATAAATAGACTTCTTGCTGATCCTTTCCATAGACCCACACAACTTCCAGACCCGCGGCCTCGGTGCTCCAAGGTCAGTATAACGGAGTATTGTTCCAGCACCGGTTCAGTATACACTTGCTGTCAGACTGTATGCTTCAGATTCTTCACACTGGATTCCCTTTTAACTGGACTCCACAGTCCTCTGCAAGATTCTTTCCTATTTAAGTGGATAGTTAACGCAGGAGCATGTGGCCTCGTGAGTGCCACAATCAAAGCCTGTGACCGCATCAGCACCACAGCTCTGATCTTCATGTGAGCCGTCCTCTGCAACACAACAATCACAGTTGTGCTGGGTGCAATCTGAGCGAGGCATAAACATGATTTAGCTGATTTTTTTATGCTTATGCCAATTTTCAGTAAGATGTAGTTTACTCCAATACCAAATAAGAAATTCATAATCCCTTTTGTTACTCCCCTCGAGTTTAATCAAGCTCAAAATCGTTCTTTGGTTTTAACTAACATTTATTTCGGTCTTCAACATGTCTTGACATGAAAATGATGCCCCACAAATGCCGACACATGCTGTCAGAACAAAAAAAAATACAAAACTTAAATTAACTCTCTTGAAAACAAGTCAATAAACATAATTCTCAAGGAAATATACATACACAACGAAAAAAATAAAGGCTACATTACACTTTTCTCTCTAATTGGCTTATTATACATTAATTGAGTCACGCAGCCTTCACGTGATCAAAGACGACAGTAAATTAACATGAAACAGCAAAAAAGTTAACCTCATTGGCCTCATTCATTCAAAGGGAATAAACTTCACATTTTACATCATGCTTATTGCCTTTTTAATATTTTAATCTATTTACTGTGTTTTAAACTGAATATTACAAAACACAAACTTAAAGGTATGAGAGTTTCCTATGACGGCAGCTACACCTTTGTTTCTTATATCTATGTAAACAGAGTGAAAGAAGAAATTCAAAACCTGCTACATCCATTTTTCAGATTTATATGTCCCAGTGCACCAAATGAACAAGTTTCTCTGCTGTCTGCCCTGGCACTTACAGAGTGTATGCAGCCAGTAGATGGAGCCAAATACACAATTTAGTTATGTTATCACTTTAAGGGACTGTGTGACAAGGTATGATCAGGCTAGTAGTAGCAGTGGCTATGTTTTGACAGTAGAAATGCTCAGAGGAGTCTGTGATGTTTTAAGTCCTTAAATCATTACAGAATGAGTCTGCCAATGATTTAACGACTTAAAACAGCAGACGATTCTCGGATAAGTGACATAGAAAATATGACAAAATGGCACGGATCAAGGGAGTTGAACAGGGAGTGTTTTTGACGGTCGAAGTGGGGGGGATTATCAAAGCAGCATTCTTCAAAATGGCGTGAATTACATGTAGGATTCAGCACTGTTGCATAGCCCTATCTTTATAGCAGACAAAAGTGTAACTTTCAATACAGGATCACTTTCACATTCAGTCTCAGTGAAATCAATGCAAGCTTTACACTGATGCTAACTGTGTCCCTGTAAAGTTGGTGATGTACCGTTTTGTCCACTTAGAGTCCATAGTGACTCTTAGCAAAGCAGGTAAAATTGTGAGGACAAATATTCCGTTTGATTCCCCCGAGGCAGACATTAAGTATTGATTTGACAGTGCACAAAACCCATGCCCTGATTTGAAATGCAAAATAAATGTTTATAAATCCAGCTTCCACCAAAATGTTTGAAATTCTGAAGCTTAAAGACCAATAGGAATACATGATTAGTTTGTGGCGTTTGATTCCTGTTTACTTTCGGCTCTTGACTCACAGCTTGAAAACTCTCTTCCCCTTCTCTCCATCCCCTCTTCTCTTTCTGCTTCTTCCTCCCTTTTTCTCTCTCACTCCCCCTTTCCCCTTCCTCAGTAAAAGTTCAACTCCACTCGGTTTACTCTGGCCGCTGTGAAACGTGCCCAAAGCCAGTGATCGTCATCTGTAGCATCTCTCCGACACCGCGGCTCTTAAACACTTTGAGGGTTGCACGCTTGTTTTTCTGCCTCATAAATATGGAGCAACATTTGGTAGTGGAGCAGGCCCTCAAGTGAATCTGCTCACGTCCCGAAAAGTGCAGTGTGTATTTGGTGTTAAGACAAGATAAACCACTGTGTCTTATCGCAGGGAGACAACAAGTTCCAGCCCAAAATCCACAGCTTTGTGAAGGAGGACTGCTTCAGTGCGACGGAGAGCGGCGCTACAAGTACAAGCAGGAAACAGATTTATTTTTGTTGTCTCGTCACGGTTTAAACTAAAGGAGCGTATGTACAATTTTAGTGTTAAGGCTACACTACAGCAGGGATATTCAACTGTCGGATCAGGGTCGGAAACGCTTTTGAAAAAACAAAACAAAAATATAACAACGAAAGGATTTAACAACATCTCAACCAGAACTAAACCAAGAGTAAACCAAGACTAAACCGGGACCAAACCAGGTCTAAACCAGGACATAACCGGGACTGAACTGAGACTAAACTGGGACTAAACCAGGTCTTAACCATGTTTAAACCAGGTCTAAATCAGGATTAAACCGGGACTGAACTGAAACTAAACTGGGACTAAACCAGGTCTAAATCAGGATTAAACCGGGACTGAACTGAGACTAAACCAGGTCTAAACCATGTTTAAACCAGGTCTAAATCAGGATTAAACCGGGACTGAACTGAGACTAAACCAGGTCTTAACCATGTTTAAACCAGGTCTAAATAAGGATTAAACCGGGACTGAACTGAGACTAAACTGGGACTAAACCAGGTCTTAACCATGTTTAAACCAGATCTAAATAAGGATTAAACCGGGACTGAACTGAGACTAAACCAGGTCCAAACCATGTTTAAACCAGGTCTAAATCAGGATTAAACCGGGACTGAACTGAGACTAAACGGGACTAAACCAGGTCTTAACCATGTTTAAACCAGGTCTAAATTAGGATTAAACCGGGACTGAATCAGGACTAAACCAGCTCTAAACCAGAACAAAACTAGGTCTATACCAGGATTAAACCAGGTCTAAACCAGGTTGTAAACCAGGACTAAACCAGGTCTAAACCAGGACTAAACCCGCTCTAAACCAATAACAAGAGAAAAAATATATCTTTTTTATATGTTAGGAAGATGGGTTGGGGGCTGAATCATATCCCCTGGAGGGCCTGATTTGGAAGACCTTAAGTTGAATGGCCTGTGGCCATGTGGCCTTGTCTGTGCTTTAAAACCATTGAAGGATTTTTTACCAGACAAATGGAAGAATGCCTTGTTGTGAAGGTCCAAAAACAGGTGGACGGTCACCACAAGAAACACAGTGATGGTCGGTCAGTGCCTCAACATGCAGGAAGCCATGGAGTAGAGCATGAGATGAAGGAAACACCCTTATTCAACTATCCAGCTCACCTGTTTATGATAAAGAAACCAACGAGAAATTTACTTTAAATCTATAATGAAACGTTTTTAAAAGTTATCGATGCTTAATATACTTTTAAAGAAATAATATGATGCATTTTTAAATTGTTATGAGCTATTGAACATGCTCTTGAGTACTCTCAGTTTGACTTAAGTATGTTATAAACTAAACAAACATGTTTCACTGCAGAGTTTATGCAGCCTTTAGATGGCACCTGAAGCTTACACCATTTCACATTGAAATTATGCAAGGCATGAATTACTGGAACTGGTAATTCGCTCCACACTGAAGACCTCAAATGCACTGAAGTGATTTTGCACAAAACAACAAAATTAAAGAAAACACACAGTAGTCACAAATAGAAATATTGTTATGAGATTATAAGATATTTTCCACCTTTGGGTGATGCCTGAGGTTGTTGTGTGGCACGTCGACGGTTGGAAACAGTTAAATTAAATTAACTTCAAATTATGACTTAAACACAACCAACAACGCACATGGTCTGTAAACACAAATGAATAACATGCCCAAGGCGCACAGTTGAGTTCATTAAAGACGAATTACATTTCTTTCTTTTTTTGTGTGTGTAATACTAAGCAAGGTTACTCACATTAAGTCAAATCCTTGGAGACATTATTATATTTTAACCATACAGATATTACGGTCATTGTTTATGGTGTTATAAACAGCCCCTCACATTTGATCGAGGGGCAGTGGAGGTTTGCAAGTCAGAGCTTAGCTTAATGGGTTCTGCAAACTTGAGTTCCAACAAAATCTACTAATTATTATTATAAATTATAATATAGTCATATTTGAATGTATGTGGTACAAGAAACACATTTAAATACAGTCAACATAGTCCCGGACCATTTAAATAAATTGCAAAAATCTAAAATTTTGTATGGTTCCAAACAAGGTTCCAAATGGAGCTTCAATATACAAAAAGAAATGGGTGTGAGACAAAAAAAAGTTTGACTAAGCAACAATTAAAGTGAAATAGGCCGTTCTGCAGATGATCAAAAGTTTAGGACCACACCTCAGAAAACAACCTGAAACCTCCTCAAAACAGAAATCAAAGTCCCAAACATGAACTCAGTAATGAGTAGAGACATCGTTATTGTTGATGGAAGTATTTTCAGGAGGTCAGAGGGAACAAGACAGCCTCATGAAGGGCATCTACTGTCTGGGACTATGGTCCATTTGTGTAAACTTCCCTTGCCGTCCGTCCTCAAAGGTTCTGGATTTAAATCAGGGGAACATGCAGGATGGTCCAAAAGTGATGTTATCCTCCTGAAGAAGTCCTTTGTCCTGGGGCTTTGTGAACTGTAGTGTTGTCCTGTTGAAAAACCCAGTGGTTCCACAGACGAGGGCCCTCAGTCATGAGGGATGCTCTCTGCAACATCTACACAGAGCTAGCAGCCGTTTGACCTGCACCACCTGGAGCTCCGCTGTTCCACTGAAGGAAAAGGCACCCCAGATCATTATGGCGCCCCTTCCCTGTGGTGCATAGAAAACATCTCAGGTGGATCTGCTTGTCGTGCCAGTAACACTGGAAACCATCAGGACCATCAAGGTTATATTTTTTCTCATCAGAGAATAAAACTTTCATTGTCCCATGTTTGGTGTCTCTTGTAAAGTCCAAGATGCAGTTCTGTGGTGTTCAAGGAGACAAGGTCTTTGAAGACGTTTTTTGTTTTTGAAGCCCTTCAGTGGCAGATGCGTCTGATGTTATTGGGCTGCAGTCGCACCAGTGACAGCCTTAATTTGGGTCGAGGATCGCCCATTGCCTTGACGAACAGCCAATCGGATCATCCGGCTCAGTGCTGATGTCATTGTTTTTGGTGTCTTCCACTTGTTTTCCCATAACCCTCAGGTTTTTTTAAGAAATCAAAAATGACTTGTCTTACGCCTGATGCACAGTGACTCGCGCAGCTCCCGCAAGACTTAGAAAGTGCTTAAAATCAATGCTTGCTGTCACACCAACCTCAGAGCTCTGCGGCCGCGGGTCCGGCAGCCGCACGGTTCTGCGGAAAGAATCCGCAAGAAGTCTATTTTTGCCAGACGCCGCAACGGTCTGGTGCGGCTTTCATGCGTGTTCGTGTTTGTGTTCTCACACGAAACCACATGAATCTACGTGGCTTACGTCAAAAACGGACCGCAGTGAACCGGAGCTGGTGTGACAATCTGCAAGTGACCCGCGCGGGTCTTGGACCACGACCGGACCGGAGTCAGTGTACACTAGGCATTACTGCGTCCCACCTCAGCAGCGATGGCACACTGTGAAATGCTCTGCTTACGCAGCTCAACAACTCGACCACGTTTAAAAACAGAATGTTTTTTTTTGCCTTTGCCATCAGAACGTCATGACAGCATGAATGTCTGGCAGTTTTTGCACATATTTGGGCTTTTAAAGGCATGCAGTCCTAAACTTTTGATCCAATGCAGAACAGCCTATTTCAGTTTAATTGTTCTTTTCAATAAAATGTTTAAAATGTTTATTTTTTTGTTGTCTCACTCCCATTTCTTGCTTTCATATTGAAGCTTTACTTTACTCATGCAAGATGTGACTTTTGTCATTTATTCAACTGGTTTTAAACTTGTGATCGGGACTGTATGTTAACATCAATCATTTGTCACTTCTGGACTCACTCACAGATGGAAGAGTAACGAAAGCTTTTTCCTCACATTAGAACTGTTATTTAAAAAATGTAAAAATATGTAAGAATATACCATTTTCTTCATAAAGTTACTCAAGTAATTGTCCCTCACCCGCCTCTACTCACAGGTACACAGTATAATTCCTTCTCAGCCTTTTGGTTGAATTCATATACAACAGTTCCACAGCATATTAAAGACTAACATGCATTTCCACATAGGCCCACGCTTCATAAAAGCTCAATATATCTGGAGTGCACTTGACTCGGTGCATGACTTTTACACAGCGCCTGTAAAACACATTTAAATGGGTTATCCCGGGGTGCCGCCATATTTTAGATACTTCCACATTGCCAGCATCTGCAAAGTTCACTCCGAGTTCATTTGACAGTTTTATGGGCGCGCGGAGAACACCATCTTTTCCTAAGTGTTAGTAATGAGGCTCTTGCACTAAGCCCTATCGTTGTAATTGAGTTTGGATTGGAGCTGGGAGCAGAGCGGCGACATGCAGACGCCCACAGACAGAAGGAGAACAGGGGGACTGAGGAGGAGATGATCCAGGGAGAGGAAGAGTGAAGGGGAGAGGAGGCAGACAGGCTGAGAGTCCAACGCCAGCACCAGGGGTAACCAATCACTGGAGCTCATTAGTTTGCACAATTAAACCAGAGATGCATGAGCGAGGAAACGGGCGAGATCGGATCCAGAGGAGAGTAATGTGGAGTCACGATCGTAATTTGAGAAATATTTTGTGTTTTAGTTTCTCAAATCAATCTCGGCATCCATAAATCCAGAGATTGTTAGGAGAGGATGAAGCAGAGGGGTTGTTCACATAGTTTAACAAGGACTGTCTAGGTGTAATAATAAAAAAATATCAGATAATTAATGTATGAGCCTGATAGTATGGTGTGGGTTGTGTCAGAATGGGCTACGTGCACAACAGCGGTGATGTTGTCTGGGTTTTAAAATGCTAATGCTTTTATTAAAATGTAAAATATAAAATGACACCTTACATGGGTCAAGACATTCACCTGTTGATTTACAACTACACCATTGTTCATTAAATTGCATCTGTATTTAAACCTTTTTCCCACCAAACTTCCCCTAACCCTAGCCGAGCTGGGTTGTAACAAGACTGACTTGGCGAAAACCTCGCAGAGAAACATCTTTCATCTTCATGCATGGACACCAGCAAGTGGAACCTCCAAAGAATGCACGAGTCAAGGTATGTAAAAACAGAATCTGAAAAGCGTTGAATACCTGCAAGATAAACACATATAATGCCATAAATACTGCTGGTAAAGTTTCTTCTAATAAGACATCTATAAAAAAGTCAAAGCTACCTATCCAATGGAGGAGGAAACCGCGGAAATAATGACAAAACATCTACAACAGGTGTACGAGAGTGAATTCAGCAAAACCAAGGGAGCTAATAATTACAAGAAGACAGCATGAAGTTTCCAAATATAATTCCAGGTAAAGCGCGGCACAGTGGCAGAGTGGCTAGCATAGAACTCTTTGCCTCACATTGCAGAGTTTGCATGCTCTCCCTGTGTCTGGGTGAGTTTCTTCAGAGCACTCAAGTTTCTCCCATCAACCCATAACATGCACCAAAGGCCAAATCCTCCAGTGAAGGTCCAGCCCAAGATCTGACGATGGTCCCTGAGTGCTGCACCCACTGCTCCTGACAGGTTGTCCCAGCAACACAGAAGGATGGGTCAAATGCAGAGGACAAATTTCCCTATGGCGATAATAAAGGCTAACCATAACTGTAAAGCAATAATATTTCTATTGACCTTATTCTGCCCCGCCCACTTTTGCTGTTTTTTTGCACTTTTGTTGTAAACGCACTTCCGTTTGACGAGAACTCTGTTAAAGCTAATGACGAACGAGGGAAAAGTCTCGCCGCTAAAATGTTACATAAAGTAGATTGATTTGTGTAAAATGTTTAATGAACACGAGCAACAACAAGTCAACAACGCACCGATTTCCTGGTCAGTCTGAAAACGGCTTTTTAGTCCATGTAGAACTTATTTTCTGTTGAGCTCGTCTGCTCCATATAAACTAATACAACGGAAACAAGACGGCGGCGCATAAGGCAACTTCCGGAATAAGGTGAATAGAAGTAAGCAAGTGGTAAACCTTTAAATAATTGCATCTTTCAGAGTTAAAGGACACATAATATGCCAAAGCTACTTTTTTGAGCTTTTAACCATGATCTGACAATGTTCCGTCATCAAAAACATACCTGGAGTTGCATTTAGCTTCATTCACGCTAGTTTGATGAATCCTGGAAAATCCTCTCCCTCTGAACGTCAAAAACACTTGCTTCTGAATTTCCTGGATGAGAGTACTGCTCTGTTTTGAGTCCTTAAATCATCGCCAAACTCGTTGTGAGCATTTCTGCCGTCCAATCACAATCACTACAACTGCTAGGC
The DNA here is from genome assembly GCA_019453435.1 of Rhinogobius similis. Taxonomy (NCBI): domain Eukaryota; kingdom Metazoa; phylum Chordata; class Actinopteri; order Gobiiformes; family Gobiidae; genus Rhinogobius; species Rhinogobius similis. Next base: position 7,452,716 of record CM033623.1, on the reverse strand, counting down.
TAATTAGCATTTCTCCACAAACTCTCCAGCTCATTATATTTAACTTGTGTAAGCGTTATGCAGCCAGTTGATGGCGCCAAAACTCAGTAAGTGCCATGGGAAATAACAGAAATACAGATCTTGTTTTTTAGAAACTTCTTTTTTTTTCTAAAGCATGAGATGCCAAACTTAAGGCACCAAAGAACATGTTTAAAGGCAAACTAAAAACAATACAAAAACATATTTTTCCTTTCAAAGGGTGGGCAACATGGCAAAAAATGAAAATCTCCATAGTTTCTTCTAAGACGTTTGGTAAATCTATGACAGATTAAGAGATTGTCACAGAATTATGTCACCATATCCTCTACACGTATAGAAAGGGCAGGTTTTTACAATGGATGGTCTTCAAACTACACACATATGTGAGTAAAAAGACAATTAAATCACCTCCCGTAATGTGGTGAGGCCTCCTATCGAATTTATATGGAAGCACGCATACATACATAGACCATGGATATACATGCGAACCTTTGATACTGTAACGACGATTAGCATAACAGAAGGTGCAGGAGGTCATGGATATTTGCCTTCCTCAAACCATTAAAAATCACTAAAAATGGACACACACAGGTGTATGAATTTCCCTTTTTAATATGAGCTGGATTATTATTATTATTAACTTTCTCACAAAAGTTTTGCAAGTGTAAGCGAGGCGGCCAGGTTTCAATTCATTCAAATTTCTTTAAACCTCATTTGAGCACCAATATTGAACCAGTGGAGGCAAAGAACAGAAACTAACAAAGTCTAGAATTCAGTCTAATAGGAGTTTTTTCAGAGGCAAATTTGGCTCGATTTCCCAAATACTTTCGTGAAACTAGCTTCAAATAATCCTGCCAATGTTCTCCTGTTTTGGGCACATTAAGAGGAACGCTGTTTACAATCTAATTTTCAGGAAAACAGATCCACTCATTACACTCATCGCAGAATCGGGTTACGATCAGCCGCCACTAACCTGCAGCAGATTGGATTAGCAGAATATTTAGTTCTAAACAGATTGAGTTACTGAGCCTCTTTGATTTCAGTTTTTCTGTGAACCGGAGTTTACTTTTGTGCAACGTGAGAAGTTTTTGAAAGACTGACAAGCTTTAAACGCACCACTACTGCAGGATATTAACATTGACGTACACTTTTGCCTTGCTCCATCATTTTAATCTCTTCTGTAGGGAGATTTTAGTTTAAGGTGAGACGCTGCAGGTGAATAGGAAAAAATATTAAATTTAAAGATATCAATTTGAAACTTCTCCTGCAGTTTACTCACATAAACGTAAGAAAATAATATATTACAAGTTTTGCATCGTAAGGCATTTTATGTGTAAAAATGGCCAAAAATACTGAAAAATCTGAAAACTGGACTGAACCAGGTTTAAATTTCTCTGTTCATTTTGTACGTATACTAGTAAGAAAAAAAATGTAAAGAGGGGATTTTGTATATCTTATTTAATTTCATTTATTTTGAGCAAGTCAATGAAGAAAGAAAAAGGTAAGTATAACATGTCTTCAACACAAACACTATAGGCTCATTCAGTAAGAAATGTGTGTTCCTTTAATTAAGCTCGAAGAGGAGTGGGAAGAAGAACTTATTAAATCCCACCCCTGTCTTAAGTTAAAGAATAAATCAAATTTGAGCTTCCTTTTAACAGTATAACAACACAACACCACAATAATAACAACAACACAATAACAACAACAACACCACAATAACACCAATACCACAATAATAACAACACCACAATAACACCAATACCACAATAATAACAACACCACAATAACAACAACAACACCACAATAACACCAACGCCACAATAATAACAACAACACAATAACAACACCACAATAATAACAACAACACAATAACAACACCACCACAGTAGTAACAACAACACCACAATAATAACAACAACACAATAACAACACCAGCAACACCACAATAATAACAACAACACAATAACAACACCACCACAGTAGTAACAACAACACCACAATAATAACAACACCACCACCACCACAATAACAACAATAACTAAACAATAACAACAAAATAACTAAACAATAACAACTAAACAATTATATATATACACACCAACAAAGGTAAAGAACAGCACATACCAACACTGGTAAGAATAGAAAACTACAAACCAACTCTGACGGGGAGAAAAAGTCTAATGTGAAAACACAATTAAGCCAGATCATAAATAAAGACTTATATTTGTGCATATTTTGGCAGAACTTTTGTTGGAGATCCGTTCCATATTTTCACCCCACATACAGTCAAACAAAAACTTTTACGAGCGGTGCGAACATAAGACATAAGGGTAAAGTTTCCATAACCTCTCAAATTATAAGCTCTCACTTTGAGTACAAAGAATTTTTGCACATTACTCGGTATGAAATATTTTACAAGATGAGAAAATATTAATATTTTGGATTGAGTGAAAAGATCATGAGTGTGTGTTTTTAAAAATCAACTTTGTTAATGTTCGGACTGCTCGTTTTTGCAAAATGACTAAAGGATTTGTTGAGCTCTGATAATTGTTACCCCAAACTTCAACACAATAAGTGACGTAAGGGAGAACCAATGAGCAATATAATGTACCAAGTGCACTTTGATCTAGGTATTGTTTAGCTTTATTTACAATTGAGAGGTTCTTTGCTAGTTTTCTTTTTGGATGAATGATGTGGGCTTTCCATGATACTTTGCTGTCCATGATCACTCCTAGAAATTTATTGTCAACATTTTCAATTTGTACACCGTCAAAAGTTATTTGTAATTCTGGAATGGTTTTATGATTACCAAACAGCATCGCTTTTGTCTTGCTTAGATTTAATGATGGTTTATTTATATCCATCCGTGTTTTTATTTTATGAAGTTCCACATTCAGTGTCAATGAGCTCTTTGTAATCAAAACTACTATAAAAATGTTAGTGTCATCAGCAAACAAGATTAGTTTTAAAGACTGAGATACATTATATATGATTTATATAAAGGTTGAACAGCATTGGTCCCAACACAGACCCCTGGGGGCTCCACAAGATATTCAGAGGAGTGCTCTCCTATTTTGACGTACTGAACACTTCCACTAAAGTCATTTTTTTATCCACTTCCCAGTTACTCTTCTGATACCATATTTTTCAAGTTTTTTTTAGCAAGATTGAGTGATTTATTATGTCAAACACTTTTTTAAGGCTCTCGTTTATGAACCGATGTTTGTCGACAAGCTTTTGAGGCAGCAGTGATATTGGTCTGTAATTAGTGAGACTATGTTTATTTTCATTTTTTGTTCTCTATTATGTGTTTCACATGATTTGATCAATATCGTTTTGTTTTAAAGTAAACTAGATTGGACTGAAAATTGTCCTAACATTTTTTATTTTGCCTACTTTTTTAAAAAACTTAAAACAATAAATCAGTTTCAGAATTGGATATTAAACATCCTTCTGTACGTTTCATCAAGATTGCACAGTTGGTGTGGGTGGGTTCTACTTTAAGTGGTGATCCTTAAGTCCCTTGGAAAGAAAAATGCATTTTAAGAAAACAACCTTTGAATTTACAATGTCCCATAGAAATCTATGGATTACATGGAAGAATAAAATCTTTTTACGAATGGATTAAACAAGTTTGTTGTTTCCACATGAAAGCTGATATGTTACAAAAATAGAAAAGAATGAGTTTTGCCTGTAGTGCCTTAATTCTGAATTGTGGAAGGAATAGGTCATTTCGATGACGATCTGATTCAGATCTGAAGCAGTCAAGTCATGAGAGCACAAACACTTTTTTACCAACTTCAACACATTTCATTTTAATGAATACAGTCAGTGTCTATATTTCATAATTCATTCTGTTAATAGATCACTGACTGAAAGACGCTAAATATCTAGTGAAGACTTGACTGACTTGATTTCTGTGTATTTTAAGGGCCTGTGGAAGTGTTTCACTCCGTACTATTATTTGTGACTGCCACACAAAAAGACTAGTATATAGTATAAAAAATATAGTGCTAACATTGTTAGTATCATTAGGAACTGCTAGTATTATGATTGGGAACAAGTTTGGTTTGATTGAGCTGTGAACACGTAAAACCGTAAAGCACTTGTAGCAATGGAAGAAGAGGCTTGTATAAACAAATCCAAAATGATTTAATGGAGAGCCCTTTAGCTTTGTTTTTTTGTTTTGTTTTGTTTTTTGCCAAAAGACTGTATTGGACACAAATAAGGCCTATAATCAATATGATTGTACTATTCTAATGGTTCGAACAATCTCAAGCTTTTAGAAGCATTTTGATGACTTTTGACGAAAGACCCGCAATATTGGCTGACACTGGGTGCTGCAGATACTTAAAGACCAAGTATTAGTATCAGAACTAATAAAGCTGGATGGGTGCATCCCTGTAAAAGACAAAATACAAGCCATAGGAAACGCAGAAACTTGCAGATATTTGAGTTTGCAAGTTTATTTCACAAGACATAACTTCCTAGTGACTGTGACACAGACTGTGATAAAACTAAGCACAGGAGTGATGGAATTCTTGTTTTCAAACTACTCATAGCCCCTTTAAAATGCAAACTAAACAAATAATAGATGAGTCATTTTATATCATTGTACAAACACTAAATAGAAAACGTGCTCCTATTGAGTCCAAACCCAGTGAACCAGACTTGGACTCAGACTCTTGATCCAGAGCTGGTCCCTGGACACTGTGGGGACTGTGGAGCCGGACTGAGTGGAGCATGGATCAGAATAATGGAAATATGTCTGACATGTTCGATCCTCGGCGCTCGTTGCATAAACGACTGAGAGGGTGATAATTAACCTGTGCAAATGTTCCAGCGCCTCCATCGACCCTCAGCTCTGACAGCCAATGATCTGCTCTCATGACTCACTGAAGACACACAATGTTCACCTCTCAGACACTCTAATGCACTCCACTGTTCACTCATTAGTGCACTGCTCAGTCCACTTTGTTAACTTTAATATATTTGCTTATCAAACACATTCAGGAAGTAGTAGTAACGACAGCTTTTTGATAGATAGATTGATGGTGATTGAGTAATATTGGTATCAAATGCACTGATACCAATCCGACAATATTCCAATGCAGAAAAGTTAAACACATTTAGCCAACATCAACAAATTTGGCAAACAACAGTGCCAACTGGTGGCTGCTCTAGTCTTCAGACACAGGGCCAGGCCTAACCCGGCACCAGCTTGTTTCAGTCGGTCAACTGCAAAGAGAAATCTGACTGTGCTGCTGTCAGAACTATCAATTTGGAGACAGAAAGCCTTGTGACTGAGACGGCGTTTCCAAAACCTTCGACCTTATGATCGAGAGAATTTTAAATATAAAAAAACCCCACATAATTATGATTGACAGTTTAATAGTTTATTGCAGAAATGTCAGGGCTAGCAGAGAATTCCCACTGCTGTTATGTGGTTATATTATAATGTCTGACATTATGGCTGTCATTTTGTATTTTGAACTACTACATGTTTATATCATTTTGACAATCATACTGAAGATGTCTTTCATGCAAGCTTGTGTGTGGGCGAATGTGTTTTATTTTATATCTATCTATCTATGCACACACACGTTGACCCCTTATGCGGTAAATGTATAAATTATATTGTGTTACTGAAAAATCAATAAAAAGGTTTAGAAAAAACAACAAACAAGTGTAATTTCTATTTGTTGTTGTATTGTAAACGCTGACAGTGGCAGACTGGCTGGTGAGAGGCTGCAGGCTCAAACCGGGCCTTTCTTTGTGGAGTTTGCATGTTTCTCCCTGAGCGAAGGATGGGTCAAATGCAGAGGACAAATGATCTACGTGGACAGTAAATGGAGAATTATTATAGGCCAAAAACAACAAAAACGTTTACCAATAGGATATAAAATACATGTCTCCAAGAGTAGACTTTTTAAATGAATAACACATCCAGGCTGTCTTGCCCTCTTGTTGATACATATCCATTTACAATCTCTGATCAATTTAAATACTTAGGTATAAATGTGACACGAGAATTCTCTGCACTGTGACACATTTCAGTAAAATTACTGTGTAGCATTAGCTTGTTTTCATTCATTTTTAGGGGTACCTGTGAGGATTGTAGCACTGTGCCCTCAGAAACAGAATGTATGTTGCAGAGAAAGAAGATAATTGCTACATTGTGTCATGAATTACAGTAGTTATTTCTCAGATAGAAACATGTAAAGAACATGCAAAAAAAAGAGTGATTTTTGTCCCCCTCAAAATTTATGTTGCCATTGTTACAGAGTTGGACCAGTATAATTATTGGAGTAAACATTGAAGAGTCACCATTTTTTAGTCCTTGCAATGAATTGCAAGAGTGAATGGTTGTCTGTCAATGTCTGTGTCAGCCCTGAGACGAGTTGGCCACTGTCCAGGGTGTACCCCGCCTAAGGCCCAAAGTCTCTGGGATAGGCTCCAATCACCCACTACCCCGGAAACGGGAATAAGCGGTAGAAAAAAAAAAAAGAATGAATGAATGTCTACCTATAACAGATGATCACAAATATATTTTTTAACATCCCCACAAATGGGTAGAGCATGCTTTTGAGTGTATATATGTACACACACACACTGAGATACAGTACGAAGGATAATCAATTTCTCTTTGAATATATGAGTCTGACATACTGTGTCTGAGCGTGTGAGGAATTATTGATGTTCACTGCATAATCCTTGCTTGTGATGTGTTGTAGGCTTGTTTTGCAGTGCGTTACATACCTTCACTTCTGACGTGGTAGAATTTCAGGGTGCCTGCCGTGCAGATTACTGTTGAAATGGTTCTTGTGGACTTAGACTGTGCTGTTGTGCTTGGAGAGGGTGTAGGAGCATTAAATACTGCACCACGTGGAGTGGAGCTGGAAGATTCTGATGATGTGGTCTGGAAAAAGATGAAGTTAATGTCAACCTGTAACCATTCCTACAATATGTGGAAGAGCATTACTATCATTCCAAGCACAATAAAGTAAAATCTTAGTTAAAATATTGAGCAACATTTTCAAGTACAAAGAAATCTACAATGAAAAATGCACTGCATATGTATTACTTCCTATGGCTGTGTTATCTGTATCTAATATTATAAAACAATCGGATGTGACTGTATTTAACATATATATATATTAACCTGAGGCCGGAGGGTGGGGGCCGGGGACACCAAAGCCGTGTCGCCTCTGGTGTGAGGCCCCGTGGGGTGTGAGAGGGCTCCACCCCTTGTTTCAAAGGATTATATCTACTAAATGCATGGATGAAAGAAAAAAACTACTTTGGGGGGTATTTTTGAGGTACAAGGAACACTAGTAGAAGGTTAAAAGCTCAAAAAAGTCGATCCTGCATAATATCAGACCTTTAAGAGTACTGTTATAAGATAGTTGCCAATGAGATGGTAAAAACAGGCAGACTCTTGATGGTGACAGTTCAGTTCATTTGTACATGGCTAAAGTATAAATCTGGGCTCTCAGAAGCTAAGCAGGGCTGGGCCTGGTTAGTTCTTGGATGGGAGACCACTGGAACTGCTAGGAGCTACAGTGAGGCAGCAAACTGTCGTGTCCTTAGGCAAGACACTTCATCCACCTTTACTAGACTGCTGTGGCTACAAGCTGCTTACCACATCCAGTCTGGACTGAATCAATAATGCATGAAATTGGACATAAGTATTATTTGTGGCAAAAAGAAAACTTAAAGGATGTTCGCAGTTCTGGTCCAAGACTCCCAGTGAACATCAGACAGGTCGACCCGATTCCTTTTTAAAATCTCTCCTTAAAGGACACATATTCTGCTACATTGACTTTTTTGAGCTTTTAGGGTTTCTCTGTTTTGTGCTGTTTTGTCTCGAGTTTGTTTTTTGTGTACTTTGGTTGACTATGTTGTTTTTCCAGTGTTTCACCGTATTTTATAAATAAAGTTGGATTGGATTTGATGTTAATTGGAAGAACAAAATTAAATACCATGCAAAATCTGGTATTGTCTAAGGATAAAGTAAAAAAATGACAAAACCCAAATGTTCAAATCATTCATCATGTCACACAAAGCCTTTGTGTACGGCCCTGTGGTATTATAGTGGTTCTGTTATCTAAAGCATGACCTTTTCTCGCTGTGGTTTGAGAAGAACACATAAGTACTGGATGTTCTGGAAGTGATCATCGATGTGATAATGACATGGAGGTGTGTGAGAGCTGTGAGGCCGTCTGTAATCTGAGGAACACGCGACCCGCACATCCATCAGCTCATGTTCTGCACCACATTTCACAATTATTTTTATCCGACGTCTTGTGATATGTTATCTTGAAATGTTTTAATGTGTTCTCTTCTCGCCCGAAACACGTCCGGAATTGTGTTTCATGCGTGCATCGTTCAATAAAGTGCATTTAAGGTGGAATAAGTAACGATCTCCTGTCCATTAAAGCTGACAAGTGGAAAGATCTGCTACAAAAACAAAAGACAAACGGACTTCCCTCCAGAAAGGTTAATGATGCACTTTTTGAGAGCAGCATTTCCACAGCACTTGATCTGATTGTTTTAAATGACATGAACTACATGGCCAATCATCTTTGCTACTTGACTCTATTGTTTTTGAGTCCAGTTATGCACATGAAGTTCAACAGTCGAAGTTTGTCGTGTTTCCGGGAGCAAATTTCACTGTTGTTTATTGTTTTCACCCTAAAGAACACATGTAAAACTTAAAAATTGGCAACAGCAGAACAATCCGAGAAATCAAACTGTTCATACCTGTTGAGAGAAAAGCACAGAATTCTGCTCTGTCCTTAAATAGTGCAAAAATCCGCTAAAATAGGCCAAATTATTCATCTTAGCAGTCTTAGTCTTGGTTATCTTTGCCAAACTTTTTTTCGACTCAAACCACAATGCTCCGCTGTGATTGGTCCAGCACACAGTGGGAGATTGACCAGAGGATTCTCAAGTGTTTGAGAACTCACACATTTCGAATTCGAATACAGAATTGATCTGTTTTTTCCCTGGATCTACAGAATGCTACAAACTGGACATTGAGCAAGTCTGAAAAGTTCCAGAACTTGTTTTGAAACTGTTTTGACATCTTTATTGCTTTTATAATGAGTGTAATTTAAACCAGACCAGCAGAGGCGCTGTTTTGGTATGCAACGTCAAAAAAATAAATAAATAAATATATATATATAGAGAGAGAGAGAGAGAGAGAGAGAGAGAAAGAAGATAATACTTCTATATATGGATTCATACACACATATAAGCACACACATATACATATGCATACATACATGTACATACACATATACATACATATACCTACACATACATATACCCATTTACAAATGCATATGTAATAACCTGATAATTGTTTATATCAGGGTATTTTTTGTTAATGTAACTTAGAAGAATGTACATTATAATGCACTGAGGCATTGTTATTTAATTTGTAATAAATAATTTCATAGTTTATTTTACAGTTAAAAGACGCATTTTGCAGAATGTTAAAATTTCATAAATACAGCAAAAGAATTCATTGTTATTCAAAGTTAAAAACCCCAGTTGTATTTCATGTGTTATTACTTGATTGGCGTGAGGTTACGTAGTGACAACAGCACAGCAACAGAGAGACGAACACTCGGAGTGCGGAAAAAGACTGAGCAGCAATGGCATGACCGCTGAGCTCCTGAAAACTTGGTAGAGAGTTTAAAAGCAGCACTTGAGCACGGCTGAAAACTTGCCCTCGCTCCGGAGGACTGCGGAGGACTCGATATGAGCACGCGGAAGAATCACGCAGCCTGGGGAACCAGTCGGAGAGAGACGGTGTGGCCAATACTACACTCACCTGTGTTTGGGATGACAGCAAGGAGCGGAGTCCGTATGCCCATCATCACCCTCAATCAGCCTCTTTGACTGTGCGAGTAAACTACAGACCGGTATGAGTATTCCATGTACTTTACAAACGAGGATCTGAGCTCCAACGCGCGCCAACGAAAATGCAAGCTTGCTTTTGACTTCACTAAATCGAGTGCACTCGTGGTATTGACTGAATGAATAACTGAGGCAAGGCAAGTTTATTTGATGAGCACAATTCATACACAAGGCAATTCAAAGTGCTGCAAACTAGGGGGGTTTGTTATATGAACCATATGTTGAGTTAAAACTGTGAATTTATTCAACACAATAACCTGAAACTCAGTTACTGTGTGAGTCTCATTTGTGCACTGTAAAACTAGCACTGTAAAAAAATTGTTCACAAGGTATTTCATATTTAAAGGTATATGTTTATTTGAGTAATTAGTTATTATCTGGGAATCCTTTTTCTTACCTGTTTTAAAGCTAGAATCACACTTCTACCCTAGACAAAAGTTTTATACATCGGAATGTCTCTTTTACCAGTGTTTTAATGTTGAGGTTAAAGGGGTCTATTTAATAATTATCCCTAAATAATAACGAGCTGCTTGGTAAAAGGGTTACACATACATACACACACACACACACATATGCATGAAAAATAATAACATGAGGGGGAGGAGTCTATACCAAAGGCGGTAGTGTGCTTTGCATTAAAGGACCCATATTCTGCTATTTTCCCCATTACATCGTCTATCCTAAGGGCTTTGTTGATCATATTTTGTATTGTGCAATTTCCAAAGCATAACAGTTTCCAAAAAAAACAATTTCTTGGACTGACGGCTTCTGAGCTCCGACCCCCCGAACAGAGCGCAGTCTGTGTGTATTGTGTCATGAATTAGAGTTGCAAACTGGGGAAAACAGATCATAACTCAGATGTTTGTGGGTATGGCTTATACTTTTCTTACCGTACCTTACAGTATGTAAGCCATTATGTTACACAGTTGGACTATTTGTCATTGAACTGGTTCAAAAGTAAATTAAACACAATATTTTGAAGTGAACAATGAAGATTCAATAGTTCTGTTCTTCTTTTTGACGATCTGATTGACACTGATTGTAATGATGCTTAGGCCAATGCATGAAGTGTCAATTGTGTCAATAGATCCATTGTCTGAATGCTACTTGATATTATGCAGTACATACTGTATAGGGTACAATACTGTTACAATGTGATGCTATGTCAGTTTTCTTGTTACTTGAAGTAAGATACAAACACTTTCTTATGTATTTTTTAAATGATAATGCAAATGTTTTAATTACATTATTATTATAACACTAAATCCCTTTTCCTACTTTCATGTGTCGGGTGTAAGACTTGATCCATCTTGCATTGCTGTCCATCCTGGATTTAATGTGAACTGCCTCAACCTTTATGTATTACAAAACATAAATAACACTGATTGCTGATTATGGACAAATACATGGGAGAACACAAGAAGAGTTAAGTGTGTGAAAGTTTTATAACATGCTGCTGCATGCTTTATTTCTAATATGTCAAAATGCAAATTGCAGATTTGTGGCCAGTAGAAATTTTGAGCTGGTGTTGGGACGACTCGATGCCAGGATCAGATGGTTATTCTGTCGTGTGCTGTTCTTCGGATACACCAGGAGTTTCCTGATCCTGATGGGCAGGACGTGGTGTTTCTGCATCATGGCCAGGTCCCCTGCTCGACTGAATCTGGAAACGTGTGCAGCAATGACGCCCTCTTTGAGGCCTTCTCAAAGTGTGCACGGGTCTTCAGGGACAGACTTCTGCCTGGTTCAGTGAAGACCTCAGTGAGACGAGCTGCATCAACTTAGAGACATGTCCTAGAAAGTATGAGGTTAATAACATTTTATTCTTTTATACTTTTTTTTTTGTTTAATAATTGTTTACTTACCAAATGTGGTTTGGCTTTGATAGGCTTTGCTGTGGGTTTTCCTTTTTTTATATTTTGGATACGACACTTTGAATAAAGCCTTTCCTTTTGAAGTTGCCTGGTCTGTCTCCGTTGTACTGTCAGTTGTGGCAGCTGTAGCTTGTACACCTGAAACAAACAGCAACAAAACCATTGTGTCACTAAAACACAAAAGATGAATGCTAAAAGCAATGAGGCGTATTGCTTATACACTAGGGCTGCACGATATTGGAAGTGAGTGCGATATGGGTGTTAAGTATTGTGATAACGATATTATTGCGATATTTTTCCCTCATTTGCAATATATTTTTAACATGATTTTTCACGCATAAAGGATAAAAATTAAGTACTCAACTCTTAATATATAGTAGCTTAGGTACAAATATAGACACATTGGAGACCTTTGGAGTGTTAAACCCTGGAGTTGCTTTGTCCATTACTCTGCAAATACATTACTCAGGTATTTTAAACATTTCAGACATTTTATTCATCTTCATCTTTTTGTGTATGAAACAGTGAAGACAAAAAAATTAGGATTATGAACGTTTAACAATAAAACAATTAAACATTTACTTGCCATTTCAGTACTTAGAATATGTAAACATAACTGTGCAATTCGTTAGCAAGAGACAAGAACTTGTTACAAAACACTTAAACATTCACTTGCTGTTTCTGAACTTAGAAAAGTATGAACAAGTGCAATTGCTGAGTATTTTTAAACAATAGCTTGAACAACAAAACACAACATTCACCTTTTTTAAAATGTACAACATAGAAGCTGTAAACTTAAAGTGACCAGACATTCAGTAAATTATAGTTAAGTGCCAGAACTTACATTCTCTAAAAATACATTCACATTCTGTCTGGTATTTGTATTCAGTAAATTGAAAGAAAACCTTAAAGAAAAAGTGACAGGCCTTCACTGGGCTATTTCAAAATAGACAAGTGCGTTGACATGTAACAATGTTACCTGATGTACTAAAAGTCTTTCTGAGGGAGACCTCCTGGAACAGAGGCACTTTCTGGCCAATTTACTCAAGTGTGGGAAGTTCACTTGGTGAACTTCTGGACTTTCGATCAGCTGACAATACTTGAGTTAATGCTTTCTGCTGCTCAAGAACTCTTTGAATAATTTGTTGTCTAGACCCCCATCTAGTGGGACATTCTGTGATGAGTGCGTGCTCTGGGAGGTTGTATTGTCTTTGTGCCTTCTTCAGTGCAGTCCTCCTTCCAACTGTGGGAGAAGTGCCCCACTAACTTTTTGCAGAGTCCAACAGCTCTTGTAATGCGATCATCACCTTTAACAGCATTTTCTGCAGATGCAAATATAAACAAGCAAAGTTGAAAACATGCTAAAATAAGCATAACATACTAATAAACAACTTAGAGTAAATAGTGACAGTTGATAAAAATTTGCTCGCAAAAAAATCCACTTGCTTAAGTTCTGCCTTTACAGTTCCCACACATTCCTCGTACATCTCTGGAATGGCGACTTGAGAGAAATAATTTCTCGACGGAACTTGGTATCTCCGATCAAACGCTTTCGCCAGGTACAAAATACTTCTTTGCCTGCAGAATTAACAGAGAGTGTATATGTCACTATGTAGCGACTAATGGCTGCAGTTAAAGTTTTGTGGCGCTTCGAACTTTTTTCATATGGCATAGCACAAACTAAAGTCTCAACAATCGTCGTCTGTGGAGTTGATTTTCGTTTGCTTGACTTTACTGTAGTTTATTGAGTTTAAGGATGCAATACTGCATACAGTTCCTTATGGTTGTGTTCGAGGTGGCTTTGCAGGTTTGTCGTGTTTCCTCTCGACACAGCCATGTTTTTTCTGCATGATTTGCAAATTATTTGCGTCTGGGACAGGTCCTGTCTTCTGAAGCCAAAATCGTCCCAAATCTGGGAGGTAGAGCTCTTTTTAGGAACAAGTTGTTCACTTACGTCGTCCTCGTTCGTCTCTTCGTCTCCCGCCATGATCACACTGTACCATTAAAAGCCTATGGACTCGCTCCGGCCAATAGCAAAACTGTGCTTTTGGGGGTGAACATTCAAGGGTGCGCCTGATTGGTCAAAAGTAAAAACAAGCTCGGGCAAGCAAAAAACGAAAAATTAATATATTTAACCATAAGAAATTATTGCACATCTTTGCGATACACATATCGCACTTGTTATTATCGTGATAACAATATTTTTTGATATATTGTGCAGCCCTATTATGTTCTAATAAAAGTATAACCAATTTGTATTTATGGAGAAGAAGATGTGATTAACTTGCTAAACAAGCACTCAGCTGCTCTTTGAATAGATCTAAAATCTAGGGAGCGTTACAGTGTGAAAATGTACCATAGACTCATAGACTTTTTCATTGTGTAAAAACATACCTTTAGTTCTGACATGGTGTAACTTCAGGGGATCCACAGATAGCTGTGGAAATAGTTCTAGTGGACACTGATGTTGAGGGTATTTTCTGTGTCAGAGATTGTGAAGGAGAAACACTTGCACAGGCAGCATCTGGAAGACGTTCTGCTGTGGCTGGAGGCCTCCTTTGATAACAAAATATATTAAAAAATTATCTCTGCAAATGTTACCCATCAATCACATTTAAAGCACATATGTAATAATGTTACAGTAATCATAATAGATTAAAAACACTGTTTAGCCCTCATGAATAAAATTACAAATGTAAAATTTAAATCAGTTTATTCTTATAAGACAATCTGATTATTATTAGGCAATTTATTCTTATAATACATTTTACTACGTCTCTGCAGTCTGTGCTCCAATGCAAATTGTGCTGAGGTGTGAGAATATTATATTGTACAGTCAAGAACAAGGAAATCTAAAAAAAAAAAAATGTATTAAAACGTTGTACTGTTACGTAGTAATGGTTTACTGGTTATTGTTGTCACTTGTATCATAAAACACTGCCGTAACAAACTCTTGGTCATGACAAAGCTAAATGAGATGTGGCTGGTCACATTTATCCGTGGCTCGTATGGTTTTGGATGACGTGGTGAGTGTACAGGGTGCACCTGTCAGTCCAGGATCAAAGCGTCATGTCGATATAATATAAATATATATAAATACTGCACATAATCTACAGTATAGGCTCTGCAATAGCTGCATAACACCAGGTCATGAAATATACCTTGTCACATAAATATAATGCATGGCACGTGTTTGGGAAATGTACGTGAGTCGCACACAGACGCACACCATAGCTGCCGTTATAATGTGTTACATTGGCAGCACTTACAGCTGTCATCTCTCCATCGTCTCCTTTTATTGTGGGGATGGCCCCAGTTTTCACTCCGTAGTAAGCCCAGTTTAGAAGTAACAATAATTCTGCAAACACACGGTCGTGCTGGTTTTCTGATGCAGATTTCCAATTAACTCCATCCACTTTCCACGTACTGTTTCATCTCTCAGCAAATAAAATAGTCTAGAGACGTATTTACAACCGAACACACATTTTCTGAAAGACGACATGGCTAGTACCGAACCATAACAAAGTGAAGCTAAACAGACGCGGTTACAGTAGCGCAGGGGGAGGGGTGTGTTTGTGGAGACTGCCGCTTCCTGGAGGCGTGGCTTGAGCGCCGCGTCATCCTGGTGAGGAGCCCCCGTCTGCCTGCTCACCCGAGGGGGACGAAAAAGAGCGTTCTCTAGTGAAAGCATGCGGGAATCAATCAAAAAAACACTTTGGGCACACATACGAGGCCCAAATAGCACTGTAGGAAGGTTAAAACCTCTGAAAAGTCGATTTGCAGGATATGGACCTTTAACAGAACAAAATACATTATTAAATGCATATTATATTCAACTATTATCTGCGGCTCCATTTTTGTTATGCCCAACTAAAATTATTATTATTAATTATATTTTAGTATTATTAATATTTTTAAAATCATGTTATACATAATTATTAGTTTCTGTTTTTCCCTATTTTCTTTTCTGTTTCTTTTCTATCTTTTCCTTTTCTGCAAAGCACACAGAAGCACTCTATGCACAAATCGTGCAGCAGAAATACATTTGTCTTGCCATTACCTTATTTAATATTTAGCTCATTCTTATGTTTGTTATTGTCTGCCATTTGCAGCCAAGAAAGTCACTTAGAGGGATCCAGTCCTTGACAAAAGTATCCAGCGTTCCTTCAAGCACATTGTACAGTCTTTAGGACAAAACTGATAGCATTTTTTCATGCTAAAGACTGAGAGAGGGAGGATGTTCTTGGATCCAAACATGTCGTATAGAAAGACGTGCAGCATACATCATAATGGCAAGTATTTTTGTTTCTCGAATATGGCTATTTATGTCTAGAATACGAGCTTTAGGGTCCAGTGACATTTTAATCCAATATATTTTTCTATTTCCTGCAGGACTGAAGACCACTATGGAACAATCCCTGGGCATGAACACATTAAATGGAAATAGGTTCCAACTTCCTTTTTACATTTAAGACAGAATTTGGTGCATGTATCATATTTACTCCGTATTACAGGGGTCACATGCAACATATGAATCATTTTATACTGTACTTCATGAGATGTGTTTGTTAGTTATTGGTTTTGCCCGGTCGAAATATCGGAAGAAATGGGTTTGAGAAATATTACATCTTTTTTTTTAATTGTTGGAATGATTTCAGGGTGTTATCTACATAAAGATTTACTACTTTTGTAATGCCAGCTTCCCTCCATTCCCTAACACCAGCATCAGTACAGGTGCACAGAAAACCTGGATTGTTGGCAGTGGGTGCTAAAAAGGAATAATACAAGACGGAAATGTTTACGAATAACACCGAGAGATTTGCAGATATTTCTAAGAATATAATTGTGTTTAATATTGCTATAGACCTTGTTGAGACATAAGAATAGGAGGTTTTCTGGCTGTACATTATCTAAACCAATACTTTCTAGATCAGGAAAGCAAAATTGGTATTTTTAGCCCACTCAGTCACAAATTTTAATTGTGAAGCCCAGTGGTAGAATTTCAGATTTGGAATCCCGAGCCTCCTTTTTGGACAGGAAGCTGAAGCTTTTGAAGTTCCATTCTCGGTCGCTTGTAGTTCCATAGAAATGCACCTATAGCGCTAAGTATTTGTCTGAAAATTTTAGATGGAATGTGTGTAGATATTATCTGTATTGTATACAGCAAGCCAGGGAGAACGTTCATTTTTATAATTGCAATCCGATCCATCAAGGATAATGAGAGAGTAGTCCATCTGAGGAGGTCAGTTTTAATTTTTGCAATTATAGGTAAAAGATTATTCTTAATTAATTTAGTAAGATCTTTAGAAAAATATATTCCAAGATATTTAAGCCTGGTTATGGTTACCTTAAAGGGATGGAGTGTTATGCTGTCTATTTTAACTCCAAGAGGAATAACTAAGGATTTTTCGTAATGGATTTGCCTGAGAATTGGCTGAATTCATCGATGTCTTAATTAGGTCTTAATCCAGGGGCAAATACATACAAGACAAAGCTACACACACGTCTGCCCTTGCAGCCATCTTCAAATGGATGGATTGCATTGTTGATTGTTCTCGTACTATAACAGATTTACTTCCCAAACAAGAGAATGTAATATGTTTGACAGTTGACATTTTAAATGCATTTGAGCGCTGGGCAGTGCATTGTGGGATCTGTGGGGAATGATCTTCCAAAAGGAAAACCTGCATAAGCTGTAGTCAAAAACTGATCTCCAGTGAATGTAAGTGTGAAGAACTGATTTGTGAGTTAATTGATTTTAACAACATCTGTAAAGTTGTTAAAAGTAAATATAAGCATTATGTGTTTGAACAATCTACTTTATGAAGATTCAGTTATTTATTATCATAAAAAACACAAAAAAAGTTTTATCAGAGTTTTTATTTCAGTGTGTACCATATTTCATAACCAAATCCTTTGTTTTTTTTTTCAAAATTAGACAGTCTAATCTCACAGTTCATTTAGATTAAAAGCGTGTTCTTACACAGACCTAAAGACCTTGGGGGAATGGGATTGCCTTGCTTCAGATTTGACACTGGTCTTATAATAATAATAATATTCCATCTTTGTCCTTCTGGGGTGGTGTTGGGGGCTGATTGGGTTGACATGTAAAACACACTTTTCAACCAACTTCACTACAAGCAATCCTTCTTTAAAAGCCGCCATGACTAAAACTAAGACTCTTATTGTTTCCAATTCAATAAAAATATTGCAATTTAACATTATACACCGACTACATTTATCAAAAGTGAGACTCTCCAGAATGTTTCCTGGAGTGAACACAACCTGTGATCGCTGTGGTCCAAACAAAAAACCCTCCTATCTCTGAAAATCTACTATACAACATGAAGCATCTCCAACTTGAAAAGCTTAAATATGAACTCCGAGGGAACGTAGACATTTTTCACTCTACATGGGATGCTTTTCTGAAATATTTTCACGGATACATGAATATATAGGTTTTGCACATAACAGCCGTCCCCCGCCCAGCCTCCTTTTCCCTTCCTGTTCTTGTTTTTGCAGTTTTTATTTTAGTACGTGTGTAAGTATTTCCTATTTAAAATTATTATTTTGAACTTTATTTTGTATTATTATCTGTTGTGTATAATTGTAGAAAAAACATTCAGAAAAAAAATACTACTACTACTACTACTATACTACTACTACTATACTACTACTATACTACTACTACTACTACTACTACTACTACTACTACTACTACTACTACTACTACTACTACTAATATTAAACCCTGCACTGCAGATGTCATCAGCTGATGTCACATGTCACATGACTCATGACGTGACATCAGAGTTCTAAAAGGTTCTAAAAGGTTATAAGTTCCACACCGCTTTGAGTTTCTTCAGTTTCCCTCAGACGAAGGACACGTTCACACATAGCTCTCCAACGAGTTCAAAACCACTTGATTTTTTTGTGCTTTAAAGTACTCTCAAACATGTCTAAACGCAAACACAGCCCCAGTCCTCAGAGGACCAACGGTGAGGCAGGTCAGTAAACACCACACACCAAAGATGTGACAAAGCCATGGGCTGAGTACATCATAAAACACAAACTTACTCCAACAATATAGGTTTTATTCCAGACAAATGTATCGCTTGAGTGAGGACAAAAACACTACATTTTGAGACAAATTGACACAGTATTTTAAGTGGTCCAAAGACGATTAAAGTTGTTGTGGACTTCTCCCTGACCAAAATATTTAGTTTCACCATCAAAAACTGTCATATTGTACTGATCATCAATTGTCTTATTATACATTTTGTATAGACAAATGAACAGACATGACAGACACTACAAATGACACCAAACTGAAGTAAAATGTTAGCTAATATGTCAAAACTGAAACATGGAACAGTTTACTAATGCATTATACTACATGCAGTCAATTCAACATCTTTTTTATATTTTCCAGGTTCTGCCCCTTCACTGAAAAAACAGAAGCGCGACCGCCTGACCCAGCTAGCCTGTGCTGGAGCTCTGGACGACTTCAACGCCAGGTACAAGCAGGGCCGAAAGCTGGGGTCCGGAGGCTTTGGATCGGTGTACGAGGGCGAGCGCAAGTCCGACGGTTTAAAGGTGAGGATCATTAACCCATACATTTAGAAGAACTTAGCTTGTAAAGTTTACTTGCTACTTTATTATTTTGACACTTGTAGTTAGAGGTTTATGGATCCAGAGTTTTGTAAAACAATGCTCCACGTTAGGCTTAAAGGACACATGACTTTTTGAGCTTTTAACCATGTTTTTACATTGTTCTCTCATCAAAAGCATACCTGGAGTTGTCTGTAGCTTCAGTCATGCTTGTTTGACAAATCCTGTTTAGTAAGTCCTCTTCCCTATGAATCTCAGCAAACAGATCTCCTGTGATTTATATCCATAAAACTTTACTAGACTAATTTTTGCCTCAAATCACGTTCATTCCAACTGTGTGCTTACATTTGACTGTCGAGGCAAGCTAGCTTTTGTTTTGTAACTCCCTCTGCTGCCAGTAGATGAATCTCTAACTCTAATTCTCAATGTGGGAAAGACTGATATGAAGTCGACACATTATTTTTAGTTCTACAAGATGAGATCCAAAAGAAGAGAAGCTCAAGAGCATGTTTAAAAGCCACTACAAATAATGCATAATATTTGTCCTTTATGTGTGTTACTTAATAACTTTTGTGATTTAATTTGCAGGTGGCCATCAAGCGCGTCCCAAAGACAAAGGCGGACTTCATCACTCTGAACCGTGATGGAAAGGAGGTGAAGTTCCCTAAAGAGGTGTTCCTCTTGTTCATGGCGTCCGGTGGACCTGGACGACTGGGACAACGCGCCGCCGTGTCGTACCTCGAGTGGTTCAAGTCGGACACCGAGGTGATCATTATAATGGAGAGACCCTACCCCTCCATGAGCCTCCTCGTCTACAGGAGCCTCTACGAGCCTCTGCCTGAAGACACCGCCAGGGACATCACCAAACAGCTTGTCCTGGCGCTGATCGACCTCCACAAGAAGACGGTATTTCACCGGGATATCAAGCCTGATAACATCTTGATTCAGGAGACTGAGGACGGCATTCGGGTCCGCATCGTTGACTTTGGATGTGGCTGTTTAGTGAGCAAAAACCCTTACACCAGCTTCAGCGGCACTAAAAGCTATTGTCCACCTGAGGTGTTCCTGGAGGACAAATACAACGCCGGTCCAACTTCTGTGTGGCAGATCGGGGCAGTTGCCTATGAACTGCTTAACTTTATGGACTTTTTTGACACCGGTGAGTGGATCGACGGAGAGCAGACCATGGGAATCAGTGAGGCGTCTGAGGAGGCTAAACGGTTTGTCCAGGCCTGTCTGGAGGTGCAGCCGTCAAAAAGAATCCCCCTGGAGGAGTTGGACAAACACCCGTGGTTTTCCAGTGCGACCCCGGCAAACTGAGCAGCCGAAAAGACTCAGAAAAGACATTTATTCATTCATTTCCTTTTCTACCGTTTATTCCCGTTCCTGGGGTTGTGGGTGACTGAAGCCTATCCCAGTGACTTTGGGCCTTAGGCGGGCAACACCCTAGACAGTGGTCAACTCGTCGCAGAGACATGGACAGACAACCATTCACTCTCACATTCAGTCACTACGGGCAATTTAGAGTTACCACTTAACCTACACATGCACGTGTTTGGACGGTGGGAGGAAGCTGGAGAGAACCCACGGTAACACGGAGAGGATCTCGTCCACCTGGAGGAACTCTTTAAAGCCACCTCCCTCTTAAGTGGTTCTGGCTCCACAGTCCAAGTGGATGCGTCAGTCCTAGTTCATCTGCAGCCTGTCCGTCCGTGGGAGTAGGATCTCTCCTTCACTGTGGTTCTCCCCGAGGTTTCTACTTTTTCCCATGGGGTTTTTGTAGTTTTTCCTCGCCGCGAAGGAGGGTCAAAGGACAGAGACATTCTGGGAAAGTTATCTGAACTGCTTTCTACCTGTGGCCCATCGAGGCAACTGTTGTTGTGACTTTGGGCATTATAAAAATAAATTGATTTGATCTGAAATAAATATGTCAGCAAAGACTAAACATAAATCTGATTGGTGTCACTGAACTTTGTAAAACTTTATAGAGATGCGTGTGTGTAGTGGGGCAGGGCCATGTGGCCATACATTTTATCATGATATTGTTGTTGTTTAAAGGTGCTTTAACCATGTTTTTCTTTATATATATATATATATATATATATATATATATATATATATATATATATATATATATATATATATATATTTTTTTTTTTTCCTTTTTAACACATTTAAACAGAACAAACAAAACAAAACAGAGAGCAAAAGATACAACTGAAAATTGGCATCTGAGAAAAGTAAAATTGGTCATGACTCATTTCCCTTCTCATAATTAACCCATCTGTCCCAGTGATTTATAAATGTGTCTATGTTTAAGTTCAATGTGCAGGTAAGTTTTTACATTTTATAAATGTCCAAAGTATATTATATTACAATATATTTACTAATAAGATCGATTGCACCAAAATGAGTGGATTAATGATAGCGACATAACGGATCACTTGCCTGTGTTCACCTTATACAATGACAAGTTCATTTTTGAAAAAAAAAAAAAAAAAAAAACTATTTACAAAAGGGTAATAACTAAAAAGTCTATTGAGGACCTTACGTTTGACCTTCTAGATCAAGACTGGAGCAGTGTGCTCAGTAAGAAGACAGTGGATAGTGCATACAATAACTCCCTAGAAATATTTAGTACATTGTACGATAAACATTTCTTAAATGTCCCTGGTTAACATATGGCTTACAAAAGGGATGCAAAAAGAAAAATAAGCTATATAGACTATTTATAAACCTGAGGACTAAAGAAGCTGAAACTCAATGTAAATCATATCAAAATAAATTAACAGAAATTCTAAGAACTAATAAGAAATTGTACTTTGAAGATTTATTGAATGAAAATGAAAACAACATTAAAAGAGTCTGGAATATTCTAAATAGCTTGCTTAAAATGATGATGAATCAAAACCAAAGTAAGGAAAATCATAACATGAATACTATAGTATAATAAATGTCGGGCCTGACCAGGCAAAAAAAAATCCCAATATTAATAGTAATAATTTGGACGAAGCACTAATAGAAAGGAATCCTAAGAGCATTTTTGGTGCTGATGTGACCAAGTCTGAAATCATAGCAGTTGTTAATAAATGTAAAAATAAATGATCCACTGATTGCCATGACATAGACATGTGATTAATACAACTGTAATAGAAGGAATTTTGAAACCTTTAAAGTACATATTTAACTTATCTTTAGAAACCGGAACATTCCCGAATAAAATGAAAGTAGCCAAAGTAATTCCGTTATATAAAAGTGGAAGCAAACATATCTTCACTAACTATAGACCTGTGTCTCTGCTCCCCCAGTTCTCCAAAATTTTTGAAAAACTATTTAGTAATAGACTGGAAAGTTTCCTCGAGAAACACAATATTGTAAATGATGGGCAGTATGGATTTAGAACAAACAGATCTGCACGGCCACTATTGATGAAATCACAAACTCATTAGACAAAAAGAAACAACTATTGGAATTTGTATTGATTTAAAAAGCCTTTGACACAATTAACCGTTCAATTCTACTCCAAAAATGAGAAAGGTATGGTATACAGGGAGTGGCTTCGAACTGGATTAAAGCTGTTTAAAAGAGAGACAGCAGTTTGTAAAGATGGAGAGTTTAAATCGGCGTGTTTGGGAATTGCTTGTGGTCTGCCCCAGGGTTCCATATTGGGCCCCAAATGATTTAATTTATATATAAATGATATAGTCAAACAAACTTATTCTGTTTGCTGATGATACGAATATATTTCATTCAGGAGATAATTATGGTAGTAAGCCGTAAACAAGGAATTAAATAAACTAAAAACATGGCTGGACATTAGCTCGAATAAAAAAAATTGTTGCAAAAAAAAAGTTATATCAGTCCAGTCCTTAAGAGTCGGTGTGTGCTGTGTGTGTGCAATTATAGAGCGTAGAACCTTTAAGGATGTTAAATATGAATTCATTTATCATTTTGCTTCCACTCCTCACCTCAGCATTGATTTTTAATGCGTCTCTAGCCGTTAGCGTTCGCAATTTGCTGCAATATCAGATTCACTTCACAAATATGTGGAAAATCTGCAGTGAACGCGGAATTATGTCGCGATGTTCCAGATTTCATATTGGCCCGAAAGCAAATGACGATAGATCATGAACGATATGATACGGCTCTAGTGTATGGCACATAGTTGCACCAGTGAGTAAGTAATAAGTAAAAATGTGGCTTCAACACAAGTTACAGCAGACTGTGCCTGGACAGACACTTTGCATTTTGAAGTCTTTGTGACATACAGCACTGAGCCAAACAGTTTCATACAGATCTATTAGTGCAAAGAACTTGATGAATTCTAACAAAGTATTTCCATTACATCAACTTTTAACATTTTATAGTCATGGCTGAATGTGTTGGTTCTTTCCTATAAAATGTAGTGTTTCTCTCCAAAAAAGACCTGCTTTCAGCTTCACAGCATCACACGCTTACATAACGTTTGTTGTTCCAGCCTCACTATATTGCATTTCCACCAACTTTACTGTCATTATGAAAACATGACGTTCGTTTTTATGCACTTTAAAAATGTAAAACCCCAACTCCAAATCAAATGTGTACACAGCAGAGTCAATGACACTGAAACACACGCATTGGTTTGAAAATATCATATATTCACAGAGCTTTGACTTATATAGAAACACATTCTGTTTACGCGTTGTAAATAACTCCATTTGGCTTGACTTTTGTTAAACTGAAGTCGTGACACTCCAGAGAGCTTACATTTTTGCCCGTGTAATTTGACAGGTAGGCGCAAGACCCTTTTTTTGCCCAGTAATAACTTGCTGTAACCAGGAATCTACACTTCAATCTGAGCCTGTCACGACTGCACATTTGGAAGTACAATAAACGTTAAGAATGAAACTACTTTATGCCATGAGAAAATAAACCTAAAACATGATGTTCCCATTGATTGTAAACTGTAAAATATCAAAAAAAAAAGAAGAAGAAAAAAGACCTGCACTGAATAAATCACATAATTAAACTCTTTCATATTTAGTTGGTATCAATAATAAGTCATAGAAGTTACTTATTTGAGCTGAAATCGTATCGTATCTTATCGAACATCAAAAGTGTTCCCACTAATACAAAGATGTACTCAAGCTTAACACTCATCCCCAAAAACTACAGTCCCATTTCTCATTTACTGAACAATAAGTCAATATAAATTAATAGAAAATTGTAATTATTGTCTATTCAAAACAGTCAGCTTAAAACTCCCGTACCATTTCTCCAATTCTCTAACCTTTTCTGCTGTTCTGTGTGTCCCTATCTTTCAGATCTTGAGTCATAAATCCTTTCGAATAACAGCTTGATGTGATGTATAGCGGTAAAAAGAATTTCAGGCACTTCGATGTTTAGTTTCAACCTGGCCAGTCCGCGCGAGAGAATCCATCTGGACGCTCTCCCGCTGTTGGGTTCAAGTCGGCCTAAATAAACACTACCGCGCTGAGGGACGTACTTTGTCCAATTTCAGAAGATTTACGGACTATTTGTTTCGAAAAATGTGCACGTAGAAGTGTTTCTGGGTTTGAGGACGGGGAGGAAGGTATGGCCAACCCCACTCGTTCCTAACCCTTATGTAACTGCATGTGGTTGTGTGCTGAAACATAATTATTAACGCGAACTGCAAATTTAAGTGTGCCCCAGGGCTGTGCGAGATATTGCAACAGAATGGAAACGCAATTCAATACAATACTTAATTTGAGTTGGCTGCAATTATTCGGATAATAGAATATCCTCTGTTAAGACTAAAATGTCCTATCTTTGTAGAAAAATGTTGTTTTACCTCTGCAAACATGTTCTACAAGTACAAGTTTATCAGTTTCGGTTCATGTTTCAGTCTCCTGGACTTGTTGACACTGTGCGCTCTACTTTTTGCAGTCAGTACTAAATTGCAGTGTGACCAAACGTTTTGCCATAAATTTGAATAAATCAGCACGACAATTATGATCAGTTAAAACTAGAGCTGTAATCCTTTAGTCGTTTAGTCGACGAAGTCTTAGTCGACCGAGATTTTTATTAGTCGACTATATATTTTATTTGCATTCAACAAATGTATGTAGCAATAACAGAAGATTTGAAGTGAGTTAGCTGAAGATTTTGGAGTAAATCTGCATCTCTAACATATAAATACACTGTTTACTAGTACTTTTCGGCATAAATTGGTATTTTTGCATGAACTCCTGTGCAGTTTCAGTCTTTGGAATGCAGTTTGGGTCAGATTCGCGGACATACTTCGTAGTTTTGATGTATTTTTGCCACGTCCCCTTTTAGTCTATTACTCGGTCGATAGGGGAGGTCTTTAGTCGACCAAGAATTCCTTCAGTCGACTACAACCCTGGTCGAAACATAATTTATTCTTTACAGCTTCCATCCGTAACATTCGAAGTGCATTTGTAACATTTCGTTTCAACTGCAGCAGAACCGTTTGCTCTCGAACAATCACCGCGCTTCTACATCGGCCAGAAGAAATACAACAATCTGTACCACTCTGGCCTATACAACCCCACAAGAACCCATTAAAAAACCTCCAAATGAGTGCAGTTTATTGGAGCTTAGTCACCATTATCTGCGCGATGATAATTCTTCCGTTCTCACACTTTCACTGTAGCTCTGGGACTTGTGAAAACCCAAACTTTTATAGCGCCGATGTGATAAGAGGGCTGTGTTTGTGAGAACGAGCCCCACAGCGACGGAGGAGGACTCATACATTCTAATTTAGTGTGATTCGGCTGCTCCCATGTTTACATACAACGCGAACACGACGGCATTTTACGGCTAATGAACAACTCAAACCGGGATCATGTCTTTGTACAGCGTCTTTGTGTTGGTTTAATGAAGTCCCTTTCGGCTGATGGAGGAGAACCGCGCGGTATCATTTGCATGGCTAATGTGCAGTCTCAAGACGCAGGGGTGAAAGCTACTTAAAGGAAAGAAAAGGAAATTAAATTGAAGTTGTGGTACATGTAAAGGGTTCTGTTGAATGTTGTAATATTGCTGAGATTTGTTTAGCGTCGTCTCCGAGAGTATTAAGCGAAGTAACACTGGGAATTAATTGGGAAATATTTTTAATTTGAATGTTTTACAATATGAGCGTTAGTAATTGTGTGCAGTGCTGGGAATAATGGTGTTTAAGTGGAACGGTTTTACTAACGGCGTTATGTTTTTAATCAGTAACGAGTAATCTGATTTCCTCTGCCGTTATAGTTACTGACAGCGTAACGCGGCTTGTTATGGTGGTTAGACTCTGCTTCTCGTCGCATTCAGAAGCTGAACAGGTGCATTAGAGCAGTGTTTTTCAGCCTTTTTTGAGTAATGGCACACTTTTTGGGTTCAAAAGATACCACAGCACACCAACTACAACAGAAAAAAATGTAAAAATCTGGTGTATATTGAGCCATGTGCCATTTTCTGGTTGGCAGTAGTGATGGTTTTGTGTTCTTTCTTGATAAAGATGCTGATGAGGGCGTTCCAAAATTGAAAATGAGTCAATTACATCCACCTTTTTGAATCTGTTAACTCAAACTGGACATTTTGTCAAGGCACACCTGGCAAAACCACAAGGCACACTAGTGTTCCCCGGCGCACTGGTTGAAAATCATTAGAGGCATTAGAGACAGCGATTGGTTACTTTTACCGTCGATCTTTTTTACCGTCAAGAAACGGGTGTAGACACTTTCCTGACATTTCATTGGTTCAGCAGAAAAGAGTTTGAGGATGATACATTGTTATTTTGCAATTCTTTGTAATGGGAGTAAAAACACACGTGCCAGGCCAGTGTGGATTCAGCCACTGTGCCGTGCAGTTATTTGTTATTTATTGGGCTACGGTTTAGCTCTGGTTTTAAAAGTGCACACAGCGCTGTCATGTAGCGTGTGTGTGTGTTATGTATGTGTTTGTTAAATGCACTGTTTGGCCTGCGTCTTCTGCAGTTCTGTCCCACTTGTTGTGACTGTACCACATGAGTCTGTTTTGGTGCTTTTGACCTCTGTGCAGGAGAATATAAACCCTGCATTCCACAATTTACTGGAAAAATCAGGTTGGTTTATATCAATTTTTACCTGAACAGCAACAGAGGGTTTATTTTTGCAGGATTTTCTTGATCATTTTACCAGCTAATTACTTACGGTCATCACTCAATAACGCAGTAACTAATGCAGTTACTTTTGGAAAGAAGTGACGGGTAACTGAGTTTGAGTTTAGTTTATTTCCAAAAGGGGACAGTGCAATTTCATAAAACACATGAATAAAACATGAGTAAAACAGCCAGAATTAGCCAAAGAGGCTATTTTTCATCTGTAGTCCCCCGGCCATGATGTCAAAATAGCAATAAAACGGGCAAAAACAGACATGGTTAATAAAACACAACATCAACACAAAATATAATACAATATTTACAAAAATGTACAGTGAGCGGCCAAATAGATTTTAGTGTGTGCATGTAAATGTGTTCACCAGCCACTCTTGCGAATGTTTCTTAAATGTTTTGTAAGAGGATAAGTGTTTAATGGCGTCGGGTACACAGTTCCACTCTCTGGCAGCTCTCACAGACCAGGCCGCCTGACTGAAGCTGCTCTTTCTCAGAGCAGAACTATAACTAATTACTTTTCTTAAGGAACTTGCCCAACACTGAGGTGCAGTCCTGTGCCTGAGATACTACTGGGATAACTAAACTTCTTCACTTCACTACTAAGATAACTAAACTTCCTTGTGTGTGTGTATGTTGCATGTTGTGTGTATTTTCGGGTGACTGGCTTCATCCATCGACCTAACGCCGGTGTACACTGCGCGAGGAGGGTCCAGTTTGGAACCCGTGCAAGTGTTGGAAAATGATTAAAACCATTTGCACAGTTGCACAATCCTCGGCACACTGCTGGCAAAACCCGCAGAAGTATATTTTTCCCTTTCAGTTTTCAGGCTGTTTGTCAAGTACAGACCATAGTTGGTGGAACAGGCAAACTGCAAGTTACCCACA
The DNA here is from genome assembly GCA_019453435.1 of Rhinogobius similis. NCBI lineage: Eukaryota > Metazoa > Chordata > Actinopteri > Gobiiformes > Gobiidae > Rhinogobius > Rhinogobius similis. Next base: position 7,424,282 of record CM033623.1, on the reverse strand, counting down.
CATAACACACACCTAACCCGCCTCGCAGTATGTGCACACCTGCTGCAACACATGCACCAGATTGTCTTATCCTACGGCTATTCATGAACACAAGGTCTCTGAATTCACTCCAGACTGTTTGCTGGCAGCCATATTGTAATAATGCACTGAACAAATATTCCAAAAATAATAATTATTTGACCAATGTCAGAAATGAAGCTTGAGATTAAATTTTAAAATCAGTTTCTGGAAAGCACTTACTTAAAGGTCCCATAACATGCAAAATCGACTTTTCAGAGGTTTTAACCTTCCTACAGTGCTATTTGGGCCTCGTATGTTGTGCCCAAAGTGGTTTTTTGATTGATTCCCACATGCTTTCGCTAGAGAACTGTCTTTTTTGTCCCCCTCGGCTGAGCAGGCAGACGGGGGCTCCTCACCAGGATGACGCGGTGTTTAAGCCATGCCTCCGGGAAGCGCACAGCCGCAGAATAAAAACAGCTAATGCTAATGCTACACAGTAATTACACGATGGATACGACAGATCGAAGAGTTAGCTTGTTATTTACCAAACGGCAACGTCCGTCGTCGAGGTACTGGAGCGCGTCAAACTCCAGGTCAGATCCAGGACGTAGGACTCAGCACGACGCACCGTCAGGACGGAGAAAAGGTTTATTCCCGTGTTTGTGTATCGCTGTTTACCTGAGCACATGGCGCATGCGCACTATCTCCGCTCTAGGCTTCGTCGTGGGTTGGGTGGGGGAGGAGCGCGAGTTGGGCGGGGGAGGCAGCCTGATCTCTGTTCGGGGGGGTCCGATCTCAGAGTGAGCCGTTTGCTTTTGCAAGGAGGGGGGCCAGTCCAAGAAATGGGTGTTTTTTGGAAACTGTTATGTTATGGATATTGCACAACGCAAAATTTTATCAACAAAGCCCTTAGAATAGACTGTGTAAAGGGGAAAATAGCAGAATATGGGACCTTTAAAGGGTCTGTATCTGATTTTGACTGTCTTAAAAGTGTGAAAAAAGTGACCTTGAAAGTGAAAGTGAAACTGTTTGTGATCTGTCTTGATTTCTCACTTACTCAGCATTCTAATTATTCACTGTGATGAGTTGATGAGCTCTTTTCACAGCTTTCAGGACAGAGAAAAGTCTATAGTAAAGCTACCAAACATTAGCATGCTATCAGTGCACTTTCTGCTTTGTAGAAAATAAAACGCATTATTATCAGATGCAAACCGCGCACAGTCTCTTTCTCCGATTGATTTGTTTGCGTTCAGAACATGTACTTTTAAAAAAATATTCAAATATGCAATGATCGTAACAATAACATTGCTTAAAGCATGAATACATTTGCAGTGTTAATGTACACATAAATAAGACAAAATAATGCACATATATAAAAGATTTTGGTCTTCGCTGCTTTTGTGTAGAACATGAAGTTATTGCAAACTAACAGGCTCAGTTGTTTTATTGGTAAAACGTTTCTTGCACCACCTTGCATTTGTTCAATTACTAGTGCATTATTACGTGTACATTCTTTATTAATGTAAACTGGGTCACCCCTCTACAGACCTAACCCGTAACCTGGCCTGGTAGTGTTACCTGCTTGTCTCCATGGAAATAGATCAGTTTAATTGCCATCATGTGGATCATTGAGGCAAAAGGTGACATAGTGGACGTGTTTTCCTATCCACGGGTTACAGAGTGATGAAAATATTACATCTTTGGCAAAACAATTAACAATTCAAAACAAAATATGTATCTATTTTGAATGGGTTCTCAAAATGTATAATGAGGAAGCTGAAGACACTGAACAATGGACAAAAAAACTCCACGTCTGTATTTACATTCCAACAGTCACCATTTTCTTTAAAACCGTTCCGTCTCTGTCTGCCTCCTTATGAATAACTCCATAAACAACAGCATATTGTTATTGTTTAAAGCACGGTGAAGTCACTCGCGGGTTGCGATGTATTTAATGACACAGTCTGTCTGAACACATCGCCGTCGTGGTGTAAAACTTTGCTTCTTTTCATCTTGTCTTGTCAATCACGCTAACAAAGGACCCCGCTGCGAGGGTGGGCATCACGCTCGTCTTCAAACTCCTCGCGCCGCTTTAACACCGCTCCGTCTCTCCGCGCGCAATTACCCAGGCGCTTTTAGGAGCCCTCTCATTCACTTTGACATTAATATTGCCCAAAAACATATTTAACTGCATCGCTAATCAATACACAATAGCACAAAGAGGCTGCGAGGAGGCGAGTTTACCGTCTCTGGGATTCGCATTATTTTCAGATTAAGAATGGATCGGGTTGGTGCTGAAATGGAAGTGCTTGTTGTGATGAAGCCTCTGGGAGTAATCACCGGCCTCCGAGCTGTTTGTATTGTTTGTAATGTTTATCTGTCAAATCACTGAATACATTTACCGTGCCGTGGCGGTTTGCAAACCATTCAGCCATAACATTATCGCCACTCAAATGAACTTTCTATTTCTACATTTTGTCAAATAAAAGTACAGATACAGCAGCAAAAAAAAATACAAAAGTCAAAGTAAAAGTGTCACATTTTAAAATCTACTCAAGCAAAAGTAAAAGTAATTCTTTTTGGTTTGGAGAACTATAAAAGCATCAAATTGTAATCTTGATTGATCAATTCTGTTGAGTTTTGGTCGTTATAGGCAACTTTCAGGTTATTTTTCTCGACAGAGGCTTTTTGTTTCCTCAAACGGAACCAGAAAAAAAACAAAAAAACCAAGATGCAACATAAAATGTTCTAGAAACCTCTCAACCTTTTCACCAGGTCTAAAACCTTAAGAAAATATACTTTTACTTTTCAGTTGAGTTAAAAAATGTAGCAGAGTAGAAAGTACAGATACATGCTCTGAAATGTAGTGAAGTAAAAGTAAAAAGTATCTTCTGCAAAATGCAAATACAGATAACTAGTACAGTACTTTTACTTTTGTACTTTGTTACTTTCCACCACTGCAGGTTATACAGAGCACTTTGTTACGAGTGGCAAAAATGCATGACGGTCAATGGTGGGGAGTGAAATGTTCTCATAGAAGATCTTAAAACACAACTACAATGTGAAAAAGCTGCTACAGTGTAATAACAAATTTAAAAGTCTACAACTCTTCATATTTATCTGCTTATCTAACTTCTAAAAAAGTATTTCTTAGCAAACAGTTGTAGGAACACTGCACGCGATGCTCACATTTATCCCTGATACATACACTATATACAATACACAGTTGAACGGCTTAGCTTTCTGTCCTTAAATAAAGTGAGATGATTCTGAGTTTTTGTTGAGGAAGTTAATTGTTGTGGAATGAGTTGACGTGTCCTTTATCACCCCCTGCTGTTAGCAAACAAGCTAGTTGAGATCTGCACATTCAAAGCAACAGAGAAACTACATTAAGTTTCCATTTTGCTGTAAAAAGATCATTTAACCTCTTTGACTATTCCATCTTTTTTTCCTTCCTGCTCGAATGTATGTATTCATTATAATCACCAATTATATCATATAAACTCACATACAAAATGAGACAACATGAAAACATGTTCATAATAATGTTTGTAAATTCATAACCTAAAACAGTTGTTGTAGTGGCACTGATAAAGTGAAAACTCACAAATGTTGATGGTAATTGTAATGAATAAAAAAGAAAGGACAGCAGTGATGACGACCTAATAATGACACCCAAACTAAACCATGCACTCGCCTCATGCTTCTTAATAGTATTCATTCATCCAGCATTCATTCATAAAAAAAGAAAAAACAAAACATCATCAAGTCGCTGATTGTATTTTTGTAGCTTCTTATAAACTACTTCTCTTTTCAGTACGTCAGCAGATGCAGATATTAGTGGCCTTTGCGAGCATTTTGTTGCAATTTCATGCCAAGATTTTTCCACAGCTCATACTTTAAAGGAGCGCTGTGGTTCTGCTACCTGCATGTCTGCATTCAAATCATGTACCTATTCAAGTGTTGTTTTCTGGCCTGTAGCTTGACTCAGTGGCTGCACATGCTTGTCTCCATGGAGATAGAAGTTAAAAGCCAACACCAAGGTTTCCGATAGGTCAGTGGCTCTCAAACCTTTCACATCAAGTACCACCTTGTTAAAGTATTATCAAAACTGGAGTCTAATACTAAAAACAGGTCTAAAATAAGCAGACACCTGGACTCTATCATGTTTAAACTGGATGTAAACTAAATCTAAACCTGCATAAGACTGAGCTTGAATGTACTGGTAAAACATAACATGAAATTCCTCTAATTAAAAAAACATCCAAGTCAAAACTGAGACCCTGAGTACCACTAACCCGCCTCGTGCCAGAACTGAGTTACTCAATATCATAAAAAAAAAAGTCACGCTGATTGGTCAAAACGGAACAAAGAAATCAAACTTTTGCAAAATCCAGATGAGAAAAAAAGCATAGGCACAAAGTGGCTCTGTATAACCCAGATCAGTTAGCATAATCATGTTTGTTTGGCTCTTCTCCTTTGGCTGCTGGCTGGTGCTTGCCCAATCACAACAGAGGGATCTGGCTTGATGAATTCTCAAGAGTTTGTGAACTGACAAATATCACGAGAATTCATCCTGCTGGTCCAGATAGAGGACCATCAGAAGAACCCGAAGTACCAGCAGTGGTATAAGTCCTTGATTTTCAACCAGTGTGCCGGGGAACACTAGTGTGCCTTGAGGTTTTGCCAGGTGTACCGTGGAAAACTGTCCAATTTGAGTTAACAGATTAAAAAATGTGGATGTAACTAACTAATTTTCAATTTTTAAGTGTCATGAGCAACTTCTGCATCAAAAAAGAATGCAAAACCGTCACTACTGCCAAATTTAAAGAACCTGACAGTGGCACAGACATTATTTGGATCATTTTTATTATTATTTTTTGTAGTTGGTGTGCCGTGGTATCTTTTGAACCCAAAAAGTGTGCCATAACTCAAAAATGGTTGAAAAACACTGCTCTAATGCACCTGTTCACTTCCCAAAACCGACTTTGCAGCTTCTGAATGCGATGAGAAGCAGAGTCTGATCACCATAAACCCGGCGGAGGGGCTCCTCCTAGCCGTGACTATGTCGGAGAGACCTTATTGCTTGAATCATGCTGGATTAATGCATCGGATATCTACTCCTTTATAGCATTACCAAACAAAAGAGACTATGAAATCTGCTTCTACCGTGAAGCCCCGCTGAGATGATTTTTGGAGATTCATGCTTCCAAAAGTGGAGAACAAAAATGGAAGGACTGGACGCTGGAGTCCTCCATTCAAATAGACTCTAAAACATCGTAGTGAAGTTCTGGACCGGACGTGTGGCAGATCAAGACATCGAACTCTACCTGAGCAGATATTGCACGATCCTTCACAAGTCTAAACCAGTGGATAAGTTCGGCATATGGTATGGAATACGGAAGTACAAGGTGAAGCTGCGGAAGTGCCCAAATGGACAGTACATGAACATCCCTAACTCCATTTCTCTCGGTCCATATAATGGCCGCATCATCTACCCCGGTCAGACCGCCGCATGTTTCATCTGCCAATCCCTCGACCACCAGGTGAGACAATGCCCACTGGTGAAATGTTGGAGATGTGGGGAATATGGTCACAAAGCCAAAGACTGTGAGTCTGAAGCTCTGTGCTCCTTGTGTGGTGATCAAGGTCACACTTACTTCACCTGTCCCAGTTCACACTACAATAATTCCAAAACACAACCCTCAAGTGCACAATCAGAAAATCACACAAATCCTGATATTTCCTATGCCCAAGTGACGTCAGGCCAGTCACAAATGAACAATCAGCCCGCTCCAAAGCCACGCCCCCGCAATCAACCGGATCCTGACACCTGCCTTCCGTCTGCGCATGCTCAGGAACATCAGCCGTCTTCAGACGGTTCGAAAACAGCACGTGAGAAACTCCAGCCAGCAAACCCTCGAGGAGTGCCGCCTGAGCGCAGCGCCCGGTCTAATCAACCGCCGCCTGCGACCAGCGCAACCGGAGCTTCGCCTGAGCGCAGTGCCCGGTCTGAACAACCGCCGCCTGCGATCAGCGCACAGCCCGGTGACATCGCGCCTCAGTCTGAAGGTTGTGCTCGGCACATTTCCTCTAAGCCCCCTCCTGGGGCCGACGTTACTCCGGCTCTTGAGCCGACGTCAGAATCGTGCCCCCAGCTTCCGGATCAACTCCGCCTCCCAGACGACACTGAACAATCTCAACAAATCAACGCGCCGTGTATCATAGAAGAATCCAGCTCCACTGCACTGTGGCCCGCACTGCCTCCATCAGACGACTCCCACAAAACGGGAGAGTCCTCCCTCGGTCTCTCCGAGAGCGAAAACGACCAGCATTATGAGAGCGCGAGTGAAACCCCGAGCTCTGAGCGCAGCTCCGTCTCATCAGAGATCCAGGCCAGCTCCCCTCTCCCCCCGGAGCTGCCCCAGTCCGACTCCTCCAGCACCCCCGAAGGTAACCTCTCTCCCATCGAGCACAATGTCACAAATGTAATTGGAAAACGTAAAAAGAAATCCAGAAATGGTAACAGAAAGAAAGTTGATAATAAAGTCTCTCCTGATCTTAAATCCCAATGACGACCTTAACTGTCGCCACATGGAACCTGAGAGGGATTCAGTCAAACAGAAACAGACAGGAGAAAATAGACTTTCTATTGAAAACAAACTATGACATCTTATGTGTACAGGAACTACGACTAAAAACATTAAATGACATAGACAATGTAAATAAACTCTGGAACAAAGGGACATCTATTCTGTCTATTGGAGAGGACAGTGCTGATGGCGTTGGAATTCTATTTAAAAACGACAATGTTGAAATTATTAAACAAAGGACTCTAATGCCTGGAAGGCTCCTTTTGGTAGACTGTTTCTATAAAAATGTAAAATACAGAATTATCAATGTCTATACTGCACAAGCAAGATCTGCAAAATGCAAGTTGTTTCGTAAATTGAAAGAATGTCTGTTTGTCACTTACAATATTATTTTATGTGGAGATTTTAATGCTGTGACAGATGTAAAAGATAGAATAGGAAGCAAACCAATGCAAAGAAACCCAGAAGGGAAGCTTTTAATAGAAGTCACTGAAGAATGAATTGATGTTTTTAGAGCACTTTATCCTAATAATACAGACTTTACTTGTTTTGACACTAAAACTAAAACCAGAATAGACCGAATATATACTTCGAGTAATATAAAGGTTCTCAGTTACAAAAGTATATTAACTGAATATTCTGACCATTTATTAGTCCAGGCTTCTCTCAGTCACGGTCCAACTGAACAGAAAGGATACTGGAAAGTAAACACTCAATGTTTCCAACATGAAAACATATTAAGTGAAATAAAGCAGGAAATCTGTTGTATAATTGAATTAAAATGTTTAACAAAAGGTACTATTGAATTATGGGAACTCCTCAAATACAGAATTAAAAGGTTTTTACAAAATAAAAGTAAAGAACTGAATAAAATAAAAAATGCAAATTATGATCAATTAATAGCGGAATACCTTAATTTGAAACTAAACAAATCTACTTCTACTGACGAAGAGATTAAAATGACAGCTGAAATCCCAGTTTAAGAATATAAATTCTGAACTTCTATTCAATGTCTTAAAAAAGGCAAATATAAATGCTAATGGAAATATTAATCAAGCACTTAATAATAATAAGAAAGATTTTCAAGATAAATTTATATCCAGTATTAAAGATGTAAATGGGACCGACATAACAAAAGAATCTGAAAAAAGAGAAACGATCAGGAAACTTTGTGCTGAAGCCTATTCAAATGTAAATCTGGACAAATGTGATACTGATGCTTTGTTGAAAACTGTCAAAACATACAGCCACCTGGATTTTAACCCCCTCATAGGAGACATCACTGAACCAGAAGTGGTTAATGCAATTAAACAATTAAATACTGGGAAATGTCCCGGCCCTGACGGCCTGTCATCAGAATTTCATCAAATATTTGTAGACGATCTAAGTGCAATTCTAACTAATGTCTATAATGAGGGGATCTCAAGGGGATCTATGGGAGACAGTTTCTATAACGAAGCTGAACTTATTGTATAAGAAAGGAGACAAATGTGCAATTAACAATTACAGACATCTAACCATTATGAATACTGATTAGAACATTTTTGCAAAAATTTTAATGAATAGAATGGAAGACTTATTAGAAGACTTAATCGAGGCCGAACAAACATGTGCAATAAAGGGAAGGGTCATGTGGGACAATTTAAGCACTTTAAGAGAAATTATTTATAAACCTAAATCTGCACAAAACCTTTTTATCATAGGTTTAGACCAAAAGAAAGCCTTTGATTACATCTCAAGAGATTACTTATGGGCTGTGATGTTAAAACTGGGTTTTCCGGAACACTTTGTGAAAATGATTAAATGTCTGTATTTTAAATCAAATGTATGTGTAAATGTTAATGGGACACTGAGTGCTAGTTTTTCGGTGAACAGGGGGGTAAAGCAGGGCTGCCCCCTCAGCGCCGCCTTATACGTCATCGCCATAAACCCTTTAATCTCCTTCATTAAAAATGAACACAGACTTACAGGCACCCCAGTAGGTAACAAGAGAATCTCCATAATGGCATATGCTGATGATATCACTGTACTCATAAAGAACCAAAAAGAACTGGACATTTTATTAAACCATGTTAAATTATATGAAAATGCCTCTGGTGCTATTTTAAACTACGACAAAACTGAAGGTGTGTGGCTCGGAGAAACACAAAAACAACCTCCTCTTAATATTCAAATAAAAGACGACATAAAGATATTAGGTTTGATCATCCGCAATGATGAATGTGAAAACATAAATTGGGAAACCAAATGTACGGAAATAGCAGAGGAGTTGAAAAGATGGGAAAATAAGAAAACCAACTACTCCCTCAGGATCAATATAATAAAAACATATGTTTTATCCAAAGTGTTGTTTTTAAGTAACATTCTACCGCCACCTCATAAAATTAGTTTAAAAATAAATAAGGTCTGTGTCAATTTTATCTGGGGAACCACTCGAGAAGTAACGAAACGTGAAATTTTATTCAAAGAGAGAAAATTGGGTGGTTTAGGTGCAGTAGATATGAACATCAAACTAAAAATAGCCTTTGTAAAAAATACTGCCATAGCTATTGCACGCAATGCACCTTGGGTAGGTGACATAACAAAGTGGAAGAAGAGAGTCGGACGAGCCCGAAGTGGACCCTATTTTTATTTATTGTACGGTGATTTTTATCAAACAATTCATTCTTGACTGGAAGGGACTTACATCTAAAATGATTTATCATCAAATTGTCAATAAAATATTTTAATTCTAAATCTGACCAGTCAATCAAAGATATTAGATGGCTAATGGCAATAAATCGGCTTCCTGTCAGAACCATTGTCAAATGGAGTTGCTATGTGACAACAAAACACTGTCCAATGCCTTCATGTACAGACATCGATGAAACACTGTCCCACCTTTTAATTGATTGTCCCAGATCGCAAGAAGTCTGGAAAAAATTACATGGACTCGGACTCAATTGCAATATAGACTATAATACCATTGTTTATGGACTTATTCAGGACAATCTTCCACCCAAACAGCTTCAACTTTTTCAACTCACCATCGCAATCTCTACAGTTAAACTCTGGAAAACAAGGACAAAACTCACACTCCAACAAATTTACATCGACAGCAATACCATCTACAACCAAATCAAGATAGAACTGTTAAGAAGAAAAATCATGGACATAAACCAACTCCCCTGGGACATTTTTAATCTATAAATTGTAAATTTTATTATTATTATTTTTTTTCCTTTCTCACTGAGTATTTGTATTTGTACCTGTACTGTGTATTTATTATTGAAATAAAGTATATTAAAAAGCGTAAGGTAAGGTAAGTCGCTGACGCCATCAACGCTGCTGCTAAAGTGTTTTGTTCATTATCTCGGCTCAGCAGTTCATTTAAACAGCTTCTCTTTCTGCTTTTATTCAGTTCACTGTAGTTTTTACGACCCTCGCAATGCATTGTGGTCAATATTGACCGGTCTAGTGACCATTGCTGGACACTACTTTTCAAGATGCATTGTGGGAAATTTTGAGTGCGCTACTTTTTCACCTGTTGGACATTCAGACAGCACTAAAAATGGCGTGACCACTGTACAGCGATACACTCTGGTTGGTTTACTCTGCATCCTGTTTGCTCAGGTTTGCTCCGCCCTAGAAATGAAACTGACTCAAATGCCGATCAGAAAGCGGATGAGTCCAGTCAAGGAACTTAAGCTTGAAGTCAGTATGACAGGTTCTCATGTTTTTCTAATTATGACTTTTGGTGGGAGGACACCTGTGGTAAATATTTATCATAGTTTTACATCTGTGAAGTTGCAGTTTGTGAATAAAGTCTGAAAAATAAAACTCATTTAATTGAAAAAGTATAGTGCCAACCTTTTTTCCCAGCAACCCCTATTTCATGTGTGTTCAGTAATGATTAAACAATACTTTAAAGATACAATTAACATGCCATATCTTCATTGAAATTCCCACAATCTAGTTTGGACCTAAAAAAAAACGTTGGGGACCCCCTGAGAATCTTTGGGGACCCAAATCTAGGTCCCAACCCCAAAGTTGGGAATGACTGGATTAGGGACTGGTGTGGACATTCAGCCACAGCACGAGAGACAATGTACACACAACTGACACATTTTTCTGATTTTCAACAGTCATTCAACAAAATAAAGGTGTTAGGTATTATTCTTTGTCAAACCATAACTTTTGTATAATTGATATGGATTTTACAAAATAGTTGCTAGGTAACAGTTGTAGAATTACCTTTACCTATGTGGTGTAATCCCTCATTTGTCCAGGAGTGGTCTAATGTAGAAAAGGTTTAACAGTTTGAAACCTTTAAAACCTTTTCTACAATTCCTGTGTCATATCTGTGTGTCCAACAAAGAAGTACAATTATAAACGTTACGAAAACTGGCAAGCTTGGGACAAAAGGGGAAAATGTTGAGAAAAATTTTATCATGTTCACTACATTTTAATGAAATGTGTAGACTAACTAACTAGACTAACTAATATATAAATATAAATACATTTTAGAGGGAAAAAAAGGCACAGTTCCTGAAAGGGGGCACCAGTTCAAGACATCAGCTGGTGGAACAGAGTGCTTTGAGCTCTGAATATTCAGAAATATTGACATGTACGTGGAAAAAAACAAACTCCCAAAGCGAAAACATCTCCATGGAGACAAACAGATTGCAATCTTCCACCAGGAATTACGCCGTACACATTTGATCAGAATCAGAAAATGGTTTATTGCCATTGTAAGTGAACAGAAATTCACAAACTAGGAACTTGCTTTGGCATAAGGTCCAACATATAACAATAAATAAAATAATAGCAAAATATATAAATGAAAGCATGCATAAAATTAAGAATTAGCTAATAAAATAAAATAAAATAGACTTTACGCACCAAAACAGACAACCCAAAGTGCACCAAAACGCCAAAGCATCCGTTAGCAGCGCCATCTTGGATAATTGCATGGATAATTTAAAACATATAATGAAAAAAGAAGTTCTACAGTTGCTACTAATGCAGTAATAGCTCAGATATTATTACTACAGCCAAATGCATTTCTTCAGCACTGTTGCATCTGAGGAGAACAGAGTCAATTGTACATTCCAGCTCTTGGCTAAATATTGTGGGTGCAGTTCAGAGCAGTGAAGACTCCTCTAACATCACATTCTGTTTTCATTGTTTTTGGCCAGCGCTCGGCCTTTGAAACTGGCCATCTGTCCATGCCCAGCCCCTGGACACACTGAGTGTATTATATTTTCATACTGCTTCGGAATGAAAACGGTTGCACACAATAAGGGGTGTAAAATTCAAACCTTTTCAAACATTTTCTTTCCTTTTTTCTTAGTTTTTTTACACCCAATTCGCAGTCTTCTTTAGAGTTGTCACGTATTGTTGCTAAGATGTCTTTCCAGCTGATTTGCACAGGTTTTTGTGTTTTCCTCCCATAGGTAGAGGGAGAACGACAGCGCCATCTGCAGTTCTTCAGGAGTGTGAGCAAAAAGGCCCCCTTGTCTGGGTTTACAGCAGGGCTATTTAATTTTATTTTACTGAGGGCCAGATTTTTTGGATGATTTTGGCCAGAAACGTGCCCAATGCGCCAACACTTTTGAAACACAGTACAATAAAAAAGTAATAAAGTACAACAGGCTTTAACAGTAACATTTGCAGAACTGAACCAGGCCTAAACCAGGCCCAAATCAGGGCTAAACCAGATTTAAACCAGGACTAGACCAGGAGTAAACTAATAACAAGAGATTAAATATTTTCTATATTTTTGAAAGATGGGTGGAAGGCATTTTTTACCTCATAAAACATCTTTGTAAGTCCGTGTGGTGGTTGTAAATGTATTTTTTGGGCATTTGAAGTCTCCGTTGTCGCCCCCTGCTGTCTCTGCAGGGAAAACCAGCCGTGCAACTTCCTGACGCCGACCTGAAGACAACTCTCCTGAGAAACCATGGCTCTCTTTTTTTTTATATTTTGTGACATTAAATGTTTTTGTATGTGATTGTACTTCCTTCTTTCAATAAAAAGGAGGGGGGGGGGGGTGTGAAAAGCTTTGTTCGTCTTTTTCCTGCCAGTGTATTTTCAAAAGAGACCAGCAGGGGGAGCTCTGTCTCTGAAGTTACTAAGTTCTGCTTGAAGTTTGAAAATACTTAGTTTATGGTCTTGAGAAAATGATTTCGTATTTCAACTGCCTACTGCAACAATGTTGGTTTTCCTCTGTCCCGATTGTTATCTCCATCCCAGACTGTAATTTGTTTCTCCGTACCAGTAGGAAGACAGTGACAAAATCTGTAGAAATCAGCTTTCAAGACGCGTCATGGCAACAACACGTGACGTCTGTAAAATAATGAACAGTCAAAACAAGGCAAAAAAAAAAATTCTGGTCTAAAAATAGAGCCTTTTAGAATAAATAATCAGAAGACCAAATTGACTAACCTTACACCATGTTGCTGGTTTGATCTTGTGTCCTTGGGCAAGACTTGTCACCCACCATAAATGTGATTTGTGAATGACCGATAGACAATTTACCAAGAAAAGGCCATTTTGATCATCCTGTTTCTATGGATTGGTCATTTTCCAGCTAGGCTTTTATTGCGAACAAAATCTCCACGTGGTTGAAGTTTTGGAACATGACTGTGACTTTCTTATTGGACCACCATGGCCCATAGCCAATACTGTGATTAGCTCAGTGGCTCTAATGGCTCTGATCTGTCATCAGCTAATTACAGCATGTTTGTTAATTAGTTTGTGTTGTTGAAATGAAGAGTCGCCCCAATTAAAAGTTTTGATCTTCTTCGTATTCTCCTCTCCAACTTAGACCTTTGTTCGATACACAACAGCACAACAGAAGAGCTTGGCGAGCGTTTTGGAGTTTCTTGCTTCGATACAACTATTCAACTTGGATCCAGCACTAAACTGCATTTAAATGATCCATATTATTGGCTAACAGTGACAAGATCCCAGGTTCCATCTCTGCTCTAAGCTGGGCCTTTTGTGTGGGGTTTGTGTGCTGGTGGGTTTCCTCCATTTATCGCAAAACATGCACACCTAATGTGACCGGTGTGTTCCTGCGTTTTGTACTTTTGAGGTGTTTGTAGTGCATTGAGAAGCCACGGGACACTGCTGAACTTTTGGAGGCACTCTGTGTTTAATCTGGTTAATATACAAAAACAACAAGATCAGCGTGTGCCGCGAATCACCGGTCCAGGCCAAACTACTCAGAGGATGACAATAGAGTTAGCGCTCATCATCGCACGTGTTCTCGCAACATAAAACATAACATCAGCGCAATTTAAGGACTCAATATGGATTTAAATGAAAGTATAACAATGATGAATAAAGACAAAATAACCACAAATGGACAGTTAAAACAAAGGATTACAAAAGATGACTGACCTCTTCCCAAAACGGCACTCGGAAAAGAGGAAGAAGAGGAAGTCACGACCCCCGAACTTATACAAGTGCACGAGGGGGACACACGAAGAAGACACAAAATACAGAGGTGGAGCTGGAGGACCAAGACAGTACAGCGAATCAAACGCCAGGTATGCACAACACAACAACAAATCAAAAGGACAATTTTGTGTATGACCCGGTTACATTAACGATCTTGCAATTCGGTTACTCCTGATCATGACCCAAGAGCTAGAGATGCATGCTTCTCTGCGGTCACTGCTCTTGATCGTGGAAAGATTTCACCTTTGTCATTTTTCCCGATCTGCAGTAAACTAAAATAAAAAAGACACAGTAAGCCTCTCACGATAATTACTGTATTGACTTATCGTGCAATATCAGATGGAAAGGATGATATATTTGGAGCTCACTATTTATCGTGTGCATTTTCTGAGCATATTTTCTTTGTTTTTCCATAAGATTTGAGCTGTACAGAAGGAAACTTTTATGACTCCTTATCAACACAGACTAACTACAAATGTGTTTGATTGTGATATACATTTTTCTGCAACTTTTTTTTAACACTATGAAACAGTTTTTTTTGAGAATTCTGCTGTCGGTGGCATCAGGAAAGTTTCCGTTTTAATGTTTTTCATGATATTTTCTGTAGCAAATTATCGCACTGCAATATTTGTTATCGCGACAGGCCTAAATAAGACTGAGGCATTGTACAGTAGCCGTTAAGTGGGTTTAAGCATGCTTTTGATCACACTGGGAGAAGCATTACACATTTAACAACTTAAACAATGTCACGAAAACTCACACTTTACATACTATACCTCAGTTTCCAACGAGTTATTTAGGAGCTGCCCTTTGCAATCAGCAGTCAGAATGAAAAAATAAAAATAAATGTTGCCCTGAGCCATCGTGGCTGCGTGCTAATCGAGCCATGCGTTCGTTGTGACACTATCTGACCACAGATCAAGTCTGCTGATAGTTTATGGACCTGTGTCACAGGTATATTTTTACCTGTGACACAATGAAAGGAGGTGATCTGAAGTTGAAGAATGACACAATATTCAGACGGGCAGGTGGACTTGAAAGTTAGCTCTCTTTTAAATCTTCGGTTTCTTAAATTTAGCACATGATAGAAAAGGAGACACTGTACTGGACATATATTGCTGAGAAAATGATATTGCTAACTGTCACAAGTATCCTGGCTACTGTTTGACAGGACATAGAACGTAGGCTGACATGTTTTATGGACAAGGCAACAGTGCAACTCATGATATACGTAAACGCGACAAAACAAGAAGAGATTCAGAAGCAGAATTACTTTTATTTATCCCCAAGGGGAAATTCTTTTTGTTACATGTGCAACCGACCAGTAGTGACAGTAAAGTATTAGAAACAAAATAAGATATATATAAAATAAGAATAAAATACAATAGCTCTACAATGATCAACCCCATTTAACTTAACTTATAAAGTGTCATTAT
Source organism: Rhinogobius similis (assembly GCA_019453435.1). Lineage (NCBI taxonomy): Eukaryota > Metazoa > Chordata > Actinopteri > Gobiiformes > Gobiidae > Rhinogobius > Rhinogobius similis. Next base: position 7,408,807 of record CM033623.1, on the reverse strand, counting down.
TAATCAACTAAACCCCCGATATGAACAATATACAATAAGCTTAACTATACTATCCTTGTCTATTTACATATTCACATGATCATGTACAGTTTATAAGTATATATATATATATCCTATGAGAAAAGAAACAACAAAGAAACAATTCATGGAAAATTCAAACAGAAGGATTTTGAGTGCTCACAGAAGATGACCTTATAAACAGGAACGGAACATGCATGAATTAAGCAAAGAGGAAAAAAAGTAAGATGTTTTTGATGAGGGAACATTCTAATATGTTTAAAAGGGAAAAAAAAATGGGACAGTATAGAACTTACCTATTTTAACCCATTAATAAACCCGACAAGGGGAGACAAGAAAACCCCACAAGGCCTTGAGCGGCCTGGGAATCAAACCTGACACTTTTTGTTTTTTCAGTCAATATAATTCAGCTCAAATCCAATGTTTCCAAGTATACTAAATCACTTTGAGTATCATCAACAACCTTCAGATTGGCAAAAGTGTATTTACAATGTAAAATCAATGCAGTGGGCCAACTGTCCATCTCCATAATTACAACACTCTTCTTTATGACAGGAACAAAACACGAAGAGGTGCCCGCTTCTGACGGAGACTTCTAATGAATCGCGCACCCTCCGAAGCACAACAAGCAAAAATCAATTCCATAATGACAGGCGGAATTATCCAACGGCACAATATTTCATCATTATATCATCAAAATATGCCTCTATCTGAAATTAAAAAGGCCAAGGTCTAGTTTTTAATGCATAAGTGAGCCGGGTGGTGATTTAAAGTGGAGGAATAATTGCAGTGGGATTTATGCCGCCTTGTCACGCACTGATAGAAAAATGGGCCTGTTTCGGGGCCGCAAGCCAAACGTTTTATTGGCTGGATGTAAAAGTGAGGTCTGACTGGGAGCACAGATCTCGGTGAAGAGTGGGGAAAAGTGTGAAATATGACAGAAACCTATAAATTGTGTTTACTGTGGCACATTTCAATGCACTGTTCTGTTCTCAAGTGGTCCCCAAAGCGATGTGGTTAGAACGTGTGCCTATCAAGAGAAGGTCAGCGGCTCAAGAGAAGTTCAAGTATCTCGGGGTCTTGTTCGTGAGTGAGGGGAGGCTGGAGTGGGGGGTTGACAGGCGGGGTTGCAGCAGGGTATGCGACGATGCGGTCGTTGTCGGACCGTTGATTTACTGCTCATTCTGTTTGTCTTATTATCATTACCTTTGGCTCATGATCCTAGACACAAGTGGTCGAAAATGAGTTTCCTCTGCAGGTGATTAAAGGACACATATTCTGCCACCACTGTTCCCTCTAAGCTGCGCGCGTGCGCAATTGCGCACAGCTCCCAGGGGCATCGCGCAGAGAAAATCTGAGTTGCGCACGAGAGAAAGAGAGAGAGGAAAAGAGGGAGAGGCGCGAGCCGCACACAGTGACGTGCACCTGAACACGCCTGATCATTAACAGCACAAAGCGCCAAATCAAAGGCTCCGGGGAAACTAAAGTTCTACATCCCATACGCTTTTAACTACTCTTTCTTCTGGACCAACCCACCTCGTTTTCACGGAGAACAAACAGCTGACGAACTAACGTGTCTAGAATAGCGCAAATTACCGCGAAGACTCGCGCTCGGCCCATTACTGCGGACCCCTAAAATATTTGGTGGTAGCACGCTCTACCAGCAGGCACGCAGACGACGAGCTCCTCCACCTTACGCACGGAAAAGTAGTCCCACTAAAATCATTGCCTCTGGAGTCAAACCATCACATTAGACACAAACTTAATCCAGGGTCAGGCTGTACACTTTTTTAGATTTAATCAACCCAAACCCGAACTCTCAGAACTCACGATGACAAACTTGATTTGAGTTCATTCATTTTGGATCTTACTCGTCTCCGCGCGTCTTTACGCGGCAGCGGCGTGAGCGCCATGAGCAGCGCGACACAGACACAGACTTCTCACTCTTGTGTCCTCAGCACCAGTGAAAAATCATGAACCAATCAGAGCAAACGCCACAGCGCGTCTACAAAGTTTAGCGCTTTGCACAGTTTTCGCGTGTATTGATATGCAAATTAGCCGCGTGCGTAACGAGGCGTTAAGTGCTCTATTCACACAGAATAATAATAATAAAAGTGAAAATTGGAAGAATGAAAATTAATGACCACTGACTTATTTTGGCTATTGAAGACTGTCTTGTTGTGTCAGAGCTACAGTAAAGTCTAATCAATGACATCCTTAGTCATAAATTAACTGTAAATTATCATTAGGCCTATTTGAAACATAGGCTTAGGATCTAAACATGACACACAGGTTACTTTGTCCAGAGGCTTCCAGAGGAAATGTAAGCAGGTTACTGAATATTGCACAGAAGTGTTACTGGATGTGAGTCAATCTTTATGTTAAAATGCATCAAACAATGTGAAAGCTTTGGAGGGGAAAACACCATGACCCTGATTTGATGATATCCATGTTTTTATTATTATTAATTCTACCTAAACCAAATTAAAGCTGAGGGGCTGTGATCAGAGAGAGGAGGACAGAGCAGCTCACAGACAGGGGGCGCTGAGGAGCAGAGGACAGAGCAGCTCACAGAGAAACACTGACAAGATTTAGACACAAGTGATCAGCAGCATGTGAACTACACAGGTTAGCACAACTGTGCCACAAGTTTTCTAATGATAAACAAAGCCTCGATTTGACTCTTGAGCAGAAGTAGCCTGCAATCATAATGTATGATTAAAGGTGCCCTATGGAACTTTTGTGTGGACGGCCTGCCATCAGCCTATTGCGTGACCATAAAATGTATCACTGTAGCATTTGAGTTTGTTGATCTAAAACACCCCAAATCCCAGGAAATTACATCCATTGTGTTGAAAATTTCCTGGGGGAGGACCCCCAGACACCCCCCAAGCTTTCAAACTTACTCGCTATAAGTTAAATTCAAAATTCTATCCAGGGATGCTTCATTAATGGATGAAGGCCAACAAAACCCAATGTAGACTGTGTTACTGCAGTGCTCTGATCTCAGGTTTTGAACGATTGTGACACCAATGTGGCCACAGTGCGTCTGATGTCGCTCACATGGTCCAAGGCTCTGCTCAGGGAGTTTTTGTGTTCGCTCAGACACATGAAAAATTAGAGGGAACATTGTCTGCCACAGTGACTTTTTTGAGCTTTAAACCATGTTCTAACAATGTTCCGTCGTCAAAAACATACCTTCATCATTCAGTTGCATTCACGTTGTTTTGAGGAATGCTCATTAGAAAATCCTCCCTCCACCAACCAACACACTTCCTGCTGAACTCCCTCAATCTAGCACATATTTTCAGATCATATAAGTCACTTATCCGAGAATCTTCCGCTGTTTTAAGTCCTTCAATCATCGCTAAACTCGTGAGCATTTCTGCCTCTAAACACGATAAATCCACATCGTATCCTCTTTTCAGTGCTAATTTCACTAGATTGTATATTGCGCTGGCGTCATCTGCTGGCTGGATGCACACAGTAAGTGTAATGTCATACTGGCTGATAAAAAAAGTAATTGGATGAATAAGAAACTTTTTTTGTTTTGTTTTATAACATGAGATGGCAAATTTCAGGCACTCAAGAGCATGTTTAAAGGCTAACAGCAATATGTAAACGCAGGATATTTTTCCTTTAAGGTTAAAGTCTATATGACTGGTGGTTGTGGTCATATGGTTAGACTAATGGCTAGACTCAGATTACACATTTCGCTAAAACGTTGTGAACATGATTATGTTTCAGAGTTTGGTAAGCATATTTCCTATTTGTCCCCAGTTTGACAGTTTTTGTAATGTTTATAATGTTACTTCCCGTTTGGACTTGGTTGGACAAATATGCCATAGTTAGAGGTAATTCCACAACTGTTTCCTAGCAAACATTTTGAAAACAGAGGCCAAAATCCATAGAAGTTATGATTTGCGTTATGCGTTTGCAGAAGTAGTGGTAATAGTAGTAGTAGTAGTAGTAGTAGTAGTAGTAGTAGTAGTAGTAGTGTTAGCAGAAGTAGTGGTAGTAGTAGTAGTAGTGTTAGCAGAAGTAGTAGTAGTAGTAGTAGTAGTAGTAGTTAGTTAGTTAGTTAGTTAGCAACATCACAAATGTAAAACGGTGTTAAATATTTACCACAGATTTTATCCTGTCATAATTAGAATATAATGAGAACCTGTTGTATAGACTTTTAAAGTAAGTTTGAGATACATTTGACTGTCCCTGTAGTGTTGGGCGCACCCATAGAGAGAGAAGGAGCAGCTCGGAGAAGAACTCATCTGTTGTGATGCCTCTTGCACACCTTCCTGGGGAGGTTTTCCAGGAGGTGGCCCCGGGGAAGACAATGAGTATGACTATGTCTCTCTGTGGCCTGGGAAGAGCTGGAGGAAGAGTGTGTGGAGAGGAATTCTGCGAGTCCCTGCTTAGACTTTTGCTTCTGACTGCAAAAGAAAATGGCTGATGATCAAGATGCATATTAGAGGGCTATATATTAAATATTCATCCATATTGAAATTGAACAAAGGCTAAATCTCATTTTAGAAATGTTACCTCTTCAAAGCCTCACCTTCTGGATTTCACAAAAATTAATACCAAATTAGGGATGACGGATGGAGAATGTTGTATTAAAAATAGATCAAATCAATCACATTCATAATTTAATAATAATTCAAAGTCTATGTGACAGTTTCTCAAAATGTGCTAATTATGGCTTAGTTTGATGGGGGGGCACCTGTGGTAATTATTTATTGTAGTTTTACATCTTCAAAGTTGCAGTTTGAAGAAAGTTTGAAAACTAACAGTTTAAGATTACAGGAAGCAGGGCTGAGTTCCAAAACGGAATCCTTTCCCAAAAAGTGACGTGCCATTGAAAAAGCAGAAACAATTTACAGACAATTGACACAATTTATTACAGTTTAAACGGTCATTCAACAAAATAAAGTTGTTATCAGGAGTTATCATTTGTTAAATCATAACTATTGTGTAATTTATAAGGATTTTGGCAAATGTTTTCAAAATGTTTACTAGGTAACAGTTGTGGAATTACCTCTATTTCATATTTGCTGCTCATGTCCAACCAGGAAGTAAGATTTTAAACAATTTGAAAACTGTCAAACTGAAGAAAACAAGGCAAAATGTTTAGTAAAATCTTAAATGTCATCATGATCACTACGTTTTAGTGAAATCCCATGTAGACTTTAAGGTACACTTAGTTTTCCTCGTGTTGTGTTCAAAGCTCTTTCTAGTACTGTCTGATCCAATTAAGCGTTTAGCTCCATCATGACCTAAACCGGTCTAACATGCACTCGTTAATACTTCTGTTCCTGCGTTCCTCTGTATCACGTTACATTAGTGTCATATTCTTCTTTGTGACTTGTCTTTGTGTTCCTGATACCAGAACAACAAATGCATTACATACATTTTTTAAGCAGTGGTGAAATATTAAGCGTAAAGGGAGCAGAATCAGGCCAGTGCGCGGTTCGAATATGGAGCTCTGATGGATATTGTCAGCCCACACATAGAACAGCACTAGTCCCATATCTCTGCCGCTTTATTGCACAGCCAGGCGAGTGCAAACTGACAGTGTGCCTGTGAAAAAAGGATATTAAAACGCATGCTTCTCTTTGTAAATAACCTCTTCTCACTCCTCCTTGGTGTAAATAGACCAAACCTGCTTAGACTTCCTGTACACATAAACAAGAAATCTATTAAAAACTCCGCTATCTGTCTCTCGTCTCTTCGCCGCTAATAAAGATAGGAGTGGTGCGGCGTCGTTATCCCAGCTCTAATGCAATATTTATGGCTAAAAATACTTCTGCATATGAATGTGTGGAGACAAATTTTATGTCTGTGCATTGCCTGTTCAATTTATCGCAAGCGTGAAAAATGTAGCGTGTTAAATTGTGTTTTTACAATGGCAAACATGCAATATTATCTGGCCCTAATGTTTATAGCGACACGTTTGTAGTAGTAGTAGTTACTTGTTGTGGCCTGTAGTAGTTGTGGTTTAGTAGTTGTGGTTTGTAGTAGTAATAGTAGTAGTTTTGGGTTGTAGTAGTAATAGTAGTAGTTTTGGGTTGTAGTAGTAATAGTAGTAGTTGTGGTTTAATAGTTGTGGTTTGTAGTAGTAATAGTAGTAGTTGTGGTTTAATAGTTGTGGTTTGTAGTATAAATAGTAGTAGTTGTGGTTTAGTAGTTGTGTTTTGTAGAAGCAACAGTATTAGTTGTGGTTTGTAGTAGAAATAGTAGTTGTTGCGGTTTGTAATTGTTGTAGTTGTGGTTTGTAGTTCTAGTCGTTTGTTGTAGTAGTATTAGTATTAGTAGTAGTAGCGTTAGCAGAAGTAGTAGTTAATAGTAGTAGTACAGTTAGCAGAAGTAGTAGTAGTAGTAGTGGTATCGTTAGCAGAAATAGTGGTAGTAGTAGTAGTAATAGTAGTATTGTTAGCAGAAGTAGTGGTAGTAGTATCGTTAGCAGAAGTAGTGGTAGTAGTAGTAGTAGTATCATTAGCAGAAGTAGTGGTAGTAGTAGTTGTATTGTTAGCAGAAGTAGTGGTAGTAGTAGTAGTATCATTAGCAGAAGTAGTGGTAGTAGTAGTAATACCGTTAGCAGAAGTAGTAGTAGTAGTAGTAATATCGTTAGCAGAAGTAGTGGTAGTAGTAGTAGTATCGTTAGCAGAAGTAGTGGTAGTAGTAGTAGTATCATTAGCAGAAGTAGTGGTAGTAGTAATTGTATTGTTAGCAGAAGTAGTGGTAGTAGTAGTAGTTGTATTGTTAGCAGAAGTAGTGGTAGTAGTAGTTAGCTGCTGTAGCTTTAGTTTTGACTTTTAGACTGTAGTTTCAGCAATTGTGTCTATTTCAGTTATTTTATGTTTTGTCTCCCCAATGGCATTAAGCAACCTATTACCAAGGATATAAAGTGTACAAAGTATCTATGTATTTTATAGTAATGAATTTCTAGCCCAGTTGTCGTGGCAATTAAAAATTCAAAACAAAATACCATATAATTACATACTTTGACGGCAAAAGTCCTCAAACTATCACCACTAACCAGGAAGCTTAAAGCCATAATATAAAAAAATATTCTTAGAATGAATAATATACAAACGTTTTCCCTTTTCATAGACAGTAATAAAATGAAGCTGCAACCAGAAAAAAACAGCATTTCTTTCTTCACTTTCAGCTCTCCATTCATTCATATAAATGCACTGTTCCTCCTCCCTCATCTGTCCATTCCAACATCGCCCCCTTCATGATGGGCGCGCAGCAGGACCATTCTCTATAATGTACAACACAGAGGATGAATAAGTTATACGTTAAGTTTATCGAGGAGTCACACAGCAGGCTTTGTCTCATTGATTATGCGATGGATAAATACTACATCCATACAATAACACGGGGCTGTGACAGTTTGGGTTCACACAGAGGTTACTAGTGCTAACAGGACTAACAAGAAATACGTCCAAGCCACAAGGAACAAGCTTCTTCAGAGTTCACATCTTTAGTTGTCTTTAAAGAGTAGCCTAAAATAGTTCTCATGTAGATAACAAGTTAAAGGAATGTCAGCTGTTGCAAACGAGACCAAATCATGTCTATTTACCAAAAACCTGTTAAAAGAATTAAACTGAATAATCATTCATTCATTCATTCATTCATTCATTTGTTGTTATGAATAATCATATCTTTGCAAATAAACATGTAGTGTAGTGTTGGTGTAAATGTCTGATTTATAAGAACATACATTTCAAAAGCAGTGTTGATGCTTTTCAGACATCTCTAAATTTTCTTCAACATAAATAATTTGACAAAATAAGTACATCGACATGTCAAATGTTTACATGTATTTATACAATCAAAATGTATACATGTATTTCCTCTAAAAATGTTTTACTTCGACTTAAAACATACTTTGTTGCTGTTTTTAATGGTTTTGATCATTTGCCATGCTTAAAGGTGGCTAGAGGGGGTTTATTGTTGTTTATTGTTTATTACCCTCTGCTCCTGCACCCTCACGTCCGATTGTCTCTGCAGCCTGCGTCCACACTGTTCCTCAGCCTTCTTCAGAGTCTTCTTCAGGCCCTCCTTCTCTATTTTTGGGCTGCAGACCTCCTCTTGTGACGCACTGAGCCTTGAGGTTATCCCCATCGCTTTCTGGTGCCACTCCGCTCTCTCTTTTGTTGCTGAGTGGTTTGGATGGACAGTGTTCCGGTGTCTCTGCTGGTGGCACGTCCATTGTCAAAATCACTGCCGGACATCTTTGGCACACCAGAGTTTTTCTTTGTTGCTCTTGTATTGCTTTGTCCCGGTCTTCCAGTTTATTTTTCAGCCGTGCAATAGTGGTATTTGCAAAGACGGGCTCTTGCCTCAGGTTGGCTTTGTCTGTCACCACTGTATTATAAAGATATCGGAACCCCCCCGCAGGCCTTGCTCTGCTCCTGTAACCTTAAGTTAGTTGTTTGGAGTTGAAGCTTCATGTCCTTTAGCTCTGAAGGTATGACGCTGGTATGGCTCTTCTGGGCCTATTATTGGACTGTTTTGTCCTTGGAACAGTAGAATTGGCAGAGGCAAGTTCTTGTCACAGGTTGGCTTTGTCCGCTACCGCCGTATTGTAGGGTAAGCGGACATCCCCATAAGCCTTGACGTGCTCCTGCAACACAAAATTAGAGTTGGCCCTCGGCACGCAAATACGTATATATTTTAGCCAAGGAATAACATTCACAAATTTTGGCAAAGAGTTTCGGCAGCCCTGTTCTAGAAAATAAACACAACTATTTCTTCCAGTCCAGGCATTCGTCTGACGGTGCATGTATTGACCCTTTGCATGTGACGTCATGGAACGCCCACTTTGCCATGACGGACGGCGGAAGCGCTGTTTGTGCGAGGTAAAAGGATCGAAATTTGCCCTAAACCTAACTATTAGTAAGCTAACATTGATCAATTTTACACGTAAAATGGTGATATCCTGTTGTGCGGTTGGCTGCACTAACAGGCAAAGCCGTAAGTCCAATGTAGCCTTTTATCGTTTACCTGTTTATGAAGACAGAAGACGGCGATGGGTAGCAGCAATAAATCCAAAGAACTGGAAGCCATCCAAGTACTCACGGATTTGCAGTGAGCATTTTTTACAAGTTAAGTCAATGCCAATGTTACAAGTGTATGACATTTTACACGAAAACATATCTGAATATGTGAAACAGTCAAAGTTATGCGGGGCACGGTGTTAGTTATCCAGCCAAGAAATTAACTTGTATGTATGCATGTATGTATATAGACTCAAGCCTGCAAAATGGATAATACATATTACATCCACAAAATTATTATTTGTGAATAAAATATATTGATTATGATGATATTGACACAGAGAGACAGAGACATTGACAGACAACCATTCACTCTCACATTCATTCACTAGGGACAATTTAGAGTTCTCAGTTACCCTACACAGTCATGTCTTTGGACGGTGGGAGAACCCGGAGAACCCACGGTGTACCCCGCCTAAGGCCAAAAGTCACTGGGATAGGCTCCAGTCACCCGCGACCCCTAACGGGAACAAGCGGTAGAAAATGAATGATATTGACGTTTTGATTAAATCGGTGAGCATGGCAGGAGGAAACAGGTAAGGGTCCGTTTCTAAGCTAGCGATCTTCACTTTCTCAAAATACCTAAAAGTAAAAGTTGTCCTGCTTCCACTGACAACTGAACTGAACATGAGTTAGAAGTAGCCATCGCTTAAGTGACAAAAATAATTGCAATCACTGTGAGTTTGTTACTTTTGCGCTCCCCGTAATTCTGCGCTCGCATACTTTTGCCGTCCATTATGGTGCACCCACGTGATCGTGTGACGTAGGTGCAAAGGGTCAATAGTTTCAGGCTTTGGAACAGACCTAGGCATTCAGGAAAAAACTGGCCCATGCCAAGTTTTTGAGTATAATTATTTAAAGGAACCATACGTTAAAAAATGCATATCAAATTTGATAAACTTCCAAACTGTGTCCCCAGATACGAGAAAAACATTGTTTTTTGCTGATTTAATCTTTATGAAAACTAAACAGTTACAGGTTTCAATACCTAGCATGCAGTGTTCTTCACAGTTGACACAAGTTAACGTGATTGTGTGAGCAAATAAACCAACTTGAAACCAACAGCTCCTACAGTCCATTACGTTCTTTGTAAGCGGAAATAGCGCCTTTGAAACCTGGCGTTGCTGCTAGTTCAAGACCAGACTCTGACATTTGAAATTGTCGCTCCACGCAGTCACTTGTGTTTAGTTGTTTTTTCATCTTTTCTTGCATAAATAAATACAATCGTAACTAAAAAAACCAATGAACCACTTCCACAGAGAAACATACGACACATGAAACTCCCATCAAACGCATCATTAGTGCATTGCGACGGTACATGTGGCCTCTCCGTAGGTGCCCCGTTCTGCTACGATGAGCCGTGATGTGTTCAAAGGCACCTGGGAGACAGATGATAAAATACGATGTTCGTCCGCGGGATGGGACTTCCCGCTGCGCCGTTGTGTTTTTACAGGGGCCTCACTCACAAGCTTTGATCATCTCAGGAGAAGGAGGTCTCACTCAGAGCCTCAGCTGTTGGCCCCCTCTGCTGCACGAGCGTAACTACAAACGACTTGACGCTGGCCCGTGGCATCAGTTTGTGAGAACAACCAAGGAGAATAAATTAGACTGACAAATGTATTTTTAGCGAAACAAGACTTGAAGCTGGGAATGTTTGTTTTATAATTAGCGTAATCATTGTCATATGTAACGTGAAAAAAGCAGTAGGATTCCAAAGATTAAAGGTATGTACAAATATCACAAGAATGAGGCACCACTACTGAATGTGTGAATAATCTGGAAGTGTGGTGGTGTAAAGACCAGTTTTATATTTGCAGCTCAGTTGGAAGAGTGCTTGTCGTCTGATCTGAAGGTGATTTGAATCCTGCACTCGATACAAACATTGATGGAATGTGTTTGCGGTGGGTGAAAAATATCTAGCTGCATTTTTTCGGACAAAAGTTTGTGATTTGCGATGAGAGTTTTACTAATCTGATTCTGTTAATTTCACATTTATCTGTCTACAGAAGATTGGCAAAGATACTGAAACATGAACAAACTATGCATTAAAACTATGCATGAAAATGTTTGAACCCAATCCAAACTACTGGGTTAGCAATTACGAATTAGCAGATATGACAAGATATATTTTTGGTAGACTTCAAAAAATTGCAGCCTTGCAGTCAAATTGCAATTTTGATTTGATTACGATTTATCTTGCAGCCCTAGTTTGTCGTTCCTTGATGTAAATTGCTTTGATTTTATTGTACAATTGTGACCATTTACCAGTGAGACGGATGAGTGGAATGAGTGCAGGTGAGTCAGCTGTATCTGATATCTGTATCACTGTAAAAACCCTCACACTGAAACACTGGACGGAAGAAGGAACACAAAACTAAACCATTTTAAGTTTCCCTACAACCTGGGTACATTTAAATGGCTTGTAAAAAATCAGATATCTGTGACAAGAATGTATTTGAATGACTGAATGAATGAAAATTACTCTTTCAATCTTTCATTTTTCAGTTAGTTTGGCAATTGTTTACGTGACATTTCAATAATCGAATAACTGCAGAAATCAAACGATGATCAGATTTTTGGTATGCATGGAAACGCAGCCACTGGATGGATATTATAACCAACAGATCATGACCATGTGGCACGTTTATATAAAATACAATAAGAACACTTTTTTTTTTTGTGTATGTTTATGTTACATTAAAAGGATTGGTAGTGAGGAGCACATAGTAAACACGATTTTGAAGCTGGCGTTGGGCTTCTCGGATATATTTATCTTTTCCTCCAAACAACTGTTGCCCCTCCTTTATCTGCTTCTTTCAGAACAATATTTTTAATCCACTGTATGACCGAAGTTTCTCCTCTTGTCAAATTGTAATGTAACTTTAAGCTTGGCTCTTTCGTTGGTTAATTTTTTTGTAACGGCATTCAGACAAGCGGAAAAAATGTAGGGAAGTAATGTTAACACAATGCCAAAACACATGAACCAAATTTATTTCAAGGACACATACACTGCATTACTTTTATTATTACTGTCCTTAAAACATGTTTTGAGTACCTTTGCTTTGGCATCTCGCGCTTTAGCCCTTAAAACAATGAAAACCTTACTTTCCGTCAGTCTGTGCTCCCCATCTAGAGTTGGTGTTAGCGTACCATCTCCTGGCAGCGGTGGAAAGGAAAGCTCGCTATCTAAGCCACATGGCCGGCATCTTAATTAATGAGAGCACCACAGTTGTAATCAACCCCTCCGACTTTCTACCTTTGATGTCATAATCCAGGGAAAATTGATGTGGAGTGATCGCTTTGAGCAAGAGGACCGTAAACAGGGTTAATGAAACAAGCATGAATTAAGCTAGATGCAACTGCAGGTATGTTTTTGATGAGGGAATGTTATACCGTGGTTAAAAGCTAAGAAAGAAGTATATTTTGCATTGTTTCCACTGGTTCGCTTTGGAGCAGTTTGGGACGGTCTACTATCTTAACCGTGCAGCTCCGTTAAAGTGATCAGAGTCAACTGTGAAAAGGACTAGCTTCCAAAGTGGTATGGCTCACTTTGACTCCTGGAATTTTTGTGTGAGATTATTGGATGAGGAAGAATGCAGACAAACAGTGAAAACAAGACTACATAAAGCAGATATGAACAAAAAATACTAAACTATGGAACCCTCTTCCCCTGAACATAAGAGCCGCTAAGAGCCTACGTTATGTTTTACTTACATTTTTCAGTATTAAATTGTTTTCTCTGTATTGTGTTATTGAACTTGTGCAGCACTTTGGGGCAGTGTGTCTGTTTACAAATGTGATATAGACCTTTGACTTTACCAAACAAAGAACATGATCTTGTGTTAAACCATCATGCCTTTCTTGTCTTTACAAAAAAAACAATCACTCCATCATTAATACCCATGCTGCACCGAGTTGAGCCGATTTGAACCCAAAAGCCTATGGGAAAGCAACTTAAGTTAAATGTTTTGGAATACCCATTAGTGCAGGTCCATTAAATGATATAAAAGGCTGTTACTGTACAAAACACTTTTCCTTTTAATTTGCTCTGTCTGGAGTAGAGAACAGAGCACTGGTTTAAATGACTCACCAGGGTGCATTTAGCAGTAGTCGGTTTAATGGACAGGCTGACAGGAAGAAGACGACAATGACAAATGAACTGATCACTGTCTTCCCCGTGGACATGTTAATGACGGCAGCTTCATCAGAAAATCAAAAGCATATTCAAATATAATAATACGGCACAGAAATCAGCACATTTCTGTGAATGTGAATTGCTGTCTTTCGGATGTGATCACTTGTCTCAGGAATAAGAGGAGATGATGGTCAAAATGAACGAAATACATGTTGAAGAATGTCTTAAAGGTATATGATGTATGGAGATGTTAACGCTTTGCCTAGACCAGAGCTATTCAACTCAAAGCAAAAATACTCAAGGGCATGTTTAAATGCCAATAACAATAGAAATAATGCACAGTATTTGTCCTTTAAAGTGTCCAGGTGAACTCTGGAAACAACAGGTAAGTCCTCCTCCGATGGTTTTTCAGTTGCCGATTAGAGTACTCCATAGCTTGCTAGTTTATAGAACATGTTATGGATTTCTGTGAAGTCCTTAGGAAAAGCTTTTGTGACAATAAGAAGTAGAAACTTAAGGAACACAATTATTCATCACTTGTACTGTTATTGACCTTTAAGCATGCACTTAAGTACGTCTTTGGCATTTCACGTTTTGGAGCTTGAAATAAATACCTACTGAAAGCACATTAGTTTATATCTGTGGGATTAACAAAGGGGAAGCAGCTCTCCCCCAACATGCTAATGCAGGCATACTGCGATTTGACGACAGAAACGCTCAGGACGACTGCTGATGATTTATGGACTTTAAAACACTGCAGGTGTGCTGCTTGGTGGTTCCTTATGCAGCCGGTCGCAGCGCTGGGAATTCTGACAAGTTGCTGACCTGGTCCCCATTTCATGCTACATTATAGTCCAATAAAGCCTACAGGTCAAAAATATATTAAAAAAACAATGCAGGAGAGCTCTGGATCTTTATCTATGATATCTCACAAGTGGGAAATTTGGAGCCAAGTGTTTTTCTGAGGCTAAAGGTTCATTTATGCTCTACGTTGGAGAGGCATATGAATATGTATAGAGGCTTCTGGCCGTCTTCTGTGTTGTTTTGTCTGCCATTTAGTCCATTTGCTCACAGCTTCTGCATGGTAGCGGAGCTGTACTTGTGCAGACCACTGGGAGCAGTGGTGAACGCAGCGCAACAGTGGAAGCTCAACATTTGAAAAAGTGACTTAGACCAGTGGTTTCCAACCTTTTTTGTCTCGGAGTACCCCTTAACTTGAGTTTCGACAAATAAATGGGTTTAATAGTTCAATATTTTAATTATTACTATTACATTTTTAGTTTTAATTATATTTATGGTCCAAGATACCTCAGAAATATTCAAAATGTACTACTAATGACACTTTTTTTTTTCCAGATAAAAGTACATTTCAGCTTCTTTTAAAACCTGAAACCATTCCAAGAACCCCCTGGCAATGGCTCACGTACCTCAAAGGGTCTCCGCACCCCTGGTTGGGAAACACTGACTTAGACCAATCCGCAAAACAAATTCATTCTTCTCTCACCTCATTTTCTTGACACTTTTAGATCAAATGTGAGCGGTGAGCACTGCCATATTTGTTTTTCTAGTTGCACTTTTTCTTTGTTTTGGTCAATTTTTAACTGAATTTTGGCGCACAACATTGTTTTTTTACTACGGCAACATGTATCTGGACAAACTACATCTAACATGCTATAACTGTATAACTTTTATCCTGAAACAAGTATATTTTAAGTTCTCCATGGAAACACAACTGGTTATAAACCCGAGCAAACAGATCAGTGCAGCGAAACATCAAAGTCAGTTTATTTTTTATTATTTTATGTTTCTTGTGATTGTAGAAAGTACGAGATGTAATGTGTTTTTATCTAACATTAACATTCTGAAACTTTCTTGACAAACAGCTGACAGACAAAAGTTTTAACAATTTCAGATGTCTTAAACGACGAAAACATGTTCAAGCTAACGACAGGCACGATTTACTCAAACTTGGCGAATGACTCCAATTGCGGAATGACAGGAAGTACAAATGAAAGCCACAGTAACCGCGCTTCGTCTATGTACGAAAATAGAACATAAATTACCCTTAAGAGAGCGACTTACTAAACGAGACTCATCAAACAAGCGAGAATGAAGCAAAATACGACTCCAGTTATGCGTTTCATGAGGGAACAATGCTGCCGAAAAGGTACCTTTTGCATAGTATGTGTCCTTTAACTGCTTTTTTGTTCTCGGCCCGTTGTATTTCAGACTAAGACTAATAGTAAAAGTGCCTGACTCCTCCCAGCTGCAGCGCCCTGGTGTGATGTATTTATCAGGCCGAGGCGCTCCGACAGAGACCGATGACGGGGACCACTGCGTCCCTAATACAACATCACACACTCAGATGAAATGTAGCGCTTCGGCGAGCCCACCATTTGAATTGCTAATGGCCTGTTTAGAGCTGATTTGCATTGCTAACAGCCCCGTATCGACAGCGACAGAGCGATTACCACAATTGTTGCCACTGATCGCGCTGTAAGTTGTTTCAGAATCGTTAAATGTCTGTGTAGAGTTTGGTGCGAAATAAGCGTATCGTTTTCAAGTTGGTAATTTGTTGATTTTTCGTGGCGCGTTATCACATTTGAATATGCGTTTGATTGTCTGATGAAGCCGCTGTCGTTAATCTGTCCACGGGGAAGATGATGATCGGTTCGTTTGTCACTGTCGTCGTTGTCCCGTCAACCTGTCAATTTGGAACAATAAAGCGTTTTATTTGTGCTTCACTGCAGCTCTCGGAGGAGTCATTTCAATTTTTGACTTTCAATTAAATGTCTTTATGTAGAGGTTCCAACTGAATTTATTATCATGCTTCATCCCTGTTGCTTGATTCTTAACTTTCTTCTGCTTTTTGTCACTTTGCTCTTTCAAAATAGAAGCTTTTACCTGGAAACAACAACACGGTCAATTCTGAGCCTAAAGGTGTTTTGATATTTTATTTAATCCACTTGCATTAATAAATTTAGATGGGACTTCAAAGGTTGTTTTCTCAAAATGTGTATGTGCTCAAAATGTGTATTTTTTTTTCTCTCAAAGCCCTTAAAATAGCACTTGCACAGACCAGACTTTACAATATTGTACTTCTAGATCTTACAGACAGGTTTGTTGAAGTCTAATGCTAGGCTTGATTTATTAAAGTTTAACTTCCAAAAATTAGGAGAAATCAGATTTTTTCAGCCAATTTAGGTGAGATCTATGGTATCTCAAATAGTATTCACCTTATCCTGGAAGTTGTTGTGGGCACAGCCATCTTGTTTCTGTTGTAGTTTACATGGAGCAGGCGAGCTCAACGGGAAATAAGTTCTACATGGACTAAAAAGCCGTTTTCAGGCCGCCCAGGAAATCAGTGCATTGCTGACTTGTTGTTGCACGTGTACATAAAACATTTTAGACACAGCAATCTACTTTATATAATGTTATATTAGTTTAGTTTCATATTAGTTTAACTTTATTTGAGTTTTAGCGAGAGACTTTTCACTCGTTCACCATTTGCGCTAACGATGTTCTCGTCAAACCGCAAGTCCTACTACAAGAGTGCAGATCATAAACATAAAAAGAGGCAAAAGAGGGTGTAGTGATGTCTACATTAATAACAGGAATTAACACTGGCTGGAGCGGGCAATATGAGCCGTTGATTCCGGTCAGAGAATCAAAAAGGAGACTGACTTATCTGAGAATGTCTTTAATATCAATAACTCACACAAAACGGGGCGCTGCCGAACGATTAGCGTATACAGTGTGCAACAGTAAATTGGGACACGTATAGAACAAAAACGGAACAAAACTTTGGTTCCCCCCTAAGTCTTTCTCACACAGCCGCCCCCAATTGTCTGTCAGGATAATTGTCCAGCCCCAGAAAGACTGCCAGGAGCGCTGTCGTCTTCTTCAGCCAGCTGAGGAAGAGGAATCAGCCTGACGACCGGACGGGTGTAGATCTTCTCCCTCACCTTCACAGCCGCCGAACGTACCCGACCATCTGGAGCAGGAAAGGTCTCAGTCACGGTACCCACGGGCCAAGACGCCCGCGGGAAGCGAGGATCTACAATGAGGACCACCTGTCCAACACGAAGCTTCTCCGTGTCAGTCTTCCACTTCTGACGATCTTGTAATCCGGCTCGAAGGACCATAATTTAATGTAGTGATGTCTACATTAATAACAGGAATTAACACTGGCTGGAGCGGGCAATATGAGCCGTTGATTCCGGTCAGAGAATCAAAAAGGAGACTGACTTATCTGAGAATGTCTTTAATATCAATAACTCACACAAAACGGGGCGCTGCCGAACGATTAGCGTATACAGTGTGCAACAGTAAATTGGGACACGTATAGAACAAAAACGGAACAAAACTTTGGTTCCCCCCTAAGTCTTTCTCACAGAGGGCAGGGTGGAATAGGAGATATCCTAAATCCCTCGTAGATTATTTGGTGTCTAATCTGACAACAAATTGAAGCAGTGTAAACCTGGCTCTATCTTTTTTCAGATTCTTATGTCCCAAATATGTGCAATTTTTACAGATAAAATGCTTAATTTTTATATAAAAAAACATTTTGAGCAGGTCACTTGCACACTGCCTGTTACACCTACCAAGGTGTACTCTGTGGGTTTTGAGAGAACACTAGTCTAATTGTCTGAATACTGCTGCCCGTTGTGGTGTACAGAACTGCTTGCAGAGTCTTTCTTCAGACCTGCACCTGCAGTTGAGGTACACTTTATTGTCCCTGTAGTGTTATATCCCTATATTTGACCCATCCTTCAATGCAACTGTGATACCTGTCAGGGGCGTGTGAGCACTGGTCGGGGCCTTAGGCTGTGTCAGAAAAGCCACCCAGACGTGGGGACAAA
Organism: Rhinogobius similis; assembly: GCA_019453435.1. Classification (NCBI taxonomy): domain Eukaryota; kingdom Metazoa; phylum Chordata; class Actinopteri; order Gobiiformes; family Gobiidae; genus Rhinogobius; species Rhinogobius similis. Next base: position 7,390,727 of record CM033623.1, on the reverse strand, counting down.
CACAAACTCCACACAGAAAGGCCTGGGTGGACTCTTCTTGGTGTAAGGCAAGCCTGCGAGCCCCTCAGCCACTGTGCCCTTAGTATGAAGACGTCTCAGCCATTGTGCCTTTGCTGGAGGTTTTAGGTTTATAATATAGAGCTTAGTAAGCGTGTTATGGTTATTCCTATGTTCCCAAATGTGTATACTTTATTTTTTAAGTATAAAAACATAACATTAAAAAGCAAGGCACTCTATATAAATTTAAAATGCCTTTATCAATTATGGTATGTCTCTATGGACCTCAGTGTAGTAGGCTACGTTACCTATAGGCTGAAACACGTTGGGGCTCATTGAGGTGCACTAAGACAGTGGTTCTTAAACTAGGGGTCGGGACCCCAATTGGGGTCGCGAAATGATTTCTGGGGGTCTCCAAATGATGGGGAAGAATTTAAACAATAGGCTTGACACCCTTCAAATGCAGTGGTAAATGTAGATTCCTATTTGTTGGCCTATTAAAGTCATTTTTCCAGGTCTATATTCTCAAAATAAAGTCAAACATTAGATATAAGGCTAATTTATCACTTTGCGTGTCGCCTATTTTTTGTGTTTGGGGGCCGAAAATGTGAACTATTGTTATTCTGGGAGTCGCGACTGAAAAAGTTTGAGAGCCACTGCACTAAGATACGCCATAACTAATAAAGCAATTTTTAAATTTATAAACTGCCTTGCTTTTTTACACATCTACAATCTCTTTACCAAAGAGCACCTCTTATACCTTTTCACTACTTACTGCCTGGAAGTCCATGAAGCGTTCCTCATTATCCTTTGTTTATTTTTTGAAGTGTTGTGAAGCATTCGGCACTCAAAGTACTCGGTGCTTCTAACCACATCTACCAGTGCAGCTGATGTTTGGTGAACTGTCTTAACCAAGAACACAATGGCAGAATGATGTATGTACATTTTGCTCATTACCATTATTGATCTTGTTATAAGTCACAGAATTATACGATTTCTTACACAGTTGTCCTTGATTTGGCGCCGTCAAGGTGTTAGAACATCGTACACTGTTGAAAGGGCACCTCTCCTCGCGCTGTTCCGTCCCTTTGTCGAGCGCCTCCAGTGTGCGAGTGTGTGTGTGCGCCGGTGAACGTGTGTGTGTGCAGGCGTGTGTGGGTGCTTTGATGGTGGGTGACGCCGCGAGCTGACAGGACCGAGGCTGTGGGTGTCATTATAACTGTCACCCGCCTTACGCAGCCCCAACCTCGTCTGTCACTCAGGAATGACAGCACACAGCGGCGCGAGCGAGAGAAAGGGAGGGAAAATGGCAAGGAAGGGGCGTGAAAGAGTACGAGAGAGAATGTGGGGACAAGGGGAGTGAAAAGGGAGAAGTGAGCTAGTGTGAGAGAGAGGTAAAGATTGAAAGAAAGCAAAAAGAGAGAAGGTGGAGAAAAAGAGGAATGGGCGTTGGGGAGAAGCAGTTAGACCAGGGGTGAGCAATTATTTTGACGCAAGGGCCACATTGGATTTTTACACTTGCCTGGGGGCCGGACCATTTTACACACGCTACTACACATAGACTTAATGCCTAAAATACACAAAAAATTACTACAGAATAGCAAAAATCATTACCTTTATTTAGTGGGAACAGTGCAGTTGATCACTCCTTTTATCCAATGCATCAAAGTTTGGTGTTATTCTAGTGGTGGCTGTTCTCAAAACTGATTTTTAATGAACAAACAGCTGCTCAGGAAACTATAAAATGACAAATGCACCACACCTAACTCATACAATTTTTTATTGAATGCTTTGCGGGCCGGATCAAAATGCCAAAAGGGCCGCATGTGGCCCCCGGGCCTTAGTTTGCCCCCCTCTGAGTTAGACTGAGGTGAGAGAGAACGGGGGGAGAGCGCTGTTAATGACGACAGCGTGGGACCGGGAGTAAATACCGCTGTGAATCTGCACAAGAAATGTTTCCACTGTGATGATAATAATACGGTGATAATAAAAGGAAGTACAAGGAAGTGTATAATGGTTGCTTCAAATGTTTTTCCAAGTGCAATTGTGGTGTCTTAAAAATGGATTTTCTCCTTGGAGACGAGCGGGTGACGAAGTTACAGGTCAGATCCGTGCAAAGGATGTTTTGTGCATGTTTTAAAGGTAGTTTTGAGCAATAAAAACACATTTAGATGGATAAGACTCGAACCCACATCCACCTTATTTTGAGGCAAGAGCGCAAACCATTCTGCCCCTGAGCACATAATGAAAGATGGGGAAGTTTAATGTCATACTGTGGAGCATTCAAGACAAGGCATCTCCATGGAGACAAGTAGGTGGCAAACTCCTAACCAAAAAATTCAAATAGTGCCTGTGTAAAAAATATATATCATGAATTTCTTTTGTTATTAGCCTTTAAACATTCCCTTGAGTGCCTTAAATTTGGCACATCATGTTTTAGAATAAAAAAAAACTAAATGAGCATCTATATCTCATTCTATTTTCACTTTTACTTAGTTTTGGTTCCATCTTCTGGCTGAATAGCGCTTGCACAAGTTAAGAATTAAAAAAGAAATCAAGAGTTGGTGGAGAAATGCAAGTTAGCCTAGCCTTTGGAGCGATTGTGATTAGACGGCAGAAATGCTCAGAACGAGTCCGGATGATTTAAAGGCCCTGTACCTGCTTTTTACTGTTTTCAAACGTGGAAAACAGAACAACTTTATGTTCAAGTCTTTACATCAGTCACATGTATCGGTCACTTTCCTCATGCAGTCCCTGTATCCTAAATATTCACCGCAAGAAGTTTATAAGCACTTTTCACGAGTTTCTGAGCCCAAAGCATCACAGTATGTCACAGGTAAAGCTAACAGAGAGTATATGTTGTGGTCTTCTTTTGACTTGAATAGATACTTTTACAATATTTCTGTGCTGGGACAAACTTTTTTTTTTTACTTGATTACCTGCAAAAAATTGGAAACTAGTCTAGTTCTGTTTTTGCCTTATCGCAACAGTAAAAATCAGGTAAAGGCCCTTTAAGGACTTAAAAACAGCAGAAAATTCTCACCACACAAAATTTTGAATGGGGTGTTTTTGATGGTTTTACGGGAGAGGATTTTCTAACCAGGATTCATCACACTAGCTTTAATGAAGCTAAATTCAACTCTAAGTATGTTTTTGATGACGGAACAAAGTTAGAAGAGGGTTAAAAGTGCAAAAAAGGCACTATAACATGATATGTGTCCTTCAACCTAAAATAGTTTACCTATTTTTCACACAGCTCCAACCAGTTGTCTCCACCAAGCGCTACAGTTTAGGTCAAGTCCAAAAAATCAGCCTGATCTGGACTACTGTAAGTCTACTGTGTGAACTCCATCTAAACCAAAATCAAAGTCTGCATGTCTGGGTCCGACTCAACCATACGCAGACGTTTTTGCATTCTCTTAAGAGTTTCATTGTCAGAATGAGCTCATCCTGATAGAGCTTAAACGGCCTGCACCTGATTTTTACTGATTTCAAGTGAGAAAAACAGAAGTAGTTCATATTCATTTCTTTACATCAGTCACATGTATCGCTCACTTTCCTAATATCGTCCCAGCATCCTAAATATTCACCGCAATGAGTTTATACAAAACATTAGCATGCTAACAGTGCACGTTCTCCTTCTCAGAAAATAAAACGCTCTTTAAATAGATGCAGAGAAAGTAGAAGCTTTTACAAGATATCTGTGCTGGAGCAACACATATTCTACTTTATTACATGCAAAAAAAAAAAAAAAATCAGATACATGAACTAGTTCTGTTTTTCATGTTTCAAAACCGTAAAAATCTGGTACAGCCCCTTTAATGTGTTTACAGCGCTGGCCACGCTGCAGGCATATTTTCGGCCTACACACCAGTAAAATCGGACCGTTTTGGATGCATTTTTTAGTTAGCAAGTGAATAGTAAGGGACACACAATGATTTCAGAAAATTGCGTATCTTATTCAAAGCACATCGAGAAAATGTATTTGTTCCTGTATTTTTGCAATTACCACCAAAACAACACATTCCCGAGGCAGATATGTATCATTTGAAGTCCAGGTTTGTCAAATCAATTTGTGCTTGAAAACTTCATGTTTGCCATGACCAGCCTGCACAGATGGTAAATACACAAGCCTATTTCTTGTATTAGCTACATTAGACCTGTTAAAAGCATCTATATGCACACAGTCAGCTTTTAATGGCTTTCTCTAAAGAAAAACCAGCGCCAGTACTGCGGTCACATGTGGGTCAGGGCTATTCAACTTTATTTTACAGAGGCTGGGATTTTTCAGATTGTTTTGTCCTCTGGGTCGGAAGTGGCAACACTTTGGAAATACGAAAAATGAATTTTTTTTACAGTATCTGCAGAACTGAACTACATCTAAACCAGGACTAAACCAGGTCTAAACCAGAAATGAACCAGGTCTAAACTGGATCTGAACGCGGTCTTATCTTTGCCAGGTCTAAACCAGGACTAAACTAGGTCTAAACCAGAACTGAACCAGGTCTAAAATGGATCTGAACGCAGTCTTAACTTTACCAGGTCTAAACCAGGTCTGAACCAGGTCTAAACCGGGACTAAACCAGGACTATACCAGGGCTAAAACAGGACTTAACCAATAACAAGAGATACATTTTTTTATCTATATTTTTGGAGGATGGGTTGAGGGCCGGATCATATCCCTTGCAGGGCCTGATTTGGCTCCCGGGCCTGGAGTTTATGCTTGAGCTGCCAGTAAACCTGTGTGGTTATGGTTTTGCAAGTTTCTGTGCATAAATGCTGAAGCTGTTAGTGTGTTAGGGGCTTGGTGTTCTACCTGCAGTTGTCTCCTGCACTAGAACTGCTTGTCCCCCGACCAGTGACTTACATGATCTCTGTCCTCACTCCTTTCACTTTTCAGGTCTCTCACATGTACACAGCCTATGGAGAAGTGACAGAGTTGGATTCTTTCTACTGCCTGTTTTTAATTGAAGTCATAATATTTGATTACAGCTGAAAACTTTCTAAAAGGCTCATCAAATTACCAACCAATAAGCCATTAAATTAGCCAGAACCCTGCAACTAGTTTAACATTGTGAATCATTTCAGGATATTTACATTTACATTTCTGCTGAAGTCTTATTTACATAGTGCCACTGAACACAACCTGGGAACAACACTAAGAATTGGTAGCTTTGAAGGCAAACCTAAAGCAAACTACGGCTCAAGTGCTTATCGGCGGTCGCTTCAGTCTGTTGTCAGTGACAATCTGATTCTGCTCGGTGATTTGGATGTTGAGGAGTTCTTCAGTTGAACTTTTAGAGCTGTTTGTTTCCGTGGTGTCAGTCTGTTCGGTGCATGTGAACTATAGAACTATAACAAAATCTGGAAGATCAATTCAAAATGGCGCTCTACTGATCCCTATGGTGTGTGCGCATGAAGCCAAGCCAAACCTTATTTTTATTTTTTTTCTCGCATTACTTCCTGAATAGGGGCTAGTGTTTCCTGCCATGGGACAACAATTCCCCATGATGCTTTGAGCGACGGGAGCGATCGCACAGTTTGCAGGTTTTTGTGTCAACATAAGCTTGTGTCCGTCGATGTAAACCCTCATTCGTCCAGGTGTGGTCCATCGTAGAAAGGGTTTCAGAGGTTGTCATCCGGACGCTGTTTAAAGATCGAGACGTTTCGACTTTTATCCCAAAGTCATTGTCAATCAGAGAGCTGGTATGGGAACATGGTCTTATATGCTACTCTAAGTACTGGGAGTCCTGCCCCCAGGGAGGAGTCACTGAAACCTGTCTTGTAAGAATATTGTAGTTTATTTGATAGAGTGCAGTGAGGATAGTTGTAAAGAACGTTACATAGGAGAAACAAAACAGCCACTGCACAAAAGGCTGTACCAACACAGAAGATTTTCCGCCACCGGACCGCAGAGTGCAGTCCATCTGCACCTAAAAGCTACAAATCACTCGTTTGAGGACAGTGAGGTGAAGATTTTGAGCAGAGAGAAGAACTGGTTTGAAAGAGGAGTTAAGGAAGCCATTTTTGTAAAAAGAGAAAATCCTTCTCTAAACAGGAATGGGGGCCTAAGATTTAATTTAGCCAAAATTTATGACAGCATCCTGACACCTTGGTCTAGATCAATAGACCAGTCAAATGCTAATGAGGTAATCAGCAGTGAGGAGGGAGCTACAGCCAACTATCAATAACAATAGACCTTAGTCACAGGTGAAACTAGGTGAGGCCAACCATTAATCAACAAGATAGACCTATTAATCAAGTCCCAGGTGACAAACAAACAATTTTCTTACAAGACAGGTTTCAGTGACTCCTCCCTGGGGGCAGGACTCCCAGTACTTAGAGTAGCATATAAGACCATGTTCCCATACCAGCTCTCTGATTGACAATGACTTTGGGATAAAAGTCGAAACGTCTCGATCTTTAAACAGCGTCCGGATGACAACCTCTGAAACCCTTTCTACGATAAGCTTGTGTGTTTGTAATTGTATTCTTGAAATTAAATAAAATACAATTTACAGGTATCTCTAGTCTAACCATGTCCACATGCTTCTGTTTCTATCGTCTGACGTGCTCATTCACGCGGCTCGCACATTTTTACCGTGACGTCACTTAATATAAAAACGTAATTTCAGTGATTTTAGAGACAATCAAAAAAATGATTTTATTTTTCATTCATTCATTTTCTACCGCTTTATTTATGGACAGACTCTCACATTCATTCGCTATGGGCAATTTGGAGTTATCAATTAACCTACACACATACATTTGTTTGGACGGTGGGAAGAAGCCGGAGAACCCGGAGAGAACCCACAGTAACACGGGGAGGACATGCAGACTCCACCCAGAGAGAGCGTGTGATGTTGGACTGGTTTTGAACCCATGATCTCCTTATTGAGTGGCAGGAGCTTTAGCCGCTCTGCCACCGTGCACCCACTATTTTATTATAATACAGAAAATAATTAAGTACTTTCTGCAATTAAAATATGCAATTATACAAAAAGGTTGGGCCCAAGTGGCTGCAATACCTCACACAGCCACTAGCTCACAGACACAGGGAGCGTGCCTTATCTAGTCAATTTAACAGCTCCATCATGTGAACGTAGTGAATGAGTCCGTCTTTTAAACCAGCCCGGGCACGGACAGGTGATCGCAAACCAGTTCCGCTTGGTCCATGGCGAACGGGGGCGGAAGAACATCGCTCCAGTCTGCTGCAGTCGCAATTATGCCGGGTCCAGTTTAAGCGAGGCATAACGTGCGTATTCCAGGTGCAGGTGGGATCTTTAGAGCAGATATTGCGTGGTGCCCCCCTGGTCCTGTACATCTCGGTCATCCTTGCTATTCTTCCCCGTCCCTGAACACAAAACCCCATGACAACCCCCCTACACACAAACTACATGACGAAACTGGTGTTCTTGACCTTTTATTTCAGAGGTTGAGTACTAACCTCTGATCTACGCTCTTTGTATTTTCCAAAGTCTTTATTGCTTTTATGGAGACTATCAAAGATGCCAATGCGAAAGAGTTGTGTATGTTTTGTGACCCGAGATTTAACAAGAGAAAACACATTGTGTATAAGGATCTTGGAAAAGCAAAGGTCGTTCATACATTGCGGGAAAAAGCTTTCATTGAAGTGGGAGGTAAATAAATTGGTTTAAAAACTGGCATGGAATTATGTAAAGCTTAAACTAAAGGCAGAGAATAGCCAAAATTGTTGTTCTTAAAAGGCGCTGTGCCCAATTTCTTCCATGTAATAAAGTAAAATCTGTCTTTACAAAGTACAGCTACGTTGTAAAAACTCAAAAAAGACAATTGTGTGTTGTCTGCATCTAATTATAGACCGTTTTTTATTCCCCAGCATGCTATTGTTTGTTAGCTTTGCCGTGACGTAAACTCTTCTGTGAACTTCTGGAAGTTGTGAAAAGAGTTGTTTTTGTTTTTCTTAAAGGGCCTGTACCTGATTTTGAAACGTGAGACAGGAACATGTTTCTGTTTGAACCATTAACCCCGCCCACATAGTCCATCCTTTAACTCAATATTGCACCATGACTCAGAAACAACTGACTGGAATAGTCTTATGCAGTTGTTTAAATATAGCTCTAACTCTTTTTACAATTAGCTTTTAGCACTTTTGAAACTGCACCATGACAGAGAATCACATGTCTGGGATAGTGTCAAGCAGTTATTTTCCCATGATTCTTAGAGTATAATGTGTCTGATTGGCTGAAAAGAGGTGACCCTGGCAAACACTTCTGCACTAGCTCGTATATAAGTGCGTATATAATAATAACCCAATGTCTTTCCATAAAGTTGCTTCTGTCAAACAATGTGTAATGTAAAGAGAATTTATCTTAACTAGAGTAAATAAAAATCAGGCACAGGCCCTTTAAGAGTCAAATAAAAATGGTGGTCCAGGTAAACGTAAAAGAGTAAAAAGTATTTTGGAAAACTGCTACCTAAGAGTAACTGTCTAGGCGTAACATCTGATTTATAGTTTTAATTTTATGTAAATGGAAAAACAAGTTGGTCATTTCAAAGAACAGACAAAAAAAAAAAAAAAGCAACAAACAAATCTGAAGGGGCGGTGCAAAAACCATGAATATTCAATTTACTTTTAATAATTTTGTCACTTGTTGGCTTGGGATGTGGGAAGCGTAACCAAAATGTTAAAGGCGCATGTAATGAAGTAAACTGTTGTTCCAGTACAGATATGTTGTAAAAGCACTTTCCTTGCTTTCATTTATAGAAGGTTTTATTCAATGAGAAGCAGGAAGTGCACCATTAGCATTGCTAATGTTTGTTAGCTTTATGTCAAAACTCGCTCTGGGCTCAGAAACTCATGAAAAGCACTTATAAGTTTATCACAGTGAGAATTTAGGATGCTGGGACTGCATTAGGAAAATGAGCGATACATGTGACTTTAAAAGAAAAATATTATGTATTTTTTATATTTTTATTAGCCTTTACACATGCTCTTGAGTTTGGCTGCTCATGTTTTAGAACTAAAAAAAACATCCCACGGCACTTACTGAGTTTATTTTATTACTCAAGGAATGGCAGAACTTAATGTAGCCTAGCATTTACAGTGACTGCGTTAAATACTCTGAGTATGGAGTCTGGTTATGATTTAAGGGCTTAAAATCAGCTGAAGATTCTCAAATAAGTGATGTCAATTATGGGAAAAACGTCATTTATCTAGAGACTCCAGCAGGGAGTCTTTTTGAAGGTCGGAGGGAGAGGATTTTCTAACCAGGAGTTATCAAACCAGCGTGAATGAAGCTAAATGCAACTCAGGTATGTTTTCGATGATAAACCATTGTTAGAACATGGTTAAAAGCTAAAAAAAACTCAAGCATATGAAATAATTTATTCCCTTTAAAATGAAATTGTTCTGTTTTTCATCAGGTACAGCGCCTCGACGTCAAGTGAAATTGCCGCTCCACTTAAAAATGACTCAATCTGAAGCGAAAGTAGTGTTTGCGAACTACTCAGAACAATTTCATTAAAAGTTACGGCGTTCTACTTTCCTCGGAGTGTGGCTACATGTAGTTACTTTCAATAGTCCCTCAAAAAACAAAGAAGCTTGCTCTCCAGAGTCTGAAGATGTCACGTCGTGATTGAAAACAGGCTCGGGCTGAGTGACGGATGGCATTCATTCTGACAGGAGGCAGCATGTGTGGAAGGAGACATAATTACAGTGTTTAACCATGCACTGGGATGGTTACTGGTGAAGTGTGTGGTGGAAAAGGTCAGCAAGAGTAGTCAAGTTATCGCAGAGATATACAAAATAAAGACATCTACAGACCCTTTGAAATTCTATGCCAGCAAAATGTTCAAATTTCCAGAATAGAGGCATTTTCAATGTTTAACTGGCATCAAATCTAAATTCTGTTGGTCTTTATGGCAAAAAATTAGCTACAATTTGGAATTTCCAGTCTAGAAATAAAACAATGTATAATAAGTTTTGAGATGTTTTAAGGTTTTTTTTTTTAAGGGCACATCATAACTTTGTATAAAAAATTATCAGGACAGAGATACTCACATGTCTTTTTTTATTGATTTTTGGCCAATTTTTGGCATAAAGCCCTCTTCAGAAGGCTTCAGAACGCGTTAGCGTTTATCTTTTTGTTGTAGCCAAAAATCAATTAAAAAAAAGAACTAAAATAACTATAACTATAAATAACTAAAATGTGATTCCTCTGCTTCGGTTTTCACCATTCTCAGTGAGAGAACAGACATTGGATTTTTCTTTTTTTCTGCCTGAATGAACAATTTATTTCAAGAAAATTTGATTTAATGTAATATTCTAATCAGATTTATTTCAGCTGCAGTGATTTGTATACATTGGGTTTTGTTTATTTACACTTTATTTTGTAAAATACACTAAATAATTCAACCCTTCTGTCACCTGTTATTTACCGGTCCCCACCCTCCAGCAGTCGTCCAGAGTTCTTCTGATCAATTAGCCTACATATTCAGCCTAACACCGCTATTACACATCTATTAAATAATAACCACTTGTTACAAAATGGTCTAGTATTTCTTGCAATGTCTATAAATTAGCGAGTTACTGATGTCAAAATCATATGGTGTATAAACTAGTAAACGTGAAGAAAAATGACAATTGTAACTTAAATAATTTATCCCAGCAATTTAAGATTTTTTAAGAGCGATTCAAGCTTCGTACCTACCTTCATACCTACTCCTTACAAAGCCTGAGTCATTTATATACTTTTTTATATAAAAAAAAGTACACCAGATTAGTTTATGATGCGCATGCGTCGGCGTCCCGGTTACTACAGAGACCAGCTCCTGAGCAAAAAGTCTATCTTTTATGTTTTAAGACACCTTTTTCACCCAACCCGGATTATAGTGGCTTTTAACAACGTTTTTATCTGGATTAATCATTTTTAACAATCGGACAACCAGTTTTAACGTATTTATTACAAAGACACTGCCCCGGCAACAGCAAGCCAGCCACAGGTGAGATAACATGCCATCACTCACCTCCACATCCAGTTGTGAGAGCTGTGCTGGCCTAAGCCAAAAAGTTGCAGAGCTAGAACAGCACATCTGCACTTTATTTAAAATCCAGGAGGAACGTGAACTGGATATAATCCTGGGCAAGACCCACGCCACCGCCACCAGCTCACAGCTAGCCGACACCGCTAGCTACTTTGGCGCCCGCGCTTTCCAGCGGGTCTCCTCCTCGGCTCCCGGTGCCACGGACGATCACCACTGGTTCCAGCAGGGAGCACGGCCCAAAGGTCCCACAAGCTCCACTCCTATCCAGTCCGACCCATGGACCCTCGTCGTGTCCCGCGGTGGCGGGGCGCGGGACAGCCGATCCTCGCGCTCAAACACCGGAGAGGTAGAATTGAGGAATAAATTCACTGCCCTGGATGAAGCGGAGTTTCCTCCTCTGGGAGCAAGCTCTCCTGGACGTGCGGCGAGACATCAACGATCCAGCCAGCCCGGTCCGCCGCCTCCTGCCCACTCTCAGACCTATGGATCGGCTGTAAAGACTCGCTGCGGGCCGCTGCATTTCACGCCGGCTCCTAAACCTCCGAGGCTACGGGGTTTGCGCCACCGATCACCGCCACCTCTGGGTTTACTGCACGAGAGTGAGTTTCCCCTGCTGCGCCCAACATCACCACCACCCGCCGCTTCAGCACCATCTGGAGGCTCCGTGGCTGCCTCCCCGCTCACGCCGGGCCAGGCGGCTCGGTGTGGCTCGGAGCCCGCCGCACCCTCCCAGCTCACACGGAGCCGGACCGCTCCTTGTGCGCTGGGAGGCCTCTCCGCGTCCTCCCAGCGCACGTCAAGCTCGAATGCTGGGCGTGAGCTGGGTGGCTCTGCTGCTGCACCCTCCACGCACACATCGAGTCCGACCACTCGGTCTGTTCGGGGAGATGGCTTCGCTCCTGCGGGTGGTCCCACGGCGCTGCAGGCTCACATCTCCGCAGATGCCCCTGCCTCGGTGGCCAGGCCAGGCCCGTCCGTGCTGGTCCTGGGCTCATCCATGGTTCGGCACGTGAGACTTCACAAAGGCTACACCTCCTGTCACCCAGGTGCTCTGGTAAAGGACCTCATAGACACCGCCCCCACCATCCTCCGCCACCACCCATCAATATCAACAGTTGTAATTCACATTGGAACAAACGACCTCAGGTTACAACAGTCAGAGACACTCATGGACAACTACAGAACCCTCATCTCCACAATCCACAGTTTAGGCAAACAGTGTGTTGTCTCTGGACCTTTTTCACCACCTCGATTTGGAGACATTAAATTCAGCCGCTTAAGACAACTACATATCGGACTCAAGACCCACTGCAGAGACAATAAAATCCCTTACATAGACAATTTTCTTACTTTTTTCCACAGACCTGAACTCTTCAAAAAAGACCGACTTCACCCAAACCACACTGGATCCCGCCTTCTGTCTTACAATATCGGACTCACCTTACAATCATTATGACATAACCATACACAGTCGATTCCCGTAATTATCAGCAGAGAGCGGACAAAAACCTTCAAAAAATCTACTATAAATAAAAATAATCTCATACATATCCAGAAAACCTCGATACAACAAAATCCTATACTCTACTCATCCCCAATCACAATAAACATGGCCCTTTTAAATGTCCGCTCTCTGCTGAATAAGTCTTTTATCATTAATGACCTAATATTAGATACAAAACTTGATTGTCTGTTTTTAACTGAAACCTGGCTGGGTGCAGATGCACCAGTTGTTCTCACTGAGGCCTCTCCACCGGATTTTAATTTTGCTTTTTCAACAAGGTGTGACAAAAGGGGAGGTGGCACAGCCTCTATAATTACAAATACTTTGGCCCAAAACCTGTTTTATTTAACAATTTTTCAACCTTTGAATATCACGCAACTGTTTTTAGCAACCCCCAAATTTTATGTGTCACAATATACAGGCCACCAAAGAAATGCAGTCTTTTTATCAATGAATTTTCAGATTTTTTATCAATTTTATACAATTCTTATGACATGATAATTTTAGCTGGGGATTTTAACCTGCACATTGATAACCCCTTAGACCCACTCACGAACGAATTTTTAAATGTTCTAAATTATATGGATTTTACTCAGCACGTCACACAGCCAACTCACAACAGAGGACACACTCTGGACCTGGTCATCACCCATGGCCTGTCCACCAGTGTGTCCTCTGTTGTCGACTTGGCTGTGTCTGACCACTACTGTGTGTTTTTTAACATCACTGGTTTTATTCAACGGAAGACCTCTGTGAGAACTGTGAGGAAGCGCCATCTGACCCCTGAAGTGGCTGCAAATTTTATTCAAGTTTTAAGAGATCTTCCTTCAATTGTTTTACCTGCCCCCTGTAATTTTATCGTTGACAATTTTAGCAGTAAACTACTGTCCACTCTTAACCAGGTTGCTCCATTAAAAATTAAAAAGACCCACACAAAAACAATGCCCCCATGGAAAAATGAGCATCTTAAACAACTAAAGAGGGACTGCAGGGCAGCAGAAAGAAAATGGAGGAAGAGCAAAATTACAATAAACAAGCAAATTCTTAACGAACAACAAAAACTTTATAATAGAACAATGAGAAATTCAAGAAATGCATATTTCAGTAAAGTTATTACGAATCACAATAATAATCCGAAAATTCTTTTTTTTACAATTGATCAGCTTTTTAACCCAGATTTTAATAAACCTCAAATGACCCCCTCCGACTCCGTCTGTGAGGAGTTTGCAGACCACTTCATGGGTAAGATAAACACTATCAGATGTGACATTTTATCAAGTCGAACTTCTGTTTTTACTACATCTGAGTGTTTGTCTTTACCGGAGGAAACACTGGACAGCTTTGTCCTGGTTAATGCTGAGAGTCTTGATAAAGTTTTCTCCTCAGTGAGACCCACCACATGTCTTTTAGATCCGATTCCAACTCCGTTTTTTAAGTCATTTTATGGATCTTTTAGAGATGAACTTTTAAACATGATGAATTGCTCTCTTCAGACAGGGGTCTTTCCCACTGCCTTTAAAGCGGCGGTGGTGAGGCCCCTGCTGAAGAAGAGCAATTTAGATTTTAATGATTTTAACAATTACAGACCAGTATCTAACTTACCATTTTTAAGCAAAATTTTAGAAAAGCTTGTTTTTACACAATTAAATTATTTTTTAAACTCGCATGATGTTTTTGAGGAATATCAGTCTGGTTTAGGGTAAACCACAGTACCGAGACAGCCTTGACAAAGATTTTAAATGATTTTAGATTAAATTATGATTCTAAACAGGTGACAGTGTTGGTTCTACTGGATCTAAGCGCTGCCTTCGATACAGTAGACCACACTAGACTCAAGCACCTGGTGGGCCTCTCTGGTACTGTGCACAAATGGTTTACTTCCTATCTCACAGACAGAACATTCATGGTAAGTTTAGATACCTGCTCCTCCAAGGTCCATAAAATCACATGTGGTGTGCCCCAGGGTTCGATTTTAGGTCCTGTGCTTTTTAACCTCTACATGCTCCCTCTTGGTGGTGTCATCAGGAGACATGGAGTCAACTTCCACAGTTATGCTGATGATACACAGCTTTACATCTCCATGTCTCCTGATGACACCAGGCCAATGGATGCTCTTTTTAACTGCATTCTAGACATCAAATCCTGGATGGCAGAAAACTTTCTCCAGCTTAACCAGGACAAAACTGAGGTTTTAGTCATTGGTCCTGAGGCCCAGAGAGAGAAACTTTTATCCAAACTACGAGCACACTCTTTTAATCCATCACCACAAGTAAAAAACCTGGGCGTTATCTTTGACTCTGAGCTCACTTTTATTCCACACATCAAGAACATCACAAAAATAGGTTTTTATCATTTAAAGAACATAGCCAGAGTCCGCCCCATTCTCTGTCGGGCCAACACGGAGACCCTGATGCATGCTTTTATCTCCAGTCGTATAGACTACTGTAATGCCCTGCTCTCTGGTCTTCCCAAAAAGAGTATTGCAGGTTTGCAGTTATTACAAAACTCAGCAGCACGTGTCCTGACTAAGACCAGGGGGCGGGACCACATTACACCGGTTTTAAAATCACTGCATTGGCTCCCCGTGTGTTTCAGGATCGATTTTAAGGTTCTTTTACTGGTTTATAAATGTCTTAATGGTCTTGGGCCTTCTTATCTATCAGAACTGCTTTTACCATATGAACCCTCGCGGCCCCTGCGCTCCTCCGGCAGCCTGCTCCTAGTCATTCCCAAAGTCAGGACACACACTCACGGCGAGGCGTCTTTTCAGTACTATGGTCCTCGTCTGTGGAACGGCCTGCCGGAGAACCTCAGGGCCGCAGAGAACGTTCAGGTTTTTAAGAGCAGGCTCAAGACCCACCTTTTTAGCTTAGCTTTTGATTAATAATTATTGTTTAATTTATTTAATCTTACTTACATCATTTATTTATTCTATTTATCTATTTATTTATTGTGTTTACCTACGTTAGGTTACCTATTGTACATATATTTATTTAGTTTTACTCTCTTTCCACCCATTATTTCCCCATATTTATTTATTTATTCTTTTATTCATTTTAGACTCTCCAGTGTTTCCTCTGAGGGGCCCTCTGCACTGGGAGCGGTGGTCGGCTCTGGTTGCTGGGCTCTGGCTCATGGGCCCCTGGGGGAGGTTTAGTATGAGCCTCGTCTCCTCTGGGCTCTGAGTCTGTGTCCTGTCGCCGTGGGCGGCTCTGCTCCTGGTGCAGACGGCTCCTCCAATGGTGCTTCTTCAACTGGTTTATCTGTACTCAGCCTCCTCCTGTTTGTCAGTGTGCGTGCATGCGTGTGTGTGGGTGAGTGTGTGTGTCTGTGTGTGTATGTGTGTGTGAGCATGTGCACACTTGTCTTTGTGTGTGTGACTATCTAGATGGGTTGTTTGGTCATGTGGGTTGGGGGGGGGGGTTCGGTGGAATGTGGGCATGTAGCAGTTTTTAATGCACTGTAAAGCACTTTGTGTTACGTTTTTATGTATGAAAAGCGCTTTATAAATAAAATTTGATTTGATTTGATTTGATATATATTCCTATACTTTATAAGTTTTCATTATGAATTAACTTTTTGTTCCTGTTTTATTAAGACTAATTGAGATGTAGTTGTGTGCTTGTATATGGGGCTGAAGCATTTCAAATGAGGCTAAAAACAGCAGCTTTAAAACCTGGAGGAGCACTTCTGGATTACCACTAGATGAAGTCACAGGGCAAAACAGCTTTTTGACTTCCCTGGAGACCATCGTTAAAATAGAGCATTCATCAAAACGCAGTGATTAATGAAACAGTTTTAATTTTCAACTAGGACTTGTTTTCCTGGGTTGTTCTCAGGAAAAAAGGAAGAGATTTCATTTGCATTACAATCAGCTGTTTCATTTGCTAATTGCTTGCTTTTGTGTTTTGCAGAGAACAGCTCTGACGGATGCAACTGCGTGCCTGTGATCGGCAGTAAAGATGTTGATTCATGTCGATTTGAACCAACTTTGGCCGTCCAGAAAATGGCTTTATCGGTAGCACTAGCGGCTGGAACTACATTTTCTCTCTGCACCCATAACTTTAGTTTGGCAGAGCTCTGTGCAGCAGTGCTCAGGCCGCAGTCACAGTCCAGTGTTCAGGATTGATTTAGCTCCGGTCCTCAGTCTTCGGCGCCCTCCAGTCCAGTCCATATAAAACACAGGAGGAGTGTGTTCGAGTGAGGAAGTTTGTCGCTGTAATCCCTCTTTCTGTGCAGTATTGATGTGCTCCTCTTTCTCTCTCTTGGTCTTGTGTGGCCATTCCTTTTCTTCCCCTTCTCTCTCTTAAGGCTGTAGTTGATGAATTAAACTCTTTATCGACTAAATGCATGAATGCGTGCATTGATTAGTTGACTAAAAGAGTCACGTGGTGCTGGCAAAACCTCTAAAAACTATTTGTATTGCTTTGATCTGAACTTAAAAGTAGTCAACCTGCAATACAGCAGATCAAAATGACAATTCTCTCCAAAATCTCAAACTCATGTGAGGGGGGGGGGGGGGTTTATGGATAAGGTTGAGGAAATGTGGATGAATGACCAGGAAAGGGGTACTGCAACCAAATGAATGAGGGTCGGCTGGGAGCACACTTTAACGTTGCCAAGGAGGACACACGCAGCTTATAACAATGAAACTGTATTACAAGATGTAATTAATATGCCTATACAATATACAATAACTAAAAGTCTGTAAAACAAGGTGGGCTCAAAAGTGAATAAAAACGACAAAGGATTTAAACTAGCACCAACGGAGTGGGTAAGGTGCAGTGGAAAGTCCTTCGGCCAGCGAGCAACTCCCCTCATGGATCCTCCTCGGCCACACGCACCAGGTCACCTGACAGTGGAAAACACATGGGCCAGCACTGGACATCTGGGCCTTAGGCTACGACGGTAGGGTGTTGCTACAATACTTACACCGCCAGGCAGAGTTCTCTGCCCCTGCGTGTGTTTCACGTCACAACACATTCACTCGTCCCGGCTCTCCTCTTCTGGCATACTGGTACCCTACGCAGACACAAAACAAGTGGCAGTGTGCACCCCAAAACACCGCTAGCCCTAGGCTATTTCCTCTCCGACAAGCGTTACTACAGTTCATGATACTCAGACGGATGGCAAGGCGCTCTGCCCTGCCCCTGAGTGTCGGTCGCCTCGTAACACTTGCGGTTCCAGCGTGCTCGTGGTCCCTGGTGCGTGTGACTTGTCTCTTCTGCTCCAGCTCTGGCTCCATCAGCTCTCTCGTCTGCGTAGCGCGCTTCTGTGCAGGGAGAGCCTCCGCTAAGCACGGCCGTGGCACCGCCTGCCGCCCGGCTCTCCCCCACAGTTGCTCTGCCTGGTCTGGCCTGTGCCGCTCCAGGCTCCTGGTCCCGGTCCGCCGGCGCTCTCCTTTTGTTTGTCCCAGCAGCCAATAAAAGCAGTCCGTTGTTGGTGTTCACAGGTGTGCTGCATTAAAGTGCTGAGCGCTGGTAAAGGGCGGCAGTGACAGACAGTCATGCAGTCCAAAATAAAAGCACAACATTCTAATAAAAAATGCACTTCAAAATAAAACCCTTGCTGTATTACACTCGCACAAGTTCTTTTTGTTGTCCAAATTTTAGTGAGCTATATGGGTTGATTGTGTGGTTCCCATGTGTGGGCCAAAGTAAAAGCTCCCTCGTCTCTGTTGAAGGTCTGTGTGCCCCGCTTCCTGATTTCAATAACCTCTCGTATGCATCTTTTATACTTTAGTTCCTCAGTGAAAGAGGTCAGATATTCCAGATTTGAGGTTTTGCCTTTTCTTCTGACCTTGTTAGTTGTCCTTCTGTGTGTGTGTTGAATGTTCACCCAGTCTCCCCAATGTATGTTTTATTGCATATTTTGCATGGAATTTTGTAAATAACGTTGCACTTCTCTGGTTGGATTCGGTCCTTAGGGTGTGTTAATAGTGTGAGGTTTCTGAGTCCTTTGTTTTCATAATGCACTATAAAATATGCAACTCCACCTCTATGGTATTTTTTAATCATATTGTGGAAATGTGGTCCCGTCCTGTCCAGGGCTGCGGCTAGCCATTTGGGTCCTTAAGAAGAAATGCTCATTGGTGCCCCCAAATGTGTAAAACTACATAGGGGTTTGATATCTGGATTAAAACCTTAGTGACTGTTACTGAAGATATTTATTTACATATATTCAGCTTTTATATATTGCATGAATCACAATCCTGGGGGTCCTTCCTCAACACATTTTCAGAAAAAAAAAACCCATAAATTTCGTTGTTCTCGTTCATTTCAGCTGTCATTTTATTAGCAACTTATAACTCAGTTTAAAGCCCCCCCCCAGTCCTTAAATTTCCCTGCACCGCCCCTGCTTTTGCGATCACGTGGCGCCCTCCTGCAAGACATCAAGGCGCTAGAGCAGTGTTTCCCAACCTTTTTCGCCTCGCGTACCCCCTAAGCTTTGTCTCAGACTGAAGAGTACCCCTTAACTTGAGTTTCGGGCAAATGCATGGGTTTACTGGTCAAATATTGTCAATTATTACTTATACTATTATATTTTTTGTTTTATTTATCGTCCAACACACTCCAAAAAGATGCAAAATTTACAACGACAGTTTTTCAGTCAGATAAAAGTACATTTCCTTTTCATTAACCTGAAGCCATTCCAAATACCCCCTGGGAATTCCTCACGTACCCCTTGGAGTCCCCGTACCCCTGGTTGAGAAACACAGCTCTAGAGAACGTACAGGCTTCAAACTATAGAAACATTCTTTTACATTGATTAAAAACGGGATTTAGACAATTGTCAGAAGCTCGTGCCCATCAGAGCACTTAAAAAACGCATCATAGCTCCAGTAGTTTTTACTTTCACTTTCACACAGTGGACCAAAACTAAACAACACGTGCTCATCCGCAGTGAAGGAACCGTCGTTTGTCATCTTTGCTGATCTAAAACAAGTGAGTCCACGTCCAAACACGAATATTCTCCTGGCTGTTTCTTACTGCGTGGAGTTGAATTCCTCTTGGAGCCCGTTCACAGTCTTTCCTGGACTGCAGCGGGAAAACAACTACACACTGACTTCTCCAGATGTGTAATTGTGACGTTTGAGATTTGAATCAAGACACCTCAATCATAGCTCCCGGATTTACATGTACAGTGTTTTGACAAAAAAAAAAGTTTTAAATTGGATAAGGCCAGTGCATGTAAACGTAGCGTAAGGTTGTTGTGTATGGTCCTCACTCTCTTCTCTTTCTCGTCTTTCTACGCTCTACTCTCTTTTTCCTCTTCTCTTTTCACTTTCTGTCTGTCTGTGGTCCGTGGTCTTTTTGTCCTTTGGGAGCAGGAGCTGTTTCATCCTGCTCTGCTCTACATTAAGGACTATCGAGTGAGGCTGCACCGAGACACTTGCAACGCCGGATCTCACGTTTATTTTACTGCAATAGAAAACGGCTACTGTTACTAAAAAGTTAAACACCGAGAGATAAACAAAATCATAAAATCAGTAAGTAATACATGAATGAAAAGGTAAACGTGTGAATCCCTACAATGAATCACAGAGAATTGACAGATTAAAGTGGTGCTGAAACCTTCTTTACTCCATGTAAATGTTCTGCCTGGAATTTTCCACGAAATTGCATAAAAGTTAGAAATCTCTGAGCCGTCAAGTGAGTAACTCCACCAAAGCAAGTGTTATTTTGAAAGTAAGACACCTGTGATTGAATAAAAAGACGGAGCAGCGCAGAGTAGAGCCTCAGCCAGAAAATAAATATAGTGCACCTTAAATCAATAATCAACACAAATGAGTAGCAAATGTCTTTACCGACACGCTCCAGTCATTTTGGCTGGAAGGCTCCATTGACAACAAGATGTGAAAGGTAAAGGAGCAGTGTTGATATCATACAGTTAACCTTAAAAAAAAAACTAAAATGTTCCCATGGATCAGGAGAGCAGTGCACTGTAGACCTGCTCGATCGACCGATTAGTCGACTAAAAGGGGGTATTTATAATTACTGACCCTCTAAACATAAAACAAAACTTAACACACAATTCAAAGTCTTATCAGGCAACGTAAATGATCTAATCCGCTAAAAAACTGACGGCCACCAGAAAAATACAGCAAGTTTATGGTCTTATATCTAAACAAACTATGACAAGATTCAACATTTTTAGGAGTAACATATGAAGACAGGAATACCTCACACTTTCTCGAACACATCACAAACCAGTAGGGCTGTAGTCGACTAAAGAAATTCTTGGTCGACTAAAAACCAGCCGTGTCGTCCGATTAGTCGACTAAAAGGGGATGCAGTAAAAATATATCAACTATTAAGTATTTCCATGTATCTAAAACTGTTGAGTTCATGCAAAAACAACTACTACTGAAACAAAAGTATTAGGAGACAGTGGATTTATACGTTAAGACTCCAAAACCATCTGCTAACTCACTTATATATATCATCTTGTTTGTGCCGTATAAGTCATTTTATAATTCAATATAAATATAATGATTAGTCAACTAATAAATATCTTGGTCGACTAAGACACCATCGATCTACTAAAGGATTACAGCCCAGTGCACTGCAAAACAAACCAAATTTTAATGGAAATATTACATGAATTAATATTACAATACAAGAAATACTGCTGCTTAACATCTGCAATTTTTTTTTCGATATTGGTCAAAATGGGTCAATTCCAACTTTAAAAGGGTCATATTATTAAGAATTGACTTTGTTGAGCGTTCAAGCATGTTATGACATTGTTCCCTCTTCAAAACATACCTGGGCACCGTCACTGATGATAAGATGACTTTTGAGGCCCAGGTGGACACTCTTTGCATTAAGGCCCAACAACGCTCGGGTGGCCATACGTCCAGATTCAGGCCGGACAGTCCGGAATTTAAATGCCTTGTCCGGCGCAGCCTCAAGCCTTATTTGTCCTCCTTCTTGGAGTTGCACCTGAACACAACGCGGCATATCGTCCAATGGCTCAAAAAAAAAAGATAAAAAATGACTGGCTAAAAGTCTCTCTGATTTCGCATTGGTTGAAGATGTAAACAAGCCGCCCCTTGTGCTAGCTCATCTCTTTAACTAAATAAAGCCACTTTATTTGCCATTTTTTACTATCTATTCCCAGTCAGCTACCTACTGTAAATAAGAGTGTGCACTTTATACTTTATATTGTATTTTTATTACCATTTTTAGAAATTATTTATCCTATTTTTATTGCATGCGCCTATTTCATTCATTCCTGTTCTAAACTGTGTGTAGCAACATTGGAATTTCCCCATTGTGGGACAAATAAAGGATCTCTTATCTTAAATGTTAACATGCCGAAAAGACAGACCTCATTCAATGCCGAATGGGCAAAAGAGCACGTTTGTCAGCAAAAGTAAATATCTATATTTCTATCTAATATGTAGTATATTATATTAGTACATTGTCTTGTGATGAACAGAGTATCTCAGAATCACTGTATTATGATGTCATCGTTTTCATGTACAAAATTGTATTGTCATGGGGAGTAAACTAGAGTTGTATGTTGTGATTTTTGTTGTGTCCTCCTTTTTGATGTTGTGGAAAAGGCCACCCTAAACAACGCATGTGCTGTTTTCGCAAGCTGAGGACAGGACTCTTATGAGAGTGTTTTATTCATGTTTTATTGAGTCTGTTCTCACTTTCTCCATTTGCTGGTTTGGAACACTGTCATTAACAAATAAGAAGCACTTGCAGAGCATTGTGCGCTCATGTGGAAAAATTGCAGGGGTAACATTTACTCACCTCCATGACATCTACAGGGCACAGATCCTTAAACGAGCCCTACAGCTCTCCTCAGGCTCGCCCTCTTTGAGCCGAGTTCAAGCTGCTTCCGTCCAGCCGCAGATATAGTGCGCCCAAATCCAGAACTAACAGATGCAGAAACTCTCTGATCCCTACAGCCACCCGAATTCTGAATCAGTCATTGTAATGTTGCTTTGTTCATTGTTTTTTGTCTGTTTTTTTACTTTGTGAGCTGCACGTGGGGATGTCCTGCTGCTGCAAACAAATTGCCCGTTGGGGATAATAAAGATAACCTTCAACCTGGTTAACATCTTCATTCACGCATGTATGATGAATCTGGTTTCCGAGGTCATTTCTTTCTATTTAGCGACATAAGGTAGTGCTACGAGATCTTTTGTGTTAAACTGTGAAAAGAATAATTCTGAGATTCTGAAAGAGCAGGGCAGGTGTTAATGAGCAAAATGAACAACAGTTAATACCAGCCTATTCTATATATATATATTTTACACGCTGGCTCAGTGGTGTTAATACATTTGTATTGTTCTAATGCATTATAACACTGCTTCACTTGTGCAAACTGAATATGAATCTTAATTGCTGTGGCTTGGAGCTTAATTTATTGTTAATTTGAATAACTATGTATTCTATTCTTACCAAACGAGACCCAAAATGCACTTTACTTAAAGCTAACTGAAATACTTTTTGTTATTTTCTCAATTTCTCATGGAATTTAGAAATTGATTGTAAAATTAAGCTTGGTTTACTCATGAGTTTGACGTATGTAGTAAATAGTTGCTCTTTTCAAAGGATTAGGGGGTTACTAAATGGATGAATATATTTGTTATGAAAGCAGGTGATTTCTTAACAGATGTACAAGTATAAGCGGATGAATATGGTACTTTTGTGAACAAAGGACATTTCACCACATACCTCCAACTCAGCCGCTGTTTGGGCTTTCATTTCACATCAGGTTTTATTTGCATGTTTCCCGCTCTCTCCTGTATCAGTGCTTTCGTGTGCTCCCTGTCTGAGGGTTGTGTGGGCGGTCACTCTGCACCTCCTCAGTCTGTGTGCGCGCTCCCCGTGAGCTGCATCACACGGAGGAAAGGAACGGTGCCTTTTTATTAAGGCGACTGTGAGAATGACCGTATCTGTAATTTGATATAAGTGCTGGTCCTCAATCAGCGACATGGTGACAGAGCATACGACGTCAATCTCAGACCAAGAGACGGTGACGCACGCCAAAGCTTCTGGATTTTATTACAGAGATTAAAGATTAAATGATTTTAAAGTAGAGCGTTTAGCTACCAAGCTCGTGTGTAATGGAATCAGACACTGCCCATGTTAAAGAGGCTGACACAGTCTCTACATTTTAATTAGAACTATGTAACATTTTTACCTTATTAATCGTCTTTGTAAGTCCGTGTGGCGGTTGTAAATGTATTTTTGATGTGTTTGAAGCACCGTTGTCGCCCCCTGCTGTCTCTGAGCAGAAAACCAGCCTTGCAACTTCCTGACGCCGACCAGAAGACTGCACTCCTGAGAAACCTTGGCTCGCTTTTTTAATATTTGGCGACATTAAATGATTTTCATATGATTAAACGACCATATGTCAATATTTTTTTACTGGGAATGTATGTTCACAAGAAACCTGCAGGGGAAGTTCTGTCGCTGAAGAGTTCTGCTGGAAGACAAGGCTCAAAACTTTCCTTTTTGAAATAGCTTATGGTCAGGCCAGTTAGGAACAGAAATATGTTTAAATGAAATAATAACATAAGGAAATGACACGAGGGCTCCATCTACTGGCAGCAGAGGGAATTACATATTCAAAAACAAAACGTAGTTATGAAGATGACAATTTGAAGTCTGTCGATTTATAGTTTTGTTTGATTTCTGGACTTAAAACAGCGCAGAAGAGTCTGGGAGCCACGATAAAATGTCACACGTGAGTAGTGTCAAAAACGGAGAGGATTTTCAAACCAGGATTCGTCAAACTAGCGTGAACAAAGCTAAATACAACTCCAGGTATGTTTTTGCTTGTTAGAACAGGGTTAAAAATTCAAAAGTCAATTTAGCATAACGTGTCCTTTAACACAGTGACCAGGCTATTGATTTGTACAGCAATACAGAGAGCTATCATTCTGGCCAATAATTTATTACAGTACAGAAAATGTAACTCATAAAAAAGTATATAATATACATCATTGATTCCATAAAGGATATTTTATTTCTGTCCTTGTTTTGATCTAATTCAATTGCGTTTCGGGATGAGAACTTTGTTGTAAAATCCTGGCATATTTTCTAGTTATTTCTAAGCATGTTTTCCCGCGCACACAAAGCCAAAGCGGTTTAAACCCAGATGAAAGCTATAGCACTACATCCCAGGGGCCATGTCTCACTCAGGCAGTCTCCAGCCCACTCGTTTTTACATGTTTAATTTACATATAGAATGGCCCTTTTAAAAGCCGCACACACACATCGCACCGCGTCTTGCATATGTTCATTTAATTCCCCGTAGTTTCTTTAACAGCGCAAACATGACGGACAGCACGTAGGAGCTCAGAGGGACGGCAGGGTTTAGATGGAGAGCCGGGTACAGGGCAAGGATGCGGCGTGTAATTGATGTGTTTGTGTCTGTGGGAGCTGAGGAATTTCCCCGCACTTGATCTCATTTGCCACTTCTCCGGAGGATTGAAGACATACATTTCGCGCACATATATGATTCAGAAAGCCACAAACGTGAATATGAAAGTCGCGTACTCCCACACACCAGCGACCCACATGAATCTAAAAGGAGAGCGGTATGGTGTATAATGAGGTGTGATGAGAGGAAATTCTTTTTTTTTTGTACTACGCTGGCGCTGGAGTGGAACTACAGGAGTTCTTTAATTAAGGGCCACTTTGTAAAATTAGAAAAAATAGTGCAAAGAGGTGCGCTAATGAAGCTTCAGAGCATGAATAATTCCACTCTCAATGAGACACAGCTCCAAAAAATTAAAGTTTGTTTTCGCATTTTTTGTCCGTTATTAATAATTCGCCATATAGAAAATACTGAATGTCTTAATGTATGTTTAAAGGACAAACGGAACCCATGAGCTGCTGCTTTACAATCGCTGCCTAGCCTTAAAATGCATGTCATGTTCATTAGACCAATCTTCCAGATATTGAAAACTCTTTTTTTAATTCTGGATTAGTACAAGTTTAGACCTGTTAAGTCTTGGTTTAGTCCGTGTTCAGATTTAAATAGACTTAAATGGCATAAATCTAGTCCCATAGCTCTGGTTTAGCACTGGATTGTCTATTTTGTAAAGAAATGTCAGTAAAGCATTTTGTATTTGTAAAGCGCTTTAGGTGGAAAAGCGCTCTATAAATAAAAATTCTTCTTCTTCTGTTTTTGTTTTATTTGTATTTTTCTACAAAAGTCTAACATGGCAGTTTATTTTAACATTATTTAAACAGATATACTGTAGTGTTGGGGAAATTTTGTGCAACCTGAAAAAATTGTGTTGTGTTTTTTACCTCCAGCTCAGAGGCCATGGCCATCCCAAAAATCAGGCCCTCAAGAAGACCTGATCTATACCGGTCATAGTGGAGTCAGTGTCGATATGTCAGTACTTCCATACTGATACTCCCATAACACAGGAGAAATCAGCTTACTGGTCAGATGTGACACAACTGTTAGCATGACAATTCAATTTCAATGCAGATTTGCTGCAGCAATTTAGCATTGATTTAAGGACTAAAAACAGCGGAAAATTCTCTGATAAGTGACATATGAAGTCTGAAAATACATCAGAAAATCCTGGAAGTTCAGCAGGACGTGTGTTTGACGCGACAGATCATTTTTAGAACATGGTTTAAAGCTCAAAAAAGTCACTGTAGCACAATGTGTCCTTTAAAACTCATGTCAGCATCCGTCAATCAGTATTGATATTTGCATAACTCTAACCCATATATAATGATACTTCGTTACTGACACTCCCATCCCTACGCAGTGGAAATTACAACCTGATTTGAGCTGAGCTGAGTTCAAGCTGGTTTTTCTGAGTTGGAGCTCAGATCATCTGAAATCGCACGAGTGTGGTATTAGTCCCCCTTTAATCCACCTTCCTCTTCAGTTGGTTACGCCCCGCTCTACATCTGAGTCCCTGCCATTAGTGTCGAGAAATTTCACACTCAGTTGATCTACACGCTGTACCATCGCTCAGGTGTACAATGTTGTTTCAAAGCGCAAAGGCTCAACTTCAAAGTGGTATGGATTTTTTGCTTTGAATGTTCCAATGTATGGCACTTATCTATCTTGCATTTATTAAATTATAGCTTTTTTATTCCTCAAAAATATCTTGAAAAATATGTATCCTTTCTGTGAGCTTGCTCGCCTCTCAAATTCAGGGTCTCATTTATAAAACTTCACGAAGAATTCACTAGGTAAGTGAGCGATGCATGTGGACTGCTGCAAATAATTTAAAATTAATTAATTCTGTTTTTCTTGTTTTGAAATAGTGAAAATCAGGTAAAACGCATTTAAAGCTGGGCTACCTGATTTTCACAGCGAAACCGAGGGTAGGTATTAAAATCTGTCTAAATGGTTCCGGTCTCTTACGAACTCTTTTGCACATAAAGTAATAATGGAGACAAGCAGGTGGTGGACCCTACACCAGAAACGTTACATCATGCACCTTTAAGACATATTTTATGGTCATTGTAGGGAAATTAGTCATGTGCATTTCTTTGTCCGATATGTGCATTTGTCACAACTAACAATGCGATTCGATTTGAACTAGCCTCGAATAATGATGCATCACGATTCATACAACTTTTATACAATATTTTATAGTCTGTAATTTCCAATACGATCCAATACTGATCTCAATCTGACACAAATCTTACTTTTATTGCAGTTTTTTTCTCAATACAGTTTAGTCGGATACTGAGCCTGTATAATATATAGGCTACATGTTTGCTATGGTGAATTTGGAGTAAATTACTACCTGTATATAATAGGCCTACTTAAAACAGCTTAATTATTTGTTATAATATTGTACGATAATGTTTAAACTCCTCCACAGCCAAAGCTCTCAGCAACAGAGACATTAGGTGATCTTTTAGCGCTCTGTTTTAAAGGCAATGTATTTCCCTCATATTATTGATGTTAGAGGTTTGTAAAATGAGGAGAAGACAGAGTGAATACATGGTACTTAAAGTAGAACTGAGTCAAATTTTTACCTCATTTAACGTCTTTGTAAGTCCGTGTGGTGGTTGAAAATGTATTTTTGGGCAATTTGAAGCCCCCTGGTGTCTCTAAGCAGAATATCAGCCGTGCAACTTTCCCAAAGACAACTCTTCTGAGAAACCATGGCTCTTTTTTATATTTGGTATAATGTTTTTGTACGTGATTATACTTATTTCAACAAAAAGGACGGGGAAAAGTTAAAAAAAGAGAAGCTTTTGGCATCATTTTACTGGGAGTGTATGTTCACAAGAGACCTGCAGGGGGAGCTCTGTCGCTGAAGTCACTGAGTTCTGCTTTAATATGCAGTAAATAAAAGTGTCAGCATCAGCCTTGCACCGCTGCCGATTCGACCAAGTTTGGATTTAACTTTTGAAGACAGTGAAGACAACAAAGAGCTAAAACAAAACCTATGTCTGTCAACAATATTAATTTTAGCTGTGTAGAGCCTCCTCCGTGAGTGTTTCAGTCCTTGTTTCAGCTGCTCTGGGAGTTAGCAACAGCGTTAGTGGCGTCAGCTGTGGATGAATCTAGATTAACCGAGACACCAATAAAAAATCCAATGCACCCTACTTTTGTCACTTGAATTGCTCCGATGGCTGACTTTTCTACCGACGCACTCGCATCGCACACGTGCAAGCCGGTGCATCGCTGCAAATCGGTTAGCATAAAGGAGAACATGCAAACCTCGTACAGAAATATACTCAGGGTGGAAATCGAACCTTAGACTTTCTTGTTAAGAGGCAGAAATGCAAGGTTCTTTACCACCAAAACATCTTCTGAGGTAGGGCTGGGTGATATGGCAAAAAAATAGAATCACGATTTTCTTGGGACCAGATCATGATTTCGATTTTATCACAATTTGTGTTCACTTTGTTTTTTCTATTGCCTTTAATAGAGCTGCACGATTTAGGAAAAAATATGTAATTGTGATTTTTCTGACCAGTTTTGCGATTGTGATTAGATTTTCTATTCAGATTCACATTATAAGCATCATTTTGCCGCTATTACTCTAATTTTTGTCACATTCAGTTGTGTTTGTTGTAATTAAGTGAGCCTTTGTCACTTTAAGTCACATCTTTGTAGTTTTTAGACGCATTTTTTAGTTGCGTTTTGGTGCATTGAGTTGAATTATTGCACTTAAGAGGTGTAAGAGGTGAATAAAGTCATCTGCTCTGAGGCTACAGAGGCTAAACAACAGGAGAAAAAGTGTGTTTGAACAGACAGCAGCATTAAAGAGATAAACAGTGAGTCACAATACGACGATGCCATAAAAATAGCAGATTGTCACAGGGATGAGCTCACGATTCGCCCCGCCTTACTCTGAGGTGATCTGTAGTATGTCTCTCTAAAACGAGGCTCTGTATTCTGCGCTTGTTTGTTGTGGCGGACCGGTTCAATATGCAGATTAGCAAAACATAAGCATAACATAAGCCTGATTAATTCAGTGCAAAGGCCACACTGCTCATCAACATTATGGTTTTACTCGGAATACACCACGCCGTCCCCCGTTGCACAGGCGCTAATCCCCTTCGCGCAGGTAATGCTAACACACTGGTCCATGTTGCTTTAGCTGCATTAGTTAATGAGTCGAAGCACATCAGGCAGAGCACATGACGAGCCACTGGAAGCTTTTTGTGGGAGCTGGAACACCGGGTCACAATTCTGGACTGATGTTATTAAGTTTAAGGGAAAAGGATTGTTTTATTTGACCAAGGTTTTAAAAATGTGAGGAGGAGAAAAAACTACATATCCAGGTGCACTTTAAAGGGGCTGCAGCTGATTTTTGTTGTTTTCAAATGTGAAAAACAACTAGTTCATGTGTCTGATTTCTGTACATGTAATGAAGTAAAAATCTCTGTTGCCCCAGCACAGATATGTTGTAAAAGCATCTATATAGCTGGAAATGAGACCACAGCGCTTTCTCTGCATCTGTTTATTCACCTTATTCTGGAAGTTGCCGTACGCGCCGCCGTCTTGTTTCCGTTGTATTAGTTTACATGGAGCAGACGAGCTCAACAGAAAATAAGTTCTTCTCTTAAAAAGCAGTTTTCAGACTGACCAGGAAATCGGAGCGTTGTTGACTTGTTGTTGCTCATGTTCATTAAACATTGTACACAAATCAACCTACTTTATGTAACATTTTCCTCATTCGTCATTGGCTTTAACAGAGTTCTCGTCGAACGGGAGTGCGTTTACAACAAAAGTGCAAAAAACGGCAAAAGTGGGCGGGGCAGAATAAGGTCAATAGAGCGTTATATTCTACGAGAAGCAGGAAGCGCACTGTTAGCATGCTAATGTTTACTTTACAATGAAGGCAATCTCACTCTGGGTTCAAAGACTTGGGAAAAATTCTTATAGACTAATTGCGATTAATATTTAGGATGCTGGGACTGCATTAGGAAAGTAAGCCATACATGTGACTGATGTAAAGACAAACTAGTTCTGTTTTTCTCTTTTCAAAACGGTAAAAATCAGGTACAGCCCCTTTAAGGCTCCTTTATGTTCTATTTTCATACGTAAACAGCTCGGTACATTCAAAGCATGGTTACTACAGCATCATTTATAGATCCCCCGGTGTTTGTGAACAAAACATGGCGTTCCATAGGCTGGTACCAGGGAGAGTTAGCGTTAGCCTCAAAACATCGCAAACCTTGAAAATCCAGGGCTGTTTTCGCGACTGACAAGCACTCGAACAAACATGAGAAACACCAGAAAATATTTTCACATGGAACAGTGTTTTGTGTAGATTGTTACTGTTAGTAATAAGAGCAGAAATTAGCTAACAATTTCATAATAAACATTTCTTAGATCTAACATTATTCTGGACAATAATGCACCAAAAACACAATGGGCCACAACAGTTTGACAATGTAATGTATGTTTTGGTTCACCTCGTGCCACAAATCCTACAGTAATAAGTGAACTTATTAGATATTGGTGAAGTTAGA
Organism: Rhinogobius similis; assembly: GCA_019453435.1. Taxonomy (NCBI): domain Eukaryota; kingdom Metazoa; phylum Chordata; class Actinopteri; order Gobiiformes; family Gobiidae; genus Rhinogobius; species Rhinogobius similis. Next base: position 7,360,253 of record CM033623.1, on the reverse strand, counting down.
TGTTGGCAGCTATCACTCGTTGGCAAATGTTATTAACATAAAAACAACTGTGTTTGCACTGTCTACAAATGACAAATGAACAGTATTTATTTTCTGCTGGTCAAAATGAATCACTAGAATTTAAACACACAACATGTGTCACTCCTGGACGGGTCTATACTTCCAACCATTTCAAATGTCAAGGCTGTGTTCTGGTAAAAAAAAAACAACAGATGGTGCTTAAAGTTGGTTAGAGACTAAAGTGCAACTAGAAAAACCAACATGGCGGCGCCCACTGCAGTTTTTTTTCATCACATTTGTTTGAAAAAGAGCCAAGAAATTGAGGTAATGAAAATAATTTATTTTCCAGCTTGTGCTCACAGCCTGGTACCGATATAAACGGTTCTGTCACATTAAATTTAAAGCTGCACTGTGATTTTCTCATGAAATAGTTTTTGCTTTGCTTGAAAAGTTCCACAGTATAACACAAATTCATCTATGTTTCATTTATCCAGTTAAAGATAAAAGTTTGTATTGCCCAAGAAGCACGGTGTTTGCTGCTTGTCTCCCGGAGATTGCTTGGTTTTGGTTTTTATCCCATTCCCATGGAGAATAGAATGTTTCATACCCTCCAACAGCAAAATACATACTGCCCCTTTAATAAGGTAGCAAAGTAAAAACGTTTATTTTGACAGTGGTGCACAGTGCAGACAAATAGAGTTTTTTAGCCTCTTTGTTACATTTCCAGGTCCAGTTTCACAAGTGAAGCATTTACTTGATGGCATTAACTAAAATATTATTTTTGAACTGTTATGCTGGACTCACCAAAAATTAAGAAATGTTAATTAAGTTGTTAGCAATTGGCATAAACGCTAATGTTATTAACCTACACAAAGCAATGCTACCTGTAGTGATGTTCTATAAAGAGACGGCCCTGGTTTATATACTCAGCGATGTTTGCTAACTCACCAACTCTCCCTCTGACAATTCATTGGCGCTAATGTACAGTGCGGGGACTTTGTGTGGTTGACCAAAGTTTCAAGTTTAAATTTTCCATTCTTTTACTTCTTCTCCTTGGCGCTTTTAAAAATGCAGCGCACTAAACATTGCAAGGAGCCGTGCCTGTAAAGTCAAGCTGTCTGCACAACTAAAGGGACGGAGCAGCCGCGGCCAACTGTTGACTGGCCTCGGGCGAAACCAACTAATTAAGAACCAAGAGTCCGGAGTTGTCCAAATGTGTGAGAGACCGCTCGGTTTATTAAATTAGTTCAATTATTCAAATGTTTAATCATGAGTTTGGCCTCAACAAACACGACCTACTCTGGCTTCAGGAGTGACCTTTCAGGACCACTGTTTCACATGTCAGGGGCTTTGGGCAGAGGGCAAAGCGTCCAAAAGTCTAGTCAAAACAAACCGTAATAAGGAAAATAGAGTTTCAGTATCTTAGTTATGATCCTTAAATTTCAAGGAAACCACAATTGTCTGAAACTGTTCATGTAAAAGCCGGGGTACCTGATTTTCTTTTATCTGTCTGGATGTTGGGCTGCTCAATGATGGCATAAATTATAATCATGATTAATTGGTGCGGAATTGAAATCATGGTTATTTCGTACAATTACTTCTATATTGTTTAAATCAGTGTTTTTTAATGTTTTTTGAATCGCGGCACACTTTTGGGGTTTAAAAGCTATCAAAAACATAACCGAATCCAACCATTTAAAAATGTTATGTAATGAACCAAATAATGTTTGTGCAACTGTCTGGTTCAAGAAATTTTTTGGTGCAAAAGTTGCGCAGGACACTCCAAAAAAGTTATTAGTAATGTTTCAAAAGTGACGTTGAAACATGCAGGCTTTGAAAAATGCAGAAAAATGTGCTCACTTGTGATTCTGCAATTAATTGTCTTTTTCATTATAACATTTCTGTAATTGAATTTGAAATCACAATTTATATCTACGATTAATTGACGATTTAACAGCCCTATCTGGATGTGTCTACTTGACGGAAACCGCTTCAGTGTAGAATGGGGAAAAGAGAGGGCAGAGACACACAGCAAATGATCGAGGCCTGCAGGTGAACCAATGAGTTCACTGGACAACCAAACTCGTCCCAGTCCACACCAGGTCAAAGAACCAATTAGGTGCGAATGAAGGACTGAGAGATGTTCATGGACGTGTGTTTATTTAGAATTAGCTCTAAGATTGCTATGAAAAACGGCTTTAACAACACTTTTGGCAAACGTAGCTAAGTGACACTCATTTACGTCGAGCGTTTGATTTCCAAGCTAGGAACTGGGTTGCTCTTGAGTTGCTTGCCCTTTGCACAAATAAACACATCAAGCTCCAGTAGTTGTTACTTTCACTTTTACACAGCGGACCAAAATGTAGTTCGTCATCTCTGTTGATCGAAGATAAAGGTTTCGGTAGCACTTTATAATAACTACACTTATTCCTGCCTTAGTAAAGCATGGATAAAGACTTAATTCATAGTGAACAAAGAATTTATTAAGAATGATTCAGGCTTATTAACTTTAATTATTAAGTACTATTAACTAATACTCTAACCCAGGGGTGTCCAAACTTTTTCCACCGAGGGCCAAATACTGAAATTTAGACCAAGCGGAGGGCCACAATTAAATCGTGAAACGTTCAAAAAAGTTGCATTAATCTGATTTTTAAAGTGCCACCACACCTAAATTCAGTCTCAGTGCTTTAATATCAGGTCTGTATCGCACCAAAATGTTATAGTTATTTGGGTTATAATAGTAGAAAATCTGAAATTTGCTGTAAAAAGTATGTCTTAGGACAATGTGGGCCAATTCACCAGGAAGCTTGAGGGCCAAGAAAAATTGGTCTGCGGGCCGCTTTTGGCCCCCGGGCCTTAGTTTGGACATGCCTGATCTAGCCCAAATTCCTGGCACTAACCTTAATTAAGTAGTAACTAATCCTGAATAAGGCTTAATAAACTATTTGTTCAGTATGAATTGTCTTTGTTCATGTTTGTTAAGGCAAAATAAGGTGTAGTTATTATAAAGTGGTATCAATGTTTCTTATCTCGTGCAGTCGAATGCCTCTCCTACTCTTTACTTTACTCTTTACTTTAGGACCTGCAAGACTAAGGCTGAGACTAAAATCAATGCGCCCTGTTACACTAAACTTTGTGCTGTGGAAATAATTTGCAAGAAGTCTATTTTACACCACAGCTGTCTAGTCCAGTCTTCAGGTCCCACATGAAAAACAAGAATGGAAGGTAGTTTTGTATCTAACTTGTTACTTCTTCTCACAAACGATTTGGGACAAAGTTTCCTCGCGCACAAATGTACAGCCAGCGAAGCAAGGTGGATGGTCAACGTCTCTCTGCTCTGAGAAAAGACAACAAATGCGGTTCTTTCTTCGAAGCACGCAACTAACTGACTTGTTTTAGCTTTTAGGAATTCAGTTCTTAGGGGTGTCAGACTGGGGGGTAAAGGGTACTGGTTTCCTCGGGGCCCAGGGCAGGGAAGGGCCCTCAAAAGTATGTGATGTTTTTTTTTTCTCAGTTGCAGTTTTCTATGCTTTAATCTACTTTGTGTAATAAAATGTATCGTGGTTGAGTATAAATACAGTTATTCTTGACACCTGAGGTCCCCATCACCCCTTTAGAAATATTAGCACAGTTTTTACACACATAGAACTACTGATTATAATTTGCAACTAGTGTATTTTCTTATTGTAATAGTATGATTTGAGATATTTGTGATTTTTTTTTTTTGTTATTGCTGAAAAAAACAGTACTGTATCATAATAAGCCGGTAGTTAAAAATGATAAATTATTTGGTGCAATGTAGAAATGTTGTATTTTCTAGAAATAGTGAATAAAAAATAACATTAGTTTGTGTGAATAAATAAACTATATACAAATCTATGTATTAGGGGCCCACCGAGAAGGTTTTTTTTTTACCTGGTGCCCAGAATTTGGTGCCACGCCCAGTCAGTTCTGTCCATCCACCTTTACTTTGGTCATCTTTGTTGCCCTGTCTATAATTCTGATCCAGAAAATGAGTGCCACTGGTTGCACATTATTTTAGATCATTTTTATTATATAAGTAAATCTGTGTCTGTTTATTAACCCAATAAACCAACAAAAGGTTTTCGAATAAAATGCCCATATGCAACATCATTTTAACATTATTATAGTTAGTTTTAGAAGATCAAAAACACATTTATCTTGTATCAGTGCAGACCTCAACACATCCACCTGTTTAATTTGCAGTGTAAAGTCATGGGAAATCATAACAACATCTGGGCCACCAAAAAATGTCCCGATTTAACAATTAGAGGAGGAAAACAAGAAGAGCGTTTGGGCTGAATAAATAAGGGCCATCTGGTGAGGCAGGGAGCGCATTAGTCACAGGCATCAAGGTGCACGAAGACAGTCGCACCTAAACCACGCTACACGCTAAATTTGATCAGGGTGTGTAAGTAGATTAGTGTTATGCTGAAGATAATACTGCTTTCATGAGCTGTTTGTAAATTACCATGTAGTTAAAGCTAATTTAAAAGGAAAAAAAAAAAACATTGAAAAAGTAATCGTGTAGAGCAGAACAATTTCTTGTGTTTGATCGTAGAAATAAGTGATCAGTTTTACCAAGAAGAATTCATTTTCAGAAAATGATACCATCTTAAAGGTGCACTGTGTAACTTTTCTGGTGGAGGGTCCGCTACCCTCTTGTTTTCATGGACATGCTTTGCCTGGAAGGTTCCACAGTATGGCAAATAAACGCATCCCTCTCCAGGCGACAAACGAGTGACTCCACCTGACCCAGTTACAGGTCAGATCTATGGAAAGGCAAGCTCCTTTAAGTACAGTGTTTTTTTTAAAGGGGACATAGTATGCTTTTTCCGTGTATTTAGTATAGATCAGCAGTTTACATTTTGTTCACTGTAAACCACAATAGTGTTCTTAAAACAGCTTAATAAACACAGGTCCTTTGATTAGCTTTTCAAAACTGCAGAACTCAAAAGCCCCGCCTTTTATAGTGACATTTCAGTGTAACAAGTGGCAGATTTTTATCTACATTTTTTTCTATATGAAAAATGGCTATATGACTTTTTTATTTACCACCCTATATGTGTCACTTATAGTCTTATTTTTTCAAATAATCACAGCAAAGTACAGGGTGTGGGTGGGGATATGGGGAAGGTGAAAACAGGAATCTTCGCACACTCAAGCCTCAGTAGCAGGACAATACAGGATTATCTCAAACATGAAGGAAACTTACGATGAGGAAACACCATTGTAACGAGGTTAAAAGCTCATTCAAGTTGATTTTGCATGATATGTCTCTTTTAAGATTTTGTAACTGAACATTACCAAGATAGATAACTTCAGTGCCATACTGAAGTGATTTGTGTGTTTTTCCTCTGACCGCAGTTTAAAAAATCCAACCTGACCCATCTGGCCTGAAAAACGTCTTCACAATTTGGGACCCGAAGTGACACAAACCCACGCACAGTAAAATGTTTTTCAGGCCACTGCAGCTGAAAATCATTTCTGCAGGGCACGCATTGTGGACGTTTGGTCATATGGTACAATTTGGTCAACTATGACGCTTCATTTTATCGTTTACATCCAAATGCTTTGTCTAGGACCCATTTGAAATCACTAATGCATTCAAAGGCAACAGCGCACGGAGTTGACGCAGAGTTCAGGGCTAAATCCACATGGATCAGGCAGGGGCCGACTTGACTCAGCATGACTCTGCTTTCGTAGTTTATGATCTGTGACTCGCTTCATTCACACTGGGGCATCATTTACGGAGTCAACATCTGTTTAAACTGCGCAACACTGTATTGATAACACACACAGGACACCACACGCTTTTTTATCTTCAACTTTTTTCGATTTAAATCTAAGTGCCTGTAAGGGATGACGTTGCCCTCTGCGCAGTCAAACATTAAAAAGTGATGTGCCCTAGTTTGTTTGTTTGAAGTATTAGGTGACCCTTATTGTGATGACGTTTAAACATTATAAGCGAAGAAGCATGTGGACAAACTGTACTTCTTCTCATTGAGCTACGATCTGACTGCCATACTATAAAACGTTCCAGGCAGATCAATTACTTCTCCATAGAGGTGGCGGACCCTCCAAAAAAGTTAAATAGTGCACCTTTAAGGCAGTTTTTTGGTCAGTTTGCTCTCAACGTATCAGCTTTCATGTGGAAACAACAAACTTGTCCAATCTGCTCCAAAAGTTGTTTAATTGTTTCATTTAATCCGTAGATTTCTCTGGGACATTGTACCTTCAAAGGCCGTTTTCTTAAAATGTATTTTTCTCCAACAGAGATCAACCTTAAAGTAGATCCCACACACCAAACTGTACAATCTTGGACTTAACAAGATGCTAAATTTGAATTTTTAAGACAATTTCCAGTCAAATCTAGTTTACTCAAAAACTAAATAAGAAATCCAATATCTCCTGTAAATTTTTGTGTATGTTTTATGCGTACAAAATGAATCAAGAAATTGAAACCTGGTTCTGTCCATTTTTCAAATTTTCATGTACCAAATATGTGCAATTTTGTTCATAAAATGCCTAATTTCTATATAAAACATTACACGATGAAAAACTTATAACACATTTTTTTCTTCCATTTATGTGAGTAAACCACAGGGGAAGTTTCAAATTGATATCTTTTCAAATATAAGATTTAGTGTATTATTATGATTTACATAAACTTTTAATTTTGTCACAATAAATAAAGTGATACAGATAAGGAAACTGGAAAAAAATGCATTACACATTCTCTACTTTAAACTCCAAATTAACTTTACTATTCACCTTATTCTGGAAGTCGCCGTACACGCCGCCATCTTGTATCCGTTGTATTCGTTTACATGGAGCAGACGAGCTCAACAGAAAATAAGTTCTACATGGACTAAAAAGCCGTTTTCAGACTGACCAGGAAATCGTTGCGTTGTTGACTTGTTGTTGCTCGTGTTCATTAAACATTTTACACAAATCAACCTACTTTATGTCACATTTTAGCGGCAAGACTTTTCCCTCGTTCGTCATTAGCTTTAACGGAGTTCTCGTCAAACAGATGTGCGTTTACGACAAAAGCGCAGATCTGTGGCAAAAAGCGGCAAAAGTGGGCGGGGCAGAATAAGGTGAATACTTGTCATACACTCCATACTTCTACACAACACTCGTGGTTCGATTTGCATGAACTTCATCTTGTAAAACCATGTCCAGGTGTCCTCCTCCTCCTCCTCAGCAGCACATCTCCACTAATGGCTCTTCCAGTCCTCTCTTTGATGGAAAATCTGGCTCTCTTCATGCTACAGCCCGTGCACGAGCGTTGTTCGCGCGCCGCCTGATAAACTGCAGGTGCCGAGTCCATTAGCGTTCGCTCCGGTCAGGCTTCTGTCACGGTTAATCCGGGCTGTACAATGACGGGCTGATGAGGCAAACCCAGGTGCTGCTCTGCGTCAGGCCCATTCACTGGCACACGAGCGCTCTCAGGAGGAACATAATGGAGCCGGAGAGCCACAGAAGGTGGACCGAGGTCAGGCTGACCGGAGGCTGACCATCACCGCTGTCATTACAGGATATTGGAAAAAAAGAAAAGAAGAGAACAGGAAGAGTTGAAGTGATGGGACTTTCTGTTCTTTAATGGGAGCCAAATCTTTGGGATCCGCTCGAATCAAAAAGGCATTTGAAAAACCGGTTCACTTTATATGTATTTATTTTTAAAAAGCACATCTGGAAACTGATTGTATCAAAATAATAAGGCACTGAACGAGGAATGACCAAAGACCTGTATTCATGTTTTTAAATTTGTTTTATTGCTCAAAAATACCTTGAAAAACCTGTATTTTTCTGTGTGTGGGTTCACCGCTCCTCTGATCTGACCTATAACTTAGTCATGGTTGTGCCATCCTCTCTCCATGTAGATAAACAGGTTTATACTTGTAAAATTCCAGGAAAAGCAATAACATCTCTATATAGACAAGCAAGTGACGAATCCTCCAGAAAAGTTCCATAGTGCACCTTTAAAAGCCGGCAGATTGTGTTCATGCTTTGAAATTGTGTCAAGGGTTGTAAAAAGAAAACTGATACTCAGATACTAACTGCGAATAAATACTATAGTATCAATACCTACAAGATACTCATTTGAACAAGGATCAATACCGGAAAAAATGCTGTGCAACAAAAAGTAACATAAAAATAAAAGTACAAAGAAAAATATTTGACTCTTGAAAAATTTGAGTTTTTTCAAAAGAACTCATGAGTGTCAAATCACTAAAGAAATGACAACTAAGTGTGTTTCCAAGAACAACTCAAATATACTGCATCATTTAATAGAACTAATTAAAATATGTATAAACATTACTTACCTGTGCCTCCAGATTAGGGATGTGTATCAGTTAATCTTCTATTACTCGGCTGTTCAGATGAAAAATTCCCATAATTATCAGATTTTTTTACTAAATTTGGGCCAGATGAAGCTGAGGTGAATCCACTTGGACGCTCTGATGGAACATTTTCACAGAAACACACAATGTACTTGTGTCTTTTTGAAGTATTTCTTGCTTCTTGAGTGATAAAATCTCTCAGCACATGACGGGTTTCTGATTATGTACTGTATATAGTTCAGATAACAATAAATTTGATTACTAAATTACTTGATGATTATTTCAATAATAAATAGGTTGTTATTAGTCGATGAACTTACTGCAGTCCTAGTCTAGATGTGACGCAATTTATGGTAATAATGATGGCGTTGATTTAGTTAAAATGACAAAAAACTGTATATGATGTCAGAGTTTTGTATTTCAGATCATCCAGTTAAAAAGCAGCATCAGCTCTTTGTTTTGTGTTGCCAGTTGCTATGACTAAAACCTGTTTGCAATAAAACCAAACTGTGTACGTAACAGCTGAAGGCATTGGCGCTGATGGATCCTGCTTTGTTTGACTAGTTCAGGCGTGGCTGCGATCTTGTTTTCTTCCTCTACAGATCATACATTATTTCCTGTTATAGATTACAATAAGTTTTTATTGCTGTAATTAGTTTATTGTAGAGTAGCTTCAGTCAGGAACAATTTACATTCCAGTGGAAATACCTGTAAGTGCTCAAACATGTGTTAAACATAATGACAATCATAAAAGTATTTTTCAAACATTGTGCAAAATATAGTGAAAATGTGAGAATGGTTATTCATCTGCCAGAAAACAATAATTTAAATCAAAATAACACAAAAAAATGTCAAGATTGCCTTTATATTTCACATAGCGTAGGCTATAGTACTTTTACATGGCTAGGAAGAAAATCTGATAACTAGTTACTTCAATAATTAGATCTGATTATTGGTGTGAGAGAAATCTAATCTACAACATCATGTGTCATGTGTTGATTAATTGTTGTATTATACTAACTATAATTTAAAAATGAGACTTTTTTATGTGCAAATATTATATTAAAACACATCAAAAATGACTGAAATGTCATGTAAACTATTAATTTGATGTGAGTAATCTGATTTCTTTCTAACCTGTGCAGGTGTTGACAAGTAAAATTATGCAAAAAAAGGGTAGACTAAAGTGACTAAAAGACAAAAATGAAAGGGAAAATGTTATGGATTGAAAGACTTATTTTAAAATGTACTGTACTTCTTGCAGTTACTCTAAAAATCCATTAATAACTGTGTTTCTATTGTTCACGTAAACAAAAATCAGCTCTAATTATTGGGTTTTCGGATATTTTATCTTGATTTTTATACAAGCCATATAAATGTACCCACTCCTGTATTTATGCATACGGTTGAGCAAAGATAAGATATTGGAAAAAATCCACAATCAAAACAATACCTGATTCACCTTCAGTGGAAAGAGGGTGTGTAGGACAACATTCCTATCATCTGCCCTCAGTGCTGGGGGGCGGAGCCACACAAGTCACCTCAAAACACACACACACAGACTATTCACTGTACTGCCGTTTAAGCGGTTACACTTTCAGTTCGTCCAAAAGAATCCTCCGAGGCATACATAAATGGCGCGTCGCGGTCGTGGGCACCTGGAGTCCGTCTCTTGCTCTTGCGGTCACGGCTACTGCGTCTTCTGCATCAAAACTTACTTGGACCAGCAAAGACTCCGGGAAAGCTACCTTCAGCCTGAAGCAGAGTGGTTAATGGGCACACAACATGAACTAGCGGAGGTGCAAGAGATTGCGGAAAAACGTCGGACTTCCAATGTAGACTTTAACTTCGAAGGAGTCGGGCTGCCAAGACCGAGGACGGCGTCAAAAAGGGTGTCGGGCCCAGTCTGTAGAAATTCCCAACCCGTCGAGGAATTAAACGTTGCACGCTTACAACCTGATTTTAACTCAAGAGAGGAATTCATTCATTATTGGCAAGAAATCACACTTGATCCAGACACAGCGCATAAAAATTTAGCGCTGTCGGAGGCGAACAACAGAGTTACCAACATTGGCAGACCTCAAGGCCGCCTCGACTTCCTGGACAGCTTTAATTTCTTCTGGCAAGTTTTGAGCATCGATAGCTTGGCCGGGCGATCGTACTTCGAGCTGGAGTGGAGCGGTCCGTGGATCTACGTAGCCGCGGCGTACCAGAACATCCAACGATACGGCAACACCAAAGAGTGCGGATTCGGCGGGAATAAAGACTCGTGGGCGCTCTTTTGTCGGCAAAATAGTTATAACTTTTGGCATGACGGAAAAAGCACGCACGTGACGGAGCAGGCGGAGTCATCGAGGATCGGCGTGTACCTGGACCACGACGCGGGGGTTTTGACTTTTTATAGCGTCGAGGATGAAAAGATGACCGCGCTTCACAGGGTCCAGACCAGCTTCAGTCAGCCGCTGCGTGTCGGACTGTGGTTGGCTGTCGGAACGAGTGCTGTGTTTTGTAAACATTAGTAATGACTGCGGTTTTCTTCTCTGACAATCAGTGGACATTACGCCTTGAGATACTTTACTTAAGCTATTGTGCTGCATTGTAATTATTTATGTGAGAGTCACGTCACAATAATCTGGTCATAAATTCTAAACATAAACAAAGGTTGAATTGAAAAAGTGAAAAGGTATTAGCGGTTCAAATTAGTTGTGAACGCAAAAAAAACAGTATCACAATTTAGATTTGACCACAATTCATGTTAACATATTATCTTCATCACGCTTTCATTATTATTATAATTTTTTTTTTAACCCATTTGTTTATACACTGTACTGTACAGTGTCTTTGAGTGTCCAGAAAAGCGCAATATAAATAAAATAAAGTATTATTTATTACTATTATTTTTACAGTTCCTTTAAGAGGCAACTAAAGTTATCTGCTTCGAAAAGAGTACGATTTATTGAAATGAGGTAAATCCCCCTGTCTCTCAGAGTATTGCTGAGCTTGACCAAAAGGTGGTTTGGGCGGAGAAATGTGTCTTTGTCATTACATGGTGATTTTAACAAAGATGCAGATCGCTACTGGGATGGGACGAGATCACAATTTTAAAATGTGTTACTATACGGCAATTTTAACAAAAAAGCAGATTGCCACAGGGATCGATTTTAATCACCATATTGCTCAGCCATAGTTAAAATTTCAGAACTATTTTTGCTTTTTCGGTTTTCAAAGAATATGCAACAATTAGATTCACAGTAGCGCCGATTATTTGTGTGTCATAAGCTGGCTATATTCACACTACATTCATATCATATCTCTGATCATTATCTGTTTTTTGGAGTTAGCAGAAAACAGTTCTATCTGATGTGACTAATCTGATTTCTTTCCGGTTGTTCATTGTACTTTGTTTTCCAAATGCAACAGTTTGTCTCAAATCCCCTAATTCACTGACACATGTCTTGTTGATAATCAGGTAACTTTTATGCTTGGAAACACACACCAAAATCTGAGCTATCAGATTGTTTTTCTGACCATGTAAATGTACCTTTCAATGTTGCACGTTGAGGATTTTACTCTTATTTTGTCCACTGTAAACAAACAACAACTTGACCCTACATAAATACAGTATGTGACCTTTTTCCATGTAACTATTTTAAGTCGAGCCAAAGCAATTCATTAATCTTAAATTGATCTATTTATGGAAAAAGGTGACATGATACTGTATCTATTTGGGGTCAACTTTTTTCCTTGAGTGTGCTGCTTGTTATATTGTGTGTACTGTACAAGAGCAAGATGAGGGTTATTAGTTAGATTGTTTCTCAAGCTGCACTTAAGTTGATTGGTTTTATTGTGTTTCACAGTGGGGTCATAGAATGATGGTGTAAAAAATGTATATAAGACAGGGTTAGGAGGAGGACAAGAAATAATACTGGATATTGCCTTTACTTTGTTGAACTGTTGGAAAAACTGTCAGTAAAATGTGTCAGCTGCGTTTAAATTGTCCTTGTATTATCGATGGTACGTCGCGTTTTGATGACATCACAGAGGGATTCCGTATTGAAACTCAGCGCAACCTTCTGTAGTTTTAAACTTGCATGTATCGCAAGTTTGCATGTTTCCTCACAAACTGCATCTTGACTGATGTAAGACTATGATAAGTATTTACCACAGGTGCCCTCCCACCAAACTAAGCCATAATTAGACAAACATGTCGCATAGACTTAGCAGAACAGATTAACTTTAGCGACAGACCTCCCCCTGCAGCTCTTGGGAAAATACACTGCCAGTAAAAAGACGCAAAATTTCTCAGGATAGTTGTCCTCGGGTTGGTGTTAGCAAATGTTGTGAGGCTCGTTTTCTGCCCAGAGACAGCAGGGGGTGACGAGGGGAGCCTCAAACGCCCCAATAATACATTTGCAGCCTTCACATGGACTTACAAAGTTGTTTGGTAAAGTAAAATGTTGCTTAGTCCTGCTTTAATGGCTTTGTAAATGAAGAAATTCTGAAAGATTCTTTTTAAATAAAATGTAATTTTTAAATAATAATGATACCAGCAGATTTCACTGTCTTAAACCGTATTGATTGACTGATTGTAAAAAAAAACAACAACCTGTAAGACAAAAATAAATTTCATAAAGACTGATGCACAGAGGATAAACTAGGAATGACACAATCACACACACAAACTGAGCAAGCCAAAAACTTGCCATTTTTCCCCCCCAAATATAATAACAGACTTTGCAGACTGGCTCTTTTGTAATGAGTCCAGAGGTGGGCCGAGTACAAAGGTGTGCAATAGGGTTTGTAATCTTCACATTATCAGTACAAGAACCAAACTTACGCGTGAGTATTTGCCTGAGCATGCAACATTCTACATTGTCTATAAATATCTTCACCCGCCATGTCTGCGGCGATGATATTCACAAGACATTTCATTTTTGTCGTAACATTCAGCGCAGCATTTGACAGGCAAAAAATAAGGATAATAATGTCTTTGTCCTCTTTGGTCCTACAGATCATGACCATACTCTTTGTTGTGTTATACTTTGTCACACTCCACAACATAACACCAACTAAGACGACAATATTTCTGGCCACACAACCAGTTTGACATGTTTTGAGCTATTATTCTTTCGATTAATTACGTGTTTAGAAAGCGAAAGGCCAGTGGATATGAGAATTTTACTTAATTTGTCCCCGATAAAGCCAAAGTGAAGCCGTTTGAGGACGTCCTGGTGGAGAATATTTACAGACAACAGGGTGTCTTCATCAAAAACACAAAATGTACACATTTTCCGCAGCATTTTTGTGCAATTCGTGCTTTGTCTGAGTCACAAAACCCCATGGCATGTTTTGGAGTCTGTGTATTGACCAGTTAACGATGATTTGATTGCTTAATTAGGTGACAACTATTTCTATAATCGATTAGTTGAGACTAATCGAATATCTTGTTGCAGCCATAATATAGATTCTGCAATTTCATCACTATAAGATGATCAATATTCCTACACTTTTTACTTTCTACACAATTCTAGACATATTTGCTATGTATGTGTAGAAATCCTTCCCGAGTAATATCCTCAAACTAGTCCCCACCTCCTCGGTAGACATCCCGGCAGCTTGAGATTTCACCATTACTGCTCTGGCGGTGTGAATAATGCAGGCGAGTGAGTGAACTGCAAAGTGGTGAAGATAAAAGAATAGCACATTAAGCCTGAGCTCAGACGCAGCTGGGCCATGCAAAATGTATCATGTTGTCCAAAGCAATCAGGCTGTGATCAGGTGTGGAGTGTGAGAATACTGATGAGGGAGAGGAGCAGTCAGCAAAAACACTTCCTCAACCTGAAAGTGCAAGTCAGGGGCAACATAGGCAAAAAAAATTACCCCAGTGATTGGAAGCAGATCATGTTTTTGGCAGAAATTTGCTTGAAAATGTCTTGGTCGAGGTTCCAATATTACACTAAAAATAATTCATTCATTTTCTACCGCTTGTACCCGTTTGTGGTCACGGGTGACTGGAGCCTCTCCCAGTGACTTTGGGCTATTCACCTTATTCCGGAAGTTGCCGT